>OX101757.1:3439844-4139018 GCA_944452675.1 Tachina lurida | reverse complement strand
TTTTTGCCCTCGACATATCGTACCTACCATGTCAAACTATCCAATATGCAAATTTGTACTTTTAAGAAGAGCTCAAAACAATCGTTAATTGTGAATTTAAATTCGGCGTATTCCTAAAAATGCCAGGCTTAAAATATTTCTTATTGAGTTATCATCGTCTCTTAGAATTTCAACGTTTTGAAAAGAGGCATATCCTAGAAGTTAGGGTACCAAGGTAACGAATCTAAAAAATAATTTGGAATATTGGATAGTTTGACAGGGTAGGGACGATATCTTCGAAGTTATTGAACAAAGCAGAAAGCTTTGTAGCGCGTTCATTTCTTCTGGAGAAAATCTCGAATGTGTTTTGACACTTTCTTAAAATTCCTATTTAAAAGGGGTAAAATCCTACCAGTTTTCCGTACTTTTTTGTTAATGATAAGGTGCATATGACCAGGGCAAGTTTTTTGTGGCACGAAAAATGGTTCAAAATGGCTGGCAAAGTGGCACGAAAAAGTATAATAATTGGCACGAAAATGGCACAAAATGGCAAAACTGGCAAAAAAAAATAAAATGTTATTTAAGAAAAATTTATTTTATTAAATTTTGCTTGCACATTTCAATAACATGTTTCGTCAAGTTGTCAAAAATAAATGATCTATTATCGGGTATAACGGTTGAATAAATGGAAAAGACTCGTTCGACATCACAAGATATAATTGGAGCAAACTTCAGATGGAGAGAGGTTTTCAATATATTCATCTGCTTCACTTTCATTAAAAAATATATTATTTCTTATTTTAATTAATGCATGTGATCCGGTATTTCGATCTAAGACTTTTTTCAACTAGTCTGATTTTTCAAAACTTCAGAAACTTCCTTAAAATTGTCGCAATAATATATTGTAGCTTTAACCCATGTTCCCCATTGAGTGACACAAGGGGATGGAGGCATTTTTGAAGATCGGAAACATTAATTTGAAAAGATTGTTTCGAGAAGGGGCCTGCAAAATACAAAATCGCAAATAATGCTGTGATCTTCTACCTTAAGAAATACAGCTTTAAAGTTTCATTAGTCTTTACTTTCAGCTGCTGTTCTGTGCTGTACCGTTCTGCTTCTAAATTTGAGAACTTACTTTCTCTGTAGAAATGTATCAGTTATTTCTCACCAGAAGAGTCGCAATTACTAAAGTGATGACTCTTGCATCGTCCATTATTAAGTTTCAATAAAATTTTATGTTTTTCTTTTAAAAATTAAATTTTTTAAATTCTAAAAGCATAATCACAATTTATTTCATAATGTTTTTATTTAATTTATGCTGTCACTTACAATTACTTAACAATTTTTTGATTATCACAGGTTGCACCGAAACAAAACTGAACGAAACAGAAAAACTAACGACTTGTATTATATTTCTATAAACAAACAAGAGTCAGCTGATTCGAAACAGAACAGAAAGTAAAAACTAATTCTGACTTTGCAGCTTGATTCTAACGTGTTTACGTTTTCAAAATCAAAAAATCAGCTAGCCTGTGTTTTTGGAAATAATGTTTTAACGCCTGTTAAAAATATAAGATAGTCAAATAAGTACATTGAAAAAAAATATGTAAATATACAATTAGACCACAATATTTGCAAAAGAAATTGTAAAAAAAGCTGACATTGTGCTGGCATTAGCCTTTTCTATGTGAGCAATGTTTAATAGATATGACGTCTCCTTTTCTCCTTCTAATATTTCGAAAATAAATGATCAAATACTCGTATAAATCGTGTACGGGAAAAAAGTACGCATATGTATATTGTTAATACAACAGATTGATAAAAAATTTTATGAATTATTAATTTCAGCAAGGCGATTCCGGTAAGAGAAAAACTCTGACACATAAAATTTTTTTCAAGGTTGGCAAAAAATGGCATTTTATGGCAAGGTGGACTAAAAATGGCTTTTTATGTTAAAAATTTAAGAAATGGCAAAAAGTGGCATATGCCATAAAAAACTTGCCCTGCATATACATACATACATGAAAAAATAATTTACTATAAATTCCTACCGCTCAGTAGAACATGGGACAATAAAGCGTATGTTTTTTCGAAGGGCCCAGAGAAGTACCAAAAAGGGTAAATACGGCTAAACACGATGCTAAAAATTTTAAATTCGGAAGAAATCATACAATTGAAACATTTTAAATTTATGTTAAATTTTATTAACTGATATAGTGTAGTAGTGTATTTTTGAACACCAAGGGGTACTTTGAGTATTTATTTGGCACATTCCAAAAAATACATTTCGGAAAAGCTACTTTTCGAAAAAAGTACTTTTAAAAATACTCATTAGAAAAATGTACTGCTTGGAAAAAGTACTTTTTAGAAAAGGATACTTTTTAGAAAAATGTACTTTTTGGAAAAAGTACTTCTTATGAAGAAGTACTTTTGGAAAAGTTACTTTGTTTAAATGGTACTTCTGGAAAAAATTTTTGGAATGGTACTTTTCGGAAAATGTAGTTTTTGGAAAAAGTAATTCTTGAGAAAGGTACTTTTTGGAAAAATTATTTTTAGAAAAAGGTACTTTTTGGAAAAAGAATTCTTTGAAAAAGATATTTTTTGGAAAGAGTATTTTTTGAAAAATTTTTTTTGGAAAAAGTATTTTTTGATAAAAGTACCATTTGGAAAAAGTACTTTTTGAAAGAGGACTTTTTTAATTAATAAATAAATATACATAAAAACGAAACCAAATATAAATACGTAAGTATTATTATTATTGGTATTATTACTACTATTATTATTATTGGGTTCCCTGTGGCTGAGTGGTAGTGATGCTAGCCTCTCAGTCCAGAGGTCGTGGGTTCTATTCCCGCCATATAGCCTGAGTGTTTTCCGCAGAAAAGCTAATCGCTTTGCAGATTGTGTTGTTAAAAAAAAAAGTAACGTGACTAACTGGGTGATCATCGCCTAACCCAACCTAGTGGATGTAGAGCATGTGTGCATTCACTAAGAACGTTGTTTAGGAAATTTGGATGTAACGGGTTAAACAAGGGCAAAAATGGGTAAAATCGGTAACGTTATGTCTCCGAAACTAAAGCAGATAGACTCAAATTCCAAAAAAAAAAATAATTACGGCTAAAAAAAATAAGTGCCTGGTATTTTTTTGACATACATATATACTTTTGAGAGATAAAACGTGCAAAAAATTTGTATTGGCGATGCTTTTTCTTAATCATTTTCTCCTCGAAAACATCTTTGAATTGTTTTTTTTCACTTTTCCGTAATTCGAACATATAAGGATTAAAATTGTACCCGCTTCTGAATTTCATTATTAGCCTGCTTTCTGACGTTTAGATTTACTAGGATGGGATTGTTTTTAGGAAACATAATATCTTTAGCACCAACCAATTTAGAAACAGAAGAAACGTGTCACATTTTTGTAAAATACGACAGTTGTTTCGTACTTTTTTGAAGATTGTAGTTTTAGAAGGCAAAAACTAGACAAACTGATTTTGATACTTTTAAATTTTAATTCATATCTCTTTTGAATTACAGAACATAAAAAGAAAAGTTTATTTATGTCAAACTTTCCTTGAACAAATTTCGAACATGTGTTTGCACATTTTTAAAATTTAAACAAATAAATGGTAATGGAATTTACCTATGCAGATCAATTTTTATTACATTAGTAATTTAATTTTATGATCAGCTTCTTATGCGGATGTATAAACATTTGATTTGATATCATGAATGAGAGAAATGGACATAAGTGTCCACTTTTTGGCGCCTCCGCCATTTTTCCGATACATTTTTGTCATCCGCTCGAAAATACCTTTCATTTGATACCCATATCATGAAAGTGATAAATGGACATATGTAAGTGTCCACTTTTTGGCGCCTCCGCCATTTTTCCGACACATTTTTGTCATCTCCTCGAAAATACCTTTCATTTGATACCCATATCATGAAAGTGATAAATGGACATAAGTGTTTACTTTTTGGCGCCTCCGCCATTTTCTCCAAGGTACCAAAATTCAGTTTTACCCCCTCAAGAACTCAATTGGCTGCCTAACGAATTTTATAAGAATTATTCTTTTGCATTCGTTCCTTAGAATTATAAAATAAAATTCGGAAAAGAATTCTATTTTAAATTCTTGGTTTTTTTCTTTTTTTTTCGAAAAAAACAAGAATTTAAAATAGAATTCTTTTCCGAATTTTATTTTTAAAATTCCGAAAACAAATTTTAAAACGAACGAAAAAAATAAAATAGCATTTGCGAGCAGAATTTTTTCCTACCCTGGTATTATCCATATATTTTTAATATATGAGTGTATATAAATATATATGAATATGTATGAATTTATGTATGGAAATATATAGGATTACACATGGCAAAAGTATTATATATGAATTGATATATGGACTAATATATGAAATGTATTGTAATACATGAGGTCATATATGGAAATTTAGTTATGAAGCTCTTCATATGTATTAACTCGATCTTTTTCTCTCTTTTTTAACACTGGTGAATCTATTGGAAAGTACATACGATTTGCAAAGTTTATATGCGTTCAGCCTCAACGTTTAAAAAATAAACCCCATTCTTGTACGATTTTATACATTGCCGCCGTATTAAATATATGAAATAATCAAAAGGATATTTCAGTCATTAATTTTATAGAAAATAATGGAATACTCTAGATATTTTTAAGAAACAAAGTTCATATTGAAAACTACTGTTGGTATAAAAATGGATAATTTTTTTAATTATTAAATTGTATTAGTTTTTAATATAAATTTTTATTAAATAAAATTGTATGTACGAAGATGGGTTTTGTGTTTTTAAATAATCGATGCACCTTTTCTCTTAAAATGATGAATAAAATATCTTTTAGTTCGTTTTTAATTATTTATCCAAAGAAATGATTCGCCAAATACAACTTCAATGCTTAGAATCTTAAAAAAATTAATTTTAATAAATATGAATATGAATTTATACTATGTTCATGTATGAAAATGTATGAATATATATGATCATATATGAACATATACCCTCATTTTTCGGTTCCGAACCATATATGGGATATCATATATGCTCCATACATATTTTTTAGCTGGACTACCAAGAAATTTTTATAGCTTTGCTATTTATCTCGCGATACAGGAGTTAGGAAATAATTTTCGTAACAAAAATAATCGACACTATTACAGTTATAAATTTATTTTTGTTTTGATTTCTTTGTACTTAAAAGTATAGTACGAAAATAAACCAAACAAATTGTTTGATTTTGTTTTGTTTCGTTCTTTGAAGTAAGTGAAACAAAAACAAAACAAGAACAATGAGAACGATTGTTCAATTTGTTTTTGCTTTGTTTTTGCATATGAGCAGAAACCAGAGAACAGCGCCGATCGGTTGTAAGCCGGCTAACACCTGTCACCAGCCACAAACAATACATTAATTTAATCGCACGCCGCTAGAAAAGAAAATAATGGGAAATAGATGGAAACGTTTTGAAATATTTGCAGAGAATTTGACATCATCATATACATAATATAATTTTATTGCATTGTTATTTCACACATGAAAGTTGTTTTAAATAACTAAGTAGCAAAGCTATAACCGGATGTCCTAAGACAACTCTCTTCTTTTTTTTTATATTTTATTATTGATATTTTTTTTGTATATATACAATATTCACGTATTAATTTATATATTATTATTTATTTACATATTATTATTTAATTACATATATTATTATTTATTTACATAGTTTTAAATTTATATACTATTGAATGAAATAAACTTTAAGTTTAATGTTCGCGATGATTTGCACAGTGGATAAATATCTTGTACAACTTTTATATGTAAAATTGTGATGGTACAATCATTGGAATTCGGATAATTGCTTATATTTTTATATCGCTTTAAGCATAAGGTACAGCGATGATGTGAACCGTAGGAAAATTTTTAAATCCAATGCAGTGGATTAATTCCAAAATAGCATTTAAAGGCCGTTTCACACTATAATACAAGTATTAATACGAAAATGCGTCCCTAATCTAGTTTCTGTTTCAAAAATTTCAAAAGACAATAACAACTCAACAAGTCAGAGTTGTATTTTCCACAAAAGTATTAATACTTGTATTATAGTGTGAAACGGCCTTAAGTGATACCTATAGGAACCAGTGTGCTCACTTCTACCGATGTTCGGTAGATTCTACCGAATATGTTTGTGAATTTAACAATCTACCAATTCTACCGAACAAGGCCTGAAATCTACCGAATATTGAACGAAAAGTTTGATTAACACTGATGCTACAAGATCAAGTTGATCATACATACGGAAAATTCATCACATGTACATATGTTCTAAAATGTGAGTTTGTTAGTTTGAGTGTATCCCGAATTGAAAGGCAAAGCTGGATCATGTAGCCGCCTATTAATTATATGTGGCAACTTTCATTTGCAGTTAGTATTCTTTGTGGCAACACTTTCATAATACATACTCGAATTTTTAAAACAATGTCTGGCATCACTCTCATTTCTTGTTAAATGGCGTTAAGAAACACTTATAGTTTTCTATATTGTGTTTTTGTTTCTACATGTGTTACAAGTAAATATTTAGAATCATCGAAGTTATTTTAGTAGCTTTATAAAACCTATGTACAAAAACAGAATTCCTTTTATTTATGTATATGTATTATAATTATTATTATATTATTATTATTTTATGTATGCATAGCATATCTATATAAAGGGTAGGGGCAAATAACTAGGGATGACACTTTGTTTATTGGAAATGCTTCATTGTTTATAGCAGTTTAATTTCCAATCACATGTGAAGTTTTAAATGCGATTTTGGAACCTGTTTAGTTTGATACTCCTTGCACTTACCCTTTATATATAAGTACATATATTTAGTTATATTTTATGTTTCTTTGAATTGTTATTTTTTATGTTTCTTTGAATAAAAAAAATTCTACCGAATTTCATTCAAATCTACCGTTTTTTGTCGATTCTACCGAATTAAAAAAAAATAAATGTGCACACTGATAGGAATATATACAAATATCAGGAGTATATTTTATAAAATTTCTGTGAAATAAAATTTGTTGTTTTCAAACTTCAACCCGATCCCTGCGTGAACACTCTTTTAATGATCCGAAAAAAATATCATATTTTTATTAATAAATTTTAATGTTCCACACGACTATACTATGCCGTTTTTTATATTCGCAAAAAGTGTGAAAAAGTTATACCCCTAATGTACATACCTATGTACTACATACATAAAAAACTTATTTCCATATCAACTAACAACATTTAATTAGCATTAAACGTACCGAATACATAGAAGGAAATGGTCTTGCCGAAGTTTATGAAAACATTTCTTCCGATTTTCATGAAAAAGTGTCCTTTCAAAAAATATATTATTCCCTGCACGCAAAAAAAATATATGGTTGTAGTATGGTTGAGAAAACAATATTATGTTCTCTGAAACAAATGCTTGGTCGTTGCAAACTAGTTATTGTTATTTTAAGCATTAATTACGTTACGATAAACAAAGTAAAGTTTGAATTTAATAATTACATTATTATATTCATAGAAAGTGCGATATGATTAGAGTTTAACAATATAGTTTTGTTAAAAATGTTTGACTACAATATAATTTTTATTATTGTGTAAAAATAATATGATGTAAATAGTAATATAATGTTATCCAAAACCACACTATGTTAAATTTTTCAAAAATCTTTCTTAGAAACATCTTCTGTCAGTTCAGTGTTTCATTTGTAAGCGACTGGTAGTGCGCGCATGATGTTAAATAAATAAAAAAAAAGTATAAACAAAAGCGTAGATAAATAAAAATATATAAACATATGTATATATATCTCTTTATACATACGTGTCTGTATTTCGTGTATACACACATGTAAGTATACATTTCTAAATATACATTTTATTTCAACAATATTAATTTATTTTTATTTTGTATTTAACGCTCAGCTGTTTTAAAAAAATTTACCAATAAATAATTGATTAAAAAACAAAATATTATTGTTATATAAAATAATACTATGGTCGTATTTAACAATATTATTATAATTTAAGAACATGGTATGGTAAGTCTCAATTATATTTTAGTCATATCTAACAATATTGTTGTCATATTTACAATACTAAGATTAGGTATAACAAAATTAATTGATTTTGTAGATAATATTATTATTAACTCAGATAATAATATTATTTAAACTTTGTTTTTCTATTGAAAATAATATGATTGGACGACTGCAACCATATAATTCATGCATAGTATGTTGCTGTTTGATTATGGTTACCTCAACCATATTTTTTCTTTGATTATGTATAATTACAATAGCAAATTATTAAGTTTTAAAAATTTTCTTGGCCAACTTGATATTAATGAAAACTTTCATATAAAATACGTATAATTTTCATTAGGAAATTACTTTAATTTTTTATATAACCGAACTTAAGAAAAAATATTTAGAAAACAACAGTGAAATGCACATAGAAACTAGATTGTGTGCCACCCCTAACGCAAAAACAGCGTTAAGTAATATGTGAACAGCTCCTTAGTTGCAGAAAGAGAAATATAATTTTTTATACTTCTACCCATGGAAAAATAATACAGATAACCGCCAATCTACAGCAAATGTAGAACAAATAAAACTGTTGTACTCGTAACGTGTGTATTCAAAGACGATAGCTTTCCAACTAAAACTAAAACTGGTTTATTTCACATAATCTGACATTTTGCTTTCATATGACAATTCTTTGACATTTGATAGAAGTTTGTAAAATAAGAAGAAGTATGTAGATGATGTAAAAGAACATGTATGTTAATAATTATAACATCTCTCCTAAACTTAATTAACCAATATTAATTTAATTCCATAGTGCTTTTTAATTTGTGTACTGATTAATGTTGTTAATTATTCGTCTTTTATATTTGTTCGAATAAAATTTCATGATTTTTTTCTTGTTTGAACAGACGAATAATTTTGAACTTTTGTTCGAATATTCGAACAAACAAGGAATAAAAAAATTTATTCGAATAACTTTAAAAAAGATTGCAAAAAACTATTGACCTGCACAAGACCATTTATAAGACCTTTCAAGACATGCGACATTTTTTAAACGCTTTACTACAGCGAAATATTCTAAAATAAAGGCTAAACAACACTGTTGGCAATATTTTTTTTGAGTTATTTGTCTTGCCAACAGTGTTTCTTTGTTTGTTTTAGCATATTTCGCTGTAGTAAAGCGTTTAAAAAATGTCGGATGTCTTGAAATGTCTTATAAATAGTCTTGTGCAGGACTTTACAAAAAACGACACGCATGTATATTAGTTCAATTTTTTTATTACCAAAGAAAAATAATTCATTACAAAGAAAAGCAAATAATTTTAATAACAAACTTAGAAATATTAATAAATAAAAATATTAATAACAAAAATTAAATATTTTAAAACCATTCGGCGCAGTTGACGCTGTAGCTAAGCTAAGAACTCTATGTTCGACTAATATTATTAAAAAAACAGAATTGCAAAAAAGAAAAAAACCAAACTAATATATAGATTTTCTTCAAGTATGGACTAGAAGATATACGATCACGTCTACTTTCAAAAAAAAAAAACCAAATTACAATCGGTCAAGCCCTTCGGGAGCTACGGCGTCAAAAACATACAGATTCAACAGAATATACATATGTATCTAAAAAATATGTGATATCTTCTAAACGGCTGGACCGATTTTCTTCAAACATATCTAAGAACACTCTCGGTCAACTTTCAAACAGAAACTAAATAAAAATCTGTGTAGCCGTTTGCTCTGTACGTAGACTGGTACATTCAAGAATATAAACAGACACACACTACAGACTTACTACACCACTCTTTTTGGTCGGGAGTTAAAAACCGGAACGAAATTAGTTAAAAAATATAGGTATTTACATATACACACACATTTGAAAATCCCATGTAACATACATACAATTGTATGTATATACACTTGAAATTTGTAAGGTTAGTGTATTTTTATGCAGACTACAACAATTAACACTAAGATTTCAAAAAATTTAAATTAAAGGGTGTTCCATCAGTTAATGCAATTTTGACTATGTAATTTTGACAACTTGCTGTATCTTGGAAACCGTAAGAGCAAAACTCTAGAAATTTTTAAAAAGGGTAAAACTAAAAAATCAAAAAATTATGAAATCGTCACACCGAAAAGAAATCGCCAAAAACCAAAAAAATATCGCCAAAACAAAAACAAGCGCCAAATAAAAATAAAATTCTAAAACTAAAATAAATCGCGAAAACAGTTATGTTATTTGTTCATTAATAATTATCACATGTAATTTGGCTTAAAAAGCTTTACGAACATTAGCCTATTCAATTCATAAGAATATAGAAACAAATACAGTTCGAAAAATAATAATTAAATTAACTAAAATTAATAGTCATTGGCTTGTGGCAAAAATTAAATAGAAATATACTTAATAGTAATAAACCAAAAAATTTGTCTTAAGTAGAACAAAAACAAGCAAATTAACAAACATCTGCATAGTTAGTAAAGAACAAACGACAATGGTAAGACTGTTGTAAATTTAGAGGTGGTAACTTTGAGCCTTCATTACAAAACACATGAGCAAATTGAAATGCAATGAATCAAACCAATTCACATATTCCATTTGCAATAAAGTTTCGTGTATAAGGCAGACAGATATCTACATCAACTGACACCACACACAGTGGACCAAAACACAGAAGAACGCTGAT
The DNA here is from genome assembly GCA_944452675.1 of Tachina lurida. Lineage (NCBI taxonomy): Eukaryota > Metazoa > Arthropoda > Insecta > Diptera > Tachinidae > Tachina > Tachina lurida. The sequence goes on along the minus strand of OX101757.1, from coordinate 4,128,246 downwards.
GAGGAAGGTTTAGTGGCCTTCGAAAACGGCTGGCTGTTCCGTTCAACTAAGTATGTGTTGTTGTCCGAATATTTACAACTAATTAAGGTACGGTCACACTTGACTCGTAGCTTGCAGACGTTTTTTTACTTTTAATAAGTTGAAAAGTTTCTTTTGCAAATCGTTAATGTTGGTGGTATAGTTAAAATATCATTCAAAAGCATATGTAACAGCGCATAGAGAAAGGGACCTAAGGGTAAAAAAATCAATTTTCATTTTTTTTATGTAGACAACATCTGAGCATCGAATGAGACCGATTCCATGCCCCAAAAGTGTTCCCTCCCAGAGATATGCGCGTTTTATGAAATTGAAGTCAACGATTCTAAGGTTATGTTTCGTACTAACAGAGTGATATTCACGATTTAAAAGAATTATAAATGAGTATTTATTATAATTCACATTTAATAATTTCAGAAAATAAACCTGGATTTGAAAAAATGCAAGCAAAATTGATATCAAACTCATGGAAACAGCGCGCTAGGTAGAAAACAGTAAAAACATTCGAACAAAAATGATAAAAAGTTGTTCGAATATTCGAACAATATTTGATCGAATGACAATAATAATACTGATGAAGACTCTCCGGCGCACTATCATTTCTCACGAGTTTGGGTTAATTTCTGATGGTGTTGCTGTTGATGGTTGTAATGGTAGTTGTTATTGTGGCTGCAGTTCTGTGGGTGGACTTTGCGTAATTGTCAGTAACGAGTTTTCTGAGGTGGGATTGTCTTATCTAATAATGGAAATTGTCGTAATATCGAAGAGTCATTGGTAAGATTTAAAGCATTATCTGTTCCACATGCGTTGTCCATATGCGTTTGTCATCTTATTCTGTCTGGTAATTAATGCATTTCTCCTTTACTCACTAAGACTCTACCAAAATTAAATTAAAACTTAAAAATATTTACCCATAAAAGGGCCAGGAAAATCAGCGTGAACTCTCTCAAATACTTTGCTTGGAGGTATCCCACAATAAACTGGTAATGCCTTTTAGTTTGTCTTATGAACTTGACATAAGGAGCAATTTAGAACCATATTCTCGATGTTCGAGTCCATTTTATACCACCTGCAGTAGATTCTACCAAAAGATTTAATTTTTGACATACCTGCAAAATTATTTTACTTATTCCCCTCAAAAGGCTGCTACTTTGTTACGCAAACTCTATTTGGTCTATGCGAAATCTATACTCTGAATCATAACGCCGCACAGAGGAGTATTTGAGCCAAAAAGTTGGCTAATACTGTTTTTTTTTAGTTTAGATTGCTTGTGAAAAGTTATTGAATGTCCCAGATCAATGGAACAATGTCTTATAAATGTAGGCTGTTAAACATTGAAAACAGGAAAAATCGGACAAAGGGGAAAAAATTCCCCTCAGAGGAACTAAGCACACCTATGAAAAACTAAATTTTTTTTCTTAACTTTTTTCATACTTTTGTTTATCAAATGCAATTTTTAACGTCGGCGAAAGCTCTAAACCCTAAAACTGGACCCAGGAGACCGTAAGATGCAATTTTCGTCACCACTTCCTTATGTGGGCGGTGACAACAATTTTGTTTGCAAAAATAATGTATATATTAAAAACATGTACTACTTATGCCTTAATATCATAAAACTTAAACTTGTGAGCTTTTATGGGCAGTGCAGAGTATATCTCCCTTCAAAGCAAAACATTTCATGACTGACAAAAAAGTTTCTCACTCCCCAGCAAAAAATTACACATTACCATCAGAACTATTTGCCATATAATGACTTACTTTTCTAATTTCCAAATTTCATTACTCGCTTACAAATCACATTACCTAAAATTTAAAAAAAATATCTACAAGTTGCTAAATGAGAAGAATAATTTTTTTAGATTAAATAGATTACGTGAACAAGTTGGTAAATAAGAAAAGTAAGTACTTCTCAAGAATCGATTATTTTAGTCTCACGTCTTGTTAAAATCATTAAGGTAGTAATCCAGTAAGGAACAGCTTCCATCAAAAATTTTAATTCCAAACCCGATTACCTTTTTTGAAATTTTTTGCTGGGTCATGTTTATTCATGCAAGATGAAAAAAAGCAATTTTCAAAAAATAAAAAAAAAATGGCGCAAAGTTTTCTTGCGTTTAAATAAGAAATTTTAAATTTTATTGTGGTATAAAACATAATTCTAAATGTAACTACCTTCAGTTTTAAAAACCTTCTTCTTGTTTTTTATTTGCAAATTTGTATAATTTTTTATTTGTAACTTTCGCGATAATTTTGTTGTTTTAATACTAAAAATAGCCTTTGATCAAATCTTTCAGCAAAAAAAATTTATGTAATACCTTTATTCCTTTAGCCACAAAAAATATCATATTAACATGTTAAATCCGAAAAAACATTAAAAACTCGTGTAATTTTCTTCACTTTCCTACTTAACCAGTGTCTCAGAGCTATAAATCAAAACTTGAAGTTACAAAATTTACGTACAATATGACATAAAATTTTGTTGTGTATCGAAATGGGTACTTACACAGCCAAAAAGTCAAATAATTAACACCGCAAAAAGTTTTATAAAAAGAGTGCTTAGTATCAGCGACAGACAATTTCACAGCAAAAACATTAAAATTATATTCCAAATTTTAAAGAAAAACAGTTTTCCTACAAACTTGATAAACTTACTTATTGAAAGCATTAAACAACAACTTAAAAATAACTCACAACAAACAAATACCTCACCAAAAGAAGACAAAAAATTTTTCAGTGTATCATATGTCCCCAACCTTACTGACAACAATAACATAAGAAAAACAATAAAAATAGCAAATGCTTGTTTTGCTTATAAACCAAACAGAACTTTAAACTCAATATTTACAAAAACAAAAACGCGGGTTGAGAAAAATAAACAAAACAATGTTATATACGAAATACAATGTAAAGGGAAAAACGACGAAAACTGTGATCTAATATACATTGGCACAACAAAGAGAAGTTTAGATACAAGAATGGGAGAACACAAAATGGACATAGTAAAAAAGAAGGAAACAACAGCACTAGCACAACATGTATTACAAACTGGACACTCAGCTGACTTCGAAGGAGTTAAAATTTTGGATATAGAAAAAATGGAAAGAAAAAGATACACTATTGAAACATTAAGAATACAGCAAAAAATAAACAAAACAATGAATCTAAAAGAAGATACAGCAAACATAAACACAAACTACAAAGTAGCTTTAAACGAAACAGATCTGTGATATTAAGTTAAGTTGTGTTTAAAAAATGTTATATTTGTTTATATATGTTTTAATGTTGAGTATTGTTATTCAATATGAAAAATATGTATATGTACCTATGTAATTAATTATTCCATGAGTTGTAAGTTAAAATGACTCAAAGCAAAATTGTTTTTATAATTGTTTTTTATTATTTAAATAGACGATCCCTTGAAAAAGTAGACAAAAAATCTACGAAACGTCGGGAAAAACTGTAAATAAATGGATTTTTATTTGCATTGAAATATTAGGCCCAATTAGCTTAAAAGGAAATCAACTTAAACCTAAATACTGGCCAAAATAACAGAGATAGAAATGCGTACTTAGTTCTTAAGATTTCTTTAAATTAATTTTTGCCTTTTTGGCTTAAATACCCCCTGTGCGCCGACCATGTTTTAGTGAAGCGAGCAAAATTTTTACTTCGTTCTTCTTTTCAGTTTCTGCACGTAGTTCTTTAAGTATTCCGGGGAGATTTTCGATGGCGTTTACTTCAATCACATCGATTTCTTAAATATCATCGTATGTTGTATATTGTTGTGTTGTATCAGCGTTGGCGTTTTCCATAGACTTTTTCAAACGAATATCATAGTTGATTGTTTGGAAAACAGCATCTTGATTGCCATTAATGTTGGTAAGCCCTTAGTTGGTTAGAATATCTGTGATATGGATTTATTGTCTGTATAAAGGGTGAATTTTCTTCTCATAATGTATTGGTAAAACTTCTTACCCCAAAAACTATCGGGTATGCCTCTTTCTCCACTTGGCTGTAATTTTGCGTTTCGTTCAAAGTTTTCCAAGCAAACTGGATATCTTTGTGTCTTAACACTGCCCCCACCCCCACTGGGCTAGCGTTTGGTTGATAGTGCATTAAAACAATATTGTTGTTGTTGTACGAATTATCGCCCGAAGCAGTAAAATGACGTAAGGCCCAAAATTGTTGTGTAATTAGTCATTGTCAAGAAATACCCAAAATACAGGGCCCGATCGCCTAAAAAAATGAAGAAAACCCCAAAGTGTAAAATTAATAATCCCCTGAAATTGTTTGGTGTTTGTCCATTTCGTTGTAACGAACAGTTTGCACACAAACTGTTGTCACACCCTGTAAAGTAGTAAAACATAAAATAACAAATATGATCGACGAACTGATTTATAAAACAAAAGACACTAACAAAATATATTAAAAGAAATAAACTAAAGAACAAAACATACAACAACAAACACATCCAACAAAATAATTTACAAGCAAAGGGATTAACGGTCAGTAACAAAACATACATACAAACATGTACATTAAAATAAAATAAAGTAGTAAAACATAAAACAACAAATATGATCGACGAACTGATTTATAAAACAAAAGACATTAACAAAATATATTAAAAGAAATAAACTGAAAGAACAAAGCATACAACAACAAACACATCCAACAAAATAATTTACAAGCAAAGGGATTAACGGTCACTAACAAAACATACATACAAACATGTAGGGACAATAACAACCAAACATAAGCATGCAGAAATCTCTGTATATATTACAACAATAATGTAAAGGGAAAAGAGTATAAAAGGCCGAAGAATTTGCAAAGATTCATTCAGTCGTTGGGAAGACATCAGTGGATCAGGATTAAGCACGGTAAGCAAGTAGATATTATTAAACATTGTTAGCGATTCCCTAGTCGCGAAACAATACAGTAGCACCTGGATAATTAGATATTAATAAACATTGTTAGCGATTCCCTAGTCGCGAAACAATACAGTAGCACCTAGATAATTAGATATTAATAAGCATTGCTAGCGATTACCTAGTCGCGAAACAATACAGTAGAACCTGAATAAATAAATATTAATAAACATTGTTAGCGATTGCCTAGTCGCGAAGCAATACAGTAGAACCTGGAATAAATAAATATTAATACAACATTGTTAGCGATTACCTAGTCGCGAAACAATACAGTAGTACCTAGATAAATAGATAATAATAAATAGTGTTAGCGATTCCCTAGTCGCGAAACAACATCGATAAGGAGAAGTTAATAAATATTGTTAGCGATTCTCTAGTCGCTAAACAATACAGTAAGACACCGAGGAATATATATTATAAACACTGTCAGCAATTACCTAACCACGAAAATAATACAATACCACCACTGAAACGATAGAAGGCCAGTAGCCGATATGTTCAAATGTGCGGAAACATAAGTAAAATATCCATAAGGCCCCAATTTTCCTAATAAGGGACTACATAGGACCACAGGAGTAATACAAAGGTTGATTACGGAAGCATAGAAGACAACTCGCAGGAAGACAGCCATAACAAATGCGGAGAGCTGAGAGGCTATAAGCAAAACAAATGGTGTAATACTACGGAATTGAATTATATTTCAGAAAACACTAAATTTATTAATTTTAAATAAAGAATAGAAATAAATTAAGAAAGAAAAACGTGTTATTTCTTGGCATTTTCAGGCTGAGTATACCCGGCAGAAAACGACGTTACATCGTACAATCACCCGAATTTGGAATGAATATTCGCCCAAAATTATTTTTTTTTTTTGGTTTTTTAACATTTTGCACTTATTCATTATGAACAAATACCCAAATATCTAAAAATGCTGAGTCGCCCAAAGTCGATGAACAATCACCCAATTTTTTTACAACAATTTTTGGGCGATGCAACATTTTTGTTTTTCGGGCGATAGTTTATACAGCCGCGGAAATGCTGTACGAATTATCGCTAAAGTTACTATCGTCCGAAATAGCTAAATGAAGGAACGTCCAAAATTGTTGGGTATTTAGTAGAGATGTGGAAGTGAGTGTTTTTTGACTCACGAATGAAATACTTTAATCACGCACGAGTGGCATTACAGCTTATCACGATTACGCACGCTCACGAAAAATTATACAATTCAATTTATATGTTTTTTGGGTTGAAAAATAGGTTTTTACACATACACACATATCGTTGGTCAACAGTAGAAAGGCCCTAAGTCAAATAATTGTAACTTTACAGGAGAAGATAAAAACATAATGATAAACAGTACAACTGCTTTGTTCAACTGCCTTTAAGAGCGTTATTATAGCTATTGCTATTTATGGCGAGATACAGGGGTTAGAAAATGATTTTCGTAACAAAATTAATCGACACTATTACACAGTTATGAATTTATTTTTGTTTTGATTTCCTTGTACTTAAAAGCACCGTACGAAAATAAACGAAACAAATTGTTTGAATTTGTTTTGTTTCGTTCTTTGAAGTGAATGAAAAAAAAACAAAGCAAAAACAATGAGAAAAAGTGCTCAATTTGTTTTTGTATTGTTTTTGCCCTGATCACAAACCAGAGAACACAGCCAATCGACTGTAAACCGGCTAACAGCCGCCACCGGCCGCAAACAATATATTAATTTAATCGTGCGCCGCTAGAAAAGATAATAATGGGAAATAAATGGAAACGTTTTAAAATATTTGCGGCGAATTTACATCGTCATATAATATAATTTTATTGCATTGTATTTAACACATTAACGTACCTTTTCACAATGTATGGTTAAAAGATAACAGAGACTTTAACGGCAAGTTGTGTATGAAGAACTTGCAGTTAAAGTTCAAGTTAACTCTTAACCATATATTGTGAAAAGGGACGTAAGTTTGTTTTATACTATGTTCACACTTATGTTTTTAAAAATTTTTAAGACAAGTTTTCTAAGAACTAAACACTCGTTCACATTATATTTGAGATGTTTAAGGTTGATGTTTTGTGAATAAATTATGTATTGTGTTTGTAAGAAATTTCGAATTTTAAAAATTCCCATAAAAACACTAATTATTAACTTGACTGCACCCGGTCATAAAAAATACTTGTGTGGCAACACTCTATTCTTTAATAGCTGTTGTTGTTATTTACATTTATTTTCTTTTACATACTCTTACAACTACAATTTGAAGCTGAAAAAAAGTCAGCCAATGTAGCAATGGTAAAGTAAGAAAATAAAAAAACATGTTGATTATTGAGTTCTTGTTTCAACTTTGTTATTTGTTGTTACGCTTCTCATTTGTTTAAATGAAAGTTTATAACATAATAACTCTAGTTGTTCTAAGAAATTTGGGTAAAGGTTCCCTGATGATCTGCATTAGCAACAGTGAAATGCGCATAGGATCCAGCTAAACCCCTCAATAATCAATTTCAATGTATTTTTAATAAAAAAATATTTTGCTTAATAAGTAAAATAATAATTTGGGATTATTAGTGCGTTTAAAAATTTTAAACTTAAATTTTAAAAATTCCCATAAAAACACTAATTATGCTTTTTGTTTGCTTTATTATTTTTAAGCAACAAATGTTTTTGTAAGTAATGTAATATTTTTTAAGCAATTATTGTGTTCCAAATATTTTTTTTTATCGTGCCGCTATTGCTATAACCTGGTTTCCTAAGACACCTCTCTTCTTTTTTTTTTACACTATTGCAAAAAATTTTGTGACGAGATGTATTTGTGTAAAATGTATTGGAATCACTGAAATTCTAAATTTTGTGAAGATAGGAGTTAGGGCCTTTCTACTTGTGACCATTGATATATGAATGTGTAGTAGACCGTATCACAAAAAAAAAAAGAAGAAAAAGTTCTCCGTATACCAGCGAATATAAAGTATTGTTCCAAGGATATTTCAAAAAAAAATTTTAATTTTTTTTGCCGAACGTAGGGGTCGCCTTTTTAGTTTTTTCGTTATATCTTCCATATTTACAGTCCGATCTTAAAGTTTGATATAGCGAATATTTTTATCTCAGGGAGGCCAATACTTTTGCTCTTAGGTCGATTGACCTCAAGTGTACCGTTCTAGTACTTACCCCCCAAATGTCATTTTCTACCACCATATTGTGACACCCTAATGCTAGAAATTTATAGCTCGCATAAAATCATAAAACTTTTGCTAAGAAAGTATTTCGATAATTGCAGCACAACTATATAAAAAATGCTTTTATAGATTCATTGTTGCAGACCGTAGGGGTCATCTTTTTAAATTTGTCATAGCTTCAGTACTTACATTCAGATATTAAAGTATAATATATCGATGAGTTTGTCTGAGGCAGACCAATTTTTTTTTTATTCAAAAGAACAATACTTTATATTGGCTGGTGTACGGAGAACTTTTTTTTTGCCTGTTGGGCGAGACGCTCTAATGTGTAGGCTAGTGTTTTTGTAAGGATTACATTGTAAATTAAAATAAAGCAAAGTTAGTTTTTACATGAATTATTGCATCATGGTTTTTGTTGAAAGAAATTTTATTTTGTTGAATGTTTTTGTCTGGTCACAGTAAAATCAACAATTATTGTTAATTTTTTAACTACATACATAAAAACATAAGTATACCCAGCAAAAAATTTTCGAAATTTTGTAATGGGTAGTACTCCTTTAATGGCTTACAAAGTAACGAGTGGTACTTATATATCTAATTATTTTATTTGCATAATAATGACTGTCATGTAATGAATAAAATAAGAACTTATTTATATCACTACGTGAAAGTACTTATTGTAGTACTTTCCAGTTAATAAGGAAATATGTATATCTAGAGAAATTTGTTACAAAATTTTATTCATTTAAAATAAAAAAATTAGAAAATATAGCAAATTAATTTTGAATAAGTTTAAGCAAAAATTAATCTATATTATTTTGCATATTTGTACGCAAAAAATAACCCATTAAATTTTGAGTACTTTTAGGCAATCAGTAATCTATTAACTTTTGTATGTTTGTAGGCAAAAAGTATAGGGTACCGCATACTTTTTGAACTTCTCAAACAAAAATAATGGGTTATTCAATCAAATTGTAAGTACTTACGACTGAGGAGTACATATACTTTTTTGCATTCTAGTAGGCAAAGTTTTTTGCTGGGTATATTTATAAATTAAAATGTTTTATATAAAATTTGTTTGACTTTTAATGAAAACTTTGTTGTTAGTAAAATGTAAGAGATACAAAAATAAAATTTTTAAATAAAAATTAATTGCGGTGTATAAGAACAACTGTTGAAGTTAATAGTATGTTTTCACCGACTTTAAATCAAGTAGTTTTAAGTAAATCATTTCAAACTGTTTCCACCGAACTTGTGAGTGACTTGTTGTTCGAATTTTCGTAATGTGAATTTTATTCACATGTGGTTGACATTTAAAATTTATCAAATATTCCTTAATGTAATTTTTTCGAAATTATCAATCAAATGACCCAGGGATGGTATTTGTAATTTTAAAAGCAACGCAGGGTTCCATAGATAAATCGAGTTCGAAAAATAGTATTTTCGACATAATTTAAAATAAATCATATACTTTGAGGTGATTTAACCTTACATGCCTATTCACAGAAAAAGTCTTAAGTCAGTCACAACTTTTGTTATGACTGAGTTCCATATTTACTCTTGTGACTCTGTTTTAATTTTGTATTCTCCTAATATAGTCACAAAAATTCAAATTTTATGGTTAACATTCCCATATTAAATGAAAATTAGGACTATAAAAATGATGACTAGGGCTAGGAATCTCATGCAAATGCATGTTTTCACTGGGCATCATAAAACGGAAACGGTTAAGTTATCTTTGCGAATCGTGAAATTTCCTTTGAAATGGCATTCAATCGTTTTTGCATATTTTGCATATTTTGCTAAAAAAAAATACTCGTTTTTGCATATTTTTGCGTATATTTTTCAATAAATGCATGTTTTTGTGCATATTTTTGCTATTTTGGTTAGCATCCATTTGAAAAAGTAAAACGCTCCTGATACTTAGTGCGAGATCTTCTGGTAAAAGTTGACACATAATTTGTTACAAAATATTTACCTGAATCACCCTGTTGAACTCTAAATTTTTATATTTACACAACATTTTTATTGTTTTGTTCGGGAATTCGCTGAAAATTTGTAACTTTACACAACATAACACATTTTAAATGGAAAGTGAGTTGGTTTTGAGATTTTTTCTGCAAAATTATGGAAATTAACGGCCTGGCCCACGATGTCACGAGAAATCGTTCGATCGACAGCTTGTATTGCAAACAAAAATAAATTTTCTAAAGTTATTGTTGTTTGCAATACAAGTTGTCGATCGAACGATATCTGGTGACATCGTGGGCCAGGCCGTTAATTTAACTTAATTTTTTGTTGTTGAATTTATTGTTTTGTTTTTTCTTATACTAATTTTATATGTAGATACATATGTATATTAAATGAATTGTTTTCTGCCTTTTTTTTTGTTAAATTGTTTTTAAATAAAATATATTAAAAAAATATTTTTAATTGCATATTTTCTGTGTTTTTAGTGCATATTTTCAAATTTTAAGTGCATGTTTTATGCGCATATTTTCGATTTTTTAGTGCATCAGATTCCTTGCCCTAATAATCAGTATTGTCAGATTTAAGGATCTGCACTTTTAAAACTAATTAAGTTTTAGTTATATAAGAAATTAAGTATGTTATGTATGGTGCTGTTCAAAATATCTTAATTTACATGAATAACCGACTTCAAAAAAATTAATTATGTTATGTATGGCGCTGATCAAAGTATCTTAATTTACATGAATAACCGACTTCAAAAAAACGAGAAGGTTATCAATTCGTCTCTATTTTTTTTCTTTTTTTTTTTGGGAATGCTACTTCCTACCAGTGATAGGACTTGGAAAGCTTGATTTCGTGCCGAATCTGTTTCTAAATAGTGCCAAAATTACTTGAATAGTGCCAAACCACTTTTCATACAATTTAAATGTTGGCACTTGATGTCCGTTTATTATACTACGGTCCTTGAATGATACATTATTGTGTATAGCTAGAAAATTGCTTGAATATCACAAAAAACACGTTCCAAAATTAGTTGCTTACACACATACATATACATATGTATATGTATAATTGATCAATACTTTGTACTTACCATGCAGACCGCGTAGCCAGCGAATGTCTAGCTATTTCGTTAACTACCAATCGTTACCATTAACTACCAGCCTAACTACTAGCAATGCAAAGGACTGACGATTTTAACATTGGGATGAGATTGACGGTAGTCAATTGCCACCATCTGTATAACCCTTCGTCAGTGATTTCACTAATCAATACAATTAATTTTTCTACTGATAAAAGAATTGCCCCCATATTCATAAAATTCAAAATGAGATTGAAATGTATTTTATTTAAATTTTTCTTACAAAATTTTCTTAAAATGGATTTCAAACACATTTTATTTATTTTTTGTAAATATGGGGGTTAATTATTAATAAATTTTTCAATTAAATGTTCTTTTGATGTTTTATGTAGCGTTTTAATTGACTTCTACTAAAAATTACACGTTCACTGACTACGAACTTGCAATTGTAACTGACGCCAACAAAATAATTAAAATACTTAAAATAAATTTTTTCTTCTTGATTCGGAATAATAGCATAGTTTTTTTCCACTGGCAAAAAAAAAAAAGAAGAGAGGTGTCTTAGGACACCCGGTTGTAGCTATGCTGCTTGGTTATATAAAGCAAACTGAAGTGTTAAATAATGCAATAAAATTATATTATATAATGATTGTTTATAGGTAAACATTTAATTAATTTTTTAATTGACATTACAAATATTTTAATTGATATTATAAAATTATTCATACCTATTACTTTTTTGTGTTTAGAATAGCTATAAAAATTATTTTACACTTATAGAAGTTTCAAAAACTCAATCATTATAATCTACTGTAGTAATAATTGGTTTGTGTTAGCTAAAATGTGATACATATGTTTGCGATTGGATTTTTTCAAGGTGCTTTGAAAAAATTGCATCGATAGTGGTATTGCATTTTGTTATATGTTGTAATGGATCATTGGTTATTTTTAAAAAGAAATTTTACTAATGGCTCAGAGTTTCTTAATCTTTTATTGGTTAACCATATACATATGAATTTTATTGGTTATGCATATACATATGAATTTTAAAAGTAGACTTTTCATAAAAAGCTACCCATTTCAACTGTTGAAAAATCGTTCATTTTAAGGAAAAAATGGTCAAATCGTCATTTTGCTATTTCGGAACCAAAAATCGTCGAAATGACGATAAATCGTCACATCTGGCAGCAGTGGCTGTCTGTTTCAATCAGCGTTACCATATATATTTTTTAAAAAACTTAAGTCTGAAAAAAAATACTTTTTTTCAAATACAAGAACTTTTTTCTACAAAAGTACCAAAATTTTAAAAGAAAACATAAAATTGTATTTGGAATTCATTTTATTTAAAAATATAAAACCGATTAAAATCAAAACCATAACATATAATAAAAAAAAACAAAATAAAAATTCATATTTAGATTTAGATTTAGAGATCTTAATAAAAATATCACATACATTAATAAATATTATAACGACTCAACTTGAATGGAAGAGAAAAAGTGCTTTTGTTACCCCTCTGAAAATAAAGTTCGATATGTTTTATGATGATTCCCAAAATATTTTGGTTCTAGCTTTGACCATCCGTGAGCTGTACCATTCTTAAAAAAAGTATTTTTTTAATTTTTTCGAATATTTTTGTACTTTGCTCCAAGACGACATATGTAAATAAAATTTGGTATCATCGAAAAGAATTTTTGAAGCAGCATTCAGTGGTATAAAACTTGACCACTTGCCACCTACTAATTGAGATATTTAACTAAATACATATTTTTGTTTCGGGTTTTCATACATCATCAAAAAAATTCCAAAGAAAAGGGAAAACTTGACAAATGGTAACGCTGGTTTCAATACTCACAGCCAGTGATGGGAAATGAGATTTGCATTTCGGTATCAAAAAAAAATTTTTTCAGTCCTTTTTTGATCCCGAGAATACCATAAATTATATTTTCTATTTAAATTTTATTAACAAAAAAGTATACAAAATTCATTTACAAAGATATAAAATAGAAACATATAAGTACAAATGTACAAATAGGTATAGCCTGGATTAGACTTAATACTGTGGGAACATAAGGCTTGCCCCCCGTATTCCGTAGCTCGCTAAAGCTGAATTCGATCCCTAAAATGCTGAACAAATAGAAAACTTAAACTTTTTAGCGATGACATAAAACAATACAATTTCGTCGAATTACGTTTTTAAGCCATTACATGATTTATCAATACACGTTTGGAAATTGCATTCGTAGCTGAAAATCGATAAATTGATTTTATAGATTTTTAGCTATAGAGATTTAGGTTTAGCGAGTTACAGATTACGAAGGCTCTTCCTTTATTTTGATTTCATGAGATTTTGGTAAGAGAAAAAGCCTTTCGACATTTCGACAGACAAAATTCTGATTTATTAGGAAACATGTATTCATGTAATGCGTTTTTATTTTCAGCCAATGTAGACCAGGGGGTTATTATGTAATTCGATTCGAAACGAAAACTGTTCGAATTTGTATGTTATTAACATTGGAATTCGAACACATTTCCGTTCGATTCGGATTACATAATAACCCCCCAGAAACTGCATATATTCTCTGTTGGTAATGGTTTCAGTTCTTCCATACAGTCAATGCTCTATATTGATTGTCCATATTTTAAAAATTTTTCTTTTCCCTGGGAACATATTAATTAAAAGTGGTATAATGATGTTGATTTTACCAGATTATATATTTTAAGGGGGAAACTTACTAAACCAAACTAACATTTCATTGTCAAAGTCCACTTTTGCCCTTAGAGCTTAATATATGGACAGTTGTTTCAATAGATAACCTTCTGTGCCACATAAAATATCATTGCGTGAAATATGTTTTTCGTTGATGTTTAATTGTGAAAGGTTACACTTTTCTAAAAGAGCATTACTAATAAAGTTTCGTTCCATTTTTCGAAAAAAAAAATTAATTATTTTCAAAAATATATGCATGCGCGCATCTTCTGACTACATATCTAAGTTGTCCGTGAGAGTATCAAATGTGTTACGGTCCTTTTTCATGTTAAATAGTATAGTAAATATAGATAGTACTAACTTTCCCATCACTGCTCACAGCACACACTCAGTCCTAGCAATACGAAATACACAAACAACTTTGTCTTATTAGTTTGTTCACTGTATATACGCAAATGTAAAGCAACAAAATTTTTTTCTTTTTTCCTTGAACAAATTGAGCAATCGTTTTCACTGTTTTTGTTTCTCTCACTCCAAAGAATTAAACAAAAGAAAATCAAACAATTTGTTTCGTTTATTTTCGTGTTCTGGTTTAAGTACAAAGGAATCAAAACAAAAATAAATTTATAACTGTAATAGTGTCGATTATTTATGTTACGAAAATTATTTTCTAACCCCTGTATCGCCCCATAAGTAGCATAGCTACAAAAATTTTTGGAGGTTAAATGCATTAACATATCCATGGGTGAGAGAATCAAAATGCGAACTCTTGCATTACTTGTGGCTAGTGTAATAGTTAGTTGATTTTTCGTTAGGGAAATCACTAACGATTTTGAGTCAATTTCTACTTTTAAAACTGGAGGGTATTTACATGAAATACAACTACCTATGATCTGAACAATACATACTTCTATTATGAATTTGACGTTTACCTGTTTGTATAGTTATGTACGTTTTCTTCACTGAATTTGCCTACAACGTGCTGTGTTATGTCAGCATATTGGAATTATTTTTTACATCTCCGATATCTTTCCAAAACTCACTCTCAACATAGAGATAATGAATATATTTTTTGTTCAAAAAATGTCGACACAAATGACGTAATAAAAAGAAAAGTCTCCCAAAAATTAAATATACTCTTATATTAATATTAATATCATATTATTTTAAGAACTTAAGTTTTATCAATTGATTTTGACTAAACATTTGATAATGTGAAGAAATATTATAAGGACTTCACATACAATAGTTTGACGAGACAACCATCGTTTTGAGGAAATTTATAAAATATTTACGACACCAGCTGTTACAAGGAAAATTATTTATATTTTTAATAAATCGTCACAAACATTCATTGGACTCCGTTACTTTTTCCCATCATAACCGAACAGTTGTCAGCCCCAAATCCTACAATAGTACAAGAATACTTATTATTGGAATAAGAAAAGTTTCCATACTGATGCGAGCCATAAACGCCAAAAAGCTTAAGCAATATAACTTTCGAGCTTAATTTTTTTACGAAAATCGATTAGTTACGATCGCAGATAATCGATTTTCGTAAAAAAGCGAAACTATAAAAGATGCCTCTGAAGCTTTTTTGGCGGTTATGGCACGAATGGACAAAACGTGCCAGAAAATGAGAGAGAGTGCCATAGTGCCAGCTAACATCCAATAGTGCCAAAAATGGCACAATTGTGCCACATTTCCCATCACTGCTTCATACCTCGGTTCATATTAGACCGATTATAAATTTTTTTTATTGTTTGAGAGAATTGGCTTTCCATTGGTCCTGTTGTAAAAGCAATTGGGCGTAGACACGCCCACAAATCTTTTATTTGCTTTTATGATATTCTACTTATTTGTCTGCTACGGAATCTAGCAAACACCTTTTGTTCTTGTAATTACACAATTATAAAGTTGAAAAAATGGGCGGGACTACGCCCATTAAAATGTATTACTATATTTCACGTGGTTCTACTTTACCGATTTTTGCACAACTTACCACATACTTTGAGCTCAAAAATAGACACAATCTTTGATTTGAAAAAAAAATAGGCGGATTAACGCCCATTAAAATTTAATATTTTATCTTAAGTGGTTGTACTGTACCGATTTTTACAAAATTTAACACACACCCTGAGCTCTGAAAAACACAAAATCTTGCATTACAAAATGGGTGGAGGCACGCCCATTAAAATTTAATTTTATATCCCATATATATTTTTTTTAATATGTTCTATAAAATTTTTGCATTGAAGTCAGTTTTTTTGGCAGAATTATTTCTTCAACCTTTTTAATAAATTAATTAATGTTCATTTTAATCTTTTATTTTAATGCAATCAAGATTCTTTTGTTGAAAGTGTATGTGGTTCAGCAGGAAATAATCTTAGCAATGCTGGGAGTTCAAGTTGTTTGCAGTCATCGGGGGCTTCTTCTTCAAATGATCCTTATTCAGCGAAACGCCGCACAGCGAATCATCCCTGTCCCGTTTGTGGAAAACATTATGTTAATGAGGGCTCATTGCGCAAACACTTGGCTTGCCATGCTGAAACTTCGCAACTTACGAATAGTTTGAGAATGTGGCCATGTTCTGTTTGTCAAGCTGTTTTTACGTACGAAAACGGTAAGTAGAATTTCCGCAAAAATATACATATGTAATGTATAAAAAACGTTCATTTTAAACTTTAAAACGCTGTTTATATTATATTTTTATTTTGTAAACACTTTTTGTTTATTCTAATTCTAAAGGACTACTAACACATATGGAACACATGCGCATGGATCCAAAACATCAATTCGCTGCCCAGTACGTTTTATCAAGAGCTGCAGCCGAAAGACGAGATCGTGACAATATTTTAGCAGCTACCTTGGCAGCATCTTCAGGTACGAGTGGAGCAGGCTTAATAACAATATTAGGAGAAAGGAGTGGTGCGGGAGGAGTGGGAGGCTCAAACTCATTGTGTCCCTCACCATCAGCAAACTCAGAGTGCTCTTCGAATGGTCGCCTGTCGTCATCAGCTGCCTCAGATCCTGGCAGTGGTATTAATTTATTAAATAGCAGCAATAATAACAATAACAATAACAACAATAGCAACAACAATAACAGCCAAGTCAATAATAATTGCAATAGCAGCAATAGCAACTTGAGTTTGAGCAGCAAGCTTAACGATATCCTTCGTACCGGCAGTAACACTAATCATCCATTATGTGCGCCACCACATCCCCATTCAAATCTGCACAATCCGCATCAAAATCACTCACATACATTAGCCAGCCACAATTACGGCGGCATGCCGGGCGTAGATGCTGACTTACAAAATCGTATGAGTTTAATGGCAGCTGCATCAGCAGCCGCTGCCGCCGTGGCAGCCAGTGCAAATAATACTGGTGTTTCTGGCTTACCATCACCTCAAAGATTTGGCGTTGAATCTACAAACGCTGTGGCTGGTAGTGCAGCTGTGCAGGCAGCCGTTGTAAATTTGGCAGCGGCTATGCGCTTAAATCATACCACCGCTTCCAGTTCAACAACGGCTGGTGGTACAGCCAATGATAGCGCGACAGACTCAAGTATGCAACAAATCCAAAACTCAGCTCAGGGCCAATCGAATGGTCCTCAAAATCACTTAAATTCCAGAGCCATGTCGCCCGTTCACCACCCTGGCTTACAGGCTGAGGCCTCGACTGCCGTTATGAATGCAATGCGCACAACGATGATGGAGACCTCAGCTCAAGAACCAACTCATCATCAACAACAACACTCAGTGGGACACACAAGTTATTCGCATGGCAGCAACACAAACATGACACATCAGACTAGTCATCATCATACTCAACACCATCATCAACAACAATCAGTACAACACTTGCAACACTTGCAACAAAACTCAACTGCCAGCGGAAGTACACTGCAACATTTGCATCAACAACACAGTCACACAGCTAACAATCAATTACAAACAACCACATCTCCTCCACCATCACACTTGCCGGAAACAACAATACATATGCAACATCAGGCAGAAGCTATATTAAGATCTCAAACAGAAGCCGCTTTTCGGTTGGCAGCCTCAGTCGTGCAGCAACAAACTAATGAAATACCCGCCAATAATAACAACAACAACACCACCAATAATAATAATAACAACAATAATGACAAGCATGATCAGCCTCATCAGCAGCAGCAGACAAAAAATAATTTAGTAGAAGAGAATTTGCAGCAGAAAGTCCATGGGCATCAAAACCCTCAAGACATTAGTGAAGTCATACGTATGCAAGAACAGCGGCTGGAACAAGCTTTACGGTTACACAACGATGCCAGGACCTTCAATTTCCTTAACACATCTGCTGTCACCCAACAGCAGCAACATCATCAACAATCCAACAATCCAACCAATCATACGAACTCAAACACATCGAATACAACACAACTCCCTCAACAACACCATCATACAACGTGAAGAAATTTTAAAACACTTTAAGTTTGGTTTTTTTCTCTCAAATAATTTAGTTTTAAGAAGCCATACGAATGGGTTTAATATATGTATGTATGTATATATATACATATATATACACATATATGTATGTACATGTGTATATGCATATATACATTATGTAAGATGTAAAGAGTGAGTAACACAAACAATTAATCAAAGTGAAGAAGTTTTCAAAGAGCTTTGGTTAGGAGCCATAATTAATAAAAGGGGACGTAATGCCTAATCTTAGTCTTTCGAGCTTTTGAAAAATAAAGCACTCCAACTAGACTTTAAATATTTGAATAATATATTATTTGTCCTGTAACTCTTTTACTCGAATAACTTTTACTCTACTGATAATACGCTCTTTCTGATAAAATTAAATTTTCAAATAATTAAAAAGAAATTTTGATGAATAGTATATGAATAACTCTTGTCTTCATAACTTTTATTCAAAAATGCTTGGTGCCAAAAGCGCTAAATTGACATCACTGTCATGAGTCTGCTAAGGGGTCTACTCTTTAATTCGAAACGAAAAAAAAAATACTTTCGAATTTATAAACACATAAATTCGAAAGTATTTTCCTTCGTTTCGAATTACACAGTAGACTTCCTGTTTGGATATTCATACATACATACATACTTACTAGGGTGACCGGCAAAAATCTATGTCGGAATTGTGTTCGTCTGGACCTCACAAAACGATTCCCCTTTCGAGGGGGTCGATTCTGAAAAGTTTTTTCATGATTTCACTTCTGATTCTCGTTCAATGAAAAATTAAAATAATTTAAGAATATTTTCATATTAAAAAAAGTGGAACGATACAAAAAGTTTTCACAGTTACATAACTCTATCGATCCTCGATTAGTGTAACTGTGAAAAAATAGCGAACAAATTTCTCATATGAAACATTATTTTACAAAAGAAATATTTAGGTGAAAAACAGTAGGGAAGTTAGAAAAAAAAACGCACCAGCGAAAATCCAATTTTTTTGACTGCAAATTATTGAAAGGATGCCAAATGAGTTGACGACAAGTTCGAAATTTAGTTAATATAATAAAATAAGAGATGTGCAGACACGTGTGAGTGAGTGCAAATTTCTGAGAAGAAAAGTGGAAAGTTATGCTTTTGGGCCAAGCTAAGATTTAAGAAGATGGTAGAATGGGGAAAATATGACTTGAGATGTGTGCGGTAATATTTCAAAAATGAAATGATAATGTCCATGAAGTTACTTTCATTTGTTGCGATAGGTAAGGTTAGGTTAGGTTAGCAGGCTGCTGGTCCAGAGTCCAGCTCACTTGGGTCCAATACAATGATCCGTTTTTGCTACGTGTTAGGTAAAGAGAAGATAGTGAGAGAGAGTGATAGGGAAGAGATAGTGATAGAGAAGACAGATAAAGGAAGAGATAGGGGAAGGCTTTATTCTTTTACAAGTCTGCTTTTTGCGCATTTGTTTTAACAATGCCAATTTTCAGCGCCTCCGGTGCCAAAATGAAAGGTATTAAATTTTGAAGCTGTGTTTAGTAGCCATTTTATTGGTTATTTTACCTAGCTGATGACTCTGCTACACAATACCGACGAAGGATGGCGCTCTGATGTTACATTAGGATTAGCATCCACTGAAGCCGGTACAGTTTAATGACCAGTGCCTTATGCCTGCATCACTAGAACAACTGATACAAAGGACGCTAATGCACAAAAAAATGCGTTGTGTTGTTATTTTAATGACTGTTGGAGACCGGGCTCGAGCCCAGGACCTTCGGTTTTGTAGTCAACGCGCCAACGCCACCCTCTATTTTGTTGCGATGGTGGAGAGCAAAAAGTTTCGGTGGGCATTATTTGCTTTTTGCAAAAACATTACATTTTACGAGCATATCAAACAGTAGATTCAAGAAGTTTTTTGCCTTTAAGGCTGTCGGACAGTCTTAGGGGATTTCGTTTATAAATATGTCGGATGATGGCTTCGCTGAATAAATATTTTTACGTAGCCATCCCTCTGCAGAAATAAGGTCCTGACAAAGATTTTCTTCATTAAGTGCTAAAGGCAAGATAAAAGGAAAACCTTTAATAACAAAACATACGAAGTATGTTCCTAGTGGTACCAGGTTACGTTTTTGTAACTCAGTTTGACTTAAAATAACAACAATTATGTATAAAACAAAAATTTGAAGAAGAACATTAGCTTTCCTTCGAGATATTAAGCGTGCTTCTGTTGTTAACCGTTGTGGAGTTATGGCTCCATATGTTCATTTTTTGGCCAAAAATTTGGATTTTTCAAATTTGAGCGACGAACGCCAGGGCTTAACGTCGTTAAAAATTTCGGCTATTGCAATATCTGGAAAGGAGATCGTTTTGTGGGGTCCAGACGAACTATATACCGAAATTGTTTCCCCCTCTAATGAGATCCAGTCACTCTAATATATACATATGTACTTAACACCGAGTTACAACTGATGAATGGATCTACAACATATTTGAAATATTTAGCTTAATTTTTTTCCATTTTCGGAACTAATTCACCATGTGTCAAATTCTCAAAATCGTGTTGAAAATTATTTCCAGGCGGCTTTCATCATAAATCAAGGTCATCATAAAGCAAGGACTTAATTTTGCTGCTAAAAGCTTTTATAAAAAAAATTAAGAATTCCGTTTTTGGCAGTAGCCAGCCACAAAAAAAAACCATTTAAAATTGTACTAATAGAAAGACGTAACAGCCATCCCTAAACAAGGACGGAAAACGGAACTTTTTTTCGCGGAGCCTTAACGCTGAAATGCCATACCTAAACAAAAGCGGCAACGTTATATCAAAACGATAAAAACAGGGTTATCAAACAAATAAATAAAACAACCCTGGTTATGGGTTTTGATGAACCAGTTCTATAATTTGTTCGTTTATGTTCTAAATTAAAGAAGATACATATATAAAATTACAAACATGCAAACATACATATGTAACATCATATTGGAAATATTTTCTTACCTCCATTTTCTAACAAGAAGTACACAAATTTTTTCTTTGATTATTTATTTCACTTTCTTATATTTTTCTTTTTCTTTTGCCTACAATTGTTTTGTTTTGCAACTAACTTCATTGTGCAACGCATTGTCAAAATAGGATTTTCCAATAGCAAAGTGTTGCCGTTGCCTTGCCACCGCGTTATTACGGTATGCTCCATATAAAATTTATGGGCATGAGAACTTTTGGACAGCTAAAAACGCTTGCCGCTTTTGTTAAGGGATGGCTGTAAGTACATTTAACAATTAAGACTCCATCTGAAAAAATATGTGAAATAAAAACAAGTTAGGCTAAATGATTGTTTTTAATTTTCAGCTTCAAAGTTTCTAGAATAAATATATTTATTTGATTCGTGGTCGGAAATAAAATTTTGGTATACCATGAAGCCTGAGCTTTCTACAAAGAAACTACATGCATACATATGTACGTTGTTGTGTCCGTATACAATTGCAAGCAACTTGAATTTTGCTCTCTCTTTTCAAACTTTCACAAGCACATGACCATATAATAACTTGGAATATATTACTTAATGCAAGCATTTAGGGAAACATTTAGATTTCCTCACAAGCATATTGTACATATATTCGGGGTTTACATATTAGAGTTTTGCATGAGCAACACCATGAGCATGCCCATGTGTTTTCAGTTTAGTGAGATTCATATAGGCAAAAGAGAAAATTACTGAGAACAGTGCTCTATTACGTACATACGTACACTCAGGGAAAAGCTGAAACTTAAAAATAAGAATGCGACACATTAATTTAATAATTTTCAATATCATAGAAAATGTATATTCAGATACTTAAAAATAAATAAAATTAATAAATTAATACTACAAATTAATATTTTTCCATATTGAAATAAGAAATTTCAACATGACTAGACTTTCGTTAATGTTTCTTATTAATTCAATATGGTTTTTATTGATTATAAGTTGTTTTTTCTCTGGCTGTATGTCTCCGAAGTTTTAAGAACTAAGTTGTAAATAAATAACAATAAGGGAAAGTTGCAACTTGAATTTTTGCCGCAAAAGTTGGAAATAAACACATAGTGCAATACTACTAATGTTATCAATTGTCCCATTTAAGATGTTAGTATGTTTGAATTTTCGTTACAGAAAGTTGCTGATTTGAAACCGATTTTCATAAGATCAATACTTTTTAAGGTTATGGGAATCTACTCGATTATGTCCGGGTGGGTGTATGTATATAAGTATATACTCGGTGGCGTATTTGAGCGACATTGTCATTATAACATTTTCATAGATGACTCATCACCACAAAATTACTACCAAGTCGCAATTTGGACTAAATTATTTTGAATAAAAATTTCATTGGTTAGTCCATATGGCAATGATACAATTAAAAGAAGTTAGCATGACAATGTTATTGAAATGTCACAGTACTTTAAAAATCTTGAAACTAAACGGTATTTTTTGTTAGTTTCCACAACAAGCGGAACGCTGCTATATGTCACAGATGACTCGAAGCTATATTCTCTGTTAAGAGTCTTTGAGTTATCAAAAATGTAGCAAATTTGGTTGCGATGTGAGAGAAAATATTGAACATTATTAAACTTCACTCGTTTTTCACGTCAGTACTTTTTACGCCTTCTAGATCTCAAAATTACGCCTTTAGTGCTTATTTTAAACTTTGATGTGCTTTCAGAGCTAAAAAAAAGTTGGAATCACTGGTAGAGCTACGTCCTTTAAAATTAAGACATAAACTTCACTTAATTATAATAAACCTATTCCTATGACACTTTGTAGTAACTTTCACCTTATGCAGTGACGCTGCATAATCTCACTGAAATTTTATATTAAATTACACGTGCTTCTACCCAACGTTTCTCACGTTATGAATTCTTATGATAGCTCAAAACTGTAGTATGAAAATGCTGAGCTCATGGGCAAATTTTCATGTGTCAGATTTCAAAGAAACTTTTCACGAATCCTGAGCGCTTGTAATAACAAAATCTTGTATTAAGAAATGAGCACCGACTTTAAGAAATCCTCATCTTATCCATTTGGGAAAGAAGGCATACTTTTTCAATTACTTCTAGTTGACCGATCCTTACGAATCTTGGTAATGCGGTTTTTGAAATGACACAGTCTGACATTTAAAAAAATTGTGTCTTTAAAATCAAATTGTACATACATATATATTTCCTTTACTTTTATCTAAAGGATTTCAAGGAAACCTTAACACAAGGAAACCTTTCCTGTTTATAAAAGTACGATGTTCCACCCTCATTAAAAACTAAGGAAAACCTTTTTAATTAAAATTAACCTATTCCTTTATTAAGCTCATGGTATTAGAAAAATCATCAGTGTTACCAATTTGTTTAGTTTTTTTAAAAAGCTCCGTGCAAATAAAAATTTTCTAAAACAATTGCAATGACAACAAAATTTTCTAAAATAAATGGGCCGACCTAAATTAAGCGTTAAAAACTAAATGATAAGAATTTTCTAATGTAATAAATAACCGACTTCAAGCAGACACTAAAAACCAAAAATTATTTAAATTCAGTTTTACAAAAAATTATTTTATCGTTTCCTGCTTGAAATTGGTATCAAGAACATTTGCAAAATGTGCGCCAACTTCGAACAGCACTGTATCCAACCTATAAAAAATGTTTTATTTAACGGAAATTAAATTATTTCAAAGTCAAAACATTGAGCCCGCTTCAGGTTAAATTACATACTCATGTACAATTGCTGCTTAAGGTTTCAAAAACGGATTTCAAGGATGAGTTTGTAGGAAAAGAAGATATATTGAAAGTAGCAAATTTTTTGATGTCAGCATATGTCATGAATCAAGAAAACAAGATTGAGCACTCAGCCGTACAAAAAAATGTTCTACTGCGCATCTACGTCAATATAGAATACACAACTGTGTTTGTTGTAAAAAGTGTGTGTGTGAGAGAGAGAGAGAGAGATAGCACATTACACAAACAAATGTATTTCCTTTGCTTACAACAAAATTCTATGTCTACGTCACAAGCAGAAAATAAAATAACGAACCTGCGCATTGCGCAATCTTCTTTTCTTGTTTCATGAGCATTTGTCAGCAAATGAAATGTCAACATAAGAGCACGCATTAGGGTATTCAATTAATCGGGGTTTTGCTTTAATCGGTTAATAGCTCGATTAGTTATCCGAGGTTTTGGCTTAATCGGTTAATAATCGGTTAATCTCGGTACTAACCGGTTAACCGATTAATAAAAGTTTTCAATAAATAAAGTGTTTTCAACAAATAAATGTGCATATATTATTTATTAATTTGAGTTTATTAGTAAAACAAACAAAAAAAAACACATAATAATTCTTAGACTAACTCAAGCAGAAAAATTCATAAATATGTATTCATTAAAAAGTAACAAGTTTGCGAGGTCATTCTATAGTTTAAAGAGATCTTCTAACACAATCTTTCAGAAAAATAATTTTGTTTAAGTGTTTAGGACTTAAGCGATTCTCCTCTTTAGTTTTGGTAAAACCTGACTTGGAAAAATCCTTTTACTTATCTTAGATGTTGAGGAAATCGAAAGCAATCTATAATACAGAATATCTAGTTTCTCAGTCCTCTTCCTGGATTTCTCAAAACATATAAAATCATTCATTATGCCACTAGAGTCCTGTTTTATTGGTTTTTGCAATTTTCCTTTGACCTTTTATTATTATGAATCAACTATTCTATTTTTTTTTCAAATTCTTAGAATTTCTAATTGTTCCAGTTAATTTTGTTAGAACATTTCTCTTATTACTATCGATAGTTCAGAGTGTAGGTATAAAATAGTTGAATTCGTCTCTTATTAAATATAATCCTTATTTAAATCGTGGGCAACTACTATTGGCTTATTAAACAAAAGTTATAAATTCCCCCTAGTTACAGTACCAGAGCTTTAACTAGACTGTTTTAGAGCCGTGCCCAATTACCGGCTGAGGTAGCGGTATACATATATCCGAAAACCAATTCAATACCTTAAAGAGATCATAGACTCTAATATGAGGGAAGAAGCGGAGAAATGTTGGTGCGCGACGAAAACTTGCAAAACTTCTAAAATCATGTGGAGCTCCTATGATCCCAAATTGACTAAGTTCCTTTTATCATTAACTAGAAGCAACTGTAAGCTTCTAGTGGGAGTATTAACTAGGCACTACTGGACGGCTTCGTACGCTGTCAAAATTGGACGAATACCCGACGCTACCTGCAGGGCAGGAAATGTAAGGAACCCGGAGAAATGGAAACAATGAAACATCTACTGTGTCACTGCCCGGCTTTAAGCCGCACTAGATATAACTATCTTGGTGCTCACACTTTTCGTAGTCTTGAGCTTGTATCGAGAGTAGAAATGTGTAGTTTGCTAAAATTTTTTAAATCTGTGTGGGAGTCATTCGATACAGGCACCACGAACTAGGCTGCCATGCTAACAGGTTCTCTTTTCATCTGCTGGTATCGCTAAGGATCAATCCCGGTCTATGCGAGGTCTTTGGACCAACCAGATAAACCTAAACCTAACCTAGCCATGTCCAAAGATTTTGAAGTTTTACTTTAGCTAGGATCACTGGACATACTTTTTTGTTTGTATGAAAAATAATTTCTAAACACTCACCTTTTGTAAATGAGACGAAACAAATAATTATTCACACAAAAAATAAGTTTTAATACTACAAAATATGAAAAAATTTGTTGCGTCGGTTAATCGAGTGAAATTAACCGGTTTAACCGTTAATCGAAAAAAGCCAATTTTAAATTAACCTATCAGTTAATCGGGTAGCAATTAACCGGTTAACCGATTGAATACCCTAGTAAGCATACGGTGTTTTGTGTTTATACGATATGTTGAATTTTATATGGTGAGTGAGTGAGAGTAATTGTAATTAAATTAGTTAATTAATTAATTAAAATTAATTATTAACGATTATTTTATTAATTATTAATATTAATTTACATAAAATATTATCGGCGGCTCGGCTTAGCCATACGATGCATATGCACTTAAATTTGCCGTATGCTGAAAAGCTTACATATGTATCTGTCAGCATAATCAGGAAATTGTTGTTAAACGTACGTTTTAGACTTAAATCGAACTCTTTCAGTAGCTCGTCAAATTACATGGGTTTGATCATTGGTTTGTGTAAAAAATTAGCTACTGAAAGGGTTCAATACAAGTCTAATACGTATGCTAAAAAAATTTGCGTTCACAAGACATTCAGGCACTTATAGCAAATTTTTCAGCATTAATAATCAACGATTCAACATATCATCTAAGGTAACGAATGAGAAAAAGTAACGAATCTGAACTGCAGCTAAGCTTTGGCAGTATCTAAATGTTATTATTTCTAGAAAGAAAAACATTTGCAATTCTCTTTTGTTTTTTACTTCGCGGTCACACAGACGAAAACATTGCATTAAACATTCCATATTATTATTAAATAATACCAACCATATATGTATTTATATGTACATATGTATGTGTATGTAGCAAAGAATGTGTCAACAAAGCATATCGGCGAGTATCAAACACAATCAGATTCACGTTTCCCCACCCGTAATATACAACAAACTACATGTTTCCCTTCTTCGTGTCTAAACTTTAGACACGGAAATATTTGGAAAACATTAACGGCCATATGCATAGTCAAAACCTGGCAGCTAGTTAGCCACTGTGTACAACGAGCTGCTAACTACATATCGATTTGTCTTAGGAGCACGTTGGCATAGACTTTACGTCTAATTAATTTTCGTCTATATGCTAACTTGTTATACATATATCAGCTCTGAAATTTGTGGATACTACAACAATTTTTTCTAAAATCATATCTGACTGCTACAGTACTAACAAATACACAAAAATATTATATACATATCGCTTATTTACTTCAATAGTGTCACAACTAAAAAAAAAAAACAGTTTTGCAGAAAACGCGTTTTAACTTTTCCATTTTGCACACAACTCAATGAAGACATGAAAAAATATTTTTCTCTCAGAAGGTGATGGTACAAGTTATTTATATGAAATTTATACACAAGAGAAAATTTTTTGAGTTATGAAACTATTGAAGTAAATGAGCGATATATACATAGATATATTTCATCGAGCTGAGGTACACAAAAATTATTTTAGGCCCCTATTATGATTTACAACTAAATGAATAGTTTAGTTGTAGTTGTCATATTTTTATTATCAATTACAACTTTTTTCACCATGAGACAACTACTTTTTATCAATTGTATTTTGGTTTTTATTTCGACTATGGTATTTGTTTTGCTTCATTATTCCAGACACCAACCAATCCCATTTGTCAACCAATATTTTTGCCATGTTCATAAGACATAGAATCCCAAAAAAAAGTAAGGCCAAAACTAAAAATATTTAAAATATTTTGTGATGGCTACTATAGTTTCAAAAAACATAAATAAAAACCTTTGGTTTTCGAGCTTTGTTTCGAAGACAACTAAAATAGGTTGTAAAACAGTTAAATTGTTTCAGTTTCAATTCAAATTAGTTGAGTTGTAAACCGTAATAGCGGCATTATTTACATACAGAAATTTTATGATAAACAAAATTTTACACTGAACAGCTGTTTTTTACAAATTAACAGATATTTGGTAACTCACTAGCTAGAGCTAAGCAGTTTGCTATCCTCAGTTTGTTAGTGTGTTATAATTCAACTCTACGCTAACTTCATGCTAATTTTTCATTATACATACTGCCGTAAGACTCTAAATGCAGACTAAAGGTTAAATCCGACGTGCCATAACCATAACCATTGCAAACAGCTGTTCGAACCAAACTTATGGTCATTTGGTATTTGATTATTGGTGACTCACTATAACGCCATAGCCATTATGGCTACGGCACGTATAATTTAAGGTTAAGCTGCAGTAAGTAAATTGGAGAGTAAAAAAAATAAATATATGTACATATGCATATGTACACAGAATTATATTTGAGTTAAAAAAATGTAGTAAAACGTATTCATAAATATTATAAGTTTAGTTATAGAAAATATCAAGTAATAAAAAGCGAAAAAATTATGTATCTATGTATATAAATAATTCTAAAAATTTTTATGTAACACACCTTGTATGATTTTAATAAAAAAAATTAGAAAAAGTTTTTAGACATAAAAATGTTCTTATAAATACAAATGTTCTCGTATATATAAATGATTTAAACTCCAAAGCAAACACAACAAACGTTCTATTTGTTGTGCGATCGTTAATATAAACTTGAACATATCGATCATTTACGCAAACTACGTCATAACTAAAAAATTGGAATTTTTATTGATGCAAAACTTAAATAAATATCTTGTTTACTCACCTCTTGATAGAAAAATAAAATGTTCTTTTTCGCTAGGTTGTGAGTAAATTGAAAACTTTAAACTCGTTTTCTGGCAAACTGTTTCTTGTGAGTTATGAGCGAAATGTCGATTCGTATACAGTGGCTGACAAAAGTCTACGTACATTTCTAATTTTTGGGGTTTGGCGAAATTTGGGAAGAAATTTAAAATATAAATTCAAAAATTCATTAAAAAATGCAAACCGCAAATATTTTACATTTTTGTTATTTATTGCAAAGCTACATATATACTCGTATGCTATATAAAATAAAATAAGCTATTAATGCTGAAAATCTGTGCAAAAGGTTTCATTTTATTCACAATTAACACAGGTGACAAACATTGTGTAATGTATTTATTAAAGTTCGACCGAACTTCGGCTTCGGCCAAAAATTGGTAATGGGCCAACATTCGGCCTACGGCAAAAATCGGCCGATTAGCCGAAGCCGAATATTTTTCATTCCAAGCTTGAAAAATAACATTATTTTTGGTCGTTGCTCGCCGACAGTTTCTACTGTGTTTAACGTTTTGAAAGGGTTACTTTGAAATACAACCCTGTTGCTTTCTATTTTCTTTTACTTGGACGTTCTTGTGAGTGATCATATGAAAAAGCAATCTAGAAATTGCAAAATAGTTTTATTTTTCTTGTTATGTATCCAATAGATATTACAGCTATTTCAGTGATCTCAAAAAAGCAAACTTTTTTCTTAATTCATATAAAACAAGTATCATTTTTAAAATTTAAAACATTCGGCTTCGGCTTCGCTTTTGCCCGAAGTTTAGGATTTTAGCCGAAGTTCGGCTTCGGCAAAGTCATAACAAGTAGAGGAATAGTTTTTTTATTGTTCCTGAAATTAAAAAAATATAGCAATAATAGTAATATCTGAGTTTTACATTAATAACAACGTATGTGAATAAAATCAAGATTTATTGCTGGATTTTCACGTTTTATAGCTTGTTTTATTCCTAGGATATGTGGTTTTAAGAAAAATGTAAAAAATATAAGATTTTTGAGTTTCTGATTTTTTTATTGCAATTTTCATGTAAAAAAATTACGCGATTTTTGCATAAAAAAAACTTTTTTCTTTTTTAAATTCTGAATAACTCCGAAACCATAAGAGATAGGTAAAAAATGATTACCAATTTTTTTTAACAAAATTTTGTGGCGCGTCTTTTGGTTTATTATTTATTAAAATCGAAATAGCGGTTTTCGAGTTATAGTAAAATATATTAATATGGCCGACTAATTTAGGGGCCAAAATTAGCCACGCCCATAAAAAAATCTCTACGTGATAGAGAAAAACTGAAAGCAGATTTGAATTTAACGCATCGAAATCCATATAGTCCGCATACTTTTATCTAAAGGCTATTTTGGCTGTTGTACAGTGTTTTGGCATTAACATCGCCACCCTCTTGCATCATATTAAATATGAGACTCAGATACCTTTTTTCCGTAACTTAAGTTAGCAAAGAAATCATAGTTATCACATACATACATATCGTCGGCTTAGAGTGCAAACCTGCTAAATCCACTTTTTATAAGATATGACATTTTAATGTCGTTCGATAGAGAAAAACATACCGCATCGATTGCCCTAAATATTTGTTTTAATTAGAAACTCTACATGTCGAAAAAAGTTGACGTATTAGGTTAATATCTTAACCAATGTATAGAAAATGTTAACAGTATGTTGTCTCTCCTGTAAAATTTTATTGAAGTGAAGTAGCAGGTTTGCACTCTAAGTCGACGATATGTAGATTAAATATAATGTAACTATTTTTTTTCAAATTAAAATTCATTTTCAATATTTTTATGCTTACTGCCAGTTTATGGAAGCCATGTAAAAATTATCGCTTGTCAATTATATTGAAAACAAAAACAAAGCATTCAAAATTTGTTTTTGTTTTCAATATAAATAGACAAGCGAGAATTTTTACATGGCTTCCTTAAACTGGCAGTTACTCTACATAATTCCAAATAAAAAATACCTGATATCGAAAAAAAATATATTAGAATTAATTATTGTATTGTTATTACTATATAATCAAAACGTATATATTTAAAACGTTCGCTTCTAATTTGCATATTTAATCCAGCCAAACATTGTGCTTTGGGCTGTTGGGAGCCTAGTTTTCGTAAAAATTTCTTAGCGTATAATTTTTTGATATACATCCGCTCCTAATATCATGTCGATTTGGGATGATTTAAAAAAGTCTAGGTCCCCTAAAAATAAGTGACGGAAATGTTTTTTGAATTTTTTGGAAAGTGACTGTGTAGGAGTGTTTATGGTAATTCTATTGTAGACCCGGAAAATTACCTCTATTTTGGAATCTGTGTCGAATCTACTCTTTATAACGATTGAACAAATATTAAAATAATTTGTTTTTCTTGTGTAATGAATTATTTGCGTTTGTTAAAAATAAATAAACTAATACACTTGCGTGTCGTTTTTGCAAACTTTCTTAAAATTATTCGAATACATTTTTTTATTCTTTGTTCATTCGAATATTCGAACAAAAATTCAAAATTATTCGTCTGTTCGAACAAGAAAAAAATCATTAAATTTCATTCGAACAAATTTAAAAGGCGAGTAATGAACAACACTATTTTAAATATAATTTTCGCACATATGGAAGTGTAGCAATTTTTCGGCTTTTAAATCTACTAGATAGTTAGTAATAGATTAAGCAAACATTTTGTTCCCATAAGCTAGTGCAACCACCGTAATAATATATATTGGTAATGTTACATGCCGAAACAAGCATGGTAAATGAAAATCATAACTTTCGTGTCTGATAGCACGTTTCCATATAAATTTTTTCACTAAAACAAATGTTTTGCTACGTGCTTTCCCAGACACTTACCATATCAGCGAAAGACACCAACTAAGATTTTTCCCCTGAAACATGAGGAAATTAGTCAATTCAACAACACGTTGCTGACTTAAACTTCGAAAAAAAGCCGCAATGTGTTGACAAAAGATGGCAGCAATGGAAAATGTTTGATTCTTTTATCAATTTCACAAACCTCATTCGTTGTACATTTATGTAACTGGAAACAAAAATAGTAGAGTAATTACGTGCATTCTGGAATATTCGTCTAAGAGTTTGAACACAATGCAACGATAATTTATTGCGGTGCGGTTTTTCATACGATTTTGAAGTAAAAATTCGCAGTGCGGAACGTCATAAAATTAAAATCTATTTTATTTTCTCTGCGGACTTTCTTATTCTCTCAATTTTTGACACTCTTTCTCTTTCTGATGTTGGCACAGTTTTTGAATAATTGGCGGTGTTCACAACATTGTTGTAACAAAAAACATGATTTTTTTGTCATAAAATATAAAAGTTTAAAAAATATATCAAATATGTCTGCGAATGTATAAAATGTTAATCATTTTTTGTTTTTAGTTACTTCCATTACAAAATATTTAACACAAAGGGTAATTTCTTTTATAAAAATGTATACACAAAAAAAAATTAATAAAAATTTAAACAAACAATGACAAGTATTTGCCGTAGCCGTCTTCCGTTGTATTATGTTTATTTTTCTCTCCCGCAACGAGAAATCGCACCGCACCGCAAACATTGTGTTTAGACTCTAAAGCAGCCACGTCCAATCCATATGCACAATGTGAAAACTTTTATGAAGAGCTTTTTGTGCTTTCACACCGACGAGAGTACAACCAGGGTGACCGATGACATTTTTCAAAAAGTGGCACCAAAAGGGGATTTATCCCAAAAAAGGGGCAAAATTAAAAAAAAAACGAGAAAACTACATGAAACTTTTTATTTTTAATGTATTTTTATATAATTCACTCTAAAAAAAGGAAGAAAAAAGTGGCAAAGCACTCAAAAAAGTGGCAAGGCAGTCGAAAAAGTGGAAATTTGCCACTTTAGTCGGTCAAACGGTCACCTGAGTACAACATCCACAACAACAACATAGTAGACACCAATGCTTGCTCTTACTTTGCAAAGGAACAAGAACAAATTTAAGAGCTTTCAAGGCTGTTTACCTCAAATGCAAATATCAGTGGATTTGTGTTTGGCAGTGTTGCCGAATCGCGGGTAATTACCCGAATCAGGTGTATTTTTTACGTGCATGTGTAGCGCGTGGGTAATTGCTCTCATGTGTAGTTTACGGGTAATTTGAAGTTTTTTTGTTTTATATAATATAATAAATAAAATAATATATAATAAATTATCGTCTGATACCGTTGCTGCAATTTTATTATATAAAGAAGGTACCTAGTACATATACAAAAAAACAGCAATAATAATTTTAAACCTCTCCTAAGTCCTCGTCCAGACTTCCAATTTTTGTTGCAGCAATTCTTATGTTTGTTGGTGGGAGGGGTGAGTAAGAATACTTTTTAATGGGTTTTTTGTACACTTCAACGACTGTAACTTAGCCATTTGTTAGTCGATTTGCAAGGAATATATCTTGGTTGAAAGATAATATTCCATCCTTTTAACCAACGAAAAGTTAAAAGAAATCCGTTGGGAAACAAAGAAGTTACAACTGTTTAAAACTGAAAATCTAAGAAACCCCGTTTTTCACTACATTTACCGTTATAAAATCACTTTATGAAGTGACCTAAGAAAACCAACGTTATTTTCGTCATCCATGGACTCCAGCAAAATAGAATTGGTACATTAGAATCCCTGAATATTTTTTTTCTCAACTTTTGTATCACAGTGAATTTAAAGAAATTGCGAACACCTAACTTAAAACTTAATGAAGTCCATGAGTGGAAGTAGATTGTTAATGGCGGTCTGAGTCCTGTTTTGGGAATTCAAAACCGGGAAAAATCAAAAAGGGTGGCAACCCTGTTACAAATGGGGGGATTTTGGGGATTTTCATGCTGGGATTTTCTTAGCTATGTGTGTGTGTGTGTGTGTGACTTTGATTCTTTGTGGATGTGTATGTATGTATACTTGTGTATACAGCTTTTGTTCTTATTGTAGAGAAGCGTTGTGCTTACAGTGTATGTATGTATATGTGGGTGCGTGTGAGTGTGTGTATGTATGAGTATGTGTTTTTGTAGTTACTTGTATGTTTGATGGTGTCCAATACTGTTGTTGTAGTGGCAGACAATCATTATACCCAGTAGGAAATGTCGATGGTGAAAATGTGCTGACTAGCTTTTGACTAGTCATCAGTACTAGTCTATAATTATCCCCCATACAATACTTTGAACCTCTACTAATAAAAATACAATTCACTAGGTAGTGACTACATAGTTCTTATGGGGTCATGAGACATACTAACCAGACAGTTATTTACTGGTACATTTCTATAATTTACGTACATACAAATGTATGTATATTGACAAGTTATTGTCAATTCCTCCTCTGTCCTTCTTTTATACTGACGGATAGAAGAAAACTTATTATACCAAAATTGTTACTAGAATTTTAGTGTTGACACAAAGACACTTGCTCCCAGTCTGACTGCAGGGTAGTAACAAGGGATCTGTGTATTTGTGTGTATGTAGTGATTGTTATTTGATAGGCTTTGGGTAGCTGTTTTGAGTTATCGTTGGTATGCTTATGTAGCGTTATTGTATTGCATTTATGTTTGCGATCTCTGGGGAAATAATCTAATAGCTGCAGAGAGTGGCAACCCTGTTGAACATGGAAGTGGATAGGGAATGTATTTGGTAATGTATCTATATGTTGCTGTATTAATGTATGTGATCGTATCTATTTTTACTTTGAAGAATATCATTGCTTGTGTGTATTGTTTGGCCTGCGAGAGTTTTTCATACATATTTACAAATGAATGTGTATATGTTTTCTAGGCTATTGACGTTGCTATTCTTATGGAGATAGAAAATATTGTGTTGGCATAGATTTTATATGTACATGTGAATTTCAGATGTTAAATGTTTTGAATAAAATCAGGTTGATAAGCAGATTTTTTGAATAGGGGTAATGATATTTTTATTTCAGTATATTACACTTTAATGTATCAATTATAGGAAAAAGCTTTTGGAGACATACAGCAAAACTTATAGAAGCATCTACTTTTACGTGCCCCGATTTTTCTCGTGCCTTTGTATTACAAACTGATGCTAGCGATTTTGATCTGGGTGTTGCTGTGTATATGAATTTCATCATATATCGTAATACCATCAGATAAATTAGATTTGCCGACTACTACACGATTATCATATGAATTATGGGAATTTGTATGTATGTGTGTGTGTGTGTGTGTGAGTATGTATGTATGTGTGTGTGTGTGTGTGTGTGTCTGTGTGTATGAATTTCATAATATTATAAAATTTCATTATGTATGTTTGTGTTTGTGTATTACGTCATCACCTCTTTGTGTGTCATGCCAGACATTTGGTAGTATAAAATATTATCATATAGGTATCAGAACTTTTTTTTTTTTTTAATCGTAGTATGTTTTTATACTCAAGATTGCTGGGTATTTTGTCATGCTTAAAATTGTCCAGCCTTAAAGTCTGCCTGCGAGAAATTTGTTTATATTACAGATTTTGTTTATTTAACTACGTCCGGCTTCTTTGGCTGAACTTCTTTTCATACGATCATGGGAATTTATAGTTTCTCTGTCCATAATAAGTTCATTTAGCTTTGGTATATGCTTTGAATGTAAGTGTGATTGTTAAGATCTAATAAATACTTGAGTATTGATAAGAAATTTGATATTATGTGTACATATGTATGTACATATCTACAAATTGATTTTATGCGTTTGACTCCGTGCTTGAATACATTTTTTTTTGTTTTTGTTGTTGTTGTAAATATTCGCCTGGTCTTTTATGTATAGATGTGAAATATCTTCATAGTTTTTTTATTTGAAATTAAAAAACGTTGTTTTAATTTTTATCTGTATTTACTTAAAAGTTTGTGAGGATTTTCTGTTTTAAGTAAAACTGAATTCCTTAAGATACATACTTTAGAGTAAAAGTAACTATAATAGAAATATTTCCCTTATTTAATTTACATTTGTTTAAAGTTGATGCAGCCTAATAGTCATTCTTAGAAATATTTTGATATAAATTTTTTCCAGCCGTAGGCTTTTTCACCACCTTTTACATTTATTTTAGAACATCTTGCATTGCCTTTTATACATTTACAAAAATTTTTAAATTAAACTAATCCGGCAGTCCAGCTTAGGTAATGACTTTTTTTTTTTTGCTAGCCAGCTTGCTTCTTTTTTTATTTTTTATTTTTGTGGATAAACATTTAAAATCAAAAGGTAGTTTAATATTGAAATTATTATATTCTTAATTGTTGAAAACAATCGCTACTTCTTTTGCGATAAAATTATTTGAATTACTTTTGAAACCTTGTACATCTATGAAAATTATGGTATTTTTTATATTGCTTAATTAATACATATTCTATTATACGATCATGAATAAGAATACAGTAAGCTGATTTTTTTTTTTTTGCTTACTATTTCAAATTAAAATTTTATTCAATTGTCCCCGTTATTGAATAAAAGGAGCTTTTATCTTTAACTCTGGTACAGTTAAAAGCGATTGAGATTCTTTCATATAGTAGCTTTGTTGGAATCTTAGATACATATAATATATAGATTTACATAACGTTTATTTATAAATTTTATTTTAAGATCAGCATCATATGGATATGAGACTGAACTTAAATGTACTTTTAAATTAGTTAATTCATAATGAACAATTTTATTTTCTTTTTGACTAGCGATCAACAGAAAACGAAGTCGTTTTCTTACAATTTAGGTAACCTCTCAACTGATCCTCTAGTATACAATATGACTTTGTATGTCAGCATTTCTGTCTTCTCTTTGTGAGCGTTAAGGATAATTAAATTTCAAACTTTTTATTCTTCAAATTGTGTTACTTCATACTCATAATATGTTTACATTAATAAGGTACGAGTGTATGTTTATTTTATGAAAGGTGAGGTCCTATGACTTTTATTTGATGTTCTGTGATTTTTTTTTCTCATTTTACTAAAGTTCAGCGTACTGCGTATATATTTCTAATATATTTAAGTGAGCTTTTTGTACCTGTCAGACAGATTGAACGTATCCGTTGGTCAGTCAGTCTCTCTTTTTATTTTATTAATTTTTTCTTCTAATGTGTCACTACTATTTTTTCAGATTTTACTACTTGAAATAGAAAATATTCATATAATTTTAAAAGTATTAATATATACATACATATAGGTAA
Source organism: Tachina lurida (assembly GCA_944452675.1). Classification (NCBI taxonomy): domain Eukaryota; kingdom Metazoa; phylum Arthropoda; class Insecta; order Diptera; family Tachinidae; genus Tachina; species Tachina lurida. The sequence continues at coordinate 4,091,329 of OX101757.1, read as the reverse complement.
ATATATGTATGTACGTAAAAATTAGTTCATATACAAAGAAATACACCTTTAATAATCAACTATTCTAGAAAATCGATCTAAAATAACACATTTACCTCCATCATCAATTCACCGTCAGTGTTTTCATAAAGTGTTAGAAACATTGGAATATCTATGTTTGGGAGAATTTTTACTTCAAGTGTTTCTATATAAGGTTTGATGGTTGACCCCTTGACGTTATTGTGGTTAACGTAGGCTGCGTTGTATCGCATTCAGATGTAATCATTTCTTACTTAGAAAAGGTCCTCATCACCATCAATCATACCTGTATACAATACATTCATGAGTTGAGTTGATCCAGATACAATTGCTGTCTACAAATTAATGATTAGAAAATAGCTTTCTCATCACATTCTAACAAGTTTAGTATTTTGCTAGCATGCATGCTTTAGCATGCTTCTATCGATAGTGACGCGAGAGTCCGACATTTAGTGTTGTTTTAATTAAAAATCTATACTATTAGAATAACGAATTCACTCTTTTGAATTTTTAACAAAGTAGATACATATGTATGTATGTATTTCATTTGCCACAAACTCTTAAAATTTCTTTACTTATAAAAGTATGTCAGGAATTTTTTAAATTATACATGCTTCGGCATGCTTCCAATATTTTTCTCGGTAAATTTATTTCATACTCATACAGATATAAAGTAAGGTCTGTTTACATTACATTTTACAATTTATGCATGCTTCAGCATGATTCTAGTTGAAGTCTGTATTTATTTAGTAAGTTTGTTTGATACCCATTCATACACATGTACATTGTTAAAGATTGGATATCAAAGTACAATTTCCTTAGTTTATCTAGAAATGAACAGAGTGAATATTTATTATAATAACCATATTCACATTTTAAAATTTTGTGTGCTAGAGCTTTCGAAATAGAAAATGTACACCTTTTACTATAAAAAGTGATAATATGATGTGTTTCTGAATATTTTGAACTCTTAAGTTTTCACAATATTTCATACAGACCATCAAGTTTAGAGAATTGTAGTATATTAAGCTATTTATCTTCCCTGAGACCTAACATTCCTAATCAATCCTTCAAAAAACCAATACAAACTAGATTTTTCCTTTTTAATTTTATTTATATTTTCATTGAATTTCAACATTTTGTACCTCTTCAAATTACTGTATACTGTATTTTGCACCTTTTTCTCATTCGTTGAGTTAACTTTAATCGCAAATATTTCAATGATGAGATGAACTTTTCTATTGTAGGCATTAAGTAAATCTTTGTGTATATCAATCCACTTATATGAACCATTATAGCTAAATTCTTAACACATAATTCCTTTTAATGATCTATTAAATCATTCTACTATTGATGCTTTCATATTATGAAATTTTTTATCCTCTGTTTATGCATGAATTTTGCAGTGTTTATTAAAAATTCTTTACCAACATCTATTTGTATTTTTTGTTTTGATACTCATATCATTTCAATAATATTTTCCATTGCCTTGGTTTTTTTCGAGTGCAGCTTTTATTTTCAACGAACTCACCATATAAATTTTGAGAATGTGTCAGTTACAGTCAGCAAAAATCAATAATTTCTATTTTCTCTAGAATAGCTACCCACTTCACCTAAATCAGCTCCATAAAAGATCATCTATTCCATTCATTACATCACTACAATACACAAACAATTTTATAAATTTATTATGGATTACGTTTACTAAATTTCTTTTAAGGACATTGAGTTGTTTTACAGTTTTTGGAGAGTGTTGTGATCTACTTGATACATTTTCAACTATTTATACTAAAATGTAGTTAATTTTCCAATCTATAAATTTTATCGCTCAGCTGTTCAATTTGTTTGTCAAAAGATGATTTAATTTTTAGAATGTCTTTTTCAATTTTATACCTATCTTCTATCGTTAATTTTATTTCACACTCCACTCCATTAATTTGCATTTGAATATATCATTGAATTATATTAATGCCTTAAGCTTTATTATTAATTCATCCTTTAGTTTTTCGATTTGAGTTTCTAGAAACAATTTACTGATAACATTGTTCTCCGTCAGTGAACGATGATGAATATGTATGCATGCATTAGTAGATATTATATATTTTATTAAGTTTTCAAATTAAAATTTGTAATAGTTTTTAGGTGTTTTATCAATCATTAAAGAAAATAAACTCACTTTTAAACCCCATATTTGACCATCAAATTGTATTTTATCTTCATACAGTTTTAGATTTCTATCACCAAATTTCCATTCATTACTGAAATCTTTAGGTGAGCCATAGTTTGTATCTATTTCATTTCATACTTCCAAGACTGATAAATCAGTATAAATGTCTTCGGAATTGGAAGTCTGTGAGTGAAAATCACCTTCATTATCGTCATCATCAGTATTAACATCATTAAATAAGATGGTATTATCAAATATTGTTCCTTATGCTAGGTTCTTTGGTGTACTTGTCTCTATCTTGACTGATGGGTTTTCAGGCTTGCTTTAAACTTGTATTATTTTCAACTTCTGTCTTCATTTTATTTTCTTCATTCATTGGAGTTCTTTTAATTTTTTTTTTTTTAGAACTATTTATGAATTCTTTGAGTGGTTCTGTTATAGGTTTAAATGTATCTCTTAGTTGTTCACGTGTATCTATTTCACCAGTTTTTATACTACGAAGCTTTTTCTTAAAGACATTTCTTGTCAACACCAACTGTTTTAAAATTTTCTCATCCATGTTTAATAAATAAAAGGTATCAGCTATTAGATCAGGTATCGGCTATTAGATCAGCTTATCAGGAGCTGGTCTGGTTTTCAGATCAGCTTATCAGGACCTGGTCTGGTTTTTAGATCAGCTTTTCAGGACCTGGTCTGGTTTTCAGATCAGCTTTTCAGGACCTGGTCTGGTTTTCAGATCAGCTTTTCAGGACCTGGTCTGGTTTTCAGATCAGCTTTTCAGGACCTGGTCTGGTTTTCAGATCAGCTTTTCAGGACCTGGTCTGGTTTTCAGATCAGCTTTTCAGGACCTGGTCTGGTTTTCAGATCAGCTTATCAGGACCTGGTCTGGTTTTCAGATCAGCTTTTTAGGACCTGGTCTGGTTTTCAGATCAGATTATCTGATTCAGATTGAGTTATCAGTTTACAAGTAGCTAATCATTTATAACATTTATATGAATGAAGTTTCAGGTCAGATGAAATAACTAAAGTCAATCCTTTATGAGCAGTAATTTATATAGTTATTAAATAATCAAATTGTTTTCTAAAACGAACATCATTTAATTTATCATCAAAAATCCATATTTATCCTTCCAACACTATACAAATTTCTTGAAACTTTTCAAAATTCATATTACTCACAACATGATCCCTATAGACGAGCTTAATATTTTTCTCATCTTGCTTAAACATTATAATAACATTTACATTGTCTCTTGTTAAATGCTTACAGCCGTATTCATAAAAATTTTAAACAGCATTTTGAATGTTGTTTAAGCAAAATTCGCTAAATTTTAGCTTAAAAACGTTTTTTAATTTAAACCTTGTTTAATTCACCAAATCCTAAAAATTACCTGCACCCATACTTAAAATAATTTTGAGTTGACTTTGTAATTTTGCTTCATGTTTATTTGCATTTTTAACTTTGCCTATATGTATGTATGTATGTATGCATGTATGTATGTATTTATGTATGTATTAGGAATTATACTAGAAGTTGGGCACAAGTAGAATGAGTCATCATTCTTCTGTCGCACCATACAAAAATATACACGTACATATGTATGTATATTATTCTGCTTTGCACATGCAGCATCAGCAAATATCATACTTGAAATTCTTTAAGCTTCATTACGAGAAAAAATAAATGTATAATATAGTATTCTTTTAATTATGAAATTAACTTCTTCAGATATTCATATTTGACTTGATATAGATAATTTTAGTATAAATATATGTTTTTAAACTATAGATAGTAGTAGTGAACTGGGGATACTGGCGTAGATTAAAATTTTAAAGTCCGACAAAGGACCCCCACAAATTATTACAAACCCCCAACTCTCTGACAGACTCAAATTCCCATAGACAGACAGACATCAACAAATTTTTCGTCGGCTTTAGAAATATTTTATTTTAACGTTTTTCCCATCCACATTATGAAAAATCAATTTCAGGATTTTCCGTTGGAATTATGAAAAATCATTTTCATGATTTTCCCGTAGACATTACAAAAATATTTATTTCCACGTTTTACTCGTCAGATTTACATAAATATTTATTTTCACATTTTTACAGTCCACCTTACGAAAAATCATTTTCACATAAAACGGACTTATTAATCCACCCTCGTATGTACTAAAGAAACAAAAAACACAAAAAAAAAAAGTTAATGTAAACAAAAACAAAAAACAAAAAAAAAATTGGACGGACTTCTTGAACCACCCTCGTAGGTATCAAATTACACAAATTTCCAAGAATTTTAAAATTTGGGTAATTAAAATTTCAAAATTTCAAAATTTTAATTGGGGCAGGAGCGGCAGTTCACTACTACTATCTATAGTTTAAAAACATATATTTATACTAAAATTATCTATATCAAGTCAAATATGAATATCTGAAGTAGTTAATTTCATAATTAAAAGAATACTATATTATACATTTATTTTTTCTCGTAATGAAGCTTAAAGAATTTCAAGTATGATATTTGCTGATGCTGCATGTGCAAAGCAGAATAATATACATACATATGTACGTGTATATTTTTGTATGGTGCGACAGAAGAATGATGACTCATTCTACTTGTGCCCAACTTCTAGTATAATTCCTAATACATACATAAATACATACATACATGCATACATACATACATACATATAGGCAAAGTTAAAAATGCAAATAAACATGAAGCAAAATTACAAAGTCAACTCAAAATTATTTTAAGTATGGGTGCAGGTAATTTTTAGGATTTGGTGAATTAAACAAGGTTTAAATTAAAAAACGTTTTTAAGCTAAAATTTAGCGAATTTTGCTTAAACAACATTCAAAATGCTGTTTAAAATTTTTATGAATACGGCTGTAAGCATTTAACAAGAGACAATGTAAATGTTATTATAATGTTTAAGCAAGATGAGAAAAATATTAAGCTCGTCTATAGGGATCATGTTGTGAGTAATATGAATTTTGAAAAGTTTCAAGAAATTTGTATAGTGTTGGAAGGATAAATATGGATTTTTGATGATAAATTAAATGATGTTCGTTTTAGAAAACAATTTGATTATTTAATAACTATATAAATTACTGCTCATAAAGGATTGACTTTAGTTATTTCATCTGACCTGAAACTTCATTCATATAAATGTTATAAATGATTAGCTACTTGTAAACTGATAACTCAATCTGAATCAGATAATCTGATCTGAAAACCAGACCAGGTCCTAAAAAGCTGATCTGAAAACCAGACCAGGTCCTGATAAGCTGATCTGAAAACCAGACCAGGTCCTGAAAAGCTGATCTGAAAACCAGACCAGGTCCTGAAAAGCTGATCTGAAAACCAGACCAGGTCCTGAAAAGCTGATCTGAAAACCAGACCAGGTCCTGAAAAGCTGATCTGAAAACCAGACCAGGTCCTGAAAAGCTGATCTGAAAACCAGACCAGGTCCTGAAAAGCTGATCTAAAAACCAGACCAGGTCCTGATAAGCTGATCTGAAAACCAGACCAGCTCCTGATAAGCTGATCTAATAGCCGATACCTGATCTAATAGCTGATACCTTTTATTTATTAAACATGGATGAGAAAATTTTAAAACAGTTGGTGTTGACAAGAAATGTCTTTAAGAAAAAGCTTCGTAGTATAAAAACTGGTGAAATAGATACACGTGAACAACTAAGAGATACATTTAAACCTATAACAGAACCACTCAAAGAATTCATAAATAGTTCTAAAAAAAAAAAAATTAAAAGAACTCCAATGAATGAAGAAAATAAAATGAAGACAGAAGTTGAAAATAATACAAGTTTAAAGCAAGCCTGAAAACCCATCAGTCAAGATAGAGACAAGTACACCAAAGAACCTAGCATAAGGAACAATATTTGATAATACCATCTTATTTAATGATGTTAATACTGATGATGACGATAATGAAGGTGATTTTCACTCACAGACTTCCAATTCCGAAGACATTTATACTGATTTATCAGTCTTGGAAGTATGAAATGAAATAGATACAAACTATGGCTCACCTAAAGATTTCAGTAATGAATGGAAATTTGGTGATAGAAATCTAAAACTGTATGAAGATAAAATACAATTTGATGGTCAAATATGGGGTTTAAAAGTGAGTTTATTTTCTTTAATGATTGATAAAACACCTAAAAACTATTACAAATTTTAATTTGAAAACTTAATAAAATATATAATATCTACTAATGCATGCATACATATTCATCATCGTTCACTGACGGAGAACAATGTTTTCAGTAAATTGTTTCTAGAAACTCAAATCGAAAAACTAAAGGATGAATTAATAATAAAGCTTAAGGCATTAATATAATTCAATGATATATTCAAATGCAAATTAATGGAGTGGAGTGTGAAATAAAATTAACGATAGAAGATAGGTATAAAATTGAAAAAGACATTCTAAAAATTAAATCATCTTTTGACAAACAAATTGAACAGCTGAGCGATAAAATTTATAGATTGGAAAATTAACTACATTTTAGTATAAATAGTTGAAAATGTATCAAGTAGATCACAACACTCTCCAAAAACTGTAAAACAACTCAATGTCCTTAAAAGAAATTTAGTAAACGTAATCCATAATAAATTTATAAAATTGTTTGTGTATTGTAGTGATGTAATGAATGGAATAGATGATCTTTTATGGAGCTGATTTAGGTGAAGTGGGTAGCTATTCTAGAGAAAATAGAAATTATTGATTTTTGCTGACTGTAACTGACACATTCTCAAAATTTATATGGTGAGTTCGTTGAAAATAAAAGCTGCACTCGAAAAAAACCAAGGCAATGGAAAATATTATTGAAATGATATGAGTATCAAAACAAAAAATACAAATAGATGTTGGTAAAGAATTTTTAATAAACACTGCAAAATTCATGCATAAACAGAGGATAAAAAATTTCATAATATGAAAGCATCAATAGTAGAATGATTTAATAGATCATTAAAAGGAATTATGTGTTAAGAATTTAGCTATAATGGTTCATATAAGTGGATTGATATACACAAAGATTTACTTAATGCCTACAATAGAAAAGTTCATCTCATCATTGAAATATTTGCGATTAAAGTTAACTCAACGAATGAGAAAAAGGTGCAAAATACAGTATACAGTAATTTGAAGAGGTACAAAATGTTGAAATTCAATGAAAATATAAATAAAATTAAAAAGGAAAAATCTAGTTTGTATTGGTTTTTTGAAGGATTGATTAGGAATGTTAGGTCTCAGGGAAGATAAATAGCTTAATATACTACAATTCTCTAAACTTGATGGTCTGTATGAAATATTGTGAAAACTTAAGAGTTCAAAATATTCAGAAACACATCATATTATCACTTTTTATAGTAAAAGGTGTACATTTTCTATTTCGAAAGCTCTAGCACACAAAATTTTAAAATGTGAATATGGTTATTATAATAAATATTCACTCTGTTCATTTCTAGATAAACTAAGGAAATTGTACTTTGATATCCAATCTTTAACAATGTACATGTGTATGAATGGGTATCAAACAAACTTACTAAATAAATACAGACTTCAACTAGAATCATGCTGAAGCATGCATAAATTGTAAAATGTAATGTAAACAGACCTTACTTTATATCTGTATGAGTATGAAATAAATTTACCGAGAAAAATATTGGAAGCATGCCGAAGCATGTATAATTTAAAAAATTCCTGACATACTTTTATAAGTAAAGAAATTTTAAGAGTTTGTGGCAAATGAAATACATACATACATATGTATCTACTTTGTTAAAAATTCAAAAGAGTGAATTCGTTATTCTAATAGTATAGATTTTTAATTAAAACAACACTAAATGTCGGACTCTCGCGTCACTATCGATAGAAGCATGCTAAAGCATGCATGCTAGCAAAATACTAAACTTGTTAGAATGTGATGAGAAAGCTATTTTCTAATCATTAATTTGTAGACAGCAATTGTATCTGGATCAACTCAACTCATGAATGTATTGTATACAGGTATGATTGATGGTGATGAGGACCTTTTCTAAGTAAGAAATGATTACATCTGAATGCGATACAACGCAGCCTACGTTAACCACAATAACGTCAAGGGGTCAACCATCAAACCTTATATAGAAACACTTGAAGTAAAAATTCTCCCAAACATAGATATTCCAATGTTTCTAACACTTTATGAAAACACTGACGGTGAATTGATGATGGAGGTAAATGTGTTATTTTAGATCGATTTTCTAGAATAGTTGATTATTAAAGGTGTATTTCTTTGTATATGAACTAATTTTTACGTACATACATATATTTACCTATATGTATGTATATATTAATACTTTTAAAATTATATAAATATTTTCTATTTCAAGTAGTAAAATCTGAAAAAATAGTAGTGACACATTAGAAGAAAAAATTAATAAAATAAAAAGAGAGACTGACTGACCAACGGATACGTTCACTCTGTCTGACAGGTACAAAAAGCTCACTTAAATATATTAGAAATATATACGCAGTACGCTGAACTTTAGTAAAATGAGAAAAAAAAAATCACAGAACATCAAATAAAAGTCATAGGACCTCACCTTTCATAAAATAAACATACACTCGTACCTTATTAATGTAAACATATTATGAGTATGAAGTAACACAATTTGAAGAATAAAAAGTTTGAAATTTAATTATCCTTAACGCTCACAAAGAGAAGACAGAAATGCTGACATACAAAGTCATATTGTATACTAGAGGATCAGTTGAGAGGTTACCTAAATTGTAAGAAAACGACTTCGTTTTCTGTTGATCGCTAGTCAAAAAGAAAATAAAATTGTTCATTATGAATTAACTAATTTAAAAGTACATTTAAGTTCAGTCTCATATCCATATGATGCTGATCTTAAAATAAAATTTATAAATAAACGTTATGTAAATCTATATATTATATGTATCTAAGATTCCAACAAAGCTACTATATGAAAGAATCTCAATCGCTTTTAACTGTACCAGAGTTAAAGATAAAAGCTCCTTTTATTCAATAACGGGGACAATTGAATAAAATTTTAATTTGAAATAGTAAGCAAAAAAAAAAAAATCAGCTTACTGTATTCTTATTCATGATCGTATAATAGAATATGTATTAATTAAGCAATATAAAAAATACCATAATTTTCATAGATGTACAAGGTTTCAAAAGTAATTCAAATAATTTTATCGCAAAAGAAGTAGCGATTGTTTTCAACAATTAAGAATATAATAATTTCAATATTAAACTACCTTTTGATTTTAAATGTTTATCCACAAAAATAAAAAATAAAAAAAGAAGCAAGCTGGCTAGCAAAAAAAAAAAAAAGTCATTACCTAAGCTGGACTGCCGGATTAGTTTAATTTAAAAATTTTTGTAAATGTATAAAAGGCAATGCAAGATGTTCTAAAATAAATGTAAAAGGTGGTGAAAAAGCCTACGGCTGGAAAAAATTTATATCAAAATATTTCTAAGAATGACTATTAGGCTGCATCAACTTTAAACAAATGTAAATTAAATAAGGGAAATATTTCTATTATAGTTACTTTTACTCTAAAGTATGTATCTTAAGGAATTCAGTTTTACTTAAAACAGAAAATCCTCACAAACTTTTAAGTAAATACAGATAAAAATTAAAACAACGTTTTTTAATTTCAAATAAAAAAACTATGAAGATATTTCACATCTATACATAAAAGACCAGGCGAATATTTACAACAACAACAAAAACAAAAAAAATGTATTCAAGCACGGAGTCAAACGCATAAAATCAATTTGTAGATATGTACATACATATGTACACATAATATCAAATTTCTTATCAATACTCAAGTATTTATTAGATCTTAACAATCACACTTACATTCAAAGCATATACCAAAGCTAAATGAACTTATTATGGACAGAGAAACTATAAATTCCCATGATCGTATGAAAAGAAGTTCAGCCAAAGAAGCCGGACGTAGTTAAATAAACAAAATCTGTAATATAAACAAATTTCTCGCAGGCAGACTTTAAGGCTGGACAATTTTAAGCATGACAAAATACCCAGCAATCTTGAGTATAAAAACATACTACGATTAAAAAAAAAAAAAGTTCTGATACCTATATGATAATATTTTATACTACCAAATGTCTGGCATGACACACAAAGAGGTGATGACGTAATACACAAACACAAACATACATAATGAAATTTTATAATATTATGAAATTCATACACACAGACACACACACACACACACACACATACATACATACTCACACACACACACACACATACATACAAATTCCCATAATTCATATGATAATCGTGTAGTAGTCGGCAAATCTAATTTATCTGATGGTATTACGATATATGATGAAATTCATATACACAGCAACACCCAGATCAAAATCGCTAGCATCAGTTTGTAATACAAAGGCACGAGAAAAATCGGGGCACGTAAAAGTAGATGCTTCTATAAGTTTTGGTGTATGTCTCCAAAAGCTTTTTCCTATAATTGATACATTAAAGTGTAATATACTGAAATAAAAATATCATTACCCCTATTCAAAAAATCTGCTTATCAACCTGATTTTATTCAAAACATTTAACATCTGAAATTCACATGTACATATAAAATCTATGCCAACACAATATTTTCTATCTCCATAAGAATAGCAACGTCAATAGCCTAGAAAACATATACACATTCATTTGTAAATATGTATGAAAAACTCTCGCAGGCCAAACAATACACACAAGCAATGATATTCTTCAAAGTAAAAATAGTTACGATCACATACATTAATACAGCAACATATAGATACATTACCAAATACATTCCCTATCCACTTCCATGTTCAACAGGGTTGCCACTCTCTGCAGCTATTAGATTATTTCCCCAGAGATCGCAAACATAAATGCAATACAATAACCCTACATAAGCATACCAACGATAACTCAAAACAGCTACCCAAAGCCTATCAAATAACAATCACTACATACACACAAATACACAGATCCCTTGTTACTACCCTGCAGTCAGACTGGGAGCAAGTGTCTTTGTGTCAACACTAAAATTCTAGTAACAATTTTGGTATAATAAGTTTTCTTCTATCCGTCAGTATAAAAGAAGGACAGAGGAGGAATTGACAATAACTTGTCAATATACATACATTTGTATGTACGTAAATTATAGAAATGTACCAGTAAATAACTGTCTGGTTAGTATGTCTCATGACCCCATAAGAACTATGTAGTCACTACCTAGTGAATTGTATTTTTATTAGTAGAGGTTCAAAGTATTGTATGGGGGATAATTATAGACTAGTACTGATGACTAGTCAAAAGCTAGTCAGCACATTTTCACCATCGACATTTCCTACTGGGTATAATGATTGTCTGCCACTACAACAACAGTATTGGACACCATCAAACATACAAGTAACTACAAAAACACATACTCATACATACACACACTCACACGCACCCACATATACATACATACACTGTAAGCACAACGCTTCTCTACAATAAGAACAAAAGCTGTACACACAAGTATACATACATACACATCCACAAAGAATCAAAGTCACACACACACACACACACATAGCTAAGAAAATCCCAGCATGAAAATCCCCAAAATCCCCCCATTTGTAACAGGGTTGCCACCCTTTTTGATTTTTCCCGGTTTTGAATTCCCAAAACAGGACTCAGACCGCCATTAACAATCTACTAGTGGAGAAAACCTAATTTGATATTGGTATCGAAAAAGGAAATAAATTTATCCATACATCTGTATGTTTAATTTGTATTATAAGATAATTTCTGAAAAACTGCATTTATTTCGAATGCACAATTAGTCACTTCATTAGTCATTAGTTAAGCAAATATATATTAATTTATTAAAAATACAAATTCTTAAAATAGAAAGATAAATGAAATAATATTAAAATAAGTATAGATAATGATTAAAAATAATTTTACAAAATGTTAGGTAATCAACCCATTCGTACTTTGGCCCTAAGTCTGGTAATCTGTTCAACATTTCACGTGAAATGCTGTCAAAATACATATATGTTAAGAAAATTGGCAAGAATTTGTAATGAAAAAATGTTGCAGAAGTAGTACTCTGTTCATCTTGGGAAAAAGATGTGATATTTTAAGTTTTCATGCGAAATAATATGCGCGACACTTCTTTCGCATGGAATTTACAACAAACAAGGACCGGTTAATACAGTTTAAAAATTTTCTGTACGAAGTAATAAATGGTGCTCAACATTTTTTAAAAGTTTGAACAGACTCGTCTTAAGTAGAAAATATTTTCGCGCAAATCAAACACTACCTTTTCTTTTTCAAAAACTGAAAAATATTTAAAAATCCACAATTGGATTTTGGTTTCATTGTAATACTTATCGTCGGTTGGTTATTGGTCTGCAGCAAACATAATGTATTTTGAATATACTGTGCCGCAAATCAATAACCAACTTATTTATAGAAGTTTTCTGTAAAATTTTAAAGCTTTGTTTATTTAGAATGCCTTGCTTGTAAGTATATGTACATATGTATCTTTTTCATGCTGGCATAAAATCATTTTCCTGTTTGTCGTATCGTATCGTAAACTATTTTCGTAAAAGAGGAAAAAAAATTTTTTGTCTCTTATACTCGCTTGAAATATTCGCATATATTTTTACCGAATGCAAATAGCAAAAGTAAGCGAATAATTTGCGAATGCGACAGCGAATTCGAACATTCGTTACTTCCCTAATTATTATGAAAGTTCTATTTTTTTTTCTTCGCATCAATAGCAGTGATGCTAATATTGTACGATTAAAAACCGGCCAAAATTTGTAGAGCTCTTAAAAATATCGAAACCCGGTACTCGTAAATAAGAATCGATGTACCGATATATCGGTTTTTGAAATATTTGCGATATATATCGATATTTGCATATTGCCCATGCCTAGTTTAAGCCATCTCTATGCACATCTACCGGAGGTTGGGCAAGAAGCGATACTGAAAAAGGTAACATATTTGCTGAGCATTTAAAATACGTATTTCCCCAAACACATGTATTGGTGCTGTTGATTTGCCGAGTGTAGTTGCTCTACCCAGGGCTGTCAGATGTGGCGATTTCTCGCCAAACGTGGCAATTTTTCAAATTGTTTGGCGTCCAAATTTTTGGTTTGGCGACATGGCGATTTTTCTGGCGATAAATAAATTTGTTGGCGATTTTTGTGGCTGTTTTCAATAAAGTGAAATTCAAAATTTTTGTAATTCAGCAAAATTAGTTTGTGGGAGGATTAGTTTCAAAAAAATAAATCCTACCAAAAGTCGTCTACAAGATTTTAAATCAACTTGATTTTGATGATTTTTCTCACAATAATTATTTTAATTAATTCACTTTTGATTTGGATGAGAAAAAGTTAAAAAAAAAAGTTATTTTTGGCAACTTTATTCTACTTTTGACGATTTTCTGTTAAATTTCTGTACGAGTATTTTATAAAAACTTATATTAAAAAAAAAAAGTTTTATATAAAATCAAATTTATTATCAAATATTTAGTTCTCGTTGTACCTTCATAGTGAACAGACGTATTAGCGGAATTTTTTTTACATATGTACATACTAAATAAAAAAAAAACCATACAAAAAATATTTGTAGTACATAATATTCGTTGTACATTAACTTTGATAAATAAGCTTTTTTTGCTTTGCTAATATTTTTTACATAGACAGTAATAACTAAAACAAAAATAAAACAAAAACAACCGTAAACAAAATAACTCAAAGTGCCCTTGAGGAATACACTAACAAAGTGCCCTTGAGGAATACTCTATATGAGTACCTCAAAAACAAATAATTGTGAAGTGAGTGATAACGGCACAAATGCCTATCTTACTGTGAGCTCTGATGATCTTAATGATAACAATAAAAATAAAAAATCTGATGATAGACTTACTGTGAGTTCTGATGCTCTTAATATAAACAAAATAAATAAAAAACCTGATGACAGACTTTTTTTAACGGCTAAGCCAATTTTTCGTCAGCGATCAACTTCGCTTTGTCCAATGCCAACTAGTAATTCGTTAACACTACAGTTGCCTACTACTTCGTCAATTAAATCAGCGATATCATCCGATTCAAGCTCGTGTTCATCCCTTACCCAAATTGTCAATATAAATAAGAGTAGCCCAAAACCCAAGGTCCAATTCGGAATGGACCGATATATATATAATTGTGGGAAAGCGCGGGCGAAGCCCAAATTCTACTAAAATTGCATCTGCTTCAAAGGTATCTAGGGATAACAGCGCATCTTCCACTAATCGTTTTCAAATATTGCAAGATGACAACGACATACCTAATATATCCGCGAACAAAACCTCCAAGCCGCCACCAATTTATTTGAGAGAGAAAAATTCAAACGCTCTTATTAAAAAATTAATTTCGGTCATTGGTGAGAATAAATTTCACATTGTTCCAATAAAACGTGGCAATATCGATGAAACGAAAATTCAAATTTATGACGAAACTGATTTCCGCAAAATGGTTTCTGAATTTGAAAAAAATAAAACAAGTTTCTACACATACCAGCTTAAGAGTGCTAAAGGCCTGCAGATCGTATTGAAGGGCATAGATTCTTATGTTGTTCCCGAAGAAATAAAAGATGCACTCGTCCTCCAGGGATTCAAGGTAAAAAATGTTTCCAATATAATAAATAGGGAGAAGATCCCCCAGCCTCTATTTCGTGTTGAACTTGAGCCGAATGATATAAAATTGAGAAAAAATGAGACGCACCCAATTTATAATTTAAAATATCTTTTATACCGAAAAATAACAGTTGACACACAAGCGTTCTGGACCCGTACAGTGCCATAATTGTCAAAAATATGGCCACACAAAAACTTACTGCAAATTACCTACAGTTTGTGTTATTTGCGGTGAATTGCACGGTACTACTAGTTGTACTAAATCAAAAGATCAAGCAGAAAAAAAATGCAGTAATTGTGGAGGTAATCACACCGCTAACTATAGAGGATGTCCTGTATATTCTTTCGTAAAAAAGACTATGGGGCAAAAACCTAAAGTAGCTCCAGCACAAACAGCAAACACTTACTCCGCCACTCTTGCCCAAGTGAGCCAACCAGTTAATTCACGTGTATCGTATGCCGATGCTGCAAAGACAAGCTCTATTCCCACACAAAATGTTTCACGGCCAAATACTTTAACAAATACAAACTCAGGCTTTAATTTTAATCGCCTTGAAGCTACTATTGAAAATCTGGTGCAAACTATAAATAATTTTACAACAAATATGACTAGCATGATGCAAGAAATGCTGCGAATGCAGAATACATTGCTTTAGTTAATAAACCATGAACACGTTAAAAATATGTTTCTGGAACGCAAACGGCATTCGCCAACATAAAAATGAACTTGAGCACTTCCTCATGGAAAAAAATATTGATATAATGTTGGTCTCTGAGACTCATTTGACTTCGAGAAGCCTTTTTAAAATTTATGGCTACACATTATATGATTCAAAGGACCCGAGAGGAAGAGCATGCGGTGGATCAGCAATTTTAATAAAGTCAAGACTCAAGCATTATTTTATTGACAACATTTGTGAAGAACATTTACAAGCAACGAATATTTGTGTCGAAAATTTTTGCACTAATTTTGTTATATCATCAATTTACTCCCCTCCTAGGTTCGCAATTACTGAGGACCAATACGAGGATTTCTACAAATCCCTCGGCCCTTGCTTCGTAGTAGCTGGCGACTACAATGCAAAACATACGTTCTGGGGTTCGCGTCTTATTACACCTAGAGGTCGGGCATTGTTCAACACAATTTCAAAAATGGGCTTGGACGTCATTTCGAGTGGGGAGCCCACTTACTGGCCTACGGACATACAAAAAATTCCGGATGTTATAGATTTTGGAGTCATGAAAAATATTTCTAGGGAATTAGTTCATGTTAAAGCGTCTCAAGATCTTTCCTCCGATCACTCTCCCACGATCGTTACAATTTGTAGCCCACTAAGTACTGACTTACCTCACCCGTATGTGAAGACGATCAACCGTGTTAATTGGCTGGGGTTCAGAAAATATCTCAGTAGTCATTGTACGGAAAACATTACGCTAAGAACATCCGAAGATATTGAATTTAACATTGGCAACACGGTTGCCAGAAATGCAGATTTATCTGGATTTTGCAGATTTTTACCCTCCAAAAACACGAAATCCAGATTTGAAGATTTTTGGGCTAAAAACGCAGATTTTTTAACTCCAATTATAGTGCGATTTTTTTACATTTTTCCTAATACTGCTACTACTTCTTGTTTCTTTTATGTGTGAACGACTATAGTTTAAAGAGTTAAAAGTTTTGAACTTAGGAAACATCGTAGAGAATACATTATTTTCTCTTCAAGACTTTGTAATGTAAACAGTAGACTTCAACCAGTGCGGCAGCTAATTATAAAAAGGTAATGAGAAATTAAAAATTTATTCAAAAGCGAAGATGTTAGCTTGTAAAGATTTTTGTTTGAAGCTTTTAATGTTAAAAAAAAAGGTAAAATATTTGCTGAGCATTTAAAATCAGTATTTACCCCTAACACATGTACTGGTGTTATTGATTTGCCGAATGTAGTGGCGCTACCCCCTCGACCCATAAAATTTAAGACGCCTGATGTACAAAAACTAATTGCAGAACTCAACCCGAAAGCTCCGGGTATTGATGAAATTAGTAACCAGATGCTGATGAAGTTGCCTCGTATTGCTATTAAAATCCTGTTATTCAGTTTTTAATGCCATTTTACGACTGGATTATTATCCAAACAGCTGGAAGCTTGACAAGGTTAAAATGATTCCAAAGCCGGGCAAAGATCTTACAAAGGCTGAGTCATATAGGCCAATAAGTTTACTGTCAACAATGTCAAAGCTCTTTGAAAAGTTACTTATGATAAAATTTTCTCCAATTCTAACTGATATTGAGTGCATACCGGATAATCAATTTGGATTTAGAAGTCAGCATAGCACCATTGAACAAACTCATAGATTGGTTCAATGTATAAGAAAAACTTTTGAAGAAAAGAAGTATTGCTCTGCGCTGTTTATTGACGTTTCTCAGGCATTTGATAAAGTGTGGCATGAAGGCCTAGTTTTAAAATTAAAGACTTACCTACCAATAAACATTCTAAGTTTGTTGGAAAGTTACCTTATTGCCCGGAAGTTCATTGTTTTGGAAGGAGACTTTATGAGTACGCCTGAAATAATCTCATCCGGTTTGCCACAGGGGAGTATACTGGGGCCAGTTTTGTATTTGATTTATACTTGTGAAATGTCATTGAGCAGTAATATTCACACATCTACATTTGCCGATGATACAGCCTGCCTTAGTATGCTCGAAAACCCTCATGAGGCTTCCCGATATCTTCAGCAACATATTACCCAGATAGAACTATGGTTAAACATGTGGATAATAGAGGTAAATAAACAGAAGTGTGCTCAGGTAACATTTACCCTACGAAAAGACACTTGTTCCCCCACTACAATCAATAATTAAATTGTTCCTCAAAATTTACATGCGAAATACATCTTGATCGAAGGCTCACATGGAAACACCACATTGACTCTAAGCTAACGCAAATGAAACTTAAACTAACTCAGATACATTGGCTGTATGGTGCTACGTAATCCAGCTATAGGGTACTGCTTCAGCTTCCAATGTCGAGAGAATCCAACGAAGGCAAAACAAAATTTTACGGTTAATAACATCGGCTCCATGGTATATAAAAATTCAAATATACATCGTGATTTAAATATGCCACTAGTGACTGAAGAAATTGCAAAATACGCAGGCAAATATTTAACAAACCTCGAGTCACATCTTAATCCGCTTGCTCGTAATATTTTGAACGTTACTGGACACATCCACCTAAAAAAAAGGGACACAAGGGCTCTTATTCACAAAACTCCAGATGGTACTTCTTGAAAATACTTTTCTTTTTTTTCCTTTTGATTATCACCACTTATGTATTACATATACATATATTAGATCTAAGATTTGAATACTTATTGTTAGTTCATATATGAAGATACAATAAATAAAAATCATGTATTAATAAAAAAAAATTTCGCAGGGGCCTTAACAGAAAATTGTCAAAACAAAGCAGGCTAAAAGTACGTTTCCATATACGTGATTAATAAGTAACTTGTGAATTGATTTCCCATACATATGTATATGTTTCATATAAGAAAATTTTCTCAAATCAGTTGATTTGCTCCAATTTATATCGAAATTTTTCAGTGTAACGCTGGCTGAAACTTCGAAACAAGCCTCAATATGCTGACAAAATGATTGAGTGAAAAAATTACTAATCTAAATAATAAGGTATGCTGCCTGTATAACAAAATCAAATGGACTTTGAAAACTCTTGTAACCAAAACACACAAAAGTTTATTGAAATACTTCCAAGTCTTTTGAGAACACCAACTTGTTTTGTTCATAGGGGAAACGTACTATAAAAAAGCAAAATGTGAAATGGCACATAATAAATACAACTTTTGTGGTTTGCGCAATTGCTTAAGGAATTGAATATTTTCTACAAACGCCATCTTTTATCAGCATATTTTGGCTTCTTTTTTGAAGTTTTCAGTCTGCAACGAAATCTTTCACGGACAAATTTCAACATGTTTTGGAACAAAACAAAGTAACTTGAGGTCTTTTGCCCTGATAATAATTAATTAAAATTGATTTTAGAAAGTCGTATCTGCAAACCACAAAAACCAAAGATTATGGGACCTCTTCAAGATGTCTTGCCTATAAGAGAAACGTACTATTAAACATTAAATATATTTAGTTCTAGCACAATACATTGCATGAGTAGGTGTTATCCCCTGAGTGCTGGTCCTATTAAAAAAAAAACAACATAAAAAATATTTATAAACTTGAATTTGTATGTATTTTTGAAGTTAAAATATAAAAGTATTCAGCGCTATTCGGGTTCGTTCACTTTCGACAGACAGTTCGACGTCGACGGATTATAAAATACGAGCAAAGAAATATCATTTTAAAAAATCATTTTTTTGTTGTTAATATTATGAAGTTAAAACAAAATTTATGTTTCTATGTTTTTATTGTTACGGAAATGGCCATCGACAAGGTTAATGCAGCGTTACACAAAAATATTCCAACAGGGCTAGTTCAAGTGTTACGCGAAAATATTCCTACAGGGTCAATGTAAAGAATAATATAGAAGTATTTACCTAAATCAAGAATGATAAACTAAAAGGTTACGCCCATGAAAAAAATAGTAGACGTGTGACGTCACGCACACTGCATTTATATTGGCTGATAGTTTCGTTTATTATTTTTTATAGAACTCTTTAAAGTTATTTTGAATGCATAATTGCCAACCGCTATGCAAGTAATGGTTTTGCTAAGTTTGGTGAAAAAAGTGGACATATAATAATCCCACTTTTTTGCAGGTACTTACAAAAAAGAAAAAGAACGAAAATATGTATTTATATCATGGTTAGAGTCTTTAGTTTTGGTATGTTTCCATTTGGTGCTATGTATTAACACATAAAATATCAAATAACTAATAAAATTCAAAATTAAGCGCTTTATTAAAATTATTAAAAATAGCTAGAATTTCAAAAATTAAAAGAAACTCTCAATAACACACAAGAAAAATTTTTTTAGAGAAAATAAAATAAATTCCAATAGAACTTGATTGTTTAAATTTCTTAGTTTCCTATACTTATGCTTTAAGTCTTTCATTCGATTTTTCCCACCCTTTATGGAGACTCTTACAATAGACGTGTGATGTCACGTATAATGTTAAAGTCTTCAATTTGCGTAATCTTGTAGTTTATCATTAGGTTTGTTTTTTTCCAATGCAGTAAATGAGTAGTTACTGCGAAAATTTTAAAATTTACTCTCAAAAAGAGCTGTTGCAGAAAAAAGTACGTGAACGGAAAAATAGTAAGGGCCGGGGCACAATGAATCTGTCATGCGTTAAACCTCGCCTTTTCCAACTGACAGCTAAGTTGAAATACATGGTTTCTTATGAGGTCGGTTACATTCAGTACGTGTTCGTCAACGCAAAGTACAAAATTTGGTAAACTTTTAACTTTTTGCGTACGTTGAGTAGTTTGACAGATATTGGTTGGTTTTTTTTGTATGTTCTGATTTAGATTTTTGTGTTTTGTGGCAGCAAAAATAAAATTAAACAAAATAAATAAATGGAATAAATAGAAAAAGTTGAATTTAATAAATAAAATGGAGAATAGACCTATATAAGCTGTTCAAATGCTTCCGTCAATAAAGTACTCATTGTGCCAACCTTCTCCGTCGTTACGTTAATGTCAGTTGAAAAATGCGAAGTTTAACGGATTCATTGTGCCGCGGCCTTAAAAATTAGTAACATTAAGGAAACAGCTGACTCTAATTCCACATAGTGTTGAAAAAATATATAAACTCTTAGCTATTGAACTCTTTTTCTTATTGGTACTCGATACAATATTTTTTATAACACGAACAATCTAAGAATAAATTTTGTAATTTATCTTATGTAATATTTGTAATTAATTTCTTCTTGATTTCCTTATTTTGTTTTTGGTTAAATTAACAAAAATTACATAACTATTTGTTAATGTTACTGATTACCTTAAAAGCAAGTGCAGTACCAAGTAACCATATACCATACAGTTTTGCAACTCTAAGTAATTGGAATAATTTGCAAAACAAAAGGATTAATAAAATAAATTACAAAATATTTATATTAACAGCTTTCATTATTATTCTTCATAAATTAATTGTTTTTTAATGACCCAGTAAAAAAAATTGGAAGTCATTCTAAAGGAACTACATTTTCATTGCTTCCAAAAAATCGATATTTTTAATTTGCCGATAGTTAGTAGAAAACCAAGTAGAAGTTTATTTTAGTCATACAAAACCTTGTAATTCCTCTTTAGTTTTAGAAATTACTCACCAGAATTTTTAAAAAATCAATTTTTTTGAAGAAACTTATGAACTAATTTTGGTCTAAAATTTTGAAGTTATTTGCTTAAATTTACATGAAAATACTGTTTCGCGTTTAAATTCCTATAAAAAGAAACTAATTGTTAAAATAGGTAACTATTAAGCATTTTTCCTAGTTGAAAATATTATCATAGAACACAAAAAAGGACATTTTTCTTAAAATCGCTTCCAATTCGGTGACCAGGCATCGAAAAAGAGAACTTCTTGCAATGACAACCCTATGTAAAAATCATTAGATCGGATCAAAATTTGCACTACTTCCAGATCGCAAACTCTACATTTTCATGACTTTTTTGGAGTGTCTTTTTTTACTGGGGACTTTCACATTTTTTACTTAACCTTTTCTCAAATTTTTACACTTTTCGTTTGCTTACTTTTCATTCGTTTACATTTTGAATCTTACGTATGTTTTTATCTTACTAAAATTTACTACGACAAATTTCTGCAGTAAAAATTTGCAAAACACTCAGTCCTCTCACTTTACACTCTCAGTTTGTGTTCTCATTTACTGTATTTTAGGTAAACGAACGCAATTTAGTAAAATGCAGTAAAGTTCAGTAAACATTTTTAAAAACTTTTGAGTACACGAATGCAATTATTCTCGTAGCTAAATCCCGCTTGATCTGAGATTCGATAAAAACGAATGATCACTAAAGCGAAGAAATTTCGAAACAAAATTGTTCGATATTTGTTCGCAAATCTAAAAAAATTCGAATGTTCGCTAAAGCTCCGAACTTCGCACTTCTCTCGATAGTTTTTCGAATGTGTGACGGTAGCTGCGTAGAAGTGTGTCAGCCTGTCAGTCTAGAAGTACCAAGTTCAATGCATAACAGCACTGTAAATTAAAAAATAAAATAAAAACACATACCTTCATATGTGCAATAATTCAACAGAAACAAATTTGCCACGATACCCTAGCGGATGTATGCGAGTCTGTTAGAATGGAGGTACCATGTTCAAAGCCTGCAGCGTAATTTACGGAATTAAACAAATAAATAAAATAATAAAATAAGTAAGTTATATTAAATAAAAAAAAATTTTACTTTTTCTGCTACCTTTTTTCGGTACCGAAATTAGTTCGATAATCTCTCACTTTTGATATTGCTAGCGAAACTCGAGATCGAATGTTTCTTGGGACAAAACTGAGTGACAGGTGAACATTTTTCGATTCATTTTTGAGTGTCACTCTCGATAGTTTTACACGATAAATGTTCGAGATATATTCGAAATCGATATCATTAACGAAAGCCGTGGTCAACTGGGATAACTAAGCGTACACGCCTATGCACATACAAGCACATGGCAGAAACAGCTCTGTATTAGCAACAACACCCGGTATTACCAACATAAAAGTCGTTACATAGTAACTCTGAAATGCATAATAACGGCCAATAGAATTATCTACAAACACCTAGAAACAGTAAAAAGAAATTTTAAGATTGTGCCAGAAGACTTGCCAGAAGATTTGACCTTGATCACTTGGCTACTAACAGGAAACCACAGCAACGATGGCAATATGTGCCTAAAAGCAAGCAATGGCGCGTAGTCATAGTCAAAACAAACTACACTTTAAGAAATTAAAACCAGTATTTTGTATGGTAATACTGGTTTTAACTTCTTAAAGTGTATTTTTTTTTACTATGACTACGCGCAAATATCTTTATGCAGTAAAAAAGTTTCTGCCATTTGGGTTTAGTAAGTGCACACATTTCATTACGCCATCTATAAGCACATAGGGAACATTCTAGATCCGCTCTCTGTAGTATAAAACGAGGTACCCTGTGTGAGAGTCAGTCAATAGTAGAGTCAACATCGTTGAAAGTGGAGACAACTTGCGGAAGTAATTAAGTAAAGGCAGTGAGTCTGTAGTGTTGTATAAACTACAGTATCATAAGTATTGTGTGTGACAAATAGCCGAGTGGGAGTTTTGTTACAAAACCAGTGCAGTCAGTTGCAGTGATGGTATTTTGGTGCGTTTCGGGTATTTTTTGGTGCTTTTTGCCTCTTCAAAACGCGAAATTTTGGTAATACCCTTTTTTAAAAAGCGGGTATTTACAGTGCTTTTTAACAATTTCTCACAGTGCTTTTGGTGATTTTTTGTAAAATAAAAATATTTTTAATTACAAACCTAAAATACTTTTAAGCAGTGATGCTAACTTAGCCCTTTTCGGGCTAGATTTAGCCCGTCTTCAGTCACTCAAAACGCGAAAAAAAAATTTTTGGCCCGAAACTATAAAACGGGTTTATCTAACACTTTTTACAATTATCTTTCAGCCCTATTAGCCCCTTTTAACTTTTTGATCGATATGTATACATTTAAATTTTTACGAACTTTTGTCTTCCTTTAATCTAGCAATATCGACTTATGAAATGACGTGAGAGCATTGTTTTACTAATTTTCGTCTCTTATTTTGCTTTGCCAATTTAAAAAAGAAGAAACAATATGGAAAAATGTTCTATTTCTTCAAAAATGTTTGTGCTTTCAAATTTTTTCAGTATAGCCTAAAAACAGATTTTTAGTTATTAAATTTAAAATTTACTTACGTATATACAATATACATAAACACTATTTAATCAACGTATTTTCCTTATTGAAATGTAAATGAAATATGTATGTACCTTATTGAAATGTTATATATCAAGCTATGTGTTCATCTCATGGTAGTTATTTATTTTCTTTTTTTTTTTTTTTTTTATGCATGATTTTTATTTATTGTATCTTCATATATGAACTAACAATAAGTATTCAAATCTTAAATCTAAAAAATATAATTAGGCCCGACCAATGTCGGACATAAGCTTAGTAGTAGTTATATATAATACATATGTAAGTAGTGATAATCAAAAGGAAAAAAATAAAAGTATTTTCAAGAAGTCCCATCTGGAGTGCTGTGAATAAGAGCCATTGTGTCCCTCTTTTTTAGGCGGATGTGTCCAGTAAAGTTCAAAATATTACGGGCAAGCGGATTAGGATGTGACTCGAGTTTTGTTAAATATTTGCCAGCGTATTTTGCAATTTCTTCAGTCACTAGTGGCATATTCAAATCACGATGTATATTTGAATTTTTGATGTACCATGGAGCCGATGTTATCATGCGTAAAATTTTATTTTGCCTGCGTTGAATTTTCTCTACATTTGAAGCTGAAGCATTGCCCCATAGTTGAATTCCGTAGCACCATATTGGCTTTAAAAGCGACTTGTATATTAAAAGTTTACAGTCTAGGCTAAGTGTTGAATTTCGACCAATCAGCCAATGTACCTGAGTTAGTTTGAGTTTCATTTGAGTTAACTTAGAATCAATGTGGTGTTTCCATGTAAGTCGTCGATCAAGGTGTATACCAAGATATTTCACATGTGAATGTTGAGAAACAACGTGATTGTTAATCCGAATGGGGGAACAAGTATCTCTTCGTAAAGTAAATGTTACTTGAACACACTTTCGTTCATTTACCTTGATTCTCCATAAGTTTAACCAAAGCTTCATCTGGCTAATGTGTTCCTGGAGTTTGCGGGATGCCTCATCAGGGTTTTCATGCATACTAAGGCAGGCTGTATCGTCGGCAAATGTGGAAGTATGGATACTACTGCTCACAGGCATATCACAAGTATAAATTAAATATAAAACTTGTCCCAGTATACTCCCCTGTGGCACACCAGATGAAATTGTTTCAGGCCTACTTGTAAAGCCTCCTTCCGCAACAGTGAACTTACGGGAAATAATGTAACTTTCCAAAAGATTTAAAATGTTTATTGGTAAGTAAGTCTTCAATTTTAAAATAAGGCCTTCATGCCACACTTTATCAAATGCCTGGGAAACGTCAATAAACAGCGCAGAGCAATACTTTTTCCCCTCAAAAGTTCTTCTTATAAATTGAACTAATCTGTGAGTTTGTTCAATTGTGCTATGCTGACTTCTAAAACCAAATTGATGGTGTGGTATGCACCCACTACTAATTAGAATTGGGGACAATTTTGTTTTGAGCAGTTTTTCGAAAAGCTTTGACATTGTAGATAGTAGACTTATTGGCCTATATGACTCAGCCTTTGTTATATCTTTGCCCGGCTTTGGAATCATTTTAACCTTGGCAAGTTTCCAGTTGTGTAGATAATACTCCAGTCGTAAAATAGCATTAAATATGAATAACAGGATTCTCATTGCAATACGAGGCAAGTTCATCAGCATCTGATTACTAATTCCATCAATACCCGGAGCTTTCTTCGGGTTGAGTTCGGCAATTAATTTTTGTAAATCACGCGTCTTAAACTTTATGTGTTGAGGGGGTAGAGCGACTATATTCGGCAAATCAGCAACACCAGTACGTATATTTGGCGTAAAAACGGATTTTAAGTGCTCAGCAAATATTTTACCTTTTTCAGTATCGCTTCTTGCCCAACCTCCGGTAGATGTGCGTAGAGGTGGCTTATACTCAACGGGTGTTTTAAGCTTTCTGGCAGCGCGCCACAAGGAGTAATTAGACGCCGGTGTAACATCAAGACCCTCCAGATAATTTTTAAGAGATGCAATTTTTTCAGATGCAAGCAACTCTTGGAGTCGTTTAGTGCACTCTTTAAATCTGATTTTATTTTGTGGTGATCTGTGCTGCTGCCATTCCCTTCTAGCCCTTCTTTTTTCACGTACGAGACGTTCAATGTCTGTAGAATAAATTTTATTAAACCCAATCTGCGGATGGGAGATAGTGGCATGTTCAGCAGCCTGTTTAATATTCTCGCTGAGATTGGCAATGTTCGATTCAATATCATCGGGTGTTCTAAGCGTAATGTTTTCCGTACAATGACTGCTGAGATATTTTTTGAACCCCAGCCAATTTACACGATTGATCATCTTCACATATGGGTCAGGTAAGTTACTTCTTAATGGGCTACAAATTGTGATGATCGTCGGGGAGTGATCGGACGAGAGATCAAGAGAAGCTTGAACTTGAATTAAATCCCTAGAGATATTTTTTATGACGCCAAAATCTATAACATCCGGAATTTTTTGTATGTCAGTAGGCCAATAAGTGGGCTCCCCACTCGAAATGACATCCAAGCCCATTTTTGAAATAGTGTTGAACAATGCTCGACCTCTGGGTGTAACAAGGCGCGAACCCCAGAACGTATGTTTCGCATTGTAGTCTCCAGCTGCTACAAAACAAGGTCCAAGAGATTTGTAGAAATCCTCATATTGATTCTCAGTGATTGAAAATCTGGGAGGGGAGTAAATTGATGATATAACGAAATTTGAACAAAAACTTCCAATGCCAATATTTGTTGCTTGTAGGTATTCTTCACAAATGTTATCAAGAACATAGTGCTTGAGTCTTGACTTTATTAGAATTGCTGATCCACCGCAAGCCCTTCCTCTCGGGTCCTTTGTATCATATATAGTGTAGCCATAAATTTTAAAAAGACTTCTCGAAGTCAAATGAGTCTCAGATACTAACATTATATCAATATTTTTTTCCGTGAGGAAGTGCTCAAATTCATTTTTATGTTGGCGAATGCCGTTTGCGTTCCAGAAACATATTGTTAACGTGTTCATGGCTTATTAAGTATTGCTTGAAGCAGAGTATTCTGCATTCGCAACATTTCTTGCATCATGGTAGTCATATTTGTTGTAAAATTGTTTATAGTTTGCACAAGATTTTCAATAGTGGCTTCAAGGCGATTATAATTAAAGTTTGAGTTTGTATTTGTAGAATTATTTTGCGGTGAAACATTTTGTGTCGGAATAGAACTAGCCTTAGCAGCATCTGCATACGATACACGGGAAGTAACTGGTTGGCTCATTTGCTGAAAAATGGCAGAGTAAACGTTTGCTGATTGAGCTGGAGCTAATTTAGGTTTTTGCACCATAGTCTTCTTTACAAAAGAGTACACACGACAACCTCTGTAGTTAGCGGTGTGATTACCTCCACAATTACTGCATTTTTTATCACTTTGATCTTTTGGTTTGTTGCAGCTAGCGGTGCCGTGTAATTCGCCGCACACAACACAAACAGAGGGTAAATTGCAGTATGTTTTTGTATGGCCATATTCTTGGCAATTATGGCACTGTACAGGACCTGAACGCTTATGTGGCTCTTCAACTGTGATTTTTCGGTACAAGAGGTATTTTAAATTATAAATTGGATGCGTCTCATTTTTTTCAATTTTATATCATTAGGTTCTAGTTCAACTTGAAATAGGGGTTGGGGAATCTTTTCTCTATTTATTATATTGGACACATTTTTTACCTTGAACCCCTGGAGGACGAGTGCATCTTTTATTTCTTCGGGGACAACATAAGAATCTATGCCCTTCAATACGATCTGCATGCCTTTAGCGCTCTTAAGCTGGTATGTGTAGAAGCTTGTTTTACTTTTTTCAAATTCAGCAACCATTTTGCGGAAATCTTTTTCGTCATAAATTTGGATTTTAGTTTCATCGATGTTGCCACGTTTTATTGGAACAATGTGAAATTTATTCTCACCAATGACCGAAATTAATTTTTTAATAAGGGCATTTGAATTTTTTTGTCTCAAATAGATTGGTGGCGGCTTGGATGTTTTGTTCGAGGATACCTCGGGTTTGTCGTTGTCATCTTGAAAAATTTTAAAGCGGTTTTGGCGATTAGTTGAGGCTGCGCTGTTATCCCTAGACACTTTTGGAGCAGATGAGATTTTTGAAGAATTCGGGCTTCGCCCGCGCTTTAAAATTGTAATGTATCTGTCCATTCCAACTTGTACCTTGAGTTTCGAGCCGCTGTTATCTGTAGTGATAACTTTGTTAAGTGATAAACACGAGCCTGAAGGGGATGATATTACTGACTTATATGAAGAAGTACTGGGCAACTGTAATGTTAATGCATCATTACTATTTGGCATTGGACAAAGCGAAGTTGATCGCTGACGAAAAATTGGCGTTGCCGTTAACAAAAGATTTTCATCGGATTTATTTTTTATATTTTTTTCATTCAGAGTTTCAGAACTCACAGTAAAATAAGCATTTCTGCCGTTAGAACTCACTTCAAGTTTTTCTGTATTTGAGGAATTCATACAAAGAATTCCTCAAGGGTTATTCGTTTATGTTTTTTTTTTATTTTCGGTATTTTTTGTTTTTGTTATTTATGATTGTTTGTTTGACGTTGAGGTATTCCTCAAATTACTTTACTTTGGCTTTGATTTTCAACAGAAACGTTTAAATAAAACTAGCAACTTTTCGCGCTTTTTCCAAACATTTTACTTTTTCTTGCATTAAAAGTATATTTTTTCAGTTTAGCCCTTTTTTAAAAAATTTTTACGCGTTTTGAGTCTAAATAGTTGGCATCACTGTTCGGTACTATGCTTCAGAGAACGAAACAAAACAAACTCAAACAATTTGTTTAGTTTTTTTCGTACTCTGTTTTTAAGTACACAGAAATCAAGACAAAAACAGATAAGAGTGCTATATTCGGCTGTGCCGAATCTTATATACCCTTTACCAATGTACATATGTATATGTGGTATACAGATCTATACACAAGTACTTACATACATACATATTTGAAGCACAGCCGCGAATAACGTTGTAAATGACAATTAAAAAAAAACAGTTTTTTCACAGATTACCAGTAACATAACTCTCTTGCGTTGTTCAAACATCAAACCATCCAAAATTATGCATCTGATCGCCGTCAAAATACAATTACAATCAGTCAGTCAGTGGAAAACTTTGTAAGTAACTAATAAATCATGCAAACAAAATTGTCGAAAATAATTGATAAATGTAGCAGAGATACAAAAAGAAAAGATAATGCTAGTTATCATTATTTTCGATACGCTAAGAAAATGTAAACGAGAAAAACAATCTTGCCTTAAAATACGTTTTGTGGCTCTCCTGCAAAATCATTATTTTGTCACTTAAAATGTTATTCGCCGCTCACCTTCATTTGTTCTGTGATAAAGTTTATAATATTTTGTTATAGGTAGTGCAATTTTTAGTAAGTGACCTCTTAGTTTTTTTCGACTAAATAATTTGCTTTAGTAAAGATCTTCCTAAAATATGAAATATGTTTAACTGAAAAATTAAGTATTTTTTGTTATTTTTTTACCCAATTTTTTTTAAATTTTCAATCCTTAGGCCTTACACTATATAGTTCATTATACCGGCATTTGCCTGTATCTAATAAATGAAACTTTTTGGTAAGGCTAATTATAATAAAAGATAATTATTTGTGTGTTCAAAGAAAAACAACTTACCCCTTCAACTCATTTCTAATAATTTAAAATTTTATCATTTGTATTATAAACGCGCGTACCGACAACCGTTTCATTCTTATTATTATGTATTATCATTTATATTAGTGGCAACCACACCAAAAAAAAAAAGAAACACTTGATGCTGTGGTGTTGCAAACAAAACATAAACACTTACCCTCATACCTAAATAAGATCGGCAAGCGTCGCGTTAGCAGCAGGGTACGTATTTTCAGTACAATCAAGTAATATTTTCACATTTAAATGTACTGAAAATGCGTACCCTGCTGCTAACGCAGGTATGAGGGTAAAGGGATTTTATGAATTTTCTTTATTGCACTCATTCGCTCAGGTTTTTTATTTTGTTTTGATATTTTTTCCCCCTCTTAAAATTGGCAATTGCAATAACAACAACAACAGCAATTCCCTATTGCACTGGAAGTGCAAATATAGATACACACTTGTTCGTCAAATAAATTTTTTTTAGAAAAAGCAAAAGCAATTTACCTACCGAAAATATTAATTAAACAAGAACTTTTACAATTCCACCTTATTAAGATGTTTAAATTACGGATGTAACGAATACCAGTTTAGCGAATGCGAATGCGAAAACGAATAATACATTTTAATTTTTGCGAAAGCGAATGCAAATATTACAATACGTTAAAAAATCACATGAAAATAAATTTGTCTAAGAACATGAAGTTGTGTTGTATACTTAGATCTACTTGAGTCTTGAATTCAGCAAATATTTATTCAAAATTGTTAAGCTGAAAGATATATGAAATCATATTAAAATAAGTATAGATAATAATTAAAAATAAATTTACAAAATGTAAGGCAATCAACCCATTCGTACTTTGGCCTTAAGACCTTGTACTAAGTTCAACACACAAAGTATACAGAGGTGAAGAAAGTGAGTGATGAAAAAAGCTAAAATCAGTTACGACACGGGTTCGGCGAGAAAGGGACAACTGTAGTATATTTGTTATTAAGTTGCTAACAATATAATCAAAACAAACAAGAGAAAATGTGTACTTTGTGAAATAACCAAGAGGACATAGGTATTTACAAAATTAAATGAAAGATTTTGTAGTGTTGAACTAGAAAACTTAATGTGTTAAATGTTATTAGTGGTAAAAAAGTGATTTAAATTAGTTTCCACATAATTACAGACATCATTTTAAGCATTTTCATTAAAAAATATTAGTTTTTACCATTTACTTCCAAAAAGCATATAGCGAATAATACCACAAAGAATAAAATGAAAATACATTTGAACGAGTGAACATTTGTACAAAATTAAATCAAGGAATTTGTTGTGTTGAATTATAAAACTGAATGTGAAAATGTTTATTATTATTAAAAAAGTGATTAAGATTTGTTTTCAAATTATTCCTGATTTAACTTTGAGCTTTTTAGTTCATAAATATTTTTATTTTTAACATTTTAATTGCAAAAATCTCATAGCGAATGAGGACTCAAAGAATAAAATACAAAAACGTTAAACCAATGCAACTACGAAAAAAGCTGAAAGAAGACACGGGTTCGGTGTGAGTGCGAAATCCGAAAACACAATTTATCTTCCGTCTCGTGTCACCTCTGTGTACTTTGTGGTTCAACATTTCCTCTAAAATGCTACCAAAATACATATCAAGAAAAAAAATTTGCAAAAGTAGTGCTCTGTTCTAGTTAATTATTATTTTTCGAACTGTATTTGCTTCTTAAATTCTTATGAATTGAATTAGGCTACTGTTCGTAACGCTTTTTAAGCCAAATTACATGTGATAATTATTAATGAACAAATAACATCAAGTTAGTTGTAAATATTCTGACAACAACACATAGTTGAACGGAACAGCCAGCCGTTTTCTTGAGAAAAACATGAAATATATCTTCAACATTTGAAGTTTGCATGCGAAATAATATGAGTGGCATTTGTTTCGCAAAAAATTATAACAAAGAAGGATTAGTTAATATTTTTGCATTTCAAATTTTTTGTACGAAGTAATGAATGGTGCTTACCATTTTTAACAGAATAGTCTTACGTAGAAAATATTTTCGCGCAAATCAAACACTGCCTTTTCTTTTTCAAAAACTGGAAAATGTTTCCAATATTTTTGTCTTTAGTATTCGCTTTAAATATTCGCATACATTTTAGCGAATGCAAATGCGAATGCAAATAGCAAAAGTAAGCGAATTATTTGCGAATGCGAAAGCGAATGCGAACATGCGTTACATCCCTAGTTTAAATATAAGAAAACTATTTATTTCACAAAAACGCATTTCAAACCGCACAACGATTATCAACGACCGATTAAATCAATGACCTCGTGAGAACTAAAATTATTATGAAATTATGTTGGGTAGAGTTGCCAATGCCAGTAGAATAAGCTTACATTAAAGGAATTGGAATTGACATGCGCGATAGGATTCATTATGAATTTAAGGGAGAGATGATTTTTAATTGAGGTTTAACTTGCAGTAGTATGGTGCATGCATGTATGTAGATGAATTTTATAATTTTTGCTTTGCCGACATGGCGGTTTTAAAAAAAAGTTGTTTAATTTTTGGTTATTTTTTATTCTGATACATACATATGTATGTATGCGTTTTCATGTTGATGTCATAAAATGTATTCTTTTCTTTAACACATTCTGAATCCATATTACAAGCTAAATTTAGAACAAAATGGTTGAGATACAATGAAATTTTTCATTAAATGATAAAAACGTTCAACGACGAGTCGTCGCATTATTCATTCGTTTTTTTTTTTTTGTATTTATTAACCCGATTGTAGACAAACGCAATCACTTAAACCTAGATTTTTAGTCTGATAACATGGATGCAGGAAGAATGCATCAACGATTATTTTCTTTATTCTTAAAATGCAAATAGTTGCACTCAAAACACAAACAAAAAACGAAAAGTTATACACACAAGGCACTCAGCAGTCGACATACAGACCTAATAACCTATCTGCCAAATTTTGAAAATTGTGTTTTTTATGGATTATTATTCCCTTTATCATAACGCATATGTTTGCAAAATGTTGAACATCTAACATGACAAATGACCAAGTTATTACCAGTTTTTGTACCTAGAGGACCGTTACGCACTAAAATAAGAGAAAAATAAATCATCAAAAATCACGATAAATGTTTAATTTTGTTGCATAGTGTAATTTAAACAAACATTAGATCCTTTTTTTTTTGCTTAAACCAGTAAAAGAAACTATAACTGTTATTGTTTAATGTATATAATATTCCTAAAGGCCGTTTCACACTATAGGTAATACAAGTATTAATACTTTTGTGGAAAATGCAACTCTGACATGTTGAGTTGTTATTGTCTTTTGAAATTTTTGAAACAGAAATTAGATTAGGGATGCATTTTCGTCGAAAGTATTAATACTTGTATTATAGTGTGAAACGGCCTTAAGTATGTAGGTATGAAGAAATTGTTATTTATTCATACTAATTAGTACTGCTGATAGGTTATTTGGTTTCAGATTCTTACAATTCCAAATAACCTAAGTGACATAACATAAGCTGTGCTTAGAAAACCAAAATTTTCTCAACCGATGTATATTTCTGGTTTCATTTTAATCAAAATAGGTAATTTTCTTTTCAATATTGCAAAAAGTTCTCCTGTAAACTTTTGAAAACTGCAGATAGGTTATTTCGTCTTTAAGGTAACGATATGTATGTACATACTTAGTCCCCTTTCACACACGTCAGGTCTAACTCGTCAAGTTTTCAGTTTTTAGGAGAGAGAGGAAAAGAGAATAGAGAGGTGTACAGACTTGACCGTACTAGTCAAGTTTGCTTCTTCGTTTGGTTTTGTCATTCGTAATACTCTACGACAACGCAAATTGATGAAACAAACTTGACGGTGTGTACGAACGCAAATGCAGGTTCAAAAGAAAATTGAACAAAAACTGCTAAAAAAAACTGTAAACCTGACGTGTGTAAAAGAGGACTTAGTCCCCTTTCACACACGTCAGGTCTGACTAGTCAAGTCTTGAGTTTTTAGGAGAGAAAGGAAAAGAGAATGGCAATGGGTGCAGACTTGACCGTACCAGTCAAGTTTGCTTTTTCGTTTTGTTTTGCCATTTGTAATACTCTACGACAACGCAAATAGGTGAAACTTGATGAAACAAACTTGACGGTGTGTATGAACGCAAATACAGGTTCAAAAGAAAATTGAACAAAAACTGGTCAGGTAAACAATCTACCAAGTCTACCGAACAAGGTCTGAAATCTACCGAATATTGAACGAAAATTTTGATTAACACTGATGCTACAAGATCAAGTTGATCAAACATATGGAAAATTCATCAGATGTATGTTCCCAAATGTGGAAAGCTTTGCACGGAGAAGAGAACATGTTTAACGAATTGTTATTTAGTAATTTAAGTCGATATAATATTATGTGTAAATTGGATATTTTGGCACGCAGCAGTGCGGCCGCAGAGCGGTCATTTTCAGCCATTAAAATCATTAAAACAGAACAAAGAAATCGGCTAAAAACTGAAACTATATGTAACCTAATATTTGGCAAAGAATTGTGCTTTGGGGATGAAATATTTATTCCTCCCAATGATTTAATAATTTCTGCACAAAAGTTTAAATTCATAAATGGATCTTACATATAATCTTTGTAGTTACAAATGTAGTTACAAATGATTAAATATCAATGTAATTGAAATATGTATGTACCTTATTGAAATGTTATATATCAAGCTACATATGTGTTCATCTCATGGTAGTTATTTATTTTCTAACAAATTTCTTTACTTTGGCTTTGATTTTCAACTGAAACGTTTAAAACTAGTCACTTTTCGCGCTTTTTCGAAAAATTTTACTTTCTGTTGCATTAAAAGTATATTTTTTCAGTTTAGCCCTTTTAAGCTCTTTTTTAAAAATTTTTTACGCGTTTTGAGTCTAAAAAGTTGGCATCACTGCTTTTAAGGGCTAATAGCAGCATCTTTTGACTGAGCCTTCTTAAATTGCTTTTAATGGCCTTTCACACACGAGAACAATTGTGCTGGCACAACATGCCAGTTTGTTGGTGAGAGAGGCAAAGAGAGGGGTTTCATGTTTGGCATAATTTTTCAACCAGCTACAACCCCGCATCACCAGCACAAAACCAATACACACATAACTTAAAAAAACAGCAAATATCAAATGCATACAAAAAACACTAACACATATAAAGCTATGTATGCGTATACATTTTTATGTCGGATGAATTAGTCTCGTGTGTTCTTAAAAAAACAAAAATTGTGCAGCATAAAAATTAGTATCGTGTGTAACAGGCCAATGACAACAACGGAACTATGTTAAAAACAATTTAAAAAACTTTTCATAGTTGGGATTAAAAAATTTAAATTTTTCTTGCAAAATAGAAATTGGAAGTAATAGAAAAGTACCACATAATCCTCTGCATAATAATTGTTTGATAATCCCAGAACAATTGATAGCATGTGTTGTCAAGAGCAGTCAGTTGTTTTAGACAACGGGTAGCCATATCCCAATTTTTTGGTATGGTATTGACGTGCTGCCAATGTTGACAACTGGAATAAGGGTGAATATCGCAAAAAACAAAAACTTTTAAGTTAGTTAAGAAAAAAGTGTTGCTTTTAATGCATTTTGTATGTGTAAATGATTTTTCAATAACATCTTTATCCAAATCTAGGCCTAAGCTTCACTTACCAAATGACTAACACCGATCATATAACTACTAATATATTGAAAAATTAATATAATTAATATTAAATATTTTGAGGCACAAACTTGAAATTATCTTATGAGGTTTTACACCCCAAACTCTCCTTTTTTAAATGGCTTATACCATGTTCACACTTATGGTCTTAAACGTGTGTAAGGCAAGTGTTTTAAAAACCAAACACGATCGTTTACATTACATTTGAGATGTTTAAGTTGACGTTTCGCGAGTAAATTATTGTATTTGTAAATAATTACGAGCAATTATGCTTTTTTATTGGTTTATTATTTTTAAACAACAAATGTTTTTGTAAATAATTGAGTGTTTTTTACAAATAATTTTTCACGTGACGCCATTTAATAACAACACAAAGTTGCCAGAGCTATCAAAGAACGGACTGAACATACTCCATTTACGTGTTTAAGGAAGTTTTTAAATTTAAAACACCGTTTTTGATATGTTTAACAAAACAAGTCAATTTATGGTAAAACATCTCAAAATCGTCGTGTTCAAGCTCTTAAGCACGAATGAGGTGTTAAACACGAGTGAACATAGTATTAATGTATTAAAAAAAAAAAAATTTTTTTTGGTGCTTTTTTACTCTCTTTTTCGTATTTTTTTGCGCTTTTTACCATTTTTGCAAAAGTTTAATGTGCTTTTGCTCTTCGTAGAGATACCATCACTGGTCAGTTGTGTGAGTCGTGCGCATACAACGACGAGGAAGTAATCTATGTGTTCTTAAGTTCTTAAGTGATTTAATTAGAATAAGTGTTATTAGTAAATAAAATGTCATTATTAACCCTAATTAGTATACTGGAGTCTTTTATTAATTTTCAAATTTAAAGTGTAAAAACGTAACAATATGTTTGTAAGAGGTAATTTTCCTAACTGCCGGTGCGATTTAAAAAAAAATGTTCAACAAACTGAAGAATGGAACGCACATAGGCTATGCAAAGTCCCACTTAAGTGCCTAGGAAATGATCCAAGGGCGCTAAGAGCCCTATACTCAGAAAATATTAATTATCGTTTTAGAAGGGATTTATTAGCATTAGTTTCCGCACTCAAAAAAAAAATCAAAGCCATTTTAACGTGAGTACGCTGTTCTCCATTCGTTCCAATTCCAGTCTATCTGACCGCTCGACATAAAATAATTGCTGCCTCTCCGAAAATATCTAACGAATTTTGATGAAATTTGAATCAGAATCAAAAAAATTTATTAATTGAAAGTAAGATGAACGTTTGCCGGGCTCAGCTAGTTTATAAAAAAATATAAACAACATTGTAAACAAAAAAGATTAAAGGAAATAAAATGATAATATAAACTAAACAGTGCAAGTGCTAAGTAGCTTAAAAACAAAGAATAGAAAGTAAAAGTAAAATTATTTAATAACTTAGAAACGTGTTTGTTATTTTAGATGGTTTTTTCTCGATAAATATTTACTTACATTTATAGAAAACACTTTCTATTATTTATTTTCATTTATTTTAAAATTAGCGTCGAAAGCAAATGTGATTGAATGGTCATGAGCAAGTATTTATTTTACAATAAATGCAATGTAAAAAAAAGCACATGGTTACTAGCAGTCACATCTCCAACTTATTTAAGAATAGCCAAAAGTTAAGGAAACGCGCATTTGTGGT
Organism: Tachina lurida; assembly: GCA_944452675.1. Lineage (NCBI taxonomy): Eukaryota > Metazoa > Arthropoda > Insecta > Diptera > Tachinidae > Tachina > Tachina lurida. The sequence continues at coordinate 4,054,467 of OX101757.1, read as the reverse complement.
GAAAGTGACTTCCCAAATGGACCCGGTACTCGCTTCCATGGTGAAAAGTTTTGTCCATTAGCAGGTTTCCTAGAAATGAGATCACACCCCCACTATGAAAAAATAAAACTCTTAGGACACTGCAGTGGTAGATAATGTGCCAAAAAAGACGTTTGTTAAAATTTCGATCTCAGTACTTTTGGCGCCAGAAAGTTTTTGATAGGATCTTCATCTCTTTTTACATTCACAAATTTTTGAGGATTTATGTTATAAGAATTAACTTTAATGGCTTGTTTCTCAATAACAAAACGAAACGAATTTTCATATCTTATTGTTGTTTTCAATATAAATTTTCAGTCGAAAGTTTCGTTTCGTTATTGTGAAGCAGGCCATAAATTTTATTCCAACTAAACGCAAGTTAGAAATAATAATAATTTTCTTGAATCACTTACAACTCTTTATCGCCCAGTGGTATTTTAACCAAGAGTTAAGTTAAAAATGTCTCTAAAATGAGGACCTTATTATGAATTGCATTCGATTTTCGATCTTTGCTGGCTATCCATCATCGAAAGTCGAATGTTGAATGTCAAATTCATGATATATGAGCATCGAAAATTTTGTTGAGCAACGAATTTTCCATCGAGCAGAATTTTGCTTTTTTAATATAAAATTAAAAAAAAATATCGGTTTGCTGTGCAGGAGCAAGAGTATTTTAATTATCATTAAACTATATGATTATTGAGCTTAAATTCACAATATCCACATTCTTTGTCGAATTCGCCTTATAATACCAAATGAAAATTCGTTCGATCAACACTTTCGACTACAGTCGAAAATTGTTCATAATAAGGGCCTGAGTTTGAATTATTTTGTCAGATATTGAACAATACAAATTTCTTTACAATATAAGCAACAATTTTTTATATTTTTATCTAAGTATGTCTTAATAGCAAATCAGCACCAATCTAAATTGTATTTAAGCAATTGCATAATTTTTTTTAATGTACTAATGTGGAAGAGGAAATAGTAGATATATTTAATATTTTATCATACAAAATTACATGGTTTAGTATTAATAAAAAAGAACTAGAAATAAATAATCACATTATAATAATTATTAGTTATTATTAATATTAGTAGTAATAGGTATGTACAGCTCATACATATTTAGTTTGGTTATATTCGCTTTAGCGACTAGCTGGCCGGAGTTTAACAGCTGTTTAGTAAACTATTAGTTGAGACGGCATAAAAATGTAATATGTATCTGATGATTCAATATGGATGATGTATAGCATAAATGATAAATAACTGATGAATGAATATTATGTATGTAAGTTAAAATAGGCGATATCAATTACTTTATGAGTTTTTGTTGTGTGCTTCTGCTTACGAAATACCAATATCATGGACACCCACATTCGTCGACCACCATTTTGGGCAGATCTCTTTTTATAATTCCTTCATCGCCATAGTATATGAGTGACATGCTGGAAAATTTTATAGGAGCACAGCAAGGTTGCATGCCATTTAGTAGGCCCATCTTGCGATATTCTTCAATAAAGTGAGCATGAAATGTTTGAAATGTATCTGGTGTACGATAGGGTCCAGTACAATCACCACGACAATAGTTTGCAAAATAGCCACGTGGTGCAATGATCCAATCATCCCAGCCTAAGGCCTTAAAAGAAACATAGAACGATTCCTTACAACACTGACCATGTAATGCTCCATTACAATTTATAGCACGCCGTCGCACACGTCTTTGTTTTCTGGCTTCTGTGTGAAGTACTAAAAATGGACGACTGGAGTTCAGTATATCTTCGTCATCATTATCTTTCTCCTTCATAACTAGTGTTTGATTGTAGCTCAAATTATAAAAATGTTTATTTGCATTACGCCTTTCATCGGCTATGCGTCGCTCCCTGATGCTTATATCTCCTTTAGAACTATTATTGCCATTAAACAAATGCACCGAATACATTTTACCGCAACCTGTACAGTCAATGAGCAATTTTAGCTTTTCTCCTTCTCTGCGTGAATACCACTCCTTTACAGTTGTTGTTATATCAAATTTTTTCCAACCTAAGCGTGATGTATCTACCTCGAAAGACCCACAAAATTGAGCCGCCTGGTCAAAGCCCTGAAAATATATGCAATCTTTAAATATGTACATATGTATGTATGTATGTATTTCAAAAAGAGGTTGCATGCATATAATTTTTTTTTGTTATTTAAAGAAGGAATGGTTCGTATTTCGGCTAAGCCGATACGAGTGTCGTATTACGAGTTGGAATACGACGATTTTGGAATATGTACATATAGTATTAAAGAAAAAATTTCGAAATGCAACACGCGTAATTAACACCATTATTTTAATATTTACTATAAAACATACGCAAATAGAAGTATATATGCTTTCATAAGACATTTTCTTTCTTTCCCCCTAATACAAATGTATTTTATAAAATCTCTTTTGAACCTACAACGATTTTTGTAAATACAATTAACGAAATTGTAAGTTAAAGGAAAATCTAAAAAATATTTTCAATTAAATATATCAACAAATAGTTATTTTTTCAGCATTTATTTTTATTAGATTTCAAAGTTATTTCAATGAAAGTTATAGTTATATTAACAATGCGAATTGTTGAATTTCCGTACAAATTTTCATTATCATAATTGTCATATTAACAATGTTTTTTATACACTATCACAATCCTCGCAACGATTTCTTGCTTATCTGCGAAAAACACTAAATGTATTTGGGCGGAGTTGAACCGTCAACCTCAGGACTAAAAAACTAACTTACTAACCTATCAGCTAAAGAGCAACACTTTATTGGATACGCAAATAATGAATGCACACAAAATATGTTTACTTGTTTCTTCTACATGTGCGCATTCTGCTATGATATAATTTAACAAATAATTTTGTTGAGTAATTTAATTGACTACAAAAATTTAAATTTGTTATATCAACAATGATGATTGTTAATTTTTAAATCATATATTAACGATTTGTTTTGTTGGTTGCATTTCGATGATATTTTTGTGTATTATAAACTTCCCAAACATAAAAAATAAGTTTCACTCAGTCTCAAATTTGCACTTTTAAAATTACTAAAAACTAAAAAAAAAAAACTAAAAACCAAAATCATAGGTGCATAAGTAGTCACAGCTTATGGCCTTTATTATGAGTTGCATTCGATTCATATTATGAGCATCGAAAATTTCGTTGAGCAACAATACAGTCCATTCCCAATCGAAATCCAAAGCTGATACAACTATCAAATGAATTCTAACCTTGTATAAGTATTTGGTACAGTTAGCACTTAACAACAATCTAGATCAGTGGTCTTCATTCATATTACCCAGCTAATGAAAATGTTCGGGTTTTTATTTATTCTCTTCGTGAATATTACAAACAAGATTGCTCAAACTAAAAAAAATCTAAAAAAACGGCTTCTCAAAATGTACCAAAATTACCTGCATTGCTAATCTTTATTACATTATATTTTATTTTAAGTCTTGTACTGTATTTGGTGATATTGCTTTTATAATTCATGAAAAGCTATTTTTGCTTATTTCCCTGTCAAAAACTTGAGTAATTGTAATAAATTAACGACGTTATAAAATCTTTCATAAAAAAATCCATACACTTTGTTTTTATTGTGTTTAACGGCAATCATAATTGCAACCATAATCATGTGTGTGAAACAAACATTTCATTCAGTAGCTTGTAAGCTTTCAACAGAGTAGGAGTGTGTCGGATGTTTTTGTGTTTTAAATCTTTTAAAGAGAACTAAAATATTTTTTGATACACTGAAAAGTTGATAACAAGCTATATAAATTTATGAATGTTTATGTTTCGTATAATTATATATGTACTTTTTTACAGCATTTTAAAACAAAATATTTAATAAAAATGTGGGATGTTGAGTGGGAAAATCTTTTTTTTTTGTTTTCTTTGAACACATTAAGCGACATTATGATAGAAAGCATCCTGAATTGCATTAAGTTTTCATGAGGAATAATACACATATATAATTTTTTTAACTGAAAATATTCAATAATTTAATCGAAAACCGTATATAATTTTCTAATATATATATACATATCTTGTTCTTATTTTTTAACAAAAAAAAAAAATAAAAAATAATCACTTCTCGAATGTAAGAAAACAAATTTTTTTAAATTTTAGTTAAATGAGACTATTACTTTTTTCAGTGTAATACTCTTATTTTAGGTGTGTTTCTCTTTGTAAAGACCACTGATCTAGATCAATGATAAGCAAACACATACATATGTATGTAATGTAAAAGAGAGCAAATTGCATGCTTGTACGAATGTACGTGTAAGAAAGAGCATAACAAAGTGCCCACGGGCGGCCTTTTGATGATCAATGATCTAGATGCCAAATATGTTCAGAGGATAAATTTTTTCCCCTTCTAAGGAGAAGGTGAACAATTAGGATGTAGCACTCAAGAATTTAGGGCCATTTCTATGTAGTTTGACATACATAACTATAATAGGTGAGAACTGTCGACTTAGTAAAACTGTATGCCCCTTAGTAAAAATTTATGGATTTTACCTAGTTTCATCCACCCAATTGGTGGCAATAGGCAAAAAAATATGATCTGCAAAATTTCACGTCAATTGGTGAAGATTAAGGTCTGCCTCAAGCCCACTGAAAATTGGGGAAAACCATAATTTCTCTGACTTTAATGTCTTGTAACTTGAAAGATATTAACTTTACAACAAAACAGTGTAAGAAGAAATTACATATTAGCCATGAAGTTTCCAACCTATGTTATCTCAACGAGTTTTCCCCTAGTCACATATTTAAAAACTTAATTGAGAAGAATTGAATAAAACCAACAAGTATGAAAATTTTTATATCATGAAAAAAATTTATACTTTTCTTTGTACATAATTTTATATGTATAGGTATGTATGTAATTATGTTGACATTTTATTATTTTAATAAAAAATTAACAATTTCAATCTGCAAATTAAAAAAAGGTTGTTTGTTGTTAGGTAAGCACTTCTAAATGCACTTCGTGGCTGCTTATACAACTCATTAGTATACTTCAAGCACAACTCAAAATATTTAGGTTACAAAACCTTTGTGCTTATATATATATGTATAGGGTGTTTTTTTAGAGGTATAGAACTTTGAATTGAAATAAAATACAAGAAAATCGTTTTAATGTCCATTAATTTGGCCTTATTGGAAGGATAATTTTATGCCATTAATGTTTAAATATGATTTCGGGCATGTGGCCGCCGCGGCTGGCTCGAATAAAGCCAATTCTACAGGTCCAATTTTCAACCACTTTTTCGAGCATATGGGGCCGTATGTTGGCAATAACGCCACGAATGTTGGCTTCCAAGTCCCCTAACGTTTCTGGTTTGTTGGCGTAGACGAGCGACTTCACATATCCCCAAAGAAAATAATCCAATGGTGTCAAATCACACGATCTTGGTGGCCAATTGACAGGTCCATTCCGCGAAATTATGCGCTCATCGAATGTTTCCTTCAATAAATCGATTGTAACGTGCGCTGTGTGGCATGTAGCGCCGTCTTGTTGGAACCACAACTCATCCACATTCAAAATCTTCCATAAAGTTGATGGACAAAGCTCCAATTGCTGTGCACGGTGGCGAATCGATTCATTCGGGTCCTCCTCAACACTTTGCTCTACAGCGGCAATTGTTTCTTCGGTGCGCACTGTTCGACGTCTTTGCGGATGCGTATTATCACATAGAGTAAACGTAGTGCGAAAACGATCCATGGTTAACCGAATTAATTGCTCTGATGGACGATTATGTCGACCATAAAATGGACGGAGCTTGCGGTAAACTTCGCGAACTGAACCATTATTTTCGAAATAAATTTGCACGATTTGCAAGCGTTGTTCTTTTGTCAACCTGTTTATGATGAAATGGCAAACCAAACTAAATATTAATCACTTGACAGCTGACAAAATGGCCGCCAGTTAAAAAAGTGATGCCAACTTAAAGTTCTATACCTCAATAAAAAACACCCTTTATATATGAAACTCAATATAACGAATCTTTTTCTCGGTTCTTTATTGCAAAGTTTTTCATAAAAAACTACTCTAAAAGCGATCTATAATTATAATGAAAACATTTTGAGGTGCAAATCCTCCATATAGCGAAGTATTAATTCAAGAGCCTCTTATATTATTTTGTTGTAAAATTAATATCTTTCAAGTTACAAGAGATTAAAGTCAGATTTTCAGAAAAATTATGGTTTTCCCCAAATTTCAGTGGGCTTGAGGTAGATCTTAATCTTCACCAATTTACTTGAAATTTTGCAGATCATATTTTTTTTGCCGATTGCCATCAATTGGGGGGATGACAGTGAGTAAAAGTTGAAAAAAAAAATTTACCCATATAGCTAAGGGGCACACTAATATACATATAATGATTCATATTATACCTTGTGATTGTAATTGTTTTCAATCAGTTGAAATATCCATATTTTCAGTCTTTTGCGTTTCATTCCTGAGCCAGCTCTGGATTTATTTTTGAGGGAGACCTTATCGATGTGAATGTGTATTTCAGCATAACGCACATGTAGCTTTTGTTTATACTTTTTGTTATTTTGATGGGAGAATTCGACCAACCGATGATTCTTGTACATTTTACCTTGATTTAGGAATATGAAAAAAGCAAATTATATGTACATATGTTATTAAAATACATTTCAAGGATAGCGAAATTTGTTTTATAATTGTAGCAACTACTTTGCTAACAAAACACTTGTTAAATAAAAATAAAAATAACATAAGTAGCTTTGATTTTAGAATTAAGACTTTTTGTAAAAAATTAATAATAAAAAAATTTAGTTTAGTTTTAAAATTGAAATAACTTCGTTTCAATAATTGATGACCCCGAATTCCTCACGCTTTTATTAATCTCAATAATAAATTTGGAACATGCCGAGACAACAAATTCAAGAATCTGCAGCGGAACCCGCTACAACATCATCATTTATTACACTTCGTATTCCACGATTTTGGAGAGATAATCCAGCGGTTTGGTTTGCTCAGTTAGAGGCACAGTTTGAAAACCACAACATTACAAATGAAAAATCTAAGTTTTTTTGCAATTTTGCCAGAATTAGAACCTGATGTACTCACTCAAGTAAGTGACATCATTTTGGAACGTCCTAATGATGCTTATATGAAGATAAAACAAAGGCTTATTGAACATTTCTCCATACCTGAAGAAAAGCGCATAAAAAAACTTTTAAATGAAATGCCAATTGGTGAAAAAAAACCAAGTTCCTTATTGCGCGAACTGCGTGGGCTTGCTAATGGTGGAGTAAAAGATGAATTTATGCGTACTATGTGGCTACAACGTTTGTCCCCTCAAACTCAAGCAATATTGGCAACTTCATCAGAATCTCTAGACAATTTAGCAGTTATGGCTGACAAGATTGAAGATATTTCTAGCTCATCATCGTATAACATTGCTAGCATTCGAAGCACTAATGAAATCACTGATTTAAGGGAACAAATTTCAGCACTTACTAATGCCGTTAAGAATCTTCAAACGACTCGATATCGTAATCCATCACGTTCAACTTCACGCTGCAGATCAAAAAGAAATAACAGTGTTTCACAAAAGGTATGTTATTACCACCGCAAATTTGGAAATAACGCTCGTTGTTGCCGGAAGCCTTGTTCCTATACAAATCCGGAAAACTTCCAAGGCGGTCACTAAATATAAGTAGTGACCGTAGCCAATTTATTATTTATTTATTTACGACCCCCATGTTCAAAACAGTTTTTTGATTGATTCCGGAGCTGATATTTCAGTTATACCATTATCAAATAAAAATTTGAGAAATCATCCTCAAAATTACAAACTTTATGCAGCTAATGGAATTGTAATTAATACATATGGTGAAGAAATTCTATATCCAACGTTGGGTCTAAGAAGAACTTTTTCGTGGAAGTTTATTGTCGCTGATGTAAATCACTCAATAATCGGTGCAGACTTTTTACAACATTATGGTTTACTCGTAGACCTAAAAAAGAAGAAGTTAATTGACAACACTACTGGTTTAAATTCATCTTTTTTCGTTAAAAAAGCGGTTCATTTAGAAATAAAAACTGTAAGTAATAAAGTTCCCTACTTTGATTTGCTTGCTCATTTTCCAGATATAACAAATCTGTCAACAACCTCAACAAAACAAAAATATAATGTTCAACACATTATCGAAACAAAGGGACAACCGGTTGCCTCTAAGGCGCGACGCCTTTCTCCTGAACAATTACAAATTGCAAAACATGAATTTAAGTTTATGGTAGAACAAGGTATATGTTTTCCATCAAAAAGTAATTGGTCCAGTCCATTACACATGGTGCGAAAAAGAAATGGCCAGTGGCGGTCTTGTGGAGATTATCGACGTCTAAATTCCATTACAGTTCCAGATAAATATCATCTACCTATATACATGACTTCGGTTTTGGATTGAATGGTAAGACAATTTTTTCTTCGATTGATTTGGTGCGCGCCTACAATCAAATTTCCGTGGCTCCCGAAGATGTTCCAAAAACTGCCATCATAACACCATTTGGACTTTTTGAATTTCATTATATGACGTTTGGATTATGCAACGCTGGTCAAACTTTTCAAAGATTCATCCATGAAGTCTTACGTGATCTTGAGTTTTGTTTTAGCTATTTGGACGATGTCCTCGTTGCCTCTAATTCAGAAGAAGAGCATTTACGCCATCTTGAATTGGTTTTTAGTCGTTTCAATGACTACGGTATAGTAATTAATTTGTCAAAATGTCACTTTGGTCAACCGGAAATTAAATTTCTTGGTCATATTGTTAATAAAGATGGTATATACCCACTTCCTGATAAGGTAGCTGTTATTAACAGTTATCCAAAGCCCAACAATGTGAAAGAAATACGACGTTTCCTAGCTATGATAAACTTCTATCGTAGATTTATTCACCATGCTGCTGAAACTCAAATGCCACTTCTTGAATTTCAAAAAGGGAACAAGAAAAACGATAAAACTCCCATAATTTGGACTTCTGAATCTGAAAATGCGTTTAACAAATGTAAAGCAGATTTAGCTAATGCAGCACTTCTCGCTCATCCAACAAATAACAAACCGATTTGTGTCATGGTTGACGCATCAGATCGAGCAATTGGTGGAGTTCTTCAGCAACAGTCCAAAGATGGATGGCTTCCTTTAAGTTTTTTTTTCAAGAAAGCTAACAGATACACAAATGAAATATAGCACATACGATAGAGAACTGTTAGCTATTTACACTGTGGTCAAGTACTTCAGGCACATGCTCGAAGGCCGCCATTTTATAATTTTTACGGATCACAAGCCATTGACGTTTGCATTTAAACAAAAGAATGAAAAAGCTTCTCCTCGACAGTTTCGGCAACTTGATTTTGTATCACAATTTTCGACTGATATTCGTCATATTAGTGGTCATGCTAACACAATAGCTGATACACTTTCACGCCTTTCTGCAATCGATGTTACCACATCTATTGATTATGAAGAATTAAGTAAATCTCAAGAAACTGATATCGATCTTCAATCAATCTTAAATGATAAAACGACGAAAAAGGTTTTTCAAGATAAACCATCAATAATTTGCGATATTTCAACCAAAAAGGCAAGACCGTTTGTGCCATTAGATTTTCGCAAAATCGTCTTTAATTCTCTTCATGGCTTGTCACACAGTGGCATTAAAGCAAGTACAAAACTAATACAAGATCGTTTTGTTTGGCCAAATATGAAGAAAAATATACACGATTGGATTTTAGAATGTGTAGAATGTCAGCGCTCTAAAGTAACTCGTCACACACGTAGTAAGATCGGTACGTATCCTATTATTTCTGAGCGTTTTTCCCATATCAATATAGATTTGGTTGGTCCATTACCCTCTACCGATGGATATTCCTACTTACTTACGTGCATCGATAGATTCACTAGATGGCCTGAGGCGATCCCTTTGCAAAATATAACTGCCAAAACTGTTGCCATAGGTCTATACAAGGGGTGGATATCTCGTTTTGGCGTTCCAACGAAAATTACCACAGATCAAGGACGTCAATTTGAATCGCATCTCTTCAAAGAACTTGCCTTAATACTTGGTTCAAAACGGATTAGAACAACTGCCTATCATCCATCGTCCAATGGTATAATCGAACGATGGCATCGTTCTCTGAAAGCTTCATTAATGTGTCATAATAAAGTGAATTGGCTGGAAGTTCTTCGCACTGTCATGATGGGTCTTCGTTCAAGTATCAGGGAGGATGTTAGTGCAACTCCTGCAAAACTAGTGTATGGTTCAACTATTGGCTTGCCATGTGACATAATTCAAAACTCTACAGAATTATCACCTACCAATGACTTCGTTCAAAATCTTAAAGCCCAAATTAATTCACTTAAACCAGTTGATGTCAGACATAAGTCCAACAAATCTGTCTTTCTTCACAAAACTTTGGACACATGTTCTCATGTTTTTGTTCGCAATGATGCAGTAAAAAAACCACTTCAACAACCATATGATGGTCCATATAGGGTTTTAAAAAGAACGACCAAATATTTTACTTTGGATATAAAAGGATGCAGCAAAGTCATTTCCATTGATCGCCTAAAACCAGCATTTAAGTTTAATGATGAAATATTCGAGAACCCAAGAACTATCACAATTCATCATATAAATCCAAATTTATCGTCAGATGGTAACACAAAAGTGTCAAGAAAAGTAAGATTTTCGAGAGCTTCTACAATAAACTCTCTGGTGGGGGAGTATATGTAGCAACTACTTTGCTAACAACACACTTGTTAAATAAAAATAAAAATAACATAAGTAGCTTTGATTTTAGAATTAAGACTTTTTGTAAAAAATGAATAATAAAAAATTTAGTTTAGTTTTAAAATTGAAATAACTTCGTTTCAATATAATGAACATATAGGAAAAATAAACATGTACCTTTTTCAGCAAACGTTATTATCTCCTGAGTACTTCCGAAGAAGTCTTCATTCTCATCGAAAGCGTCCAATTTTGAAAAGTAGTTACCATGGCGGTGCTGATGTTGATTATGTTGATAATACTGATGATCACTGTTACCAAAATCATCATCAATGTCATTAACATCATCATCATTATCATCGTTATCGGTTTCATATGTAACATCGTGTATAGTTTCGGTTTCTGCAATATCGTTAATGTTTAAACGGTGGTAATTTTCAGTTGTTTCCTCATTCATTATATTTCCAGTGTCCTGTTGCAATTGTGATGGTGCCTGTACATGTTGATTACGATAATCACGATCATGTTGATGATGCTCATGAGGATGATGATGATTTTTCTTTCTTAATATGCTATTATTGTCATCGGAGTCTGGATTTTGATACTCCTCCATAATATTTAAACTATCGTCACTACTGTTGATATCCGTTAGATATGTAAACTTGTTTGCTTCTTCAATATATTTATTATTGTTTTTGCGAAGGTGCTTTTGTACCATAACAATGTTGTCGTTGTTGTTCTTGTTCTTGCTGCTGCTGCTGCTACTGTCGATGTTGTTGTTGTTGTTACTATCATTAACATTGTCATTATTATTGCTCTTATTGTTATGATTATTTTTTTTGTTTTTCTTGTTATTGTTTGTGTGTTGGTTAATTTGTTGCTTTTGTTGTTTTTGGTGTATTATTGGTTTTATGGCTGATGTTGATGGTGTTGTTGTTGTTGAGTGTGGTGACTTTTTATAAAATTGTTGGTGTTTAGATTGTTTAAGTATCGTAAAACTATTGGCCGTTTTATTTGTGTGACTAATTGATTTGTTTCTATTTGTTGTTGTGTACAAAAGTTGATTAAAGTTTTTTGTCGTGGATGGAGTTGCTCCTTTTCGATGTACGATACCGTTACTGTACTCCTTAGAAAGTATCTGCTGCTGTTGGTGTTGCTTATTTCTGCTATACTTCGAGCGCACAACATTAATGGTTTCCAGCGAACGTTTTATATTATCTGGGCCGACATCAGGATCGTTTTGTCTTTGAAAGTGAACTTTGCGTTGCTGCTGCCTTTCTTGGTAAGTGTTTGCTGGCACTGCAGTAGAAAGCTTTGTTGATGTTCTCGACCCGTAAGGATAGTTTTGCTGTGGTGTAAAATCTTGGTGATCTTGAAAGATGTTCGTGCTGGCAAACTCATGAAAACTCTTAATACCATCAGCTCGGTAAATTGTGTCCCATATAAATTGCTTTGGTAGGGGATGTGATACATTAGGCTTTCGTGAGAGGCCCAACTTAAATAAGATTTGATGTTTTATTGATTCCAAACGCATAAGATCGCTTTGAGCATGGTTTTCTATTGGTGTTGTTGTTGTGTAGTAAATATTTTCGTGGTTGTTGTAGTAGAGAAGTGTTTTATTAGAGTGTTAGGTGTTGATGATGTTGATGTTGTTGTGGTGAACGGAAATTCGTATTTAAATGTGTTTTAAATTAAAAACAAATTAAAGTATTAAAACATTAAAAATATTTGTGCAGCAGTTGCATAGTTCAAGAGAGAGGCGCAAATAATTATTTGCCCACGACTGTTTTTAATTTAATTGTAGCTTTTGGTACCAGGCAACCTTTTAAGATCAATGAGATCATAAAATGAAATTTAGTAAAAAATATCTGTAGACTTCGTGCATTTTGAGCTTCGACTTAACTGCTATCAAATACTGTGTACATTGTAGAACAAAATCAAGAATAGACTTAAGTACAAGGAACATTTTTTAAAACATTTCAGCCGCATAATTTGTCTGTGTATGTAAGTAATGCGTGTGTTACTTTCTTAACACGGAGTGAAAAAATATAAAGATATTTTCTGCAAAATTGTACTTTAGTCACCAGAAATAAGTCGAAACTTAAAATGCTCGTACTCGTTAATTTCGTATTTATTTACGATTAGTACTAAGAATTCCCGCGAACCCAGATCAACATATAAACACAATATACATAGGTATTATTGGAAAGAAAAGGGAAGGGGGTGTTTCAACGACTCTTCTGCTACAAACATATTTTCTATTATTTTGTTAATGCATATATTTATTTATTGCATCTTCAAAAATTAACTAACAATAAGTATTCAAATCTTAAATCTAAATATAATTATAAGGCGCGACCAGTGTCGGACATAATCTTAGTGATAGTAATTAATAATACATAAGAGTCGGGCTAAGCAAAAAAGTATTTTTCGTCTGGAGTGCTGAGAATTTTGCAATTTCTTCAGTCACTTGTGGCCTATTTAAATCACGTTGTAAATTGGAGTTTTTGATGTACCATAGATCCGATGTTATTAGTCTTAAAGTCTTGCTTTGCCTTCGTTGGATTCTCTCTATATTGGAAGCTGAAGCAGTGCCCCATAGCTGTATTCCGTAGCACCATATTGGTTTCAAAATCAACTTGTACATTACAAGTTTACAACCTATACTGAGTGTTGAATTTCTACCAATCAGCCAATGTATTTGAGTTAATTTAAGTTTCATTTGTGTTAGCTTTGAGTCAATATGGTGTTTCCATGTAAGTCGTCGATCAAAGTATATACCAAGGTATTTTACGTGTGAATGTTGAGGAACAACTTGACTGTTGATTCGAATTGGGGAACAAGTATCTCTTCGCCGGGTAAATGTTACCTGAACACACTTTTGCTCGTTTACTTTAATTCTCCATAAGTTTAATCATAGTTCCAGTTGTGTAATATGTTCTTGTGGATATCGGGAAGCCTCGTGAGTGTTTTTGTGCATACTAAGGCAGATTGTATCATCGGCAATTGCAGATGTATGGATATTACTGCTCAAAGGCATATCACAAGTATACATCAAATACAAAACTGGCCCCAGTATACTCCCCTATGGTACACCGGATGATATAGAATCGGGCACACACATGAATTTTCCTTCCACAACCGTGAACTTCCGGGTAGTAATGTAACTTTCTAATAGATTCCGAAAATTTACTGGTAGATATGCTTTCAATGTTAAAATAAGGCCTTCATGCCACACTTTATCAAATGCTTGAGAAACGTTAATAAACAGGACAGAACAATACTTCTTTTCTTCAAATGATCTTCCTATAAATTGAACCAATCTATGCGTTTTTTCAATGATGCTATGCTGACGTCTAAAACCAAATTAATGGTCCGGGATGATCCCACTACTAATTAAAATTGGGGTAAACAGTTTTGACATTGTTGATAGTAGACTTATTGGCCTGTATGACTCAGCTTGGCTAAGATCTTTTCCCATCTCTGGAATCATTTTGACCTTGGCAAGCTTCCACTGGTGTGGATAGTACTCTAGTCATAATGTGGTATTAAAATAGCAGAATTATAATTGCAACACGAAGCAAATCCATCAGTATCTTGTTACTAATTCGATCATTACTTGGAGATTTCTTAGGGTTGAGCTCAGCAATTAGTTCCTGTACACTACGCATCTTAAACTTTAAGGGTCGAGGGGGTAGATCAACTACACTCGGAAAGTCGCTAACACCAGTACATGTGTTTTCGGTAAATACGTATTTTAAATGCTCAGCAAATATGTTATCTTTTTCAGCCGCTTCTTGATCAACCTCCAGTCAAAATGCGCAGAGGTAATTTAAACTAAAGGGGTCTTTTAAGATTCCTAGCCACAAAGAGTAATTAGATGATGGTGTAACATCGAGACCTTCCAGATAGCTTTTGAGAGATGTAGTTTTTTCAGTTACCAGCATCTCTTGGAGTCCTTTGGTGCACTCTTTAAGTCTGATTTTGTGTTAAGGTGATCTGTGCAGTTGCCATTCCTTCCAGCTCTTTTTTTTTCACATACAAGACGTTCAACATCCGTAGAATAAATTCTATTAAATCCAGTCTGCAGATGGGAGGTAGTGACATAGCAGCCTGGTTAATATTTTCGTTTAAGTATTTTCTTAAATGGGCTTTTAAGGTCAGCGAATTAAAATAAATGATTATTTATTTTTATTAATTATTTCATCCGACTTTTCGTTGGAAAATTCCAACTTCATCAGGGATGTTTTAATATATTAATCTGGTAACCTTGTGTTATAGAATATATAATAATATAATAATATTTTGAAAATTATAATTGTTGTTCATAATTTGTATTTAACATAAACAGCACTACATAAAATACAAAAACTCGAAGGCAACCGTCATATACAAAACATACAACATGAAAACAACGACACCGTTCTTAATATTAATATCACAGTAAAACTAAAATAAAACAATAGAATAGTTGGCATTTGTCTTCCTTCTTATTAACTGCACTGTTCCCTTTTTGTTGTATCCTGAGGCTCTCAAGTGTATATCGTTTATTCTCTCGTCTCTCCTTGTCCAGTATTTTTACATTCGTCAAGTCAGCTTTATGATTTTTCTCCGTGCAGTGTTGTGATAGTGCGGTTGAATGTTTTAGTGTTTTAATATCTGTTTCATGTTCCCTTGTTCTTATGCTTAAACTCCTCTTTGTTGTTCCTACGTATACTTTATCACAGTTCGTATTGATCCTGAGTGATTAAAATTTTGGGAGGGGAGTAAATGGATGATATTACGAGATTTGTACAAAAATTTTCAATTAAAATATTTGTTGCTTGTAGATGTTCTTCACAAATGTTGTCAAGAATATAGTGCTTGAGTCTTGACTTTATTAGAATTGCTGATCCACCGCATATTCTTCCTCTCGGGTTCTTTGAATCATATAAGATGCAGCCATTAAAAAGGCTTCCTGAAGTCCAATGAGTCTGAGAAACCAACATTATATCAATATTTTTTCCGTGAGGAAGTGCTCAAGTTAATTTTTATGTTGGCGAATGCCGTTTGCGTTCCAGAAACATATTTTTAACGTTTTCATGGATTGTTAACTAATGCTTGAAGCAGAGTATTCTGCATTCTCAGCATTTCTTGCATCATGCTAGTCATATTTGTTGTAAAAATATTTATAGTTTGCGCCAGATTATCAATAGTAGATTCAAGGCGATTAAAATTAAAGCTTGAGATATTTGGCGTTGAAACATTTTGTGTGGAAATTAAATTTGTCTTAGCAGCATCGGCATACGATACTCATGAAGTAATTGGTTGGCTCATTCGAGCAAAAGTGGCGGAGTAAGCGTTTGCTGATTGATCTGGAGTTAATTTAGGTTTTTGACCCATAGTGTTTAATGAAAGAATATACGGACATCCTCTGTAGTTAGGGTGTGGTTACCTCCACAATTACTGAATTTTTTTCTGATTGATCTTTTGGCTTAGTGCAACTAGCAGTACCGTGCAATTCACCGCAGATAACACACACCGTAGGTAAATTGCAGTAAGTTTTGTTTGGCCCTATTCTTGGCATTTATGGCACTGTACGGTACCTGAACGCTTATGTGGCTCTTCCACTGGATTTTTCGCTGTAAGAGGTATTTTAGGCTATAAATTGGATGTGTCTCATTTGTTTTTTAACTGTATATCATTCGGCTTCAGTTCAGCACGACATAGAGGCTGGGGGATCTTGTCCCTAATGTTTATATTAGTAACATTTTTACCTTAATGATGACTGCATCTTTCACTTCTTCGGTAACAACGAAAGAATATATTCCCTTTAATGCGATCTGCAGACCTTTAGCACTTTTAACTTTGTATGTGTAGAAGCTTGTTTAACTTTTTTCACATTCAGTGACCATTTGGCGAAAATCTTTTTCTTCATAAATTTAAATTTTCTTTTTATTGGAACAATGTGAAATTTATTCTTACCAAAGACCGAGATTAAATTTTTAATAAGGTCGTTTGAATTTTTCTCTCTCAGATAGATTGGTGGTGGTTTGGAGGTTTTGTTCGAGGATACATCGGGTTTGTCGTTGTCATCTTGCAATATTTTATAACGGTTTTGACTGTTATTTGAGCATGTCTCGTTATCCCTGGCTATCTTTGGAGCCCATGATATTTTTGATGATTTTTTGTTCTCCCGCTCCTTACTACTGGAATATATCTGCCCATTCCGACTTGCACCTTAGGTTTCTGACTACTATTATTTATAGTGATAATTTGGTTAAGTTATGAACACGAGACCCAAGCGGAAGATGTCACAAACTTAAATGAAGAAGTATTAAGCAACGGTAAAGTTAATGAATCACTAGTTGGCATTGGACAAAGCGAAGTTGATCGCTGACGAAAAAGTAGCTTTGCCGTTAGAGAAAGACTATCATCAGATTTTTTATTATTATTGTCTGCATTAAGAGATTCAGAACTCACAGTAAAATAGGCATTTCTGCCATTAGAACTCTCTTCAAAAGTTTTTGTTTCTGATGTACTCATATAGAGTATTTCTCAATGTCACTTTGGTTGCGGTTCTTTTTGTTTTTGTTATTTCTGACTATGTAATATAATTTTAGAAAAACTAATTTTATTGGTTTAAATAATTACTTTCAAGCAGTTCATTGGTCTGTTTTATGCGAATTTGATGATCCAGCTAGAATTTATTCTTTTATCTGCAACCATTTTGAGATAGCCATTAGTCTTAATATGCCGGTATTTGTACCAAAGATTAGCAATAACCCTCCATGGTTCAATTCAAGATTATGCCATTTGAAAAACGCTAAATATGTTAAATATAGAAATTCAAATAGTGATGTTGATCGTAATCAATTCTTTCGTAAGCGTTAATGAATACAATTTTTTAAGAAATTTTCCTTACAAACAGTATTTGTTTGAAACTGAAAATAAAATTAGGAAGGACTCTTCTGCTTTTTGGCATTTTATAAAGAGTAAAAATAGTACCAATCGTATTCCTAAACGCATGATTTATAATGAAATGATATCTGATAGTATTCCCAGTACGTATGATTTATTTTCAAAGCACATTTTATAAACCCACAGTAACTGGTTCCAGCTCTCGTATCTTTGAAAACGGTAATGTTAATATTGACTTTGAAATATCCGTTGATGATGTAATTAAAACCATAAATAACTTAAAAAATGACACTAAAAGTTCAGTAGATATTTATCCTTCGATATTTTTAAAAAAATGTTCCGCAAATATTGCACTGGCTATTACTAAGCTTTTTAATTAATGCCTTAAATATGGTAAATTCTTAGATTGCTGGAAGTTCTGCTGTATTGTTCCAATTTTTAAGTCTGGTGATCGGAGCCTAATTACTAATTATAGATCCATAGTTCAACAAAGCCCATTTGTAAAGATTTTTGATAATATTTTAAAGAATATACTTTTTGACCATTTCAAGAGTCTTATTTCCTATCGACAGCATGGTTTTATGCCGAATATATCCTCAACAACGAGCTTAATCTTAGTGACTCGTGATATTGTTACTGCTATGTAGGTCACAATGCGATGTAATATACACAGATTTTGTTAAGGCATTTGATACAGTTAACCATGATATTTTACTACGTAAGCTTTGTGGATTTGGCCTTCCAAATAATTTATTAAAATTTTTAGAAAGCTTATAGTTAAACTTGGAAATACTTCATCATCTCTTTTGATTGATGCTTGTTCTGGTATTCCTCAAGGTACGCATATTGGGCCTCTGCTTTTTAAAGTTTTTATTAATGATTTACCATTAACGTTTAGATATTCAAAGTGTCTATTATTTTCCGATGATTTAAAATTATATTCTTCCATCTCCAATTTCGATGACTGAAAAGTTACAATTGGATTTAAACAAACTTTCTGACTGGTGTTCTGATTATGGTATTCATATTAATATATCTAAATGTTTAGGATTTAGGCGTAATTTTCGATAATAAATTAACATTTTTAGACCATATTGATTACATTATTTCGAAAGCTTATTGTATGCTTGGTTTCATTAAAAGAAATTCTCAAGATTTCTAAGATGTATCTACCCTTAAATCTTTATATATCTCTTTAGTTCGAAGTACATTAGAATATTGTTCTATTGTTTGGAATCCTTATCATTTGGGTGCGTCTGATCGCATTGAGCGAATTCAGAAAATTTTTACTAAGACTGCTTTAAAGTTAACTTGGCCATATGAGCTAGCACCTTATGATGTAAGAGGAAAGTTATTGGGTATTCAATCCCTAGAAGATCATATGTCTTGTTCCTATCTGTTATTTGCCTATAATGTTTTATTTGACAATATTCACTGCCTTGAAATTAAAAATTATTTTATTTTGTATTGCCCTCCAAGGGACTTAAGAAGTAATCGCATGCTCGAAGAACATTTTGCTAGATCAAATTATGCAAAAAATGCGCCTATTGCAAGATGCTTACATTTGTGTAATAGTTATTTAAATTTTAATGTTAGCTTTAATATTTTCAAGCTTTGGTTATTTAAATGTTATAATTGAACTTACAAGTAATCTGTAAGAATATTATTCTGTAGATGAAATAGATAAATAAATATGTTAGCAAAGAGAATAAATAAGGCTTATTTGTCAAAATCAATATGTATCACGAATCTTGCAACACAGTCTTCCTGAATAATAAAAAAATACTCACTGTTTTTTTGTTACAATTTGAAAAAGTTCATCATTTGGAATCCAGTTTTCCAAATCTCTTTGCTACAAACTTAAAGGAGATATCACGGAATGACAATTTCAACTTTCAGCCCGTTGGTTAATTTATTTTCTAATGATGTTAATTGCTTATACACGGTCACACTGTTTTCTTTTTGTTGTCCACTTTTGCTTTGGCTTCTTTGCTTCAAGCAAGAGAAAAAGCAAGCAGTCATTTTTAGCACACCAATTTGACAACAAGTGACGTGTTTGGCAAACGTAAAATCAGTTTAAGTGGTATTTTTTTTTCCAAAGTATTTGAAGTTTTATTATTAAAGATAATTAATTATTTTTCTGACTCGTGTGTTCTAGTACATTTTTTCTGTAAATTTCTCATGAAGTGTTGAAATATTCGTAGCATTTTTAAGCCGACACAATCAATACCGTGCATTTAAAAGTGTATTAACATATTTCATTAAAGAATAAGAAATAAAACACAAAAAGAAGAAAAAAAAAATTTACATTTATTTCGGAAACCGTACCGCTAAACTTTGAGAAATAAATTTAATTATTGTTATTACAGTACATATTGTCATTTCTTCCTATGTGCAGATTTGAGCAACAAATTTCCGAAGAATTGACTGGATAAAGTGCGTTAGTGAAAGTAAATTCTATTAATGGACTATGTCGAATATCTTGTACACTGAAATTTGTGAAGCACGGAATAAACCAGTAAAGTGTTATACTTAAAACATACAGATAATTGTGCTACTCATTTTGATAACTTCTCAAACTCTCAAGTGACACATCAACTTCTGCAGATCATAACTCGTCAGATCCAACAATTACAAGCTCCGCTTACTACACCCGGAATCAGTACTGCTAAAAGTTGCAGAAACAACTACTCTTGTTCCAGAGACAACCACCTCCCGGTAAGTCATACCATTTTCACATATATACATATATACAACCCCCGTGTGCCCTGCACATTTTGTCCATTTTAACATATACATATATACAACCCCCGTGTGCCCTGCACAGCTTTTTTAAAATTTTGCAACTTTTCGCGAACTATAACATTTTCGCTTTGCAAAAATATATTACTTTTGTAATTAATATTAAAATTTAATAATTTTGTTTTTATGTTGCAATAAAAACAATTTCTCGGCACTAATTTGATTTGCATATGTATTTTGCTATATTGTCAACACTGTTTTTGGTTTGCTGCCATAAAAAATAGAAATTAGTTCAATTCGACTACAACGACAAA
The DNA here is from genome assembly GCA_944452675.1 of Tachina lurida. Taxonomy (NCBI): domain Eukaryota; kingdom Metazoa; phylum Arthropoda; class Insecta; order Diptera; family Tachinidae; genus Tachina; species Tachina lurida. The sequence continues at coordinate 4,033,702 of OX101757.1, read as the reverse complement.
TGTAGCACAGTATTTTAAGTATTTTTTTATGTAACGCGAAATATCTCTGAAACTAGGAGGGCTAGAAAATAAATAAGCCTATTTTTGTAATTAGCGAACAAAAATAAATAAAAAGTAGTTATACTTCGTCAAAAAATGTTATAATCAAAAAATGTTCAAGTACTAAAGTAAAAACGCACGATTTTTAACATCCTTGCAATAATAATAGTCAGATACCCTGATATACTCATCAATGCGAATCTATTTAAATGAAAGGGATTTTTGTGCAGATTAATAATGCAGAAAGTATTTTTAAGTTTGGAGTACCATTCGTGATATATTAACGTAATAACAAAAAAAAAAAAAGAGGTGCAAATTCGCAAAACTTAAATGTCACTGCATCTTCAAAACTAGAGCTGATAGGGAAAAACTAGTGACGCCATCGTAATCAGGAAAAAAATACATAAGGATCAGTCATTTTTATTTAATCATCCAAATCACTGTTGTGCAGTGCAATGTTAAAACACATTTTATTAATTATTTTTGCTTAATTTGTTTATATACTGTAAAAAAGCAACTAACACAGAATATAAAACGCGTATCAACTATTCACATATGTATGTAGGTATGCATGTATGTATATACATGAAAACAGTGATGCCAACTTTTGATACTGAAAACGCGTAAAAATTCTTTGAAAAAAGGGCTGAATTGAAAAAATATTTTTTTAATGAGCGCGAAAACGGGCAAGTTTTAAAATGTTTCTGTTTTAAATCAAAACATCAAAAATTTTTGTTAAAGGTGCCAATACACTACATGTTTTTGCTTGTGTTTTTTCAAGTTTACAATTTACATGTTTTTTGTTGTGTTTGTCAAACTTGATTAATTTACATACGGTTTTTAATTTTTGGTCACCAACTTGTATGTACAATTACACGTGACATCGGCCATGATTGTTTTTATTATAATATTAAAGCCGCTGGAAATTTCTTTGGTAGCGTTGCTGAAGTCCCGGCGCCACTGAATTGCCGGCGTCACAAATGTTTATTTAAGTTCTATTCATTTTAATCTGCAAAATATGGAGCTTGTATCAACACTTGTTATATTCTTTATATCATTGTTATTAAAATTTTAAAATGAGATAAAAAATAATTAATTTATCACTAATGCAAATACTTTAAACGGACGGTTAATGTATCGGAGACATTCAACCGTCGATAAATGTTTTCACATGGCATAGACATTTGAAAACACATGTGTGAACATAAGAAAATAGAACATAATCTAATTGAAAATTTGTCTTATGTTTTTGCTTGTGTATTTTACCAAAGAATATAAATTATATAGAATGCGCATCTGAGCTAAAAAATTAAACATTTTTTGCTTGCGCTTCAGATGCTGCGGGCAGTGTGACCAGATTTTAAAATAATATTAAGCTAAATCACGTTTGAAAAAAAGCTAAAATAAGCTAAAAAGTTACGTTTTAGGCTAGAAAATAAAGCTAAACTTTTTTCCACTTCTTTGATCACTTTTCAATAGTTTCTTATTGCTAAACTAACGTTAAATATTACACAAACATATTTTTTCATTATACATATAGAATATTTGCTTAATGAAATTATTTATTAATTATTATATTTTAGATTTAATGAAAAACAAAACAAAAACTTCCCCAAAATAATCTTGAAAAGTTTTTAAAAATGTAAAAACATTTATACTATAAAATACGAAAGCATTTTAAGCGAATTAATGCTATTTAAGGTAAAGCATGGATCACACTATCTGCACAATGTACCGAGTTTCGTCAGATCAGTGAAATAAAGTCATAAGTAAAGATTTTGCTCTAATTTATCGACTACTTGAAATGCAAGGACATAATTGCGCCACACTGCATTGGTAATAAGCCCATACAGAATTATTCCAGAATTAATTGAGTAATAATGCCATTTTGGCTTATTACTTATGACTTTATTGAGGTGGCCCGACGAAAATCGGTACATAGTGTTATCCAGGCTTAAGGCTATTTCAGGTTTTTGTTTTAAGTTAATTGATGCCACTGAATGAACGTTCAACTCAAGTCAAATCATTTTATACCCAAAAAACTCAAAAAGTGTTTTGGCCACTAATATGAATTTAACTTTTTCCATTGGAATTCTAACCATTCTGCCATTATCTACTATTTTTCAACTTTCCATTTCTGTTATAAAATTGTCGTATAATTTACATTTTGTATTTCTTGTAAACAGTGTTGTCAGATATGGCGATATCTCGCCAAACGTGGCGACAAAAATTTGTTTTTGGCGATGAAAATTTTGAAATGGCGATTGGCGATTTACTTGGCGATAATTGAACTACTTGGCGATATTTTTGGCTATATTTTTACGTTTTCAATAACATAGAATAATGTTAAAAATATGAAATTTTTTATTTAAGCAATTTCTTCTCCAACATAAAATATTTCGTGCAAAAAATTCTAAATGTTGTGACTCTTTATTTCAAACAAAAATTTTCTGAAACTCAAGAAGTTAAAAAAAAATATGGACCAACAAATCTCATTTGGTGTTTATAAAACATAGTGGGGAAAACTTGCTTTTATAAGTTGGAACCAACATTTTTGTAATGAAGCATAAATAAAGGCTGCAAAAGTTATTACCTAAATTGTATGATTACGATGATGCTCTGGCACTTACTACTTCAAGGATATGATATGTGTACTTTAACACACATTTAATTAAACGTGAATTCCGTTTTATCACAAGATTTATATAATAATTTTGATCTTGGTGTTCAAGTTCAATTTATCATATTAATATTGATTTTTGGAATAAGTTATTTTTAAGTCTTTTTTAAACGCCAGTATTTTTTAAATGTTAATTTACATACTTTGCAATATTGCATATGTTGTTCTACAAAAAACATATTTCCCAATTTTCCTGACAGTGAAAAAGTAAACAACATTGAACAATATTGTCACCACATTACACACTTCTATTGATTGTACAATAAAAAGAAAAAGTCTTTTGATATTTGCCAATATATTGAGCCACCTTTGAATATGATATACACATTGGCTATATTATTGTACAATACGAAAAATTGCACAATTATATTGCAAGTGGGTGGGCCCCTTCAAATAATAATTTTTTTATGTTTTACGATAGACGTTACCTACTGAATTTAAAATTTAACGATATTTGTGATGTAATTACATAATAAAAATATTTTTGTAGCTAAAATTTAATGTTTTATTATATTGGCGATATTTGGCGATATTCAACAATTCATTTGGCGAGGAGGCTGAAAATAAATCTGACAACACTGCTTGTAAACTATTTTACAATGTTAAAAAATTATAATTTTTATAAGTTGTTTATGTTTTTAATATATTTTTAGAGAACACGCAATTTAGACTAAAAAAAGGCTAAAAAAGCTAAATGAGTTTTTAAAAAAAGCTAAAAAATAAGCTAAGAGCCAAATGAAAATTTTAAAGCTAAATCTGAAATAAATAAGCTAAATTTAGCTCAAAATAAGCTAATATGGTCACGCTGGCTGCGGGAAAGTATAAAGCACAAGCAAATACGCAGAGAGAGCATTTGCTTCCAGGGTGACCGTAGACATTTTTCAAAAAGTGGCACCAAATAGGGGAGGATTTATCAAAAAAAAGGGGCAACATTAAAAAAATCGACACAACAACATTAAAGTTCTTATTTTTAATATATTATTATATAATTCACTTTAGAAAAAGGGGAACAAAAAGAGGCAAGGCAATCGAAAAAGTGGCAATTTGCCACTTTAGTCGATCAAACGGTCACACTGTAGCTACAGCGACAGAGATTCGTGTTCTTGCTACAGCTTGTCGTCACTGTTGCCAGTTTTGCATATTTCTTTGCATTTTGCTGATTTTTCATTGAAAAAATTATAAAATGAAATTTGCAGATTTTCCGAAATGCTTGTGTAACATCAATATTTCGTGTTTTTCTTTACTCCGTAACAGAAATAACCATGGTGTCACTGTCAGAAACATACACATAAGAAACACTAAAGGTACGGTCACACTTGACAAACATTTGCCCAAAAAAGCGTAACCAGCAAATACTAATGAGAAATCTTTTGCTTCAAACACGTGTTTATAAAGTTAATTAGTTTCGTATTTAACAAATAGGCAAAGTTATAGAATACAATATTATTGGAAACTATTGAACTTAATAAACACGCGTCTGAATCAAAAGATTTCTTATTAGTATTTGCTGGTTACGCTTTTTTGGGCAAATGTTTGTCAAGTGTGACCGTACCTTAACAAATAAGTAGTGTTTGACGTTTAATTTTGCTGTAACCATACCACCAACATAACAATGGTAAAAAGAAACTAGCTAATCTGTGCAAAGATGTATACATTCATATATACATATCGCACACTAAATCATAAACAGTCACACATATGTCCCATTATTTTAAAGAATTTGTAATATCGGCATAGGTTTTTATACAGCAAGATAATTTATGTTAATTCGCAAATTAAATAAAAAATGCATACATGACGAACATATAACCTCCTCCTTAATTGAAGTCGGTTAATAATTGGAAAACAAAATGAAAAACAGTTCAAAATATATTATTGCAGATTTATTTTTTCGATTTTTTTAAATTATTTTGCAGATTTTTTAGCCAATTTTTCCAGATTTTTTGTAAAATGTCCTGGCACCAGTGCTTGACGTTGTAAACATTCACCCCTATCATGAATAAAATGTGAAATTTTTGAACCCATGAAATTTTTATTCCCCATGAGGGGAAATTTGCTATCGTGAATTTCATGGGAACGTTTGTTCCCGCTATTGATTCCCAGTGAATGTAAAAAAAGGGAAGAAAATTAGACAAATCAAACATAGATAGTGAGAAATACACACATTTTTTGTTCCAGATGCAATGTTTTTAAGCTATTACATTTAAATTTGTAATTCAGTTTCATATTTGTATTGAGCCTTATTTTCGATATTTATCGTAAGTGAGATTTAATTTAAAATAAAATTTTATGGGCCTATCCATAGTTAAGAATTATCAAAATGCCAAATATTTTATAACTTTTAAGATACGAGCTGTAAAATTTTATCGTAAGCGAAAATTAATTATGTAAAACAAATTTGAATATTATAAAAAAAATATTCTCTTCTAATTTAAATACCATATACAAATTGTTAATTTTGTGTTACAAAAGTAACCAAAATGGAAAAAAGTACACAAATACACATTGGAAAAAAAGTAACCAATTTTGGTTACAAGTAACCAAAACGGCAACGCTGATCATAGCATACGCAGCAGTGATGCCAACTTTTTAGACTCAAAACGCGTAAAAAATTTTTAAAAAAGAGCTTAAAAGGGCTAAACTGAAAAAATATACTTTTAATGCAACAGAAAGTAAAATTTTTCGAAAAAACGCGAAAAGTGGCTAGTTTTAAACGTTTCAGTTGAAAATCAAAGCCAAAGTAAAGTAATTTGTTAGAAAATAAATAACTACCATGAGATGAACACATAGCTTGATATATAACATTTCAATAAGGTACATACATATTTCATTTACATTGATATTTAATCATTTGTAACTACAAAGATTATATGTAAGATCCATTTATGAATTTAAACTTTTGTGCAGAAATTATTAAATCATCGGGAGGAATAAATATTTCATCCCCAAGGCACAATTCTTTGCCAAATATTAGGTTACATATAGTTTCAGTTTTTAGCCGATTTCTTTGTTCTGTTTTAATGATTTTAATGGCTGAAAATGACCGCTCTGTGGCCGCACTGCTATGTGCCAAAATATCCAATTTACACATAATATTATATCGACTTAAATTACTAAATAACAATTCGTTAAACATGTTCTCTTCTCAGTGCAAAGCTTTCCACATTTGGGAACATACATCTGATGAATTTTCCATATGTTTGATCAACTTGATCTTGTAGCATCAGTGTTAATAAAAATTTTCGTTCAATATTCGGTAGATTTCAGATCTTGTTCGGTAGAATTGGTAGATTGTTTACCTGACCAGTTTTTGTTCAATTTTCTTTTGAACCTGTATTTGCGTTCATACACACCGTCAAGTTTGTTTCATCAAGTTTCACCTATTTGCGTTGTCGTAGAGTATTACAAATGGAAAAAAAAAAATTAAAAAGCAAACTTGACTGGTACGGTCAGGCCTGTACCCATTGCCATTCTCTTTTCCTTTCTCTCCTAAAAACTCAAGACTTGACTAGTCAGACCTGACGTGTGTGAAAGGGGACTAAGTCCTCTTTTACACACGTCCGGTTTACAGTTTTTTTTAGCAGTTTTTGTTCAATTTTCTTTTGAACCTGCATTTGCGTTCGTACACACCGTCAAGTTTGTTTCATCAATTTGCGTTGTCATAGAGTATTACGAATGACAAAACAAAACGAAGAAGCAAACTTGACTAGTACGGTCAAGTCTGTACACCTCTCTATTCTCTTTTCCTCTCTCTCCTAAAAACTGAAAACTTGACAAGTTAGACCTGACGTGTGTGAAAGGGGACTAAGTATGTACATACATATCGTTACCTTAAAGACGAAATAACCTATCTGCAGTTTTCAAAAGTTTACAGGAGAACTTTTTGCAATATTGAAAAGAAAATTACCTATTTTGATTAAAATGAAACCAGAAATATACATCGGTTGAGAAAATTTTGGTTTTCTAAGCACAGCTTATGTTATGTCACTTAGGTTATTTGGAATTGTAAGAATCTGAAACCAAATAACCTATCAGCAGTACTAATTAGTATGAATAAATAACAATTTCTTCATACCTACATACTTAAGGCCGTTTCACACTATAATACAAGTATTAATACTTTCGACGAAAATGCATCCCTAATCTAATTTCTGTTTCAAAAATTTCAAAAGACAATAACAACTCAACATGTCAGAGTTGCATTTTCCACAAAAGTATTAATACTTGTATTATAGTGTGAAACGGCCTTTAGGAATATTATATACATTAAATAATAACAGTTATAGTTTCTTTTACTGGTTTAAGCAAAAAAAAAGGATCTAATGTTTGTTTAAATTACACTATGCAACAAAATTAAACATTTATCGTGATTTTTGATGATTTATTTTTCTCTTATTTTAGTGCGTATCGGTCCTCTAGGTACAAAAACTGGTAATAACTTGGTCATTTGTCATGTTAGATGTTCAACATTTTGCAAACATATGTATGCGTTATGATAAAGGGAATAATAATCCATAAAAAACACAATTTTCAAAATTTTGCAGATAGGTTATTATGTCTGTATGTCGACTGCTGAGTGCCTTGTGTGTATAACTTTTCGTTTTTTGTTTGTGTTTTGAGTGCAACTATTTGCATTTTAAGAATAAAGAAAATAATCGTTGATGCATTCTTCCTGCATCCATGTTATCAGACTAAAAATCTAGGTTTAAGTGATTGCGTTTGTCTACAATCGGGTTAATAAATACAAAAAAAAAAAAACGAATGAATAATGCGACGACTCGTCGTTGAACGTTTTTATCATTTAATGAAAAATTTCATTGTATCTCAACCATTTTGTTCTAAATTTAGCTTGTAATATGGATTCAGAATGTGTTAAAGAAAAGAATACATTTTATGACATCAACATGAAAACGCATACATACATATGTATGTATCAGAATAAAAAATAACCAAAAATTAAACAACTTTTTTTTAAAACCGCCATGTCGGCAAAGCAAAAATTATAAAATTCATCTACATACATGCATGCACCATACTACTGCAAGTTAAACCTCAATTAAAAATCATCTCTCCCTTAAATTCATAATGAATCCTATCGCGCATGTCAATTCCAATTCCTTTAATGTAAGCTTATTCTACTGGCATTGGCAACTCTACCCAACATAATTTCATAATAATTTTAGTTCTCACGAGGTCATTGATTTAATCGGTCGTTGATAATCGTTGTGCGGTTTGAAATGCGTTTTTGTGAAATAAATAGTTTTCTTATATTTAAACTAGGGATGTAACGAATGTTCGCATTCGCTTTCGCATTCGCAAATAATTCGCTTACTTTTGCTATTTGCATTCGCATTTGCATTCGCTAAAATGTATGCGAATATTTAAAGCGAATACTAAAGACAAAAATATTGGAAACATTTTCCAGTTTTTGAAAAAGAAAAGGCAGTGTTTGATTTGCGCGAAAATATTTTCTACGTAAGACTATTCTGTTAAAAATGGTAAGCACCATTCATTACTTCGTACAAAAAATTTGAAATGCAAAAATATTAACTAATCCTTCTTTGTTATAATTTTTTGCGAAACAAATGCCACTCATATTATTTCGCATGCAAACTTCAAATGTTGAAGATATATTTCATGTTTTTCTCAAGAAAACGGCTGGCTGTTCCGTTCAACTATGTGTTGTTGTCAGAATATTTACAACTAACTTGATGTTATTTGTTCATTAATAATTATCACATGTAATTTGGCTTAAAAAGCGTTACGAACAGTAGCCTAATTCAATTCATAAGAATTTAAGAAGCAAATACAGTTCGAAAAATAATAATTAACTAGAACAGAGCACTACTTTTGCAAATTTTTTTTCTTGATATGTATTTTGGTAGCATTTTAGAGGAAATGTTGAACCACAAAGTACACAGAGGTGACACGAGACGGAAGATAAATTGTGTTTTCGGATTTCGCACTCACACCGAACCCGTGTCTTCTTTCAGCTTTTTTCGTAGTTGCATTGGTTTAACGTTTTTGTATTTTATTCTTTGAGTCCTCATTCGCTATGAGATTTTTGCAATTAAAATGTTAAAATTAACATTTATGAACTAAAAAGCTCAAAGTTAAATCAGGAATAATTTGAAAACAAATCTTAATCACTTTTTTAATAATAATAAACATTTTCACATTCAGTTTTATAATTCAACACAACAAATTCCTTGATTTAATTTTGTACAAATGTTAACTCGTTCAAATGTATTTTCATTTTATTCTTTGTGGTATTATTCGCTATATGCTTTTTGGAAGTAAATGGTAAAAACTAATATTTTTTAATGAAAATGCTTAAAATGATGTCTGTAATTATGTGGAAACTAATTTAAATCACTTTTTTACCACTAATAACATTTAACACATTAAGTTTTCTAGTTCAACACTACAAAATCTTTCATTTAATTTTGTAAATACCTATGTCCTCTTGGTTATTTCACAAAGTACACATTTTCTCTTGTTTGTTTTGATTATATTGTTAGCAACTTAATAACAAATATACTACAGTTGTCCCTTTCTCGCCGAACCCGTGTCGTAACTGATTTTAGCTTTTTTCATCACTCACTTTCTTCACCTCTGTATACTTTGTGTGTTGAACTTAGTACAAGGTCTTAAGGCCAAAGTACGAATGGGTTGATTGCCTTACATTTTGTAAATTTATTTTTAATTATTATCTATACTTATTTTAATATGATTTCATATATCTTTCAGTTTAACAATTTTGAATAAATATTTGCTGAATTCAAGACTCAAGTAGATCTAAGTATACAACACAACTTCATGTTCTTAGACAAATTTATTTTCATGTGATTTTTTAACGTATTGTAATATTTGCATTCGCTTTCGCAAAAATTAAAATGTATTATTCGTTTTCGCATTCGCATTCGCTAAACTGGTATTCGTTACATCCCTAATTTAAACATCTTAATAAGGTGGAATTGTAAAAGTTCTTGTTTAATTAATATTTTCGGTAGGTAAATTGCTTTTGCTTTTTCTAAAAAAAATTTATTTGACGAACAAGTGTGTATCTATTTTTGCACTTCCAGTGCAATAGGGAATTGCTGTTGTTGTTGTTATTGCAATTGCCAATTTTAAGAGGGGGAAAAAATATCAAAACAAAATAAAAAACCTGAGCGAATGAGTGCAATAAAGAAAATTCATAAAATCCCTTTACCCTCATACCTGCGTTAGCAGCAGGGTACGCATTTTCAGTACATTTAAATGTGAAAATATTACTTGATTGTACTGAAAATACGTACCCTGCTGCTAACGCGACGCTTGCCGATCTTATTTAGGTATGAGGGTAAGTGTTTATGTTTTGTTTGCAACACCACAGCATCAAGTGTTTCTTTTTTTTTTTGGTGTGGTTGCCACTAATATAAATGATAATACATAATAATAAGAATGAAACGGTTGTCGGTACGCGCGTTTATAATACAAATGATAAAATTTTAAATTATTAGAAATGAGTTGAAGGGGTAAGTTGTTTTTCTTTGAACACACAAATAATTATCTTTTATTATAATTAGCCTTACCAAAAAGTTTCATTTATTAGATACAGGCAAATGCCGGTATAATGAACTATATAGTGTAAGGCCTAAGGATTGAAAATTTAAAAAAAATTGGGTAAAAAAATAACAAAAAATAATTAATTTTTCAGTTAAACATATTTCATATTTTAGGAAGATCTTTACTCAAGCAAATTATTTAGTCGAAAAAAACTAAGAGGTCACTTACTAAAAATTGCACTACCTATAACAAAATATTATAAACTTTATCACAGAACAAATGAAGGTGAGCGGCGAATAACGTTTTAAGTGACAAAATAATGATTTTGCAGGAGAGCCACAAAACGTATTTTAAGGCAAGATTGTTTTCCTCGTTTACATTTTCTTAGCGTATCGAAAATAATGATAACTAGCATTATCTTTTCTTTTTGTATCTCTGCTACATTTATCAATTATTTTCGACAATTTTGTTTGCATGATTTATTAGTTACTTACAAAGTTTTCCACTGACTGACTGATTGTAATTGTATTTTGACGGCGATCAGATGCATAATTTTGGATGGTTTGATGTTTGAACAACGCAAGAGAGTTATGTTACTGGTAATCTGTGAAAAAACTGTTTTTTTTTAATTGTCATTTACAACGTTATTCGCGGCTGTGCTTCAAATATGTATGTATGTAAGTACTTGTGTATAGATCTGTATACCACATATACATATGTACATTGGTAAAGGGTATATAAGATTCGGCACAGCCGAATATAGCACTCTTATCTGTTTTTGTCTTGATTTCTGTGTACTTAAAAACAGAGTACGAAAAAAACTAAACAAATTGTTTGAGTTTGTTTTGTTTCGTTCTCTGAAGCATAGTACCGAACAGTGATGCCAACTATTTAGACTCAAAACGCGTAAAAATTTTTGAAAAAAGGGCTAAACTGAAAAAATATACTTTTAATGCAAGAGAAAGTAAAATGTTTGGAAAAAGCGCGAAAAGTTGCTAGTTTTATTTAAACGTTTCTGTTGAAAATCAAAGCCAAAGTAAAGTAATTTGTTAGAAAATAAATAACTACCATGAGATGAACACATAGCTTGATATATAACATTTCAATAAGGTACATACATATTTCATTTACATTTCAATAAGGAAAATACGTTGATTAAATAGTGTTTATGTATATTGTATATACGTAAGTAAATTTTAAATTTAATAACTAAAAATCTGTTTTTAGGCTATACTGAAAAAATTTGAAAGCACAAACATTTTTGAAGAAATAGAACATTTTTCCATATTGTTTCTTCTTTTTTAAATTGGCAAAGCAAAATAAGAGACGAAAATTAGTAAAACAATGCTCTCATGTCATTTCATAAGTCGATATTGCTAGATTAAAGGAAGACAAAAGTTCGTAAAAATTTAAATGTATACATATCGATCAAAAAGTTAAAAGGGGCTAAAAGGGCTGAAAGATAATTGTAAAAAGTGCTAGATAAACCCGTTTTATAGTTTCGGGCCAAAAAATTTTTTTTCGCGTTTTGAGTGACTGAAGACGGGCTAAATCTAGCCCGAAAAGGGCTAAGTTGGCATCACTGATACGCAGTCTACGAGACTGTAAAAAAGCAAAATAATAAAAATCAAACATAAATGTACACACGCTTTCGCTCTCAGCAATGCGATCACAGCATACACTGAAGAAAGAAATGAGAGCACGTATGTTGACGGGTTCTACTGCAATTACCCGCCATAGAAAATTTTAGCTTGTATGAGATGCGCATTCTATATGATTTATATTCTTTGATTTTACACAAGCAAAGTTTTTGAGGTCACCAACTACATGTTTTTACCGAATTATCTAAAATTTGACAGGAGCAATGTAAAAAACATGTAGTGTATAGGCACCTTAAGTAATTTATTAGTATCAACACATACATACATATATACATAAGTACATCAGCTCGAGATATTACATTTCATATTAAATTTTAATAAGGTACATATAAATAGTGTACCTGCATATATGTATCTATGTTTACATAAGTACATACATTTAAAATTGGTAGTTATTAAATAAAATTTCAATATCTTTCTCTTTCAAAAACGTACATTATCCTGTTTTTAGGCTATACTGAATATCTTTCAAAGCACAAAAAATTAGAAGAAGTAGAAGATTATTCTATATTATTCTTCTCTTTTAAATTCGTAAACTAGCGAAATAAAATTAGTTAAAAGTCGATATTGCTAGATTAAAGCTTAAATTAGACGTGACTTAGCCATAACGCCATAGCCATAACCAAACCAAAATTCAATTGATTTGTATGGTGAGAGTGAGAGAGACTCGCCATAACTCTCACCATAGAAACCAATTGAATTTTGGTTTGGTTATGGCTATGGCGTTATGGTTATGTAACGTCTAATTTAAGCTTAAAGGTAGAAAAAGTTCGTAAAGTCTAAAATGTAGCCATATTGAACAAAAAGTAAAAAGGGGCTAAAGGGCTAAAACAATTTCGGAATTAGGTTCAGCACAAAACGAAAAAAGAAGAATTTGCTCGAAATGAAACCACTTTCGTTTTAATGCTCGAAATTATAATTTTCTCTATGTGAAAGTACAAAAATCTGTTTGAAACAACTTTATTTCAACAGAGAAAAATGTTTTTCAACCATTTATTTAAAATATGTTTGTTTTATTTAAATTTTTTACATATGTATGTATGTATTTTAAGATATTTTCTCAAGTCTTAAGCAAAAAATGCATCATCATAAAAACTGAACTATTAGATATAGTCTGTCAAATAAAATTAAATAAAACTTTAACACATATACTACGTTTGGATATGAAAGTGGATCTGAAGCAATTTTCCGGAAAAATCTTGACCGCTCTGGGCATCCAAAACTGCACTTACTGTAATTGCAGACATTGCAAGTATAATTTTTTAAATTTGGTTCACTTCAATAAAAAAAATGTATCCTTTAGTATTTTGTTGCTCTTCTAATACCAGCAACTTTGTGTTTTTTGTTGCCCAATATTGCCACATTTACAATATTGCCTGTGTTACAATAATAGCCCATTCAGGCTGACACGAAATTAAGTAATTTCAAGCTCAAATTATGAACGAAATGAAAGGTGAATTGATTTCGCAAACATCTTATTCACTGCGGCAGACATTTAGGTACTTTTTTTAATTGAATAAATTCTTTGTTACACTTATTCAAATTTTTCTTTCAAAAATATTCATAAATTTAATAATTTTCAATTGTTTTTTTATTTAATCTTGAATGTCAAAACCTTTCTTTCTTTTTAATTGTTGTTTCTCATAGTTGTAAATTTACTCATGTTTAAAAAAAAGTAGTTTTAGTACAAAAACAGAATTGTATATTTTAATTTCTTGTTAATTTCATCGAAATTAAGTTAAATAACTTAATTTGTAAAATGTCAAAATATATGGAAAATTACTTAATTTTAACTTGATTTCGACCGAAATCACGAAATTGCTTAATATGGCGTCAGCCTGAATGGGCTATAACGAAAATAAACTCTCGACTGAAAATTTATATTGAAAACAACAAGCAAATATGAAAATTTGTTTTTGTTTTCAATATAAATTGTGAGTCGAAAGTTTTCTTTCGTTATTGTGAAAACAATCGAATTGACGCTTTTTCGGAATGAACAAGTCAATTGAAATCGGAAGATGGTAAAACAAAATCGATCGAAATGAAAATTTGTAATCAAAACAATTTCTATAGATTTCTGTGTCAGGCCTGATAATTGTAAAAGTTGCTAGATTTGCGCGTTTTATTGTTTGGGGCCACGTTTTTTTTCGCGTTTTGAGTGACTGAAAACGGGTTAAATCTAGCCCGAAAAGCTCTAAGTTGGCATCACTGCATCAAAAATATTTGTCATAATGAACCACGAATGTGTCGTGTGAACGGCATGATTCGCAATCGTAGTTCAGAGAGCGAACCAAGTCGTTCATGTTGCCGTCTGAACATAGTATAAGACTGCCGTAAATTCCTGATATCCTCACTTTGATATAAAACATTTCACTGACATCCAAACAAAAACATCAAAAATATAAAACTATATTATATCTGATATAAGATTGCAATAAGACTAATATTGAACTAATATAATTTTCTCTACTATGAAATTTCACGTTTGCTGATATTAATACGAATATGACAGTTGATTGACATTTCTTGTCAAAACACTACAATCTCATAAATGCAGTATACACCTAATAAATTTTTCTCTTGATAACGATTTGGCATTTAAGATGATAAACAATCTATCAGATATAAACTCACCGTAGTGGTATAATCCTTAAAGCTCAAAATGGCTAATTCATCATATTCACACGGACATAATGAAAGAAAATTTTTAGGTAATTATGACGATAGGTACTGTACCAAGCAAAAAATTTTGCTTTGAAAATTTATTTTGATTTCAATACTGACGTTTTTGATAGCAGAGTTCATCTTATTTTCACATGTATGGCTATGCCTGGATATTGCTCTAACTGAATCAAAATTATTTCCAAAATTATTAGTTTGTACAAATCCATTAAATTTTTTGTAGAAATTTGTGCTTTGTGTCATTTTTAAATATTATTTAATGACGATCATTAAAGATTTGGATAGTTTTTATTAACTTTAAAGTACGCCAACAGGAGTATGAAATCTTTTTTCATAAAATTTTTTAATTTTCATATTGCATGCGTAAATATAACCCCAATTTAATGTCTAAAAATTTCAAATACAATATTTGTATTCGTATTCGCGAATATCAAAAATTGACATTCGTTACATCACTAGCTCAGAAGTAAACGTGCAAAACGCAGTACACATGCAGTTTTTGTTCCTCGCTAGAATAACTCATCAGACAGTCAAATTGGATAGTTAAACTGTCAGAGTGGTTAACAGTGTAGTTTTGCTTTAATTAATATCCAGATTAAAAACAAATTTATTTACCAATAAAATTTATTAAGTGGGAAGAGTATTTTTAGTATTGTATTAAAAAGATGTACGCTTAGCGTATTAACATAAAAAAATATTCCTGCAATAAACAACTTTAATTGAAAATATAGACAAAAATCAATTAAAAATGTATTTAAGTCAATTAAACTTTTGTTTAAAAACTTAATTAATTACAAAATTTAATTGACTTAATTACATTTTTAATTGATTTTGGTTCTTATTTTCAATTAAAGTTGTTTATTGCAGGAACATTTTTTTCTGTGTGAAATCACTAGCAAACTAGAGATTTCCGTAAAGGTTTTGTTTAAAGTAAACTTGGATTTACATACCTTCGTTTATTGTCTGAAATTTGGACGACGCTATCTGTTCCGAGTCCAAATCATCGTTAACATTATTATAATTTAGAGAGGCACTTGAAGTTACACTTGTATCCATATTCAGGTTTGTTTTTAAGGCACGTTGAACACGTTGCACTGATCGTGACAGTTTCTGATGAGAATTACTATTGACATAATGTTTAAAATATATGGTGTTAATAAGTGGGATAACATTGACCGATAAATGAATATTGTTGCTGCTGCTGTTGTTATTGCTTCTGCTGTTGTTGCTGGTGTTGGAGCTTCTATTGCTATTACCAGTATTAGTACTATTATCATTGCTGTTATTGCTATTTTTATTTTTGTTTTTAGTGCTGTTATTACTATTATTGCTAGTATTACTATTATTGCTAGTATTACTATTATTGCTAGTATTACTATTATTGTTACTGTTTTTAGTCTTGATTTGATTGAAATTTTCAACTTTATATTCAAAGTTCGAATTAACGCTATTGGCTGTTGTTTCCTTGTGATTACTCCCGGCTTGTTGTTGGTGCTGCTGCTGCTGTTGCTCGTGCTGTTGTTGGTTTTGATAGTTTATAACAATACTGCAGTTAACTATCTTTGGTCCTTCGAACCATATCAGACCAATCAGCAGCCAGACAATATTTGCTTTCGTACCTCGCGCTCGCCTTATTGCGCGTACTATTGGCACTTTCGTTGAGGTTGCTAATGTCGCAGCCAAAGTATGCTCATAGTTTAGAGCAGTAGGCGCTAGTTGCTGCGCCAATTTTTTATGTAGTTTGCTTATAAAGTACTTAGACATTTTCCTAGATTTTTGTTTTTTTACATACTGGATAAGAGCAGTGTAAAAATAATCCTGTGGCCTGTACGCTTTGCAATGCTGATGATTACGTCGGCGACGCCTACGTCTTCTTTTATTTCGCCGACATTTGTGGTGCTTATTGCATCTATTAAATAGTGATGAGTAGTAATGGTGGTGGTTATAGTTAGTTGCACCGTTAGAGTCGCAAATGACAACTAAAGCCATAACAAGTAGAGCCATATGAAGTCTCTCCAACTTCAGAAATGCTTGACAGTTTTTAATGGTTAATAAATATTGTGGTAGAACACAATTAAATACTTCAAGAGCAAACTGGTAATAGCTGCGCTTATTCAAAAATATGGACTTGGAATCAGTTACATGGAGCATAGAATAACATTGGTTGTTTAACTGACAGAGTAGTGAATAGCTCTGGTTATTTGACATTAATTTAAAAAAACCGTAGTCCTTGGGTGGTGTATAAATATGAAGCGATAACTTTTTCATTTTATTAAGCACTGAAAGCAGGTTAACATTACGTGCAGGCATTTTGTGGGATAATGCGCTGTTGCAAAAGCAACAATAAAAGTGACAGTTAACGATGTGACAAACATCCTGCCAACAACACAGATAACAACAATACTGGTAGTTGATATCATGAAAAGATTTTAAACTTTTATAAAAGCAGCAACAATAGATGGTATTGCATAATGGTATATAAATGTAGCAACGCTGATTCCAACGTCGACAGTTGGAGCAACAGTAGCAGCATGATCGGCACGAGTATTGGCAGAAGCAGCAAGTGTTCCATACAAAACCGGTACAATAAGTCAGAGAAGGTATTTTTGTTGCACACGAGGTTAAAGTTGTGAGTTTGGTCTGAGATGATTTTCGCTCTTCTACCGTTGACGAAATTTGCTGATACGTATTACCACAGAAATGAGAGCAGCCACGCCTATATGAACTTCGTTCATCGAAAGAGTTATTGTTATCGTTGTTCTTGTCTTGCTTATCGTAGAATTTTTGATACGCCGTACTGCTTTGCTCCTTTGGATTGTTACCTTTCAATATTTTTTCCGCATGCACTTTAATCTCGTTTTCAACGTCTTGGTGTATCCGTTGCCTCTGATAATAGACATGGGTGAAGAGTATAAGCAGTAAAAGGTCACCCATGGTCGTGACATGCCCGTAGTTGATTACATTCCGGTGAGTTTCATCTCTTAAATTTTCCTCCGTGGGTGTGCCATCGACTTTAGCTGTTTGAGAAGCACGCCATGTTAGTATAGCAAATATATACGATAAAGTGCGCTTTTCGCCAATTGCCATATTCCGCTTGCGCTGTTGATCGCTTTTGTGGGCAGATGTTGCTGCATTACAGCAACAACACAATTTTTGCAAACTGGCATTCAAGGAGGACCAAAATCCAAAGAATGCTAAACTAATGTTGCGCAAGTTCCGCAATACCAACAGGCATATTTCAAATGCGCTGGCCAACATCATGCACGCCAATAACTCAAAAATCCAATTGAAATTGAGGAAATCATTTTGCGTATGATCACGAACATTATTAGTATTAATTGAGTTTCCTCGGGTGTTGTTCCGTTCGGTTTTATTGATTGCACCAGAATGTGGTAACCAAGAAACTACAATTTCATTGTAACTAAGTTGACCACGTTGAAGGAAATCCTTAATTGCTAGAGACAACTTTTCTCGTTCGATATAAATTAAGTTGGTCTTTGTAGTAAGATTGCAAGGAATTTCCGCTAGTTTTATATTCGTCTCAACGGATATGGCCTCGGCATCTTCTTCGCCCATAAGCAGTTCGCCATAACCACGCTGTTGAATATTTTGATCTTGCCATTGCAGGCCATTGCTGCTATTTATAGACCAGATAACAGTCAGCAACACTATCAAAAGCAGCTTATCACATTTAACAAAACTTTGAGAAATAACTCTGGAAGTGTCGCATTTAATAAAGCTTTGCGGTCTTATTTCTATAAACATGTTCTGTAAAAAAATATACAGAAATAATTTCTTACTTCGACGGATTTATATTGAACGCCAACGGCAGCTAATTAAATTGCTTAGTTTCCTCATTAATTTAGATTTTATGTAAGACCACGATCGCCCCCCTTGAATTGCATGACTCCACTATCGTTTAACCTTAAAGAAAATTTATAAAAAATATATTATTTATACTAAAATCAAAATTAATGATAATGTGTTTTGGTTTTAGTTTTTCTTGGACACTGATAATTTTTCCGTCTAATGCTCCTAAACAATAAGGAAATTGCCACTTCAATGCAAATTGTAATGAAATCAGTTCGAAATCACTTTTTTTTTTGGAAACTGCATATATATAAAATAATTATATATTTCCTTAATTGCATTGAACATTTATTACATCTATGTGGAGGTTTTGTAAAAATTTAAATAATTCTGCGGTAAAGTAGCTGTCCGATTGTTATGAAATTTCATATAGCATTTTTTTAACCATTAACGCCGGATGGGTAAAAAAAATCCCAAAAATGGAGCTAAATTTAAAAAATTCTATACAGAGAAAAAACTGCCTCATAGAATCAATAAGATTTTCTCTATGAAACGTTTTTAGACTAAGGGGTATCCCAGCAGAAAGAAGCGAATACTTTTTCATAGAGATTCCTTATTGTTTTTATGTAATAAATCTTATTAATTTTATCAAAAGGAAAACCACATAAAATCAAGAAGAAATCTTATTATTCACAACTTTTCTTACTCAATTTCCGTTATTTTTGGCACCAAAAAAACAATTCATAGAAAAAAACTTCTTGATTATATTAGGTTTTCTTATAAATTGTAAACTATAGGGATTTTCTATTGATTTTATTAGGTTGCCTTATTAATTTTTCTCTGAAAATGTTTTCTTCTTTATTTTATTAGGCTATCATATTAATTTTTTCAATAAGGGTTTCTTCTTGATTTTATTAGGTTCCTATATGATTATGTGTAAAGCATCTTATTGATTTTTTTAATAAGGAAATCTTCTTGATTTTATGAGGTGTCTGGTTATTTCGTTTCTATAAATAGACATACAGACAATTTTTTCATGATCTTTTTCATTTTTGTATAAGAATGTTTGCACAATAATTTCAATGGTTATTCAGGCTGCTTGTTAGCATATTGGTTATAGTGCTTGTCTATGAGGTAGAAGTTTGCTGGTTCAATACTTGGTGAGTTTGTTAAGAAATAACATGATGTGTATGTATGTATGTTTAAATAAATAACATCTACAATATACTACATACATACATACATATGTATATGGCATAGAATTTAAATGAAAATACATAAGTACAGAGAATAAAGACGCATTTTTTTATTTTTTATTGAAAAAATCAATAAGATGACCTCATAAAAACTACAAGATTTCTTCATGATTTTTTCGAAAAGGTTTTAATAAGATTTCCTTATTGAAAAAAACCATAGAGATTTCTTATTAATTTTGTTCTATTTTATGAGGTATTTAGTAGGCACTGTTTTCTCTGTGTACTTAAACTTAGGTGAAAGATATAGAAAATCCCTTTTTACCGACAGATAGATAAAGTATTGAGCTATATAAAAAAATTAAGACGATTTCGTTAAGTTGTATACTGGGAGGGAAACCAGTGGATAAAAAACTACAAAATTTTTAATGTTAAAATTTTTTTAAGAAAAATGGCTCTTGGAAAGGGGAAACGGAAATCCCACCAAGGCTCTTGGGGACACATAGACCTATACTTCCTGTATTGTAAACAAAAACATTTAGTTTAGTTGGTCCTTTTATTTGGAACATATTTAAAAATTTACGAGGCTCCTTATAGGATCGAAGGGAATATATATATATATATATATATTCCCTTGTATATATATATATATATATATATATATATATTAAGACGGGTCGATTTAAAAATCGCACAAATTACAAGGAAATCGTATTCTAGGGATCAAAATAAGAAACTATGCCGAAGGAACCATACCTCTAAAATGTATTTTGATGTCCCGAATTTTGATCCGGAAGGTCAAATTTTCTTGAAGGGTCAAATTTTGAAAAATCTCACTTTGACCCATTAGAGTTCCAATGCGATTTAATTAATTTGTATGTCTAACAATTTGTTGTGCATTTATGACAACTTTTCCAGAAGCAGAACGTCGGCTTTCATGAATTGTACCAATGGGTAGTGTGAATAAAAAAAGCATTTGCTTTTTACTTAAAATTTCTTTTAAAACCCCTAAAATGTATGTGTTTTTTGTTTTTTTAAAAAAATTTTTAAGTAAAAAGCAAATACTTTTTTTTATTCATCCTACCAAATGATTCAATAACACTCACGCAAAAGTCTAATTGTTCCGTGATTGTCGCACCTTCATATCTTCTACATATGCATCGTAGTGTCCAGGCATTCCATGATATTTGGCAAAGACCATTTTCCCTCGAAATTGAGTTCTTTATTATTTTCCACTAAAATACTAGTTCTTGATTCTAATGTAAATGTTTTACATTACTGCACGTAAAGAAAAGATATGGTTGTAAAATAGTTGAGAAAACAATATTACAGGGATGGAAAAGCTGGTACAATTGTACTTTTTTCAGCACTATTTTAAAGTCAAAATACCATAGCACCCCAATGACCAATTTAGCACTATTGATTTTTTCCCGTTGTGTAACATGAAAAAATATTGAATCCATAAATAACAAGTTTCGAGCGCTGGTTGATGTATCAATTATTAAGACTAAGAGGCGACAACATTCGTACCTTTTGCTCGAGGGTATTAGAAATGAAAAATTAATTAAATGAACCAATGTTTTACGATATTTCTAGAAATGCTAGAGAAATTTTAATTATTCTACATTCGTCTGCTAATGTGGAAAGGGTATGTATTTACGTACCAAAATACATATCGTCGATTGGTTTCTGGCTTGCGGCACAGTATATTCAAAATACATTATGTCTGCAGCAAACTAGAAACCAACCGACGATATATAAAAAAAACGAAAGAAATGAAGACTGTTTGCTTCGGTCTCCAACCGAATCAAGGATGAAAAATTTATCCTAAATGTTACTTTTATATATTTATATCTCATATTATTTAAAAATTAATATTATTTAATAAGAATAATTAATAATATTATATTTTCCTTACTAATATTATAAATGTGGAAGTGAGTTTGATTGTTGTTGTTTAGAAACTTTTGTTACCAATGGAAAGATACAATACCAACGTCAAATATTGTATATATTTTTTCCGGTTCAGAACCGGTTTTTTATATTTATTACAGATTTTTTTTCTAAAAATATATTTTGGGCGGGTTAGGGTAATTTTCGTTTCGGTTTTGATTGTTTAACAAGTTTTAAAACCGGTTTTATGAGTGTTTTTAACAGATCAACGCGAGCGGAGCCGTGGATAAAAGCTAGTAATATCAATTAACAAAGTTTTTACACACATACATATGTACATATGTTCAAATGAATTTTACGTACGTTTTGAGTTAATTGCAAAAAATGAAGAACTTGGTACAATCGCACTGACAAAAGTACAATTTTTCTTAAAAATTGGTACAATTTGAAAATGTAATTTCCCATCCCTGCAATATTATGTTCTCTGAAACAAATATATGGTCGTTGAAAACTAGTTATTGTTATTTTAAACATTAATTTCGTTACAATAAACACAGTAATGTTTGAATTTAATAATTACATTATTACATTCATAGAAAGTGCGATATGGTTAGAGTTTAACAATATAGTTTTGCTAAAAACTTATGACTACAATATAATTTGTATTATTGTGTAAAAATAATATGATGTAAATAACAATACAATGTTATCCAAAACCATACAATGTTAAGTTTTTAGAAAAATCTTTTTAAGAAACATCTTCTGTCAGTTCAGTGTTTCGTTTGTTTCGGTAGTGCACGCGTGGTGTTAAATAAATAAAAAAAAGTATAAACTAAAGGATAGATAAATAAAAATAATATGTACATATATATGTATGTATGTATATCTCTTTATACAGATATGTCTATATTTCGTGTATACACATATGTATATGTAAGCATACATTTCTATACATACAAACATACATTTTATTTCAACAATATTAATTTATTTTAATTTCGGATTTACCGCACAGCTGACAACAAAAGATTTGCCAATAAATATATGATTAAAAAACAAAATATTATTATTGCATTATATTATATTTAACAATATTATTATAATATTAGAACATGGTATGGTAAGTATCAATTATATTTTAGTCACATCTAACAATAGTGTTGTCTTATTTACAATAATAAGATTAGGCATAACAAAGTTAATTGTTTTTATAGGTAATATTATTATTAACTCAGAAAATAATATTATTTAAACTTTGCTTTTCCATTGACAGTAATATGTTTTGACTGCAGCCATATAATTCAATCATAGTATGTTGCTGTTTGATTATGGTTACCTCAACCATATTTTTTCTTTGCGTGTGCGAACTAGAGTTCGACCGATTAATCGGCTTCGGCTTCGGCCTTCGGCCAAAAATTGGTAATCGGCCAACATTCGGCCTACGGCAAAAATCGGCCGATTAGCCGAAGCCGAATATTTTGCATTCCAAGCTTGAAAAATAACATTATTTTTGGTCGTTGCTCGCCGACAGTTTCTATTGTGTTTAACATTTTGAAAGGGTTGCTTTGAAATACAACCCAGTTGCTTTCTATTTTCTTTTACTTGGACGTTCTTGTGAGTGATCATATGAAAAAGAAATCTAGAAATTGCAAAATAGTTTTATTTTTCTTGTTATGTATCCAATAGATATTACAGCTATTTCAGTGATCTCAAAAAAGCAAACTTTTTTCTTAATTCATATAAAACAAGTATCATTTTTAAAATTTAAAACATTCGGCTTCGGCTTCGGTTTTAGCCGAAGTTTAGGATTTTAGCCGAAGTTCGGCTTCGGCTTCGGCTTCGGCCAAAAAAAACGCCTTCGGTCGATCTCTAGTGCGAACATTGCCATTTTCTCATTCTTTGTTTTCACTGCCACCGCTAAATTTAAATTTTAGGACTCATAAATTGTATTTCCAATCGACCAGAATTTCGTTTGGCAATTATATTTCGCCGTAAAGCATTATGGCATTATTATAGACATACATATGTCTTCGCTTTCGATGATATCATCAACGTTATCCGGTGAAGTTATGATAATATCTATCATCCATATTACAAGTCCATACATCAATTTCTGCTTGAAGTTTAGCAACAGTTAAAATCATACGACTTAGATGCATTTTTATACAATTTTCAAATCACTAAAATATTACTTTTAAGTAACGCAATAAACCCTTTCTTGTATTGAACTACCACTGGTGAAGTCCCGAATTTATTTTCAATGGTATTGTCACTTGTCATAGATGGAAAATAGGCCTACCACACTAAGCAAATGACAAAAACGTGGCGTTAGTATTATTTTATTTTTTTATTCGTAATTGAAATTAATAGTTTGGTAAATTTTTATGAAGTTTTATAGTTCTACGTTCTACCAAAAAATTAATTTACCCCAACGCAAAAAAAATTCGTTTATTTCTCCTTTTTCCAGGTTTTGTTAATGAATTAAAAATAAAAATTAAAGTATGTCTTAGAACTCATTAATGCCGAAATGAGTATCATAGATGAAAAAAAAAAAAAAAAATCTAGGTCAATATTAATACCCTAAGTACCAACTGTGTGAGATTTCATCAAAATCGGACAACAAATTCGTGCATCAGTCAGTAATGGGTTAATAGAACCACCACTCACCTACTCATGCAATGCATTGTGCTAGAACTAGGAAAATATGTTAGTCCTAATTAACACACAGCAAGTCTTATTGCTAAGCTGATTAGGTTTTTAGGAAAGAAAGACGAGAGGAAAAGAAAAATTTATGTTCCCCTCGTCTCTTTCTATGACAAACTAATCAGCTTAGCAATAAAACTTGCTTAGTGTAAATTAGGACTTATAGGGGAGCAGGATAGAGGGAGTAGTGTCTGTGGACATTCGATTTAAACTTTCTCACGCTGCTAGTGACAGGAAAGACTCCCACAGGTAGTTGGTGCCACATACGAACAGTGCGGGTAAAAACGGAATTATCTCTGTAATGCGTAGTGCTTTGTACATTGTGCTTTTAAATCTTCGTCTTTAAATTTGCTCCAGATTGCTCGACAAACTTCTGGAATCGCATGGCAAAGAAATCATGAAGAAAGCCTTGTTTGCAAATTTTGTGCTGGTATACGATTTACCAGTTGCAAAGAATCGTAGTGCAGCTACTAATTTTTTTCCGGTGAAAATAGATTGCCTCAGGAGAGTATTTTGCCTTACAATATCATATTTTACTTCCGCCAGGATATATGTACATATCTATGTAATTAATTCCAGGCTGCCCAGAGAAGCGCCTGAGGGCCGAACATCAATCGGATTTTTATACAAATGAATAGACATACGCTTATATATTTCTCTCTTGTTTCTCTCGGTGGCCAGCTCTGAATTAAATTTAGCTCAAAAAATATGTTAAAGACATTAAAAAAGAACTTCATATGACAGCACACAAGGTGAATTCATTTGAATTTAGTTTTGCAGAAGTTGAACGTGTATTCAGCGGCATGAATTTACTTGAAACAAAAATTTTAAATAATTGTTTTAAATAGCATTTATTCACTTTTAGACATCAGATGCGGCTTGAAAATATTGGAAAAATGTTGTCTTAACAAATCTTGAAATTTAATTAATAATTTATCATATTTCACTTTAAATAAATTGTTTTTGTGTTTTTTTTATTCTATTTTTTGTTCATATAACGAATACATATACATATTTATATCTATATATTATATAAGCTAACATAGGCCTTAAAAAACTTTGCTAGTAAAAATAATCTTACATTTTTGAAGACTATGTAATTTATAAATTCTATTTAGCTTATTTTGAGAAGAGAAATTCTAGCGTGCCATATTTTGGCAAACACTGATGTGCATATGAATGTAAGTTTGTTTATTCAAAATTGTGTATATGGGTGTGATGTTAAGGGGTGAACAGTTGGAAAGCCTTAACTGTACTGTTGTGGAGAGTGATTCATGTGGATGTACTTTTTCCAGCAAGATGAAAACACAAAAATCTTTGCAATTTGGAGGATGTTTTTATCACATTTATGTACATATTCACGTCGGCATTCATATAATATTATTAAAGTTAATGTTGGTTTAACGTAGAAAGTTTATACATATGTCAAAACCGAGTTAACTTTAATAATCTGTTCAATTCATAAGAATAAAGTTTTCAATAATTTTTTTTGCAGTAATATGAACTTTGTTTCTTAAAATATCCTTTTGATTATTTCATTTATTTAATACGGCCGCAATGTATAAAATCGTACAAGAATGGAGTTAATTTTTTAAACGTTGAGGCTGTACTAGGGTTTGGGATTTCCCGGACTTTTGCACTTCCCGGGAAACGGGAATTAAAAAATCAAGTTCCCGGGAATTCCCGGGAAAAGCTAATTTTCTAAATTAAATACATTTATTAAATGAAAGTGTGTGAAATTTCGATTGTTTTATTAATGTAAGCATTCTTTTGAAATAAAAGTTAATAAAAAAGCAGTTCTAAGACAAATTTTTAAGAATTTTTAATTGAATTTAAGCAAATGGAATAAAGTTATTACACAGCAAAAGATCATATAAAAACCAATTGACGACTGTTACCACAATTAGTAGACAATTTTCTAATAAGACCTACCTTCATTTTAATAAGAATTTGCCTTGCTTGTTTCTCATTCTTTTTGAAAAAGTTCCAGGCGGTTTCTTATCGTTAAGTACAAGCAGGTCACAGTACCATACTGCGCTGCGCCGAGTTTTGAATACCCTGAGCCACAGTATGTCTAAGTGTCTTTCATTTTATTTCTCCTAAAATATTTTCTGCAGGGTTTCCATAATAGCGTCTACTTGTAATCAATTTAAGTTTCGTCAACTCAGAGTTCTTACAGCTTAAAATTTTTACTACACTTTTCAAAATTTGTTCACTAATTCGGCGAAAAATCACTTCAAGTTCGCTTAGCATGGAATTATTTACTTTTGGAAACGATTATATCATTGCAATCATTGATACTTATACAATTTATTCCACTTTTTTTAGGAGATATGGAATGACCTCAATTTAATGGAATTTTTATGAAATTTCAGACTAGATTTGAATAGCTCACATTTTTGTTTTATATTAAAAAACATGGACATTTTACTTCTTGTTTATCGGAGTCGAAAGAATTATTTCTTTCTTACAGTTACATTTAAAACAAAAACTCAATTTAAATTTTAAGATTAAAAAATTTCCTTCGAACAAGGTATATGTAAGTGTTTAAATATACGATAAAAAACGTGTCAACGTTCGTGTAAATTTACACATTCATACAATCATTCAAACGAACTTTTGTAATATATAAAAAAATAATAAGTTTTTATATTAAAGTAAAATTGGATTATAAATTCTATATCTATATAATTAATAGGCGAACACGTTTTTTGTAATCCCTTTTACGCCGGAACTACTGCACCGATTTTGGAAAGATTTAAATCATTTTAAAGGAATTTCTGCACAGATGTGCAGAATCTATATTTTATTGAAATCGGTTTAGTATTTTGGGAGCTATAAGCGTTTAAAGTTGCTACTACTACATGCAAACATAGTACACATTCATTTGTTAGTTTACACTGTGTGTGTGTGTATTTGTGTACTATTTTTCATGCTATTCCATTTTTTTTCTTATTTGTTATTGTATGAAAGCCATAAACCAGGGTGGCCGATGACATTTTTCAAAAAGTTGCACCAAATGGGGGATTTATAAAACAAAGGGGCAAAATTAAAAAAGACGTGAAAACTACACTCAATTTTTTATTTTTAATGTATTATTATATAATTCACTCTAAAAAAGGGGAAAAAAGTGGCAAGGCAGTCGAAAAAGTGGCAATTTGCCACGTTAGTCGGTCAAACGGTCACGCTGCATAAAACTTATAGGACGAGAGTTCAATAAATTGAATTAGGTTTAATAAAGAGATTTTGTTTCTGTTTAGAATACGGACGATTGTGTCGTCCGTTTGGTATATCTAGTATTTATAAAATGACATGCACTTTAAATTTCCCGTTTTCCCGGGAAAATCTCAAAAATTTCCCGGGAATATTAGACAGACATTTCCCGGGATTTCCCGCCCGGGAATTCCCGTTTCCCAAACCCTAGGCTGTACGCACATAAACTTTGCAAACCGTTTGTATTTTCTAATAGATTTCCAGTTCACCAGTTTTGAAATAAAAAGAGGAAAAGATCGAGTTAATAAAATGCAAGATTTTTTTTTTTTCAAAACCGATCTTATGTGAGATATCATGTATGCATACTTTTTTATATGGCTCCATATCTCTCTAACCGTTATGACCGTCTGTAGACGGTCATTGCTTTTTTGCCTTTTGTTTACAATTCTAATATGAAGACACCAACAAAAACCATTATAACGGTATAAAGTGATCACATTGTTTTTGAAGTCAAGAGAATATGTTCTTTTTACTTCAGTTTGTGAGTAGACGCGCTTGTTGAATGTTGGTGATCAGTGCAAAAGCTAAAATAAATTATTGTGAAAAAAAGTGATTTTTGAATAAAAGATTTTATTTATTTCTAATTTTCCTAAGGAGTTCACAAATTTATGGTAAGTGATAAATGTTATATTTTTTCATATTGTATGTCTCTATATATATAAAACAAAAGTTTATATGCATATTTGGTGTGTTTCCCAATGACCGTCTGCAGACGGTCATAACGTTTACCGCCAAAGTTTACCTTATAAGGTGTGTACCATAGGTGGAGACTTTTCTTTGATTTACATATATATCTACTTTTTGGCTATTTTGTAAAAGGACTGTATAGAAAAAATAACAAAAATGGATAAAGTAAAATCTCCAGAAGATAATCGTCGAAGAACTAAGGTTTCTAGAATGTCTGAAGAAGATATAGTAGCATTTATGTCGGCTATTGGTGACGAACAAAGCGATAACGATTTTGATAGTGACGACTAACTTTCCGACCCTAATTTTCAACCTGAAGATTATGTAGCATGTGGAGAGACTACAGGCCATGAAATATCGCAATGCCTACATGAAATGCAAGACTGTAACACAAGTTCTGCATTCTGGAGTGGTGATAACTTTTCCTTGAATGTTAGCTCTATAGACGAAGGTAATTTTCCAAAAAGTCATTTTAACTTTTATATTGAGTTTTAATTTTTATTCTTAGAAGAACCAGTTCCTACTACATCAGCGGCGAAATCTCTCAAACCATCCAAACGAGCTCGATCTCCACTACCAGAAATTGAAAATGATGGTCCTACCTCAACTCCTTGCTCTGGTGGATTTAGCGGTAAACATGTTTCTGAAATTGAAATTAGATCAAAAGAATTTCAAAAAATCTTGTGGAAAAGCAAGTCTATGCAACTGCATGTTAATGAAGTGGTATTTCGTGGCAATAGTTCTTTGCCACAAACTATAAGCAGTTTAAAAATACCCTTTGATATTTTCAAATACTTCATAACACCTGAAATTTTGAACCTTATTATAGAGGAAACAAACCGCGCTGCTCATCAGGAAAATATTAAAAACGTATTTTATCTCGAAGTAGATTGTCCCCAAGTTATAAAGGAATACAATAGTCATATGGGTGGAGTGGATATGATGGATGGATTAATGGGAAGATATCATATTCGTCTAAAAACGCGCAATCCAATGAATCGCATATTTTACCATTTCCTTGATATGACTGTTACAAATGCATACATTCTGTACCATCGCATGAATCCAACTCAAAAGATTAAATTGCCAGAATTCCGCGAGCAAGTTGCATTTGGGCTTTGCAATTTCTCCCTTAAAAAAAAAGTTGGAAGACCATCAACTGAAGTCTATCAACCACCAATAAATGCAGGAAAAAAGTGTTTCAGACCACCAGACGAAGTGAAATTTGACAATATTGGACACATTCCAGGTATGTTTGATAGATCGGGGAAGAAAAGATGCAAACATTGCAAATTATCAGACACACAAATGTATTGCATCAAATGCCAAGTACATTTGTGTTTAACGCCAAATAAAAACTGTTTTTTGGATGTTCATACAAAATAAATTTATGGAAAGCTTGCTGAATCGAATTACTTTTATTTTTCACTTTTTGTTAAACTTTATACTTTTTTATGCACTAATATGGAGAAAATAAAACATACCTTATGTGTAGCATAAAAATCTTATGTCTTAATTTTTTTTGACTAAAACCGTTAAGACCGTCTACAGACGGTTAAAAATTTTTGTCGTCCTGCACGTGTATTTTTAAATGTAAACTGAAACTAAGTACAATATATTAATCAGAACACATAAATTTCTATGGGAATAAAATTTTGGTCGACTTCAAAGCGTTATTTAAAAAAAACGGTTAGAGGGATATATTACATCTTATTTTTATATATGGATTCACTTATAAAGAGGTTCACAATACATGATTTCATACATATTCATATATATTTTTATACATTCATATACTAAAAATATATGGACATTTGCTTCATCATTTTAGGAGAAAAGGTGCATCGATTATTTGAAAAAAAACACAAAACCCATATTCGTACATAAAATATAAGTTAATGAGAATTTAGATTAAAAACTAATGCTATTACTCATTAAAAAATTATCCGTTTTTATACCAACACAAGTTTTCAATAAAATTTTTTGCAGTAATATGAACTTTGTTTTTTAAAACTATCTGTGGTATTCCGTTATTTTCTATAAAGTTAATGATTGTATATCTTTTTGTTTATTTCACTTATTTAATATAATGTAACGTATAAAATGGTACAAGAATGGGGGTTATTTTTTAAATGTTAAGGCTGTACGCATATAAACTTTGCAAGCCGTTTGTATTTTTTAATAGATTTGCAATCCACCAGTGATAGAAAAGAGAGAAAAAGATCGAGATTTTATTAAGCAAGCGTTTTTGATTGCAAAAACGATCTTATGTGAGATATGATGTATGCATAAATTTGTATATGGCTCCATACATTACATCTTATTTCTATATATGGATCCACATATGAAAAGCTTCATAAATATATTTCCATATATGAGCTCATATATTATAATACATATCACATATTAGTCCATATACATGAATTCATATACATTCATATATATTTGTATACATTCATATATTAAAGATATATGGACCAGACATATTTTTTTTAGCTGGGGTACTAGAGTTGCAAACAACAAAATTTAAAATGCATTAAGGACCTGTTCCACAATGTTGACAACGTTCAACTTGTCGTACACTTACTTTCGAAACCGGTACGTTGTCGACATCGTGGGACAGGCCCTAAATCTCATTTTTCTATCCTACTCTTAGATAACACAAACGAAAATGTTGTTTAGACCTAAACCCAAGGGAGCTGAAACTTACTTTCTCTTCTTCGCAAGTCTTAACATACATACATCCATAAATGCTTACATAGTCGGGATGATTTGTGTAGTCTTCCATGCAAAAAAATCTTTTTAGTTCGTTCACGTTAGAATCGAAATTTGTTTCAAACCCATTTGATTTATATCACTTTAGTTCAAAAAAATACAAGTTCGAATAAATTCATTTCACGTTTCAAAAAAAGAAAAATTAAAACATAAGGTCATATCGCTCGTTTAATCAAAGAACGTCATAGCTCAAAAAATTTAATTTTTGAGTTAAGTCGAGTACACACTATGGCATTTTGTGACACTCGAAGCAAAAATAGAAGTGGGAACTAGTGGCAACGTTTGTCATTTCCGATATTTTTCGTTGGTTGGCATTAGCAGACAAACTGTTTACGCATCTGATGTAGACAGTTGTGAGAAAAAGCTGCCAGCATTGCAGACACAAAAAGGAAATGTCAGCGTGTTGACATTTTGAAAAAATATGTGCGTGACCGTTTGACCGACTAAAGTGGCAAATTGCCACTTTTTCGACTGCCTTGCTACTTTTTTCTCCCTTTTTTAGAGTGAATTATATAAAAATACATTAAAAATAAAAAGTTTAATGTAGTTTTCTCGTTTTTTTTTTATTTTGCCCCTTTTTTTATAAATCCCCTTTTGGTGCCACTTTTGGAAAAATGTCATCGGTCACCCTGGTGTGGGTATAAGAATTTAAAAGTATGGAAAACGAAAAAGGAAGTGAAAAAGCACAGAAGAGTGTAAGAAAAATTCAAGCGCCCTGGACGCACGACGACGACACATTCAATTCAATAATTCAGCTTGTGGAGGTTCGAGAGGCTGTATGTATCATATATATAGCATTTATAGCGATAGAAATACAAATACAAAAAGGAAACTGCATGGGCAGAAATTTCGGTGGAATTAGAGCTTCATACACACGACATTTTTAAACCAACTTGAATCCTGCTTCCGTAAACTGGAATGCAGAGTACAATAGAATCATTTGGTGGCACCCATATCTTGATTTTTTTCTTGTTAGTCCTAATTTACACTATGCAAGTCTTATTGCTAAGCTGATTAGTTTTGTAGGAGAGCGAGAGAGAGAGAGAGAGACGGGGGAAAAGAAACGTTTCTGTTCCCTTCGTCTCTCTCTCCCACAAACTAATCAGCTTAGCAATAAGACTTGCATAGTGTAAATTAGGACTTATTGATAAACACACGGTGGCACTAGCCAATTGAATAATTTGCGATTATCCATTTGTATAAACTTAATTAACAAAAAATACGAAAAACAAAGTCTCACAATGATAAAACAAATGACACTAAGTGCCATTATTTTATTAAAATTAGTTCTTGATGTAGACAAAGATCCCATATTGGGATGGGACACTTTCCTGTCACAATGACACAACACAATTGTGTGTTATCGAAAGACTTGATGGGAACGGCATTGCACACATATGAAAGTGATACTGCAAAATTACAACGCATGAAATGCCAGATGTAAACGCAGCCTTAAAAGCAAAATAAAATTTTCTTTTTCCATTAAGTTGTGTGTAAATTGAAGACCTTTAACTCGTTTTTTGGAAACTAGTTTTTTAAGTTATAACGTTATTTGAGTAAATAAGCGATATGATCAGGTATAAAAGAAAACTTAATACCCTTTGCAGATTTGTTTGCCTAATGTAAACTCTGCACCGGTACGGCTCTCTCCGTAACAAAGCGTTATGTATGGCTAACTAATATACACTATATAGTCATTCGAAATAGTACGTCATACGCAATCACCCCTAAACATTAAATACATTTACCATGGTAGATATTGTCTGAAACTCATTATGCTATTTTTTGTTGATTTGAATTCCGTTAACAAAATTTAAGGAAATTGATGGTGAAAACGTTATTATGCCATCTTTTGTCATATACATCCACAATATATTTGTAGTAATATTACTTTCAATTGGTAACGAGGTATTACACCATCAAGGCCGGGGCACAATGAATCCGTAATACATTAAACTTCGCTCTTTTTCAACTGACATTAACGCAACGACGGAGAAGGTTGGCACAATGAGTACTTTATTGACGGAAGCATTTGAACAGCTCCTATAGGTCGATTCTCCATTTTATTTATTAAATTCAACTTTTTGTATTTATTTCGCTTATTTCGTTAGTTTAATTTTATTTTTGCTGCCACAAAACACAAAAATCTAAATCAGAACATACCAAAAAACCAAACAATATCTGTCAAACTACTCAATGTACGCAAAAATTAAAAAATTTACCAAATTTTGTAATTTGCGTTGACGGACACGTACTGAATGTAACCGACCTCATAAGAAACCATGTATTTCAACTTAGCTGTCAGTTGAAAAAGGAGAAGTTTAACGCATGTCGGATTAATTGTGCCCCGGCCCTTAGGAAGTTCCAATAAAAGGATATACATACATACATATGCATGTATGTATGTATGTATGTACATACTTAGCGCTCATTTATTAAAACTACGTCATAACTCAATTCAATTTACACACAGCTTATTTGAAAAAGAAAATTTTATTTTTTTGTCTAGAGTTGAGTATGCAAGTTATTTGTATAAAATTCTTACTCATAATGAATAACGATAGGATAATTAATTCCGCTTCATTAACTCAAAAATCCCATTTGTTGTTTTATTGAATGAGCGGTATGTATTTATGTATATATATATATATATATGTATATGTACGCACATACATATGTATGTACATAAATATATAAAAGGCTTTTAACAATGACATTGAACATTTTTGGGAAGATTATTTGTTATAGCCACGTCATACTCACTCCTAGCACTACCGGCTTTTCTTCCTCAGATACACAATTATTCTATTTTACTCGTATATAAGTTATATTTTTATGTATGTATACATATGTACATATACATATGTAAATATATGTATGTATACATAGTATATATATATATATGTATATGTCTATATCTATACATATATACATGTGTGTACATACATACACATATATAGATATATAATTATATATATAAGTATATATACATATACATATATAATGACCAAGGCTAACAATATGCGGTCGTTGGTCTTGATATTTGTTTATTATGTTATTTATATTCATGTTATTATGTTATTATACCTATTATTTTGTTATTTACCTATATTAACATTTATTAAATAAATAATAGAATATAATATACATACATATATGTATATCATATATATAAGTATATATATATATATGCATACATATATACATATATATAAATATAATATTCATATTCATAGGCATGTATATCTATGTATATGCACAATGTACATACATATATATGTACATACATGTATACATATCCATATATGTATATATACATTTATATAAATATATACATATGTATATATAGTATATATTTTTTTATTTTCCGATATATAATTATATATACTACACATGTACATACATATATGTATGTATATACATACATTCATACATATAGCAAAAAAAATTGTATACGTAATTGCTATGTATGGGTACATCTTTCTACGGCTACCATGTATAATAAAAATTGTCAACAATTCTCTCAAAATCACATTCACACAATTTTTCTTTAATTATTTGTTAGTTTGTTTAAAACGTTACCACTTTTTAGTTTTTCTTTATATTTTTAGTATGTATAATAATAAGTTTTACTAAGACACGTTATTTCTACTGTTTGAAAATTTCTCATGACTGTGTTTTCTTCCTTTATATGTATGTATGTCGTGTTTGGTCGTTGTTTTAATGCGGCATGTTGCGACTGTTATGTTTACAGCATATACAACTGTTTTTGACAATTTGCCAAATCCACGAGGATATGTGGTAAGTACTGCCATATGTTTTTCCTTTACTATGGCCAGATGTTGAAATGGCCTTAAATATTTGTGAACATTTGGAAAATATGGTAAACAACCACAAGTCCAGCTGGTTAATTTTTTACAAGATGGAGGTAGTTTACACGACTCTAATTTTTATGCGGCACAATTTTTGTTTTTTTAAGAACACACGAGACTAATTCATCCGTCATAAAAATGTATACGTATACACAGCTTTGTGTGTTAGTGTTTTTCGTATGCGGGGTTGTAGCTGGTTGAAAAATTATGCGAAACACAAAACCCCTCTCTTTGCCTCTCTCACCAACAAACTGGCATGTTATGCCAGCACAATTAATCCCGTGTAAATCAGCGCATGGAGATGCGTGTGTGTGTGTGTGTTGTTAATAAGAGAATCAGTAAAACACATAAACATTTCGACATTATTCCCCTCTAGTCAGCCTAGAACCATATGTCTCTATGTCAACACTCTTTTCTCTAGCGACAATTGCACTAGTTGAAATGTCGACAACTTTCCTTTTATGTGCGAGTAGAGATACGTTAGAGACAACAGTTCTAGTGTATTTCTGGTGACATTGTCAGTGAACGCGTCAATAGTTTGTTATTCTTTTTTAGTATGCTATGCAATAATGTTAAAAACTTACGTACATATGTATGTATGTATTTAAGTTTGTTGCCCCAACCCTTATAATACTGTAGATGAGGGTCACTAAAATGTACTAGTGAATTTTTCGTCGTAAAATAATAGTGCTAAAGTCTACTGGTAGATTTTCAGTGACAACCCTATGTTATATGTCAATAGGCGATTACATTGGCTGCGGTACACCTATTCAGTTATACTTTTGACAATGTCACTAGTAAATCACTACAATTTTACTATTGACATCAAGCGAGGAAATATAGATATTGTAGACTAGAGCCCTTAAAATTTACTAGTGAATCGTTGGTGCCAATGTCTCCATGTGGTCCCAAAAGAACTACTTAGTCAGTATTGCTACAGTCTAGTCGTGGATTTTCAATGACAAGCTAATGTTAAATGGCAATAGATGATTACATTGCCTGGGGAACACCTGATCAGTAGTACTACTGACAATGTCACTAGTAAATCACTACAATTTCACTATTCGCATTTCCTGCAGGGTCTGTTTATTTCTACCCCTAACGCATAAGTTTATTTAAGGGTAGCTCAATCAGAGTTTAGTTGGTTAATGTTTACAAGACAATAAACATGTCAAATTATACATAAAATTTTTGTGTGTCTGTTGTTAATAAGACACACATTAAAAATCACTAACATTTTGACGTTATTCTGCTTATTTCTACCCACAAAATGCCTGTGGTATTTGGTGTTGTAATTTTGTTAAAGAAGTTGTAGCACCTCATTCAACTGCCTGGTTTATTTAACAATATGCTTTGGGTTACAGTAGATATTCATATCGCACACTAAATCATAAAGAGTCACAACTCAAAATTATAAAAGTGCTTTTGCTTTTTTTATAAACCAGTTAATTGAGGAAATCTATAACGACCTCAACAATTTCTTTTGCAATACAGTCTTCTTGAAGAATATAAAATACCGTTATGCTTGTTTTTATGTCACATAATTGTGTCATTTGTACGGTATGAACAGTTCTTTGCAACTACTAAGTATCTGAAATTTTTTCAGTTGTGACTCTATATTTAGTGTGCGATATGTTTATACTAGCATATTGGCCGCTACTTTGTCAGTGGATACTTTATAATATAAAATAAAGTTTATATGTACTAAGCAAGCTCTTTCATTTCAGACCAAAATAAATGGGGTTCAAATATAAAAGTTCGCGGAACTCGTAATTTTAATGTTGTGTTCAACTGAGACCTTCTTCATGTGGATTCCTTAAACCTACTCATAAAGCCCTTTTATTTGGGACCCATATTGATAAATGTGTTTCTTGTCCAAAAGAAATATATTTTGATAGGCCATTTTATTCTAGTCATTAGATAAATTCTTTATATTATTTTTTATAATGTAACTACCAAGTGCTTTTATTTGAAATCCATATTGATAGAGTTTAGTTCTAAAATGTTAGTTCCTTAAATTTAATCGTCAACCCTTTCTATTTCGTATTGTTAGGCTTATTTTTTGCCCAAACATATCAAGTTTCACTCTCCATTTTCTTGTTGAGGTCGTCTCAGAATTTTTTTTTATACTATTTTTAATGAACCAATTCCTTTTGTTTGAGACCCATAATGATAGGAATTATTTTCCTCCATTAAAATCATGCTGACAATTCTTGTAGTTTTGGCACTCTTTCGTTTTACGATTTTTTCGATTTGGCCAATTTTTTTTTTTTTTTGATTTTTTCGTTTAGGTGCGTTTTTTTCGCTTTGGCGATTTTCTCTTGATTGGAAAAACCTAAATTTTTCTAATCTTAATTTCATTTGAGGTTTTGAATTCATTTACATATTTATACATTTTTGAGACTTTTAGAAAATAAGATCAAGTACTATTACATTTGATTTTATTTGGGAAGATAATTACTAACCTAATCCCCTTTTTTATTAAAATTTAATTCAGTTTGAGTTGTTATTCTAAGTCTTAAAAAATATATAAAACTTGTAAACAAAAAGAAAAAAACTAGCTTGACCTAGTTACTTTTGTAAGAAAAACAATAAATTTTCCAACCCTGTAATCAACCTTTTAGATTTTTCTGAATTAAAAAATTAATAAAGTGTGTTAAGTGAACAAAGAAATAAAAAAATATTTATTTTATTTAGATACTTTAATTTAAACAAAAAATTCAAAGTTTCCATCTCTGGAGCTGTAATTTTCATTTATCCAATTCTATATGCCAAACTTTTCTTTCAGAAGCATAAAATATATTCAATTTATAAAGAAAAAGAAAAAAAATTTTAGACCTATTCAATTTTACATAACACAAAAAGTATAAGTTTTCCAACCCTGGAATCATAATTTAGGATTTTTCTGTAATTTTCATTTTTCAAATTTTATATACCAAACTTTTCTTTCAGAAGCATAAAATATATTCAATTTATAGGAAAAGAAAAAAATTTTTATACCTATTTAATTTTACATAACACAAAAAGTGTAAGTTTACAAGCCCTGGAATCATAATTTTGGATTTTTCCGATTATTGATACTAATCTAGTCTAAATAAATAAATAAATTTAATTCCTGTAATATTAAAAAAGGTTTAAAATTTCCATCTCTGGAGCTGTGGTTTTCATTTTTCTAATTTTATACGCCTACCTTTTCTTTCAGAACCATAAAATATATCTAATTTATAAAGAAAGAGAAAAAAATTATTTAGACATTGTTAATTTTACATAACATAAAAAGTGTAACTTTACCAACCCTGGAATCACCCTTTTTTATTATTTTGATCTCTTACACTAATTTCTGTCCTTTAAGCATATAAGATATGTTTAATTTATAGAAAAAAAAGGAAAAATTAGTTCTAGGAAGTTACTTTTATATAACAAAAAAAGTTAAAGTTTTCCAACCCTGGAAACGTCTTTTTAATTTTTTTATATTTCATTAACTTAAAATAGCAATTTTAGTAGTACTGAACTGTAAAATAAGTTTATTTATTAAAAAAATAAAAATTTGTTTTCGGTAGTTACTTTTATATGGCAAAATAAAGTTTAAGTTTTCCAGCTCTGCAATCGTCTGATTTCACGTACAGACAGACGGACATCGCTTATTCGTCTTCCCTATGCATAAGGTTCCAGAATATATATATTTTATGGGTCGCTTATTGATAT
The DNA here is from genome assembly GCA_944452675.1 of Tachina lurida. NCBI lineage: Eukaryota > Metazoa > Arthropoda > Insecta > Diptera > Tachinidae > Tachina > Tachina lurida. Next base: position 3,995,181 of record OX101757.1, on the reverse strand, counting down.
TATAGAAATTAGGATTTGTTTTTTTTTTAATTTAGTACATACACAAATACTTTTTCCCAGATTCATTACTTATATTATTAGATTGAATAAGAATGGTTTTAATTATGTATTAAAAAAAATATCATACAAAATAAACAAACCCCAAAGAAGAACTAACTCTGGTTTATCAAAATTGTTGAAACTATCAGGAACAAAGAGGATACTCGCCAAAGGCAGTTACCAAAAAGTGCTGGATATGAGATTTTTGTAAATATTTGTCAGTCCGTGGTGAGTGATGCGTTTCACGAATGTATTGAAGCCATGTATAGTGAGCTTTGTCCGAGATGAATTTCCCAAACTATCATCCAACCCTCATCATTGCCGAATGGAGGTCCAATACTATTTATTTGCAGCAATTTCGTTCCATTCTTGTTTCACGTTTATTTTATTCAAGCTTTAGTTATTTTTGTACTAAAATGTATATTATAGACGACAAAATTAACAAAATATGCACATATTTTTTTAATTTTGACTACTTTTTCTGTAATGGCGGTAACAAAAATCTTAACGACTATTTTCGCCACTTTTGACAGGCGAAAACGCAAAACGCGGTACTATTTAATCGACTTATTTGTAATAGATTTCATAAAAGTGTCGCATTTACTGGCGTTTTTGCCAACCACGATACCATTTTATAAAAACGCCTAATTTTCGCCACGAAAACGCCAACCACGATAAAGGTGAATATTATGAAATTCATACACACAGACACACACACATACACACAGACACACACACATACATACACATACATACATACTCACATACACACACATATACAAATTCCCACAATTCATATGATAATCGTGTAGTAGTCGTCAAATCTAATTTATCTGATGGTATTACGATATATGATGATATTCATATACACAGCAACACCCAGAACAAAATCGCTAGCATCAGTATGTAATACAAAGGTACGAGAAAAATCGGGACACGTAAAAGTAGATGCTTCTATAAGTTTTGGTGTATGCCTCCAAAAGCTATTTCCTATAATTGTTACATTAAAGTAAAATATACTGAAATAAAAATATCATTACCCCTATTAAAAAAACTCTGCTTATCAACCTGATTGGATTCAAAACATTTAACATCTGAAATTCACTTGTATATATAAAACCTATGCCAACACAATCTGCCTTATCGTGGTTGGCGTATTTCAAATACGGCTACAACTGTTTGGTAATAGCTTAAAGAAGACTTCCACAGTTTTTCTTTAATCTATTACCAAACAGTCGTAGTCGTATTTGAAATACGCCAACCACGATAAGGCAGATTATTTTCTATCTCCATAACAATAGCAACGTCAATAGCCTAGAAAACATATACACATTCATTTGTAAATATGTATGAAAAACTCTCGAAGGCCAAACAATACACACAAGCAATGATATTCTTCAAAGTAAAAATAGATGCGATCACATACATTAATACTAGGGATGTAACGAATACCAGTTTAGCGAATGCGAATGCGAAAACGAATAATGCATATTAATTTTTGCGAAAGCGAATGCGAATGCAAATATTACAATACGTTAAAAAAAGCACATGAAAATAAATTTGTATAAGAACATAAAGCTGTGTTGTATATGTACATAGATCTACTTGAGTCTTGAATTCAGCAAATATTTATTAATTTATTAGAAATAAAAATTGTTAAACTGAAAGATATATCAAATCATATTAAAATAAGTATAGATAATAATTAAAAATAAGTTTACAAAATGTTGGGCAATCAACCCATTCGTACTTTGGCCCTAAAACCTTGTACTAAGTTCAACATTTCCTGTAAAATGCTCCAAAATACATATTAAGAAAAATTGGAATGAATTGTTCATGAAAATTTTTTGCAGAAGTAGTACTCTGTTCATCTTGGGAAAAACATATGATATATATCTTCAACATTTTAAGTTTTCATGCGAAATAATATGAGTGACCTTGTTTCGCAAAAAATTTACAACAAAGAAGGATTAGTTAATATTTTTGCATTTCAAATTTTTTGTACGAAGTAATGAATGGTGCTTACCATTTTTCAAAAGTTTTAACGCACTAGTTCTAAGTAGAAAATATTTTCGCGCAATTTAAACACTGCCTTTTCTTTAAAAAAAACTGGCAAATATTTCCAATATTTTTGTCTTTAGTATTCGCTTTAAATATTCGCATACATTTTAGCGAATGCAAAAGCGAATACAAATAGCAAAAGTAAGCGAATTATTTGCGAATCCGAAAGCGAATGCGAACATTCGGTTACATCCCTAATTAATACAACAACATATACATACATTACCAAATACATTCCCTATCCACTTCCATTCACAACAGGGTTGCCACTCTCTGCAGCTATTAGATTATTTCCCCAGAGATCGCAAACATAAATGCATACATACAATAACCCACATAAGCATAGCAACGACAACTCAAAACAGCAAACCAAAGTCTATCAAATAACAATCACTACACACACACAAATACACAGATCCCTTGTCACTACCCTGCAGTCAGACTGGGAGCAAGTGTCTTTGTGTCAACACTAAAATTCTAGTAACAATTTTGGTATAATAAGTTTTCTTCTATCCGTCAGTATAAAAGAAGGAGAGAGGTGGAATTGTCAATATACACACATTTGTATGTTCGTAAATTATAGAAATGTACCAGTAAATAACTGTCTGGTTAGTATGTCTCATGACCCCATAAGAACTACGTAGTCACTACCTAGTCAATTGTCTTTTTATTAGTAGGGTTTCAATGACAAGCACATGCTAAATAATTATAGAGTAGTACTGGTGACAAGCTAGTCAGCACGTTTTCACCATCGACATTTCCTACTGTGTATAATGGTTGTCTGCCACTACAACAAAAGTATCAGACACCATCAAAAATATAAGTAAATACAAACACACACACACAGTTATATACACACACACACACACACTCACGTACACCCATGCAAACACCCACTGTAAGCACAACGCTTCTCTACAATAACAGCAGAAGCTGTACACACAAGTATACATACATACACATAAACAAAGAATCAAACTCACACACACACACACACATATAGCCAACAAAATCCCCTCATTTGTAACAGGGTTGCCACCCTTTTTGATTTTTCCCGGCTTTGAATTCTCAAAACATGTCGCCCGTCCCCATTACTAATCTACTAGCCAAAGAGGCCAAAATACGCGGCACTCCTGTAATAATAGGTGCCAACGATAACGCACATCATCGAATCTGGGGAAGCTCAGGTAACAATGAAAGGGGTGCGTGTATTTTTGATTGTATTATGGAAAACTACCTAGAAGTATCGAATCAGGGTTCAGAATCCTCTTTCGTAGTCTTCAATAGACAGGAGATCTTAGTCATAACTCTGGTCAGTCCGAGACACGCTCATTTGATACGTGAATGGAGGGTCTCTTCAGACTGCTCATTCTCTAACCATCGCTATTTGTTATTCACAGTCAGCATATCAAAAAAGGATTTCGACATTATATGTTAATATACGAATAACGGACTGAGTGATGCAAAACCAAATCCCAACCGATTTAATTGCACACCCACCGAATATAAAGGGGGCTGCAGATATTGACTTGGCCGTGGACATGCTAACAAATGCATTCAAAGCAGCCACAGGCTCATCCTGTAGGGCATCTGTACAACACCCGACAAGAAGGCTACCTTGGTGTTCTAGAGACATAGCAGAAACTCGGAAAAACTGCAGGAGACTTTTCAATGAAGCAAAAAGGACATGAAACTGATCACTCTACAAAGCTTCATAAAATAAATTCAAGAATGAAGTCAGGAACGCAAAACGCAAAACTTGGAGAGAATTCTGCAGTAATGTAGAAACTTACTGCGAGACTAGCAGACTGCGTAAAATCCTTGCAAAAAAGCCATAGATACCCAGCTACATCCAAAATAATGATGGAAACTGGACCACTAACAGTGTCGATTCCCTAAAGATTCTAATGGACACCCATTTTCCAGGATCTCAACCTTGTAGCGATATCCCACGGGTGTATCCCTTTCTTGCTCAATCACATGTGTCCATCGACTTAACGGTGGAGAAAGTTAAATGGGCAATTAAAAGCTTCCATCCTTTCAAATCACCAGGACCGGATGGTATTATTCCAACGGATCTACAACATAACGTAGAACTTGTAATTCCATGGTTACTTACCATATATAAGGCCTGCTTCGTGTGGTCATATATTCCAATTGCATGGCCTAAAAGTAATGTGATCTTTATCCGCAAAGGAGAAAAAGCATCACATACCAAAGCGAAGGATTTTAGGCCCATAAGCTTAACTTCCTTCCTTCTAAAAACCCTTGAGAGAGTGTTGGATGTTTACATTAGAACTACCATAAACAGCTCTGTACTCTCAGTCTCTTAACACGCTTATATCAAAAGCAAATCGGTTGAGACCGCTTTACATTCGCTTGTAGAGAAGTCACTCGACCATAAAAACTATACCTTGGCACCCTTCATGGACACTGAAGGTGCCTTTAATAACATTGATCGAACGGTAATCATTCAGTCTCTCAGAGAGCTAGGGGTTGACCGAGGGATTTATCAGCTCATTGAAAATCTGCTACTACGCAGAACCATCACTTCCACCATGGGAGCAACCACTATCACAAGGCAGGCCCATAGAGGTACACATCAGGGTGGTGTGCTGTCACCACTGTTGTGGAATATGACGATCAACAATCTGCTCAAAATATTGGAATATTAAAACCGTTGCATACGCAGATGATGTAGCGATAGCAATATCAGGATTTCACTTAGATACGATATCACAAAGGCTAGAAACAGCGCTAAATGAGGTTAATACTTGGTGCTCAAGAACCGGCCTGAGTGTCAACCCGACCAAAACGAAACTAGTACTCTTCACCAGGAGATGCAAAGTTCCCCAATTCATTCCCCCAACATTGAATTGTACTGCACTTACCCTGTCGAAAAGTGCCAAATATCTAGGCGTTGTTCTAGATAGTAAACTCTCCTGGAGGGAAAATCTTCAGGTGAGGATAGAGAAAGCCGCTATGGCAAAGTACATCTGTAGGAAAGCAATTGGCTCTACTTGGGGAATTAACCCCAAAGGAGTCGGTTCCTTTGGGGTTAATTCCCCAAATACTAGAGATGGTCATAAAACCTATCATATTTTATGGGGTCTCGGTCTGGTGGAAAGCACTAGAATCAGCGGGAACCAGTCCCGTATAGAAGGTATTCTCCGCAAAATGGTACTTATGGTAACAGGTGCCCTTAGATCCACGCCCACAAAGGCACTCTTCGCTATGTTTTGTTGGCTTCCTGTGGAATTAATGGCTAGTAAACTGTCCCTACATACGGCCGTTAGAGTGAACGCCATAGGCGTATGGAACTACAGACCATGGGGTCACGCTAGCATCCTAAATACAGCAAACAATATACATGAAATCATTGACGGCATTGGCTCTAGACGGAGGGGAAGAGTTGAAGAGGGGGGTATATACTCCAGATTTTGGAATTGGCATACTACAGGCAGAAATATCCGCCATAAAAAGAGCAACACACTGGTTGAGTTATTATCGGATACATAAAAGTAATATCCAGATAATAATGGACAGCCAACCCACGATCAAAACCCTTGCAGGTGGGTATTATATATCATTTCTTATCCAAGAATGCCCCACTGCACTCAACCATCGCACTATACTGGGTGCGTAGACACGGCACCAATTCAGGCAATATAGTTGCGCATGAACTGGCCAAGAGAGGAACCCTACTCGACGAAGTCGATATTGAAAATCTCTGTGGGCTCCCTCCCTCGTCTTGCTGGAAACGCTTCAATACTGCCTTTCTAAATTCAGCTCAGGAAAGATGGCACAATGAGCCGACCTGCGTTATATCGAGCACCCTTTGGCCTCTTCTAGATTCCAACAGAACCAAAAACCTCATTAGCTTTACCAGGAAGCACCTGAGGAATCTCTTGGCCACACTTACAGGCCACTGCACTTTCGGAACCCACGCTAAACGTATGGGTCTCCCATATAATGATTACTGTTACAGCTGCAATTATGAGGAAGAGGAGGAAAGCATTTCGCATCTTCTCTGCTTCTGACTTGCTTTGGAGGATCTCCGTCTGCACTTCCTAGGCAGAATATCTTTGAATAGCTTGTCCGAGCTATCGGAAAGAGGACTTAGAAACCTAAGTCTATACATTAGGAGCAGCAGCTGGTATGGCCGCAAGCCTTCCTCTATGTCATGTGTATGTACTAGACCCTCTCCTGACCTACTTCTCCTCTTCTTTACTCTCTCTTGTTCTACAAAAACTATCCATCTATATCCTCTCCATCTATATCCTCCCTATACTCCCGGTCTCCCCCTTATTCTTACACTTTCAACTTACAGGCATCACAAAGGGATTATCGAATTGGACCCAAGTGAGTTAGACCCCTAAAATTTTCATTCTTCACTAGCAGCCTGCTAACCTAACATAGATTTAGCTTTGCAAACCGAAAAAAAATTATTCCCAAACCTTCAATACTTTTCGAAATATTCAAAATCCAATTTTGATTACAAAATTAAAAATCCTACATTTTTTAATTTTGCCTAATTTTTTATCTCATTTTCTTTACTTCAAATGCTTCTTAATTTTTTCTATGTTATCGCAACAGTAAACATAATTGTCTATTCAACGGTATATAATATGTATACCTTTCCCATTATATCAGTCTTAAAATGTATACACAAATATAACACCTCAGGTGAAAATTTACGTGCTTTTTCTGCTATTCAAACAAACCCACATTTTTATTACCTCTTGAAGCTGTATTAAATATTTTTTTTTAATTAATTACTTTTATTTGGTTCAAACATATAAAAATTAATATACACAGACAGTATATATACCCACAAGGGCAAAGCCACCTGCTCGCACACCTCTACTATGGGTATGTCTTTACCTAATATTTGTATCGCTTTTGTATCCGTTGCTTGTAAAATACATACCCATACATTTAAGTTGCGATGGGTTCGATGTTATTATTTCTTGACTTCGAGAAGCTGCTTTAAAATAAATGGTTACACTCTATATGATTCAAAGGACCCGAGAGGGAGAGCATGCGGTGGATCAGCAATTCTAATTAAGTCAAGACTCAAGCACTATATCCTTGAGAACGTTAGTGAAGAATATATGCAAGCTACGAATATTTTCGTAGAAAATTTTTGTGCGAACTTCGCGATATCATCAATTTACTCACCTCCCAGATTTTCAGTTACCGAAGATCAGTATGAGAAGTTCTACAAATCGCTTGGATCTTGTTTCGTGGCAGCTGGTGACTACAATGCAAAACATACGTACTGGGGCTCGCGTCTTGTTACACCTAGAGGTAGAGCGTTGTTTAATACAATTTCAAAAATGGGCTTAGATGTCATTTCGAGTGGGGAGCCTACTTACTGGCCTACTGACGTAAGAAAAATTCCAGATGTTATAGATTTTGGCGTCACGAAAAATATCCATAGGGACTTAATTCACGTAGAGGGCTCTGTAGATCTGTCCTCCGATCACTCTCCCACAATAGTTACAATTTTCAACCCACTAAGGAGTGATTTAACTAACTCATATGCGAAAACGATTAATAGGGTCAACTGGCTAGGATTCAAAAAATATATTAGTAGTCACTGCGTAGAAAACATTCAACTAAGATATGATATTGAACTTAACATTGCAAATATTAACGAAAATATTAAACAGGCTGCTGAACATGCCACTTCCTCCTATCCGCAGACTGGCTTTAATAGAATTTATTCTACGGAAATTGAACGTCTTGTATGTGAAAAAAGGAGAGCTAGAAGAGAATGGCAACAACACCGATCACCCCTAAATAAAATCAGACTTAAAGAATGTACTAAACGACTCAAAGAGCTGCTATCGTCGGAAAAGACTGCAATACTGGAAAAGTATTTAGAAGGTCTTGATGTAACGTCAACATCTAATTACTCTTTATGGCGCGCTACTAGAAATCTTAAAAGACCCGTTGATCTCAAATCACCACTGCGTACTTCGACTGGAGGCTGGGCAAGAAGCGATAGTGAGAAAGGTAACTTAGTTTCTGAGCATTTAAAATCTGTATTCACTCCCAATTCATGTACGGGTGCTGCCGATTTACCGAGTGTAGTCTCTCTACCCCCTCGTCTCTTAAGGTTTAAGATGCGTGAACTACAAAAAATAGTTGCTGAACTCGACCCTAAGAAAGCTCCAGGTATTGATGGCATTAGTAACAAGATGCTGATGAACTTGCCTCATATTGCAATAAGAATTTTGCTATTTATTTTTAATGCCATTTTACGAATGCAGTATTTTCCACATAACTGGAAACTTGCCAAGATTAAAATGATTCCAAAGCCAGGCAAAGATCTTACCAAGGCTGAGTCATATAGGCCTATAAGCTTACTTTCAACAGTTTCAAAGCTTTTCGAAAAGCTGCTCATGACTAAATTGTCCACAATTTTAGCTGATACTGGGTGCATCCCGGACCATCAATTTGGCTTTAGAAGTCAGCATAGCACTATTGAGCAAACGCATAGATTGGTTCAAATTATAAGGAGGACTTTTGAAGAAAAGAAGTATTGTTCTGCCCTTTTTATTGATGTTTCTCAGGCATTTGACAAAGTATGGCACAAAGGCCTAGTTTTAAAATTTAAGACATACCTACCAATAAATATACAAAAGCTTTTGGAAAGTTATATTCTTGATAGAAAGTTTACTGTTGTGGAAGGAGACTTCATGAGTGTACCCGAATCTATATCTTATGGTGTGCCACAGGGTAGTATTCTGGGGCCAGTCTTGTATCTAATATATACTTGTGATATGCCTGTGAGCAATAACATCCACACTTCTACATTTGCCGATGATACAGCCTGTTTGAGTATTCACAAAAACCCTGATGAGGCATCCCGCAATCTCCAAGCACACATTACCCAGCTTGAAATATGGTTGAACTTATGGAGAATTAAAGTAAATGAACAAAAGTGTGTTCATATAACGTTTACCCTAAGAAAAGATACCTGTTCCCGCATTCGAATCAACAATCAAAATATTCCTCAACATTCTCAAGTCAAATACCTTGGCATACATCTTGATCGAAGGCTTACATGGAAATATCATATTGACTCTAAGTTAACCCAAATGAAACTTAAATTAACTCAAATATATTGGTTAATTGGCAGAAATTCAACACTCAGCCTAGACTGCAAACTTTTGATATAAAAGTCGCTTTTGAAGCCAATATGGTGCTATGGAATTCAGCTGTGGGGCACTGCTTCAGCTTCAAATGTCGAGAGAATCCAACGGAGGCAAAACAAAATTTTACGTTTGATAACATCTGCTCCATGGTACGTTCAAAATTCAAATATTCATCGTGATTTAAATATGCCACTAGTGAGTGAAGAAATTGCAAAATACGCAGGCAAATATTTAACTAAACTCGAGTCACATCCTAATCCGCTTGCCCGTAATATTTTGAGCTTTACTGGACACATCCGCTTAAAAATGAGGGACACAAGGGCTCTTATACCCAACACTCCAGATGGGACTGCTTAAAAATACTTCTTTTTGATTATCACTACTTATGTATTATTTATAACTATCACTAAGCTTATGTCCGATATTGGTCGGGCCTAATAATTATATTTAGATTTAAGATTTGATTACTTATTGTTAGTTCATTTTTGAAGATACAATAAATAAATATGTATATGAAAAAAAAAAATTATTTCAGTTGTAGCTATCATGGAGATAACAATTAAAAATAAGTCGCTCTGCAAATTTATATGGGAAAACCTCACTGATGGGACTACTCGGTCCGACAAAGTTGACCAAATGTTGTACATAATAATTACTACATATGATTTAATTGAGAGTCTATTTTAATGTCTCCTCTCTAAGAAACAATTAAAGTTTTTATCAAAAACTGAATAATTTTTTAAAATATTCCAAAAAAATTACGAATACTTTTTTCATAAAATATAAAAAATTTTCTCATAATTTTCAAAAATCCAAATTCCAAAATTATTCCTTGCTACAATTTTTGGGATATCAAAAAAAAATTTTTTTTGAGTTCTAATGAAGTTTTCTTTCAAAAACAATAAAACCAACTGATTTTTGTTAAATAATACAGAAGTTTTGTACTAACGATTAAAAAAAATCAGGGTCAAAAATAAAAAAAAATTGTCAAGTCAAATAAACTGTAAAAGATAAAATGGTGCTCTAAGCATGTTTTATTTTTGTTTCTTAACCTTGATTGTCAAGCAGAAAAAATTATTTAGATCGGTCCATATTTACAAAAGTTACAAGCTCCGAAAAAAATTCGACACTCGCAGTTTCCCACTTTGAGGCTCTTTGGAGCTACCCTGTCTTGCAACAGGGTGCCTCCAAATATACGTTCTCAAAAGCTCAATACTTCTTCTTTTCAACACAGTTGCGGACTTTTTACCACTTTTTTTATATCACGCCACTGTGCATTGTATTATTCCGAAGAGTTACACTTCAAATAATCTTTTGGAAACATAATGATTTCAAAGGTTTCTGTTCCAAGTAAATTTCAGATCTTGGTTTCAGTAAGATTAATATTACTAAGTATGGTTTCAATACTTAGTTTAACTTACTTTAACTTTTTTCCAAAATATACCCAGCAAAAAATTGCACATCACCATCAGAACTACTTGTCATATAATGACTTACTTTTCTGATTTCCAAATTTCATTACTCGCTTACATATCACATAACCTAAAATTTAAAAAAATGATGTACAAGTTGCTATATGAGGAGAATAATTCATTTAGATTAAATAGATTACGTGAACAAGTTGCCAAGAATCGATTATTTTAGTCTCATGCCTTGTTAAAATCATTAAGTTGGTAATCCAGTAAGGGAGAGCTTCCAAACCCGATTACCTTTTTTGAAAATTTTTGCTGGGAATTTACATATACATAGGTCATTATCTTGAAAGTTTAAAAATATAAGTTATCTTATTTCATTTTCAAATTCTTATTATTTTTCTGTAGACACAAGATTTGGAAAATTTTTCAGAAAATTTTTCAGAGTCCATATTTAAAATAACTGATGCTGTAATTAAATTAAAATTTTTAATAATTCTATTATCGAAATCAAATATCTTCTCTGCAAGGCCTTATTGGTATATTTATGTTACTAAATACATTTTTCTACAAATCGTCAATATATGAAGAATATTTGAAATAAAATCGTCAATCGTCATTTTGAGAAATTTGTTATAAAAAATCGTCAAAATGACGTAATATCGTCATATCTAACAACACGTGACGTGTTGTAAAAAGCTTTTTTGAGTTGTTGCTTCTCTTCTGCAGCTAAATTAAACTTGATATGATTGGAATATAGCATTCTTTTAATCGCCACGTCGACCTCCTTTGAGCAATGTGACATTGACTGCTGGATAGTCCTAAGGTATGATCCTGGCAAATTAGATGTTGGCATCCGCCGTGTCTGAATAGCGGAAGATACATAAACGCTTCTTTAATAGTGTCCACACCTGATGATTTTATATTATAACTCGTAATATAACGCCGGCAGAGCAACTGTCAGTTTTTCATTAATATCAGCACAAATGGGTAGACGTTGATGATTTTATATGATGATGAATCAAACAAATATTTGACAAATACTTGCCAGAGATATAAATAAACTTTAAATCCACAGTAACACATAAAATGGCATTTGATATCAAGATGAATTTATCAGGCCGTGAGCTCTGATGATTACATATATCATAACAATAAATTGAGTGTATACGTGATGAATTTTCATCATGATATGAATTTGACATTCATCATTATATAAATTCATCAGGTGTGGATACTATGTTATGCCAACGGAAATTTTGTATAAAGAAAAAATAAAGCAATATGTATTTGAGAACATATTCCCCTTTTTTTTACCTGTCACTTGAAGAGAGTATATCGGACCCAAAAATCTCTTAATACTCGTTCGACACGGTCGTTTTACTAATTAAACCATGACACTACAGACTACTCACTATTTAACTTTCAAATAAAAACTGTTACACTTTACTTTTTCTTAACTTATCTTTTTTGGAAAGACGTTTTTAACATATTTTGACTTCTCATTGCTGTCAATCTTTGCCATATTTTCTTTTGCAAAGTCAGTGAAAGGGTTTGTGAAAATAATTGAGAGTACCAAATTGGCATATCATCGTACTTAGTCTTCGCATTGTAAATGCTTTCGCATCGCAAAAGAGCGTAACCCCCTGATGGCGTACAAACCGGCCATGCGCGTTGCACTTTTCACCAAAAAAACTATTACCAGTTTCGGGTAATTACGCAGAAATATTTTACCCCAAAATGAAAAAATAAAAATCTTCATTTATATACCCAAAACTACCTACCTAACTATATATTTACGCAACTCTGTAATCGAATATACAAATGCACCTTATCTATTTAGTTTTTGTAATATTAATTGTTTTTGGTACATAATAAAATATTTTATTTGAAGAAATACATATGTATGTGGATTTAATTTCAAGTAATTATGTACTACAGACCACAGTGAGTTCAGATAAATGCATTGCTAAAGGTACGTAAGTGTATTCTCATAATTACCTCTATGAGGTAATTCAACGTCTTTGCTTTAATACCTTTTTCGGATAATTACCCCAAAAGTCATGACACTTTTGATGAAGTAATTAACCGAGGTTTACTGTATCCATTACTAAGAATCCTGGAGTTTTTATTGGGTTTTGAAGAAATGTTGGGTGAATGACTTTTAATTGTCCAGCTATGTTAAGAATAATTCAAATCAAAAGTTCTTCACAAAAATGTGTTTATTTACAAGACTGTATTATTTGTTATTCGATCGTTAGTATAAAAATCATATAATCAATTTAATAAATAAATTGTGAATAATTTGAGTGGTTCTTTCAGGTCAGATTAAGTTTTGACTTTTTTGTTTGGAATAAAGTTTGAAGACTTAATGATGCATTTATGTTGGGCATGAATACCATGAACAGGCATACAGCGACAGTCGGTAACAATTTCAGTTTTAAAAAGCGTATCAGCTAGGGATGTGGTGATCTGGTTAATGGCTTTCTTCTGATCTTGGGGTTTTAATTGCTCGAAACTTTGAGTGGTGAATACCCATCCGCCACTGTTTAAGACGAAATCAATACCCATATCATTGTGGAATTGCAATTTTGAACGTTTCTTGGCATCTTTTCCATCAAGAGTGGCGACTAAACGGGAATTAAAGCCTAATAAAAATGAAAGTTAGTACACATGTAAAATCAATTATACTACTACAAAAAATTTTATGTGTATACCAATTAGTTTTTCGGTGGGAACTCCTTCCAACGACAAGTCCCCCACAGGAGCAATAACATGCAAGAGAGCTGCATCAAATTCACTGATTGCACCAATTAGATGTGCTCGCACGAACTTCAGCTAAAAAATTTTATTTAGAAAAGTTTTATAAGTGAAATGAGCAGACTGCTTAAATTTTGCGTACCATATTATCGTACTCCAAGTTATTACTGCGCACGGCAATAATGCTCTTAGCAGCACCTGCACGGAATGGGTAATTTAATGCTGTACGGAAAGCTAGTTCGTCAGGTTGAACAATAATGCTTTTAAATAAACCTTCCAATAACTCGAATATGTCAAGAACCTTATGCTCGGTAATCATTTGGGAAAAGCTGGTATCGAATACTGGTTTGGGTCCAGTAAGCTTAACTTCGGCAAGGTTTCCTTGATAATTAAGTTTGCCGTTGTCACTGGTTAAAATAGCTGGGTAACGTTGATTAGCACTATAGGCTACAACACCTATTTGAACATCTGTAAATCCACGACTCTTCAGTGTTTCTCGCACCTCAGTAACAACAGGGGCAACCAAATTTTGCATGACGACAGGACTAACATCGACATCAACGACAAAAACAAGATCAGCTTTATTGGTGGGAACTTTTAAGGTGAACTCTTCTCCCAGCTCACGTTGATTACCTTGACCTGAACATTTTAGGCAAACTTTAGGTAAGAATACGAAAACACCTTGCAATTTTAAAGCCGAGGCATAGGCTGTGGCTATGTTACATGCAGCTTGTTCCTTTTCTTTTTCGGCAGCACTTAATACATTTTGATCACATGCATTGCGATATGGTTTGGAGTCAATAAACAAATATCCTACAGCCAAAGGCGAATCGTAGCCGAAAAGCTCATTGCAAATATCTGTACGTTGAATATTGGCGTCTTCAGGCTGTGCGTCAACAGAAACTGCATTACATTTACCCAAACCATAGCCATTTACAAAAGTAGATGCATCTTTAGCTACACTACCATCGATTTGTACGAAGTCATCGTACGGCTCAGCATTGCCATTACCAAACAAACCACGTACCTTGCTAGTATAAAAGCCATCTACATCGACATGACATACTTTGAGATCAGTGGTGCAGGTTATTTGTACACCATATTCAGAGAACATGTAAACAGTATAGTATAGACGCCAAGAATGCATACCATTGACGTGTAGAGGATACTCTACTGCATTACCGTTTAACTTGAGAACGCCAGCATCGTTAATTTCCATAAATTGACCTTCGCGATCTGTTAAGAAAATGGACTTCAGCTTTCCATTGTTGATGTGGGCTATGACAGTGAAGTTGTTGTCAACCGAATCTTGGGCCAATACATACTTGCAATTTCCATTGAAATAGACATATTGACTATCAAATGTAAACACATTCCGACCATCAGCAAGATGACCTTTAAGGTTAAAGTCATTAAAGTATGTCCAAGAGCTAAGAATGTCTTTAGTAAACCAATTCTCCCAGTCTTCATTAATCAGGAAGTTAATAACACTAGAGCGGAATGTTAACAAGGATGGCAATTCGCCAAACAAATCATTTGGCACTTGGGCGTTTGAAAATAGTTCGCTTAATGATAGACCAGTAAAACCTACACTATTAGGTGCGGCCAATTCTAAGCTAGCCCACACTGAGCGTACAGCCTTGATGAATAGTTTGAGAAGTTCTTCGACAAATTTTTCATCGTCTACTTGTTCCTGTTTCACTTTCGCCACAACATAGTGGTGGAACTTTTGTAAGAAATCACTTGTCTCTGGTGTAAGAGGTAAAACGTGCAATTGATCAAATATGTTGTTTATCAATTCCAATAGTTTTTCTCCCAATTGCAGTTTTTCCAATTTTTCTTTTATTTCACTTTGAATGGCTTCAAATGAGGGCAAACTGGCCCAATATTCAATCCATTCATTGACCAAATCTTCAACAGTGGTCGCCAAGGTCTTGTACACTTCTTCAAAAGCTTCATGGAACGGTTTTAGTACTTCAATTACCGCCTTGCCGTAATTTATCAAGGCTGGTTCGTATTTGTGGAAAGCTTCTAATACCGATTTAAATGTTCTTGAAAGCAAATTAACAATTTCTAAACGAAGCTCGCGCAAAATTTTGCTAGTACTAGTCGAAAGCTCTTGCCAAGCTGGTATTAAGGTCTCTTTGAGAATAACTTGATATTTTTCGTACATTGATGCAAATGAACTATGCAACTTTCCATAGGTTTCACTCCACAATTTTGTAAGTTCCTCGGCGAGTTTAGCAAATTTGGCATAAATAGTTTGTCTACAAATTAAGAAAACAAATTAACGTAAATCACTATTAAGTATTTTATGTAGATAAGCTTACAGTGTATCTGTTAACTGTTTCATTGCAGGGTCGGCACCCAATTCCTTAATAATTTCATTTATATTACTTTGGTAGTTATTCTTTAGTTGGCTGAAATCTGGAGTACTGTCTTTGGCTAATTGTATCTGGTGATCGACATTTTTCTTAAGTTTTTCGAAACGTTCCTTATATTCAGTTGTTGCCTCTAATTCTTCCTTCAGTTCATTTTCGAGTTTGTCCTAGCAGAAAGTAAATAAAAGTAATGTGTGTAAAACTCTATATACCTTTTTCTTAAATTTTTGTTGACTTACCATGAATTCCTTAAAGTTTTCTTCGTTTGCAGTGTAAGTGGTGTGTAAGAAATTAGCTGTATCCAGGCTTACATGACCTTTTATCAATTCCTTACTAGCGCCTTCAACATGGAATTTAAGTTCTTTTCCCAATCTAACCTCTCCTCCAGCATTCAATAAGCCATCACATTTTAAATTAATATTTGCGGATGTTGTTTGAATTTCGGAATTTATTTCAACAGGTTTTCTACCCAAAGCTTGCAGTTTACCACTTAATTTGCTCGTTTTCTTTTGTATATTGTAATCGGCCACAAGCTTGACTACTTCTTCATTTAGAGCATAAATTAAAACTTCCGCACGCTCTTTATTGCCAAATACAAAGGCAGATGTCTTGACGTCCGATTTGCCCATACTAAGATCAGCTCCAGAGCTGAACTCGTATTGATCGGTGTTAAGACCAGCATGACTGTTAAGAGTATACTCAAAATCTAGGCCAGAAGAACGCACTGTCTGGATGGCTGTTATATTAAAGCCGTTGCTAGACTTTACATTCTTTATATGACTAGTAGCTATAACTTGTTGTTCAGGTAATTTGAAAATATCAAATACGACATCAGCGTTTACAGTATTTTGGTCACGATTTGCATCCAATTTACCGGATATCGTAAGCGGGCGAATTGTTGGATGTTCCAATTTCAAAACACCTTTGGCATTAACGGCAGTTTTTTCGTTGCCAGTGAGATCAAATTGAGCGACGAATCTAGTCACATCCTGTGGCTTGTTTGTTTTGTCAATAAAGAAGCCTAGGGAATGTTCGTAATGACCGAATATTTGTCCAGTGGCGGGATATTTCTGGTGAGCCTCCAATAATATTTCACGTGAAGGAAGTTTTAGTTGCACTTTAGCATTGGTGGGTTGCAAATTCGCCAGTAAACTGTATTTCAAGTTGTTGTTGGAATTGATGCTAGAGTCCAATACATATTGGAATTTGAAGCCTTCTCGTACATTCTTTGATTGCAATTCAAATTCATATGGGAAACCGATTTCACGCAAGTCTAACAATACCAACAAGGAATGAACAGACGTTTCGTCTTGTGTTAAATCGTTCGAAGCTAAAACTTGAAAGTTCGTACATTGTTTTTTCTCCTCGCAAACGGAAAGTTTAATGTTGAAATCTTTATTGGTAGCCTTGAGGGTGGATACGCCATTTTTAGGTCCAAAGTTTCCATTAAAATTGTAAGAGAAACCCACTTCCTTATCAGTAGCCATTTCGTACATTTGCCTGGTTAAACGGAAGTTAGTATTTTGAACATTACCTTTATATTTGATTTGACCTTGGCCTTCAAGTACGTTTTTATTATTTTCTTTCTTGAGGACGCAAGTAGCAGTTCCGGAAAATATTTCTCCATTAGCGTTCTTCAATAACAAAGACAACGATTTACCTTCAGTATGCACCTCCAATTCGTAATTGCTCAGTTCGAGTTTGGCAGAATTCCATTGAGCGACTACGTAGAAATCATCAATTGCATTGTAAGATGCTTCTCCATTAAATTTAAAGTCCAGATTGAAGACGTTTGCTAGTTCTGTTGTTATCTTTGCTTTGCGGCGTCCCATAACTTCAACTATGGCGATGACAGTAATAGGTTGGCCATTAGGTAAGGCTACTAAAACCTCCACTCCCTTCTTTTGTGTGCCACGGTAAACCACAGTGTCCAGTTTATAAGAGTTTTCATTGTGCTTTCCCACAACGTTTAACTTATAGGAATCAGTTTCAATTAACTTACCATTTACTTCCACTTCTAAAACTTTACCACCTTCAAAGCTGCTAGTTACTGTCAAGCGATTAACAAAAGATTCTTGACCATTAAAAGACAATAAATTCGTTGATTTCAAAAATTTATCGCCATGCTTCAAGTGGACCTCGTATTTTATAGAACCTTTGGCATTACCTTCTTTAAGAGTTCCTTGGTGATCACTCAGATAGGAACCAGATATTTCTAACGGTGCCTGCATCTTGTGACTGTGCAAGTTAACGTTAAAAGCACCATTTTTTTCGGAACTTTTCACATCAGCTTTCAATTTGGCAAATTGTTCGCTACCCGCTTTTTCCTCAACAAACAGTTCAAAAACGTAATTTCCTCCTTCAGTTTGGGGTTCCAAAAACTGACCCTTGGTCGTAAGTTCCAGCGTTTTAAATGATGAGTTTGGCAGTTCTATGTTGGAATGAACTTCATATTTCAAAGCAGTGCCACGTTCGCCTAAATCATAGTTGCCGTTTATTTTGGCATTCACTGCATCACCGTATTTACCACCAACATTGAAAATGGCATGACGAATAGAGTATTCATCGACAACAAAGCTGACTTCGATGGAGTTTTTAACCAATGGTCCCTTGATGTTAGTGCCAAAATCAATCATTTTATTTTGACCTTTAGGTAATTTTTTAATGTGCCAGTCGACATTTATGGTTTGACTTTCAAAGTTCGTATATATTAATTGGGAAGAGGCAGCAAACTCTTTCATTTTCATATTCAATTTCTCTATTTTACCTAGTAGAGCCAGGCTTCGCTTGTGGCCGTTATTAGGTAATTGATCTATCAATTGCACATCCATATGACCTTGAGCAATACCAGTTTTGGTATTAGTATTTATCTTACGCTTAAGTGAACCGGACAACACACGGCCTTCAGGACAAGTGCAAGTAAATGAACCCTGTATCTCGCCATTTAAACGCCAATCGCCCTTAACAAGGCCATTTGCATCAAATGAAACCTTCTTTTCTGCCCATTCTACCTCATTTTTAGTATTGAACTTTAGCTTATCCATAGTATTTTCAGTTTTAATGTTTAATTTTTGTTGACCATCGAAAACTAGATTTAACTCAACATCATATTTAGGTTGCTGTACTTGGAATTTAGAGTTCAACTCTATTTTGTGCTTATGCTCTGGCTTAAGGGTTTCTACTACAGCTGTTATGTCTCCTTTGCCATTTTTAGCCACTTTAAAGTCACCCTTAGCAGAAATAACGTTTTTGATTATCGCATTTACTTTACCAGCAGTTACTTTATCTTGCGGATGTTGAGTTTCAGCTAAAACTTTTAGAATTTCAGCATTATCGCGTGTAAGTTTAAATTCTGTGTTGGTTTTTTCAGGAGCTCCAGTAATTTTTAGTATCAACTGGGTTGGCTTCTCCTTTCCACTTACTTGGGCAGAGCCTTGCAAATCTATATAAATATCTTGAGGTGAAAAACGTTGTCCTAATTCACCCTTCAATGTCAAGGCCGATCCCCAGCTGGTGGTGAGAACATTATCTAAAACATAATGATTTCCGATCACATCACATTTGGATACAATGTCTACAAAGTGCTGGTTCAGCTTAGCATTAGCCGATAACTGGTAGTCATTCTGAGCTTTTTGATTAGCGGCGTACTTAACAGCAATAGCCAGAACTTTTTTACCACCACTTGCGTCTGCATTTATTTCAAATTTATTTTTGCCCTCGGTTAGTCCATGCACCTTCAATGATCCAACATTTTTCTGTTTATGCTTAACACTTACTGCTGCAGAAAACTTACTTGAAGAAGGTTGATTGGGTCCCTCCGACCTTACATATTGAACATCGTTAATAGTACTGGCTTCCCATTTACCAAACTTGCTTAAAACATTTACGTTAACCGATTGGTCACCAAATCCTACTTGAACTGAGGCACCATAAACGTTTTCTGGCTTCTTAACATCATTAACAAAGAGAGCTACATCATATTCACCAACGGCAACCTTAAGCTTACTCTTAATAAACACTGCATCTTCATTTGTTGTTAATTGCAGTTCGGTGGAAATTGAAGATGGTTCCATGACGGCCCAACCATTAAGTACGACACGGTCATTTTCCTTATTAGTTACTTGCAGGTTTTCGAAATTTATTTTGCTTTGATCGCCAGATTTTTCTATTAAAACGCGACCATCCGCTCGATAACCACTAATTTCATTGGTTACTGCACCATTGGCATCCTGTATTTGAATTACCGGCTTATATTCATTACCATTTTTAACAAATCCAACTTTACTTTTTTTAACATCCTTGTCTTGCTCATATTGGGCATACCAGGCCAATTCCTTGTCATCATTATTCAAACCGGCTTCGACACCCAAGTGATAGCGAGCATTGTCTAATGAGGCTCGTCCATAATATCGAGGTTTTCGTCCAAACTCAACAGTCAAAGAAGTGTCATGTGAATCCTTGGCTCCAGGCGTACTGTAATCCAATTTCCATTGAAGAATATTTTCTTGTTTATCATTATAAACTCCCTTCAAATTAATGTGTCGCTCGGTCATTACATATACCGAAAAATCGAACGGCTGAATCAAATTATCTTCCAGATTTCTATCTAAGCCATTAACGACAACACAGGGTGTAAAACCTAAACTTTCGAATTGATTGTAACAACTGTCAATTGAAGGAGCATTGTCCTCAGCTTTGTGATTCTTTAAAGGTATCAATTTAACTTGCTTATCCTGTTCAGCCACATAAAACTCGTTTTGCATCTTAACATTAATAAGTTCTATTTTTTCCCGAGGGCATTCGAGATTCATATCAAATCCGCTGCCTTCATTTGTGATAGTCATATCAATTGAAGTGCCGGTGGCAGTATGCATTGTAAAAACGCTGCGTAAGCCGGATGACAGAACAAGGGCATTAAATCCAAATCTAAGGTTTACATTGATGTCGATGCTAGGTACAAGCTTCAATTTGTATTTTGAATTGTACCAATTTGACTGCATTAAACCGTCAACATCAACACTAACACCAAAATCCATTTTATTAGCCGTGAAGCCATCAGAAACTAACTCCAATGGAACACCTACACCAGTAGGGTAAACAATTTCAGTATCCATAAAGAAGTTATGGGAAGTGAACTCCTTGTTATAATTAGTTAGCTCTTTTTTTACTTTTTCAAAAGCGTCGGTAAATTCCTTGGCAATTTCATCAAAAGTGCTAGGTATGTTATCGCCCAAACTAAGGAATAAAATCTCTGAACCGAAAAGCTTAAGCGAAAGATCCAAGTTCAAATCGTTAACATTTTTAGTTCCATAAGACTTATATTTTTTAGCTAATTTAGCGCTGTCGTCGGCTATAGAACGACGAGAGCGTTTCGCTTCAGTGTTGTCTCTTTCACCTAATATTTCACTTAAATCCTTATTGACGAGGCCTTTAGGTCCAAGGAAGTATTCCAAAACATTTTCAAAATTCTCTTGACGAACACTAGCATCCAAAATGTTGATGTTGAGGCCATAGTCTTCAGCCTTGACATTAAGATGGGCTGACCGTGGTAGAAAACCGTTTTGTGAGTAAATCAACTTGTAGTCTGCACTAGCACTTAGACCTAAGGCTTCCATTTTGTAGGACACTTCATTGTTATAACTGTATCTTCTGAAGTCCTTTGGAAACGTTTTAGTGACACGAATATTACCCAAATGATGTCGCTGCGCTTCCTTTTCTTCATCAGTGGAATCACGTATAACTCTGAGGGTAGATGTAATAAAACCACCAACTTGATGTACCGTTTCGCTGTTAACAATTTCAGCAATTTGATTTGCAAGTTCTCCAGATGGGCATTTTATGGCTGCCAAAAATGCTTCGATACGTAACTCGGAATCTTCATTGCGATCAGCCAAAAGTTCCAAAGCCTTCTTTTGTAGGTTGGCGTCACAAGCCGCTGCTGAGAAAGCTTGCAAGGCTGCCACGCGCATACGATTGGGACGTCCTTGTGCAACACAATCACCTAATGAGTTAGTAACGCCACTAGCTAAATGGTGTGTGTTCCCAATTCCTTTCAATACGTACAATATACGTTCCTCGTCTTTCTTTGTGTTCGTTTTGCAGTGTCTTAGCGATTCGGTAAATTTCTTAGATATGACATCTACTTCTCCATTTTTACAACCATTACTTTCGCAATATTTTGAAACTAAGCTTCCGATGGCTAAATAAACTTCCTTAATTGCATTTTGATTCAACAGATTCTGCGGAAAAATATTGTAATGTTAACAGGTTACTATATAGTAAAATATACATCGACGGTCTCAAGTAGAAACCCCCTAACTCATATTCTTTACGACACTGAGTTGTTCAGTTTTCACACAAATACACCTTGTCACAAAAATTTAGTGTAACAGTTTAAAAAATATCGCTTTTACAAGCAATTATACTGTTTCTATTATGCTTCTCATGTAAAGTTGCAATTATTTGAGTTAGGACCTTTCTACTTGTGACCAACGATATGTACATACATATCGCTCATTAACTTCAATTGTGTGACATCTTAAAAACTTAGTTTTGAAGAAACCGTGCTTAAAATTTTAAATTTACATACAATTCAATGCAGACATCAAAAAGTATTCTTCGCTCAGAAGGTTGTTGTACAACCTATTTATGAGAAATTTATAAACAAGGAAAAAAAATGCCAAATTATTCTGCATAATTAATGCAAAAAAATAGTTTTTGGATTATAACACTATTGAAGTAAATGAGAGATATGTATTACAAAGGAAGTCGTTTCATAAAAAAATTAAAATTATGCGCAAAACAAACACTGTGTGACAAAAATGAAGCCGCATTTTTATAGTAATTTTACTCTAACATGAATTTAGTATAATAGTGATTTGCAACTTGTGGCCCTCAAGCTGTACAAATCGTATTAAATATTATAGGTATATGGTATCAACTAGACATTACCATATAATGCAATGCAGTATTTCAATCAACGACACCCATACCGAAATAAATGTATGGAATGTATGGTTGGTGTATGTGAAAAATGTGGCATCAATGAAAGAAGTTTGGCAACCACTGGTGTACCAATTTTGTACTCTTATATAGATAGATATAGATAGATAGATAGATGTATATATATAAATATATAATATTATATTCTTTGGTATAAGCCTGACAGCATTCAACGAACAATTACGACACAACCGTTCTGTTCTTCAGCCCTCTTTTATATGTACACTATGCAAAGTTCGTATTCGTACACCCTCAATCAAAAAAACACCCACTGCCTTGCAACATCTTAAATTGCTTAAATTACTTATTTCTTGCAAGATTTTGTTTAATAAAGCAGTTAAATAAAATTATATTATATTCAAATTTTTTTAAAGATATGTAGAACTTTCTAATTTTAAAAAACAAAATTCATATTGGAACAATACAATTTTTTTAAAGACCATATTAGAAATTGATGCAATTACAAAAGAAAAATTAAGCCATTTTTTATACTAAAACTAGTTTTTAAAATAAATTTTATAGGATTATTTTAGTGCACGAATGTAAATTTTCCTTCTTGTATTATATAGCAATGGAATGTAAATTTTGTTTCTGAAGGATATGTAAAAAACTCCGCTGTTCTCTACATAATTATTGATCATTTTGATTATTTGATTTGTTAAATAGAGCCTCTTTTAATAAATTCGCACAAGAAAAATAAAATTATTGTAGTTATTTATTTAAAGTTTTTCTTTTGTTAAAGTTGAAGGTGTACGAATATGAACTTTGCGTACTGTATGTATTTACTATGTAATATCATTTTCAGATTAAGAAATTATATATTATGTTTTTATTTATTTCATTAAATTTTCTTGGCCCCTTCATATTTCGATTAACGTTATGTTAGTTATGCTTTCTTATTTTTTTATGGCTTCCTATAAGAGATACATAGTTTCTATTGAAAAATTAACTTACCGCTGCTTGATTCAATGTATCTTTGTCAACAGTTTTAACAAGATTTAATGACAGCATAGCGATAATTTTCTCTTTTTCATTCATTTTGTTAAACTGTTTGAGAATGGCCCGGGCTGAGTCTGAAGTAGCGGTACGGAACAAAGCATCAAAATAGACCTTACGAGCCAATACTTTATTTGGTAGAGGGAAACCTGATAGCTCCAGCAAAGTTTCTGTATCGGAGTTGCGCATTAAACGTATTAATTCAACAAAGCCCTTGGCACTGTCCTTTTTCACATACCCTTCCAGATTCTGTACCAATTCGGTTAAACTGTTTTTAAGAACTGCAATATTTTTGGACGTATAAGCATCAGGCTGTTGGAATATAATGGAAACAGTTCGAGCACCAGTGGCAGGTGCAGCAGCCGGAGAGCCTGCTGGATTTTTCAATTTCAAATTGGTTACAACCTTGGCACGCATACCCATTTCTGATTTTGAAAGTTCAACATATTTATATTCTTCAACTAATTGAACGCTGTTGATTACACCCTTTTCAATTTTCGACTCTTTGTTGAAGTCAGCCTTAAGCACAGACGTACTCTCCATGCCTGGTTTAGTTTGCAGGGCATTCGTCAAAATGCCACTATTAATTATTCTACGATAATTGCAGGTATTCAAGTTCCGTGCTTTGTTAACAATTTCGGTATTTCCGATTTTAGATACACTAGTGTGAGTGGGACATTGTCCAAAAATATCTATTTCTTGCACGGCATCAGGCTTAGACTGCAGCATTGATATAACGGCTCGTTTTATATTCAAAGCATATATATTATCTCCTTGATCGGCACATAATTCAGGCTCTATTTTACCACTGTACATAGTAAAATGTACAGGCTTTTGTATGCTCTGCATTATTTTCTTTTCAACGTTTTCCTTAGTGGCTGTTACCTTTACAGCTCCCAATTGCAAAGTATAACCACAATTGCCTTCAGCAAATAGCTTTGCGTTACCAGTTACTTTAAGACTAGTGTCATCTGAATTTCCAGCAACAGGAGTAATGCCAACAGTCATAATACTGTCGAAGTTATATTCGTAGACATTTCCAGGTGCATAAGAAAGGTAACCATCATCAGCTAAACGTTAGAGCATTATTATAATTGTAAATTAAAGATAATGCAAATTTTACTTGACTTACATTCTGGACAACCATGTTTGCAGCTGCTTTCTAAAAAAAAAATATTGAATTATAATAATGTTTGTATTATTACTTATTTCATAAAACTAATTCCAAAACGCATCAATAAAGTCACCTTACTAAAATTGGTGACTCTTGTTTGTTAAACTAGCCAAAATGTCAAATTTAGTTTGTCTGGGTAATAAATAAGCCTAAATGTACGGTCAGACTTGTGAAACATTTGATCAAAAACATGAAATTGTTGATTGATTTTGATTGACATAAATCTGACCATAAACTATTTTTGAGGGCAAACAACATTTAAAAAAATATATATTTGTTTGTTAGCAAATAAAAGTTTCTCAAATGTGAACATAGTGTGACCACCCTCTGTCAAACACTTTTCGTCTGTTCGGTCAAAAAATTATTTGTTCTTACAAAGTTGCTTTATAAAATATATACATATCCTTATATGTATATACATATGTATGTATAATATGTAGTATATATAATTCTACTGTACATGTGTATGTCACTGAACTCTTCCTAAACGGGTGGACCTATTTGAATTATTTCTTATGTATGCGTTTTAGTGGCGCCCTGGATTGCTAAGATTCACAAATCAGCCCGGCAGATGGCGCTGCAGTCGGTATCTATGTTATTTGTCTATACTGCTGGCTGGATCGACTTGAATGAATTTTTGTGTATGTATTTATTTGCCGACCCATTTTGCCATGGGTCATTCTAAATTAAGAGGTCATTTGATATTAGGAAGGGCGGTGTGATAAAAATACTTAAAATAATAATTTTTTCCAAGATAATAGTATTTAATCATGTATTTTGTATGGATGTTTAACAATGGCCAGTCAATTGATCTACTTTTACGGGTATTTTAAGTGGCTAGGGGAGATACTCTATACAAGGTAGAGATATGTAGCCACCCTTACTTTACATGGAAAAATAAATTGAAAACAAACATTATTTTCGTAAATTGCAAAATACGCAGGCAAATACGTCACAAAACTCGATACCCATCCTAATCCCCTTAAATCGTAAAATCTTTAATTTTACTGGACACATCCGCTTAAAAAAGAGGTACACAAGGGCTCTAATACTCAACACTCCAGAATAAACTGCTTGAAAATACTTTTGTTTTTGCTTATCACGACTTATGTATTATTAATAACTATCACTAAAATTATGTCCGACACTGGTCGGGAATAATTAATTATATTTAGCTTGATTTGAATACATATTATTAGTTCATATTTGAAGATACAATAAAAAATATATGTATTAAAAAAATTTCGTACAAATCAACTTTAATTATTCACTATTTGGTGATAGTTTATAAAAAAAAATCAGACTATAGGTGTGTTCCACAAGATTTTGTTAAAGTTCGGACTAATGAGAGTAAAAATAAAATTACTCTCTGAATGTGCAAAAGTTATCCAAAATTTAAGTTGTTTTATGACCAATTATATGTTATTAAACTTTTTGTAATAGGGGTTACCTTCGGGCTAGTAATGGTCAATTCCAATTGTAAATAAAACAAATATATTTTATTTTATTTTTAAGTACCCAACGTTTCGTTTGTTTTTTTTCAAACTTCTTCAGGGGTAGTTTTTATTCATAAGATCTAGCAAAAAAAAAAAAATAGTTCAATCAGATTTTGAATTCTACAATTAAATAGCAATTAATTTTTGACTTACAAATATTTGTTTTACATATTGTCACTATCAACTTATTAATTAAAAATAGAAAAACTGAACTTCACGACACAGAATTTGTATAAATAAAAAATAAATAAATAAGTAAACACAATACAACACAAATTTATTCGTCAATCTTAACGCTAATATCACAGAACTTCAACTAAATCAGACTATTGCGGCAGAATATTGTAGTTTGGTATTATCTTTATCCTCCTTTGTGTTCATTGTCCTTTGTATTTTTTGTTGTATCCGCAAACTTTCAAGAGTGTAACGTTTGTTCTCTTTCTTTTCTTTGTCCAATATTTTTATATTTTCTAAGTCCGCTACATGATTGCACTCTTTAACATGTAGTGATAAAGCTGTTCCTTCCTTTCCTTTTCTTATGTCTGCCTTGTGCTCATTAATTCTCGTCCCTAGCATTCTTCTTGTTGTGCCTATATAAACTAAATCACAGCTTTCTCTCTCGTTTCCATTACATTTTACTTCGTAAACAACATTGTTTGTTTTTAATTTGTCAATTTTTGTTTTGTTGTTTGTGAACAAGCTTCTTAAGGTTTTGTTCGATCTATGTGCAATTGTTATTGTTTTGTCTTCAATTATGTTACTTAAAGTTTTTGTTTCTGTGAGTTTTGGTATGTAGGGTACACCGTGAAGTCCAGTTTTTCTATTTTTAATTAATAAGTTGATAGTGACAATATGTAAAACAAATATTTGTAAGTCAAAAATTAATTGCTATTTAATTGTAGAATTCAAAATCTGATTGAACTATTTTTTTTTTGCTAGATCTTATGAATAAAAACTACCCCTGAAGAAGTTTGAAAAAAACAAACGAAACGTTGGGTACTTAAAAATAAAATAAAATATATTTGTTTTATTTACAATTGGAATTGACCATTACCTTCGGGCTAGGTAACCCCTGTTACAAAAAGTTATCCAAAATTGTTGGAACGCAAAAATACATAATTGCCCATCTTGAAATACTAGGTGCTGCTTACTTTTTAAATAAAATTTTATTTTAGTAATTTTAGTTGCTTAAAACGCATAGCATTATAAAAACAAAAAATTCGCATCATTGACAACAGTTGTAAAAAGTAAATGAAAAAAATTTAAAAAAAGTAGAAGCTACGTCAATTACTTAAAAAAATCATAAAAATCATTTTTTTATACTAAAAAGAATGGGGAAATATGTACAATTTTACTTACAAACAAAAACAGTCCATTATGCTTTTTAATAAATTTGTACTAAAAACTTTTTTTCTTCATTTGCAAATTTTCTGATTAATTTTTCAGCTTCATATGTAAACAAAAAACAGCTGATTATTCAATTCTTGTCAGAACTTATCAAGAAGAGAAAGTTCGTATTAGTTTGTACAGGAAATGAAAAAAATTACTCTCTCATTCGCTCTCAAAATTGCACAAAAATTGCTATCTGGAACGCTTTTGGATAACTTTGGAGAAGTTCGGACTGTTTTGTTATACATTTGGAACAGACCTTATATTTCCATACAGTCTTTTTTGTTTAACTTGAATTAGGTATTAAACTTCGAAAACAAAAGTACTTAGTATCTGCTTACAAAAATAACAAAGAACAAAGAAAGTAAATTATAGTCAAATCCCGATAATTCGTAATTGCAAGGGACCGGCCGTTTCTTACGAATTATAGGGGTTTTCAATTTAGCGGGGGTTCGATTTAACGGGGTTAAAATAAAATAAATACGAATTACCGGCGGTTTTCAATTGATTTACTAAATTTGTTGTTTTTGTAACACCGACAGAGTTTTATGCGTGCGCTTTGTAATTTTTCTTTATTATTCATGTAACAAACTTATCTTAAGA
The DNA here is from genome assembly GCA_944452675.1 of Tachina lurida. Classification (NCBI taxonomy): domain Eukaryota; kingdom Metazoa; phylum Arthropoda; class Insecta; order Diptera; family Tachinidae; genus Tachina; species Tachina lurida. The sequence goes on along the minus strand of OX101757.1, from coordinate 3,966,702 downwards.
AAATAAAAACACACACAAGCAAAAGCAAAAACCCACGAAAAAATAGCATTAAACAAAAAATTATTCTTTCCATATTTCTGTTGTTTTTATTACGAATTATAAGTGGTAGTTAGCAAACAATTACGATTTATAAGAGGTAAAGAATATTTTATTTAAAAAAAATTACGAATTAGCGAGGGGACCAAAATGTATGGATCTATGAATTAACGAATTTTAAGGGACCGACAGTTTATTGCGAATTATCGGGAATTACGATTTATCGGGGTACGAATTATCGGGACTTTACTGTATTTAAGTGCACATATTTTGCAATGTGATATGACAAAAACATATCGAGCCTTATTTTCGATTTTATCGTAAGCGACATGTTATCGAAAATATACTTTTTTATTGAAATTAAAATCTTATGGGCCTATCCAAAGCTTAGGATTATCAAAATGCCAAAATTGTTGATAACTTTAAAGATACGGGCTGTTCAATTTTATCGTAAGCGACAATTTACGTACAAAAACATATTTGAATATTTAAAAAAAACTTTCTCCTGAAAACTTTGATTTTTGTCGCTTACGATAAAATCGCAAATAAGGCTCGATATAAAGCATCAAAGCTCTAATAAAAACTTTAAACTTAAATATGAACTTCTACTTATAAAAACAAACATTAAAAAATATAACGATTGAGATCACGCCTCTTCAAAGACATTAGCACTTTCGTCAAAAGCATAAAAAATCCTTACATTTTTAAATCGGCGTGTATGTTGACGGTTGTTCGGTTACAAACTGGCATGCCTTCTCGGAAACTGCCCCAGAACAAGACTGAGAAAGGTGATTTGACTTTCTATAATTTATTAGTGGTTCATCGACAGGTTCACTTTCAGTCCCATTAACATTATCAACATTAAGGCAAGGTTTATTAATAATATACGTAAAATACCAAGAAAGAAGTAAAATCTCACTTCCTTATCTACCCTGGACACAAAATCTTTACTATGGCATCTGATGAAGCAGGGGAGATACGGCAGGGGAGAGACGTTTTGATTAAAAAACTAACATAATCAGAAAAATATGCACTGTAATTAGGGTTTGGGAAACGGGAATTCCAGGGCGGGAAATCCCAGGATATGTCTAACGTACATTCCCGGGACATTTTTGAGATTTTCTCAGGAAAAAATTAAAAGTACACTTTATTTCATAAATATATAGGCGCATAATCATAGTCATGAACAAAGTACACTTTAAGAGTTTAAAACCAGTATTGCCATACAAAATACTGGTTTTAAACTCATGAAGGATATTTTGTTTTGACTATGACTATGCGCCATAGACTTTTGTGGCACACATATTTATAAAATGGCGCAAGTGACAGTGAAATGAATTTTCATTCACAAAAGAAATTTGTATTATAATTCTGTTTTACTTTAATATCAATATTTTCAGTGTTTTTTTTTTTTTTTGTATATATTACAAAAGGTCATTTGAATGATTGTATGACTAAGTTTACACGATGCATTTTTTAAGTTTTTCATCGTCTGTTTCAAACCTAATACAGGGAAGGAAGGACATTTTTCATTCTAACAATTTTATTTAAAACAAAAACAAGTTACAAGATTTTATTCGTACCATTTCTCCTAATTTGTGTACTAGAAAAGTTATTGCTTGACTCGGTAACTATGTATTTTGTAAAGGCAGTTTCAGACTATAATACAAGTATTAACACTTTTGCAGAAAATGAAACTCTGACATGTTGAGTTGTTTTTTGAAATTTTTTAAACTGAAATTATATCAGCGATGCATTTAAGTTAAAACTATTAATAGTTGTATTATAGTCTAAAACAGCATTAATAACTTATCTGTCACTATAATATAAGAAAGTGGAATACTTTGTATAAGAATCAATGATTGCGATAATCGAATCGTTTCCTAAAGTGAATAATTCGATGTTAAACAAACTTGAAGTTATTTTTCACCAAATTAGTGAAAAAAATTTTGAAAGTGTAGTGAAAATTTTAAGAGCAAAGAAACTGTAAAGATTCTGAGTTTACAATACTTAAATTTGTTATTTAAAGTCGACGCTATTATTAAATCTCTTTAGAGAAATAATATGAATTTAAAGACATTTAGACAGACTCTGGCTCAGGCTATGCTTGTTTGTACTTAACGAGAAGAATCCTCTTGGAAAATTTTCAAGAAGAATGAGAAACAAGCAAGGCAAATTCTTAATAAAATTATTTGGGAGCCTTATTATAAAATTTTTCAATAATTGCGGTAACAGTCGTCAATAATTCTTTATATGATATCTTTCTTACTGTGTAAATGCTATATTCTATTTGCTTAATTCACTTGAAAATTTGTCTTAGAAATGTTTTTGTGTTAACTTTTATTTAAAAAGATTGCTTACAGTAATAAAACAATTAAAATTTCGCCAAATTTCATTTAATAAATGTATTTAATTTAGAAATGAATTTTTCCCGGGAACGCGATTTTTTATTCCCGTTTCCCGGGAAGTGCAAAAGTCTGGGAAATCCCAAACCCTAACTGTAATGAAAAAACAAACTATCACGGTAAACTATTCTGAAATTAAAATAAATTAGTATTACAAACAAGCTTAAACGATAAATAACAAGTAAATAAAACTAGCCACCCAGCTAAAAAAAATATGTATGGTCCATATATTTTTAATATATGAATGAATATAAATATATATGAATTCATGTATGGAAATGTATAAGATTATACATGCGAAAAGTATTATATATGAATTGATATATGGGCGAATATATGAAATGTATTATAATATATGAGCTCATATATGGAAACTTAATTGTGAAGCTCTTGATATGTATATAGGTCCATATTTATAAATCATATGTAATATATGGAAATTTATGCACGATTGATATCTCACATAAGATCGTTTTTGCAATCAAAAAAGCTTGATTGATCTTTTTCTCTTTTTTTTATCACTGTTGAATTGGAAATTGGTAACAAAAAAAAAAAACAATTCTTTTCTACATTGTGACACTATTTAATAAATCAAACAATTAAAAGGATAATTCATTCATTAATTTTATAGAAAATAACAGAATTCTCTAGATATTTTCATAAAATAAAGTTGATATTGCTGCAATAATTATATTGCAAACAAGTGTAAGTATAAAAACGGATTATTTTTTCTTTTATAATTGCATTAGTTTTTAATCTGATTTCTTAAATTAAATTTTGTGTACGAATATGAGTTTCATGTTTCTTAAATAAACGATTCACCTTTTCCCTTAAAACGATGAATGAAATGTATTTTAGTTCGTTTTTAATTATTTCGTTCGAACAAATGTTTCATTAATATAAACCTCCCTTTAAGAAATCTTACAGAAAAATAATTTTAGGAAATTAATTTGTTGCACAGCAGTGCACTTTTTTTAATCAAGGTGTATGAATATGAACTTTGCATACTGTATAGGGACAATTTACACATGCATGTATGAAAATGTATGAATATATATTATCATATACATATGTATATCCAGATACCCTAATTTTTCGGAACCGAACCATATATGGGATATCATATATGCTCCATACATCTTTTTTTAGCTGAGCAGGGGAGATACAACAATCAATGACTAGAGATGCCAATCGGGACTGATTTTGCGAATCCCGGGATTCGGGATTTCAAAAAATCAGATCCCGGGATTTCGGGAATTTTCGGAATCCCTAAATTTTTTGATACTTAGGCATTTTTCTGCACTCTGGTTTTTTTTGAAGATTGAACGATATATGTATGCTATTTGTAGGTATTTATTTAAAAAATTCTCTTCTGATTTTATATTACATACGAGTAGTTAAATATAACTCCTTATATACTTGAATATAAAAAAATATTTGTTATTCATAAAAAAGAAAAATTAAAAAATAATATTATTTACTAACATGGTGTGCTTTGCTACCCCTCCCACCACCACAAAACAAAACAATTCTAGTAAACTTTTTCCATAAGCAACCAAAATTTTGAAAATTGGTCCACAAAAGACAAATTTATTTGATAATAAATTTTTGTGGCGGGCATTTTCCTCCCCCTCCCCAATTTCCATTAGGTGTTCCATTCCAAAGTAAAAACTAATTTTGAAAATTGGTCCACAATCGACAAAGCAATGTGATAATCCATTTTTTTGTGGGCTCATTTCGCCACCCTTATATAAAAAAATATTGGACCTCTTCCATATGCAAAAAGCATTTTGAAAATTAGTCGTCATATGACGAAGTTATTTAATAATCAATTATAGATGAGGGCAATTTTCAACACCCTTCCCAATTTCCTAAAAAAAAATTTAGTTGACCTCTTCCGTATAAAGAAAGAATTTTGGAAATTGGTCCACATATGATATGAAGTTATTTGATATTCACTTTTTAAAGAAGGGCACTTTGATTCCCCCCTCCCCAAAACAATTTCAATAAAAAGAAGTGTGGAGCTTTGCCATATGAAAAAAGAATTTTGGATGACAAAAATATTTGATTATTAATTTTTGGGGTGGGAATTTTGTAACGCCCACCCCCATTAATTAAAAAAAACTTTTAGTGAACCTTTTCCATATGCAAAAGAATTTGAAAATTGGACCACAAATGACAAAGTTATTTGATAAGCAACAATTAAACTGTATCATTAGTTTTTTTTAACTTCAATAGAAATTTAAAAGATACAGGCCATTATTTTTAAAATTTATACTGAATTTACAAAAAAAATGTCATAAAGGGTACCCAAAATGAGCAAAAAAAAAAAAAAAAAACAACCGAAACTTATAATATCTGCGCAGAGAAGTAAAGTTTGAACAGTTTTTTTAAACAATTTACTTATTAACAAAAAATAATCGTGCTAATCGGTCGCGTAATGAACAAAATTAGAAAAAGTCGAGAAGAAACCCCGATTTTCGAGTTGAAATCGGTTTCCGAAAAATCTGAAAAAAATCACAAAAATACTTTACCCTCTAAGCTTTCAAAAAATGCTGGGTCAAAACAAAATTTTTTTTTGGGACACACTAATATACATACATATTGATGTACATATGGTGTATGACTTTCTCCACAACTAAACAAAATGGGTTGGTTACTGGCGTCAAAAAGTGCCAATTATGCATTTTACACAATTGCCGCCAGTGTTGACGTGAATACCTCTACTATTTAATATATTATTAAAACTATTAAAAATATTGCTTATTATCATCAAATAGATTGAAATTAATAAAGCAAATGAGACAATACATGGTTTAGAAAAACACATTTTCGTTGACAATATTAACAGGATGTAACAAACAAGTATAAAAGATCTGTTACTATCTTCGCATGGGGAAAAGTCATGATGAATTTATTTGTATAAAACAAACAAAACTTAGTAACTAACTAATTTCGGGATTGACTGAATCCCGGGATTTTGAGAGTTTTTGAAGCAGCGTCCAATGGTATATAAAACTTGACCACTTGCGATCTACTAATTGAGATATTTACCTAAATACATATTTTCGTTTCGGGTTTTCATACAAATTCTACGTATTTGGAAATAATGTTTTGAAATTGAATCTGTTTTAGAATAATCTTAATTAATTATTTTGTAATTATTCACATAAAACGCGAAAATCGCGATATATTTTATCTTTTTTTAATATAGGCAATATGGGTATCAAATTTTTTTATTTTTCAAATATTAATTTTTTAGTTGAATAAATCTACGAAATGAGAAAAATAGTTACTAACAGAACAAATTATATTAGTTAACTAAGTTATAAAACTAAATTAACATTATTTTAAAACAGATTCAATTTGAAAAGCAAAACATTATTTCCAAATAAGGAGAATTTGTATGAAAACCCGACACGAAAATATGTATTTAGGTAAATATCTCAATTACTAGATCACAAGTGGTCAAAAACTCTTTTCGATGATATCAAATTTTCTTTACGTCGTCTTTTTTTGTACTTTGCTGGAGCAAAGTACAAAAAAATCGAAAAACTGAAAAAAATACCTTTTTTAAAAATGGTCCAGCTCACGGATGGTTAACGCTAGAATCAAAATATATTGGAAATCATCATAAAACATATCAAGCTTAATTTTCAGAGGGGTAACAAAATCACTTTTTTCGCTTCCATACAAGTTGAGTCGCTCTAATGTACATATGTATACAAAGATTACACAATGAGTTCAAATACACAGGTAGGTAAACATATTTATTATAATATTTTTATGTACATACAAAATTATGTATTATGTACATACAAAATTATGTGTGTATGTATGTGTGTGTGTGTGTGTGTGTAAAAACGTATTGATAGAGTGTAGTTACATCTGTTCTTTGACTAAACATTTTGATTAAATATTTTGTTTGGCTTAAGTGTGACCGCACAGAAAATAGTTTTCCCATGTTTTCACATGATACTATTTGATGGCTGTTTGAACAAACAAAAAGTGTCAAGAAAATGCGCTTAGTATGACCACCAAACAAACTCTCTTTAGTTTTAAAAACATTTTATGTAAATGTGTATAAACATATTTCATGCAAATGTTTTCCCAATGTGAACGTACCTTAAAGCTGAAAGTCCATACCATCCTTTCAATGCGTAGTTGCGTTTTATGCATCTGTCAAAAAGTAGAATCAATGTAATTGTATGTGGCAAGTTACAGAACAAAACGCAAAGAACGTATAGACGCATAGGAAGGATAAAGTAGGTTTACTTTCTACTTTTGTATCCGTCGCATGCATCGTGCTCTCTTTTTTAGCCAAATGTTCGTGTGGTGAATTTAAGTTTTTTCTCTTTTTGCATTAAAATAACAAAAATAATTGCGCATAAGACGTATTGCATGTAACTTGAATTTAGAATCGGAGAGAATGAACAGAAACGCATACCACGCATTTGCAAAGAACGGATGGTATGGACCTTCGGCTTAAGTCTAATTAAAAATTGCTCATACTCTTAATACTAGGAACTCCTCTCTTTATTATTAGAATTTATAACCGATTTAAGCAATGCAAATGAAACCTGCTAGGAAAAAAATATTTTACAAACGTAAATAGAGATGACGTAAAAATTTCGAAACAAAGTCGACATTACAATTGTATGCATTTTAATACTGAATGAGGAAGCTATTAAGTAAAAGGCTAGCTGCGATCCGTGTAGTCACTTTCGTTATGTTGATTTTTATTGACAGCACGAACTATTAACCAGCTTCGAAAATGGAGGAAGTCCTCTATTTGGTTAGTTTTTTTTCCTCTATTTGGTATGACTTCGTTACATGCCAGGGGTTGTAATAATTAATTTTTTTTTCTCATGCTTTGATGCGCAACCCAACCGATCCCTATAGAGATGCGCACCAAATTAATAATTAATTTGTTCCTCTGGAACGTGGTACACCCTTTGCGTTAAAAAAATGGACAGTATGTGAAATTGGAAGTGTCTGTGTTGCCAGCCTGTACACTGATAATTAAAAATAAATAATAAATTTCAAAATAGACGCCAAATAGATAAACATAATTAAGTTTGTTACAAAAAAAAGAATGGTCCCTACCATGTCAAACTATCCAATATGCAAATTTGTAATTTTCATAAGAGCGGGAAGACCCGTCAATTGTGAATTTAAAGACAGCGTATTCCTAAAACAGCGTATGCTTAAAACATTTCTTATTGAGTTACATATCTATTATCCATGAGAATTTCAGCATTTTGGAACGAGGCATATCGTGTAAATTAAGATACCAAAATAACGCAACTAAAAAACCAATTTTGCATATTGGATAGTTTGACGTGGTAGGGACGATATGTTCCATGTGCCCGAAAAAGCGTAACCACTAATTACTAATGGAAAACTGTTTGATTCAGACACGTACATATTTATTAAGTTAAACAGTTTCATACATAACTAATAGACAATTTTATAGAATCCAACATGATTGGAAACTGTTTAAATCAATAAATACATGTCTGAATCAAACAGCTTTCCATTAGTAATTACTGGTTATGCTCTTTTGAGCACATGACACACAGATGTAAACTCGACCATAGCGTTCATTCGTTATTTATGCTTCAAAATAAAAGCACGTTCTTCCAATTTTTTTTTAATTTTTTCTCACAAACTTGTTTTAAAAATATTGTTTTGTAACATTTTGTAGAGCCAATTTTGATGGTACTTATTTGACACCTTTCTGCGAATGGCATAAAAAGACCCACACAGGGATATTAGAGGGTAAAATAATCCACAAAAATACTTCTCGTACTGTATTACACAAGTCAACACAAATACAAGGGTTACTTAGCGCCCTAGCCCCTGCTCCTAAAAGTCTGCCACCAAAACACCAATTTTATAATGTAATTTAAATTTAAAAAAAAACATATATTAATAATATTCTGCCATAAAATTTTTTTTTTGTTAAATTTTTCACATGTTTATTGCATTTATGTATTTGGATCCTTCAAGTGAATATACATACATACATACATATACATACATACATGCATACACATGTACAAGTTTTTTGTTTCCTAAACGAAACGTTTTGAAAACAAATTTATTTTTAAATTATTTTCCTGGTTTGTTTATAGGTTTCGTTTTGTTTATTTATATACACAAAGGTTCATTGATCCTTCTAAAAAAACTTTGAAAATTTTAAAAGGCAAATAGATTCTGGAACATTTTTTGTTTATTGGAATTTATTACCACTAAGTAGTGCCATTTTGTTTCTATACATGTACAGTACAAATTCTTATTTGATATACATATGTATGTGTATATGTATGTGTATGTACATACATAAGTATGTATGTATGTAAACATGTCACATTCATTTCGCTCACCTGCACTTGTGGCCAGTAAAATACACATAAATGCCAGTCCTTGAGCTGGTAGGCGCAACCGTGAACGACAAGGATTTTGCGCCCTCATTGTGCGTTGTGTTAATTCTAATTGCAATATTTATCAAATACGTATGTATATTAGTTAATAGGAATAATTTAACAGATTTTTTTTTTTGTGTTTAAATGATTTTGCTATATATTTTTCATATTAAATTTTTTATTTCAATTAAAAATGTTAGCACTTGTTTAATTAAAATTTCTCCATACCTTGTCAAACACAATTAACGTTTTCTTGCTTAATTTTTAATTAATTTTTTTGTATTCCTTTTTTAATTATAAACGATTTGTTTTAGTTAAGCACTCAGACACACTTCGCTTTAAGAGGACGACGAAAATTCCCGGCCGCATTCGAGGAATGTAACAATAAATCTAAGTCGTTTATGGAAGATGTTGAAACCTTTTATAGAATTATTAACTGTAAATTTTAGTATGCAGAGGAGTAGTAACACATGAGTACAGATTAATGTTTATTATTTCTTTTTGTGTTTGTATTCTCTCTGCTGCTTTCTTTTGCATTTTTTTCTATCTCTCTTACTCTACCATAACAAAAATAATATCACTGTTACTCTCTGCACACAAATTACAGCCTGTTGTTTAATTCTTCAGACTAAACAAAAAATATATTTTATTATTATGTATGTATGTACTAGGGATGTAACGAATGTTCAGGGCTGCCGTTTTTGGTTATTTCTAACCAAAAGTGTTTACTTTTTTCTTTAATGTGGAGATGTGAATATTTTTCTCATTTTGGTTATTTTTTTTTGCCAAAATAATGATGCACATGTACATATTTTTTATGTTATACTTTTTAAGCTTTTATGTTCTTCAATTTTTAGTATTGCTACCCAGGCAACTGAAAATAAAACGCTGTGACTAAAATCGCTAGTGCAGCCACCTGTTATGAATTCGCCTTGATTGCTACTCACATGTTTACAATACTTTTACAACACTGTCAACAGCTTTTAATTTTACTAAATGATCGCAACTCTGTACTACAGAAATGACATGTCTTTTGTAATGGCGGTAACATTCAATTAAAAGATTTTACGAAGTAAATTTATATAAAGAATATGTACGTAAGTTGTTTGTGTAAAAATACTGTTCGGCTGTCAAATACAAAAACTAACAAAATAAAACGGAAAACTAAAAGAGAAAAAATTAATCAGCTGCCGACTGGAATACAGCGATGCCAACTATTTATAGCCCGAATGCGCTATTCCCCTTCTCAAAATGCGCTAGAACGCGCTGAGTAAAAGCCTTGTCAACTATTTATAGCCGAAACGAGCTATTTTCCTACGCGCTAAATTAAATTTTAATGAAATTCGATGTACATATGTATTAGTAAATATAATTTTTTTAGCAACTCTTTTTCAGATTTTGCAATATTGTTTCTTCAAAATTATATCATAAATAACTAAAATAATTAAATACAGAATAAGAATCACCTTCAAAATAATCGAAATTCGAATCGAAAACAAATTTTGTAACAACATACATATAAAATGTCGAATAGTTTTGTGATTCAAACGATTTTTGTACTTCAGCCATAATTAGGGTTGTTATCCCGCAGAGGGAAAAAACCAGGATATTTGCTTAAAAAGTAGGACTTAAAAATAAAACGAAATTGATTTTTTACAATAATATTACTACCAATAAAATCTTAATTACATATCGATGGTGTTGCGTCAAAATTATCAATCTCGCACAATTTTACATAGAATATTGAAACTTTTTACCCAACACCATCGATCATCTAATTAGTGACGCGCATGAATGGATTAACGAGATTCCTTCTGTCCCTATCTACTATCTAGCGAAACCACAGCCAAGGGAACGGGCTTGGAATAATTAGCGGGGAAAGAAGACCCTGTTGAGCTGTTGTTAGATGTTTACATTAAAGTGCACCTATAAGAATTTATTAAAAAGTTGTTCTTCATCAATTGTGAACCCAAAATTATTTCAAGTTCAACCGATTACACGTCATTGTTTGGTTAAATATCTTATTTATAAAAAGTTGGACTTTCCCGGACGCAATTTTTTTCGATGACAGATTCCAAAAAGAGGACAGTGTCCGGTAAAGAGAAGGCGGATAACAACCCTAGCTATAATAGATGCTTAATTAGTTTTATACATTTTTTGGTCACGAGTACGAGTACATATTTTTATATGTGAAATTTCAAAATATTTGCCATTTACAGTATTAAAATGCGTTTTTAATTCTAATCACAGTCAAGGGAATTTTATTTGCGACAGCTGAATCATTAATTAATTTTAAAAATATTGATCAGAGTCTTGGATACTAGAAAATTTTAATTTATAAAAATGAGTAAAAAAAATTTTAATTGAAATGATGTTATTGACTTTATCCAAAACGCGCTAAGTTAGCGCTTTTTTTATTAAACGCGCTAAGATGAAAAAACGCGTTTGGCGTAGTTAAAACGCGCTAAATCTAGTGCGAATCGCGCTAAATTGGCATCGCTGCTGGCATATACCTTACAAATGAGCATTGTACTATTGCTTGCAAGTCAGCTTCATGTACCTTGATTTCTTGTTGTAGTACGGTACAAAGTGTATGCATTTTAAATGTTATTTAATAAAAATGCTACATATTGAAATTAGGTTATTTTTTTCTCATTTGGTAACTTTTAAAGCGAATTTTGGTTGTGGCAGCACTGCATACTTTTACTATTTGCATTCGCTAAAATGTATGCGAATATTTAAAGCGAATACTAAAGGCAAAAAAAATATTGTACTTCTTTTTACCCCTTTTAGACAGGGAAAGTTTACTTTGCAAGGTCTTAATTCAGCTGTGTGAAAGACAGAGGGAGCAATACCATCTGTTTCTGTCTTTCACCCGGCTGAATTAAGACTTTGCAAAGTAAACTTTCCGTGTCTAAAAGGGGTATTTACGAAAACAGTTTACGATTAATAAACGTCAAAAACACCAAAATTATTTTAAGCCAGCATGAATAAGATACACATACCTACAGGTAAAGCATTCTAATCAAAGCTTTAAAATTTTAGCGGAAAACTTTTCTATAAATAAGTTCTCCTAAGTATCAATATGAAATCAAAATCCGGAGGCGCTCAACGTCTGTGAACACACATATTTGCCATTTACAGTATTAAAATGCGTTTTTAATTCTAATCACAGTCAAGGGAATTTTATTTGCGACAGCTGAATCATTAATTAATTTTAAAAATATTGATCAGAGTCTTGGATACTAGAAAATTTTAATTTATAAAAATGAGTAAAAAAAATTTTAATTGAAATGATGTTATTGACTTTATCCAAAACGCGCTAAGTTAGCGCTTTTTTTATTAAACGCGCTAAGACGAAAAAACGCGTTTGGCGTAGTTAAAACGCGCTAAATCTAGCGCGAAACACGCTAAATTGGCATCGCTGCTGGCATATACCTTACAAATGAGCATTGTACTATTGCTTGCAAGTCAGCTTCATGTACCTTGATTTCTTGTTGTAGTACGGTACAAAGTGTATGCATTTTAAATGTTATTTAATAAAAATGCTACATATTGAAATTAGGTTATTTTTTTTCTCATTTGGTAACTTTTAAAGCGAATTTTGGTTGTGGCAGTACTGCATACTTTTACTATTTGCATTCGCTAAAATGTATGCGAATATTTAAAGCGAATACTAAAGGCAAAAAAAATATTGTACTTCTTTTTACCCCTTTTAGACAGGGAAAGTTTACTTTGCAAGGTCTTAATTCAGCTGTGTGAAAGACAGAGGGAGCAATACCATCTGTTTCTGTCTTTCACCCGGCTGAATTAAGACTTTGCAAAGTAAACTTTCCGTGTCTAAAAGGGGTATTTACGAAAACAGTTTACGATTAATAAACGTCAAAAACACCAAAATTATTTTAAGCCAGCATGAATAAGATACACATACCTACAGGTAAAGCATTCTAATCAAAGCTTTAAAATTTTAGCGGAAAACTTTTCTATAAATAAGTTCTCCTAAGTATCAATATGAAATCAAAATCCGGAGGCGCTCAACGTCTGTGAACACACATCGGCTTCGATGCCCGTGTGGCTGAGTAGTAGATGCCAGCCTCTCAGTGCAGAGGTTGTGGGTTCGATGCCCGCCATAGATCCTGTGTGTTTTCTGCAGACAAGCTAATCCTTTCGCGGGTTGTGTTTGTTCTTAAAAAAATAAACAAATTTCTAACGTAATCACTTTTGTTAGTTTTCGACATTTGTTACAGACACACTTTTTTCTCTTTTTTCGAGAAACGATGGAATATTTTGTTTCGCATCTTTTGGAAGTGAGAAGTTCTCACCAAAGTTACAGAGCATAAGCACAGAATCATTTCAGTTAAACAATGGTATTAGTGTGCCATTGTATTGAAATATTGTACTTCCTCATAAATGACAATTCATAAAATCATTACTCCAGCAAATGATTCGAATGGACGGGGCACAATGAATCCGTCATGCGTTAAACTTCGCATTTTTCAACTGACAGCTAAGTTGAAATACATGGTTTCTTATGAGGTCGGTTACATTCAGTACGTGTCCGTCAACGCATATTACAAAATTTGGTCAACTTTTATCTTTTTGCGTACGTTGCGTAGTTTGACAGATATTGGTTGAGATTTTAGTATGTTCTGATTTAGATTTTCTTGTTTTGTGGCAGCAAAAATAAAACTAAACAAAAGAAATAAACGGAATAAATACAAAAAGTTGAGTTGAATAAATAAAATGGAGAATGGACCCATTAACATCGTCTATAGATGTTCAAATGCTTCCGTCAATAAAGTACTCACTGTGCCAACCTTCTCCGTCGGTGCGTTAATGTCAGTTGAAAATTGCGAAGTTTAACGTATGACGGATTCAATGTGCACCGGACTTAAAGTAAAGACATATTACGTAAGATAGGCCAGACCGTTTCATACTGTAATACAAGTATTAATAAGTATTTTTAACTAAAATATACGTACATATGCATACCTGTTGTCCGAAAACTAGAAAAAAAGCTCATCGTTCTCATCCTTACATGTAGGTATTTTTGATACTAAAGTAGGAGAGTAGGAAAAATCAGACAGATTTTTTATATTCTCCAAAAATGTAGGGATTTTTTCGTCATGTCGCATTATTTATGAAATTAAATGCAAACATAACGTTTTTTTGTAATATTATCTTTTTCAAAATGGTTCAAAAAGTTTATTTTCGTTAAAATCGCTTAAACATATGTTTCCAGAGTTGTTTAAGGTTTAAAAAGTTGGCGACACTAATATGTATGTATCTATAGGCCAAGGCGAACTCATATATCAGGTGGTGTCAAGCCTGCAACAACAAAATCTGCCTATTATGTACTTTATTGCAATGAAAATAGACATATCAAACTTCAATACAATGAAATTTGATAAGCCAAACTTCCTAAAAAAAGCAGCTGTTACCTTACACCAACTGGTACATTTGATAAATGCTTTTTCTAAGATATCAGTCCATGTTAAAAGATTTTCAATTAAGAAGAAACATCGGTATTACAAATTTTACCGCATTTAGTGAAACAAAAATATTTCGCAATCAGTAAGTTGCAAACTCAAATAAGTTGTATTGTATTAATTATTTTTTTTTACCAAAGCTTTAATAAACATATACATATATTTTTTTATAACTAATGGTTTTCTTCTATTTGAATGACAAAAAATGCGTAGGGATTTTTGTAGGGGAAATTTTTTCAACGTGTAGGGAAAAATCGGATTTTGTTTAGCATGTGTATGTATTTTTTCAAGAAATCTACTGGCAACACTCCTTACGCTATATGTATGTAGAGTAGGGCCGCCAAAAGTTTGAGCCCGTCAACCAGTACACTCATACACTCATGCTTTCTTTTAGGCATTTCCTGGAATATAAAAACATAAGGGTTCTCACGAGAACTTTAAATTTTGCCATTTAAGCAATTGGGCAAACTTGCGAAACTTGTTTTTGCACCTTTTGTGCAAACAGCTTATGTAAATTTGAAATAAATGTCAATTACTTCATTTAATAATAATAAAATAAGAAAATGTCAAGCAATTTTTAATTTAAAACATATTTATGTACATATTTCTATCAAAATAAAAAGTGTGTGTGTGTGTCTAAAAGTGGCTAAAGATAGTCAAAAAAGCAAGAAGTTGTGGTTCACAATATGCACAATTGCACAGCTTAAGTTTACAAGTCAAAATTATTGGGCAAACTTAATAGGTTTGTGTAAATAAATTGCTATACAATTTTTGACATTTTATTTACGAGAGCCTAAAAATGCACAATTGCATAGTTTGCGAGACTTTTGAACATTCTCATGAATACTCCTAATATTTTAAACAAATAAAACAAAAATAAAATAATATTATGAAACTCAACAATTCACAAATGAAACAGATGTTTAACATGTTAGAGAAAACAATTTGTAATCGGTTCTCGATTACTTGTAGCAGTTGTTTACATGGTGCAATTTATTATGTCATTTAGTTGAAACAAAAATTGAACCAGAGTGGCTCCCGTTTAACTTTATTGTAGTTGGTGGTAAATTTTCCGGTACAAAAAATCAGGACAATTTAAGAGTCGACCAGGACACCCGGACAATTTGTCTAAGTCCAGAACGAATCCTGGAAAACCAGGAAGTATGGCAGCCCTAATTTAGAGCAAAACGTGCTTATTTTAATGGATATCACATTAAAAACTGTTTTTAGGATCAACTACAAATATCAACAATGTGTAGTATCTCTGAAATATAACGTCGTTTGCATTTAAAATTTAACGATTATCAAAATCGGGATAGTGATTTAAGGTAGCACAATGAGATGATGATAATTCTGTTTTTGAATATATGTTGTGTTTAAGCCCTGCGATTTTTTTAACTTATTTTTTGTAGTATCAACATAAACTTCACTAGAGTTTTCTCTATCATCACCTCTGCATGGTATCTTATAATCCATGTACATACAAATGTATGTATGTACATTATATTGTCCTGAAATAACGTTTCTACTGTAGTATATAATATACATAGATATATATATATATATAATATACCTATATACATATAATCGGCCTTGTATATAAGCAAAAACTGGAATGAAGTTAGCATAAGTGGCAAATTTGAATATGATCTTAAAGAGTTTTTAACTTCACATTAAAAATCATGATAGGACTTAGAGGTGGGATAAAATTAGGTAATGCGACCATTTTTAATGTCAAATTGTATGGAGGAACTCGTCAATTTCGTCACTTATACTAACTTTATGTCAATTTTTGCTTATACATAGGGCCGAATATATTTATATATGTGACAGCGCACAGAGAAAGGGACCTAAGGGTAAAAAAATCAATTTTCACTTTTTTTTTTGATGTGGACAACATCTGAGCATCGAATGAGACCGATCCCATGCCCCAAAAGTGTTCCCTCCCAGAGATATGCGCGTTTTATGAAATTGAAGTCGACGATTCTAAGGTTATGTGAAAAAATTTTCGTACTAACAGAGTGATATTCACGATTTAAAAGAATTATAAATGAGTAAGTATTATAACTCACAACTCATGGAAACAGCGCGCTAGATAGAAAATAGTAAAAACCAACTACACAAAACAAGAGGTAGGGACAACCTACGCGCGCTTTCAAGGTTGACCAACATGTTCCTGACGTCATGATATGTGTCGCTTTCAAATGAGACCAATACAAACACGCTCAGTGATGGTAAACCAAAGATACACGTATTTAAATCTTTAAAATGGCTCTCCTGAACAAAACCGATTTTTACCCTTAGGTCCCTTTCTACACATATAGACATATATAAGTCGAGCCACTTTTTCAAACGCACGGTTTCGCTGTTATAATTTGTGTGAAAAATATGTTAAACTTTTAAGCTAAATACAAGGTCGTGCCATTCGGATATCCCAAAGTGTGAGCTAATTTTAGTGGAAATCGGTTGAGTAGAACCAAGTTAAATATAGGTAAAATTTTAAGAAGAGGATAGAAATTATATGAAGCAGGATATTGTAAAGAATTATTCGCAGAATCCAAAATAAATTTCTCTGACAAATTTAAAAATAAAATTCGCGATTAAATTATTTATATTTTTATTTTAATTAACCAAATTTGTTTTAAGTTTTACTGAATTCTTATGATAAATAAAAATTAATTAATCATTAATAACAACAGTCGCCAAAGTACACAAATTTTAGATGTCCATTCTTACATTAAGCCACAACCATCATCGATAACATTCGCAACATGCCATTTTTTATATCGAAAGCAAATATGATATTCAGCCCTATTTCCGTTGACGTTTTAAATGTCGTTTCTATCGTCGCAGAGATATAAATATGTATCGAAGAGAAGTTATCGAAAATAAAATTAAAATGTAATAAAGGTTAGTACTGCAATATGTTACGTTACTACTTTTGAAAAATTTTTTTTACTTCTTGAATAGTTTTGTTATTTCAATCGAAAAATTGATGGATGGCAATAGACTTCATATGAAAATATTTTAAAATTACGAGTCGTATCGAATGCCGTGATTTGCCCCCTGAATTTTATTTTTGAAGTTCAAGTGATGATGATGAATATACATAGAAATGTTAAGCCACAGCGTTAATACATAAATATGTGTAAGCAGAAGTATGTATATATTTCTTAAGGCTTGTGAACACCTTTAGGCTGAATAAATTGGACCTAATCCAACCAATACTAAAATGTAACGCTCGGAAGTCTGCAATTACGATATTTTGCGCAAAGATCGTGTCAACTAAGTGTTGGGAATGATTATAATTTGACATTGGCTCCACTCACAGTTAATTAGTTTTATTGTTCCTCTGCTTCTTTTTTACCTTGAACTTCAAGTCCTTCAATACCTTAATTTGAATTATATTCATATATTTCTCCTGAAAAATTTAATAACATAATTTTATTTTACTTTGCGCCAACCGTATTTAGGGGTTGTATACTACTTTACATAAGTGAGGCATTTCCCATTTCAGAAATTAAAATTTCAAATTGCCTCAATGTTCTTATTTTGATTTTTAATTAATTTTTTCAAGTCGTTGCAATGAATTTAAGAATGGAGATGACATATATATAGAATTTTTCTTTGTCGTAACTATCTTAGTTTCAAAATGAAGAATACCGATATACTTTCGATAAACATCGACAACGCCAATGGTGATGCCAATTGTCATTTTAGTTTCATTTTAAAACATTAACGCCTACGGCAATAGGGCCGATTGTGTACTAGTGACAACGTTTGTCATTTCCGATGTTTGTGAACAGCATTGCACACAAACTACGCCTAAGTCCGAGTATACATTTGGCATTTCTTGTGATGTCATTTGCCCAAAAAAGCGTAACTTCTAATTACTAATGAAAAACTGTTTGATTCAGACACGTATTTATTAAGTTAAACAGTTGTATACATAACTAATAGACAATTTTATAGAATCCAACATGATTGGAAATTGTTTAAATCAATAAATACAAGTCTGAATCAAACAATTTCTCATTAGTAATTAGTGGTTACGCTTTTTTGGGTACATGACACACAGATGTAAACCCGGCCTTAAGTTAAGGCTGGGTGAGTGCATACATGCACTCATATGCGCACTTACATATACATGACAAAAATAGCTCAACATGCCTAACTCAAATGTTTATAAAGCGCGTTATTCACGGTCAAAATGCATGACTTGCATTATAAAAGGCTTATGTATGAAGTTTGACAATTGGGTTGCACTTACCTTATGTATAAGAGAACATTAATTTATCGTACAATACATGCACGTGTATGCCGAAACCTTCATGCACACGTACACGATGCTTGTGTCATGCATTTTGACCGTGAATAGTGTGCTTTACAATTTTTCTTTCGCATTCGTTCTTTTACGATCATAAAATATAATTAGGAAAATTATTTTGTATCTAATTCTTGGTGTTTTTCGTTCTCCTCGCAAACGAATAAGTGAGCTTTTGTTTATTTTTTTCGTTTATTAGGATAATGAATAAGACCAAGAATTAAAAATAAAATTCTTTTTCGAATATTATTTTTAAAATTCCGAAAACCAATTTTAAAATGAACGAAACAAATAAAATTCAATTTGCAAGCAGAATTTTTTCCTACCCTGGTTTGGAATCGGTGTTAAAAATATATATAAAATATTTTCCGTTTAAATGATTTTTCAAAAATTTTACCTCATTTGATAACGCAATTGCATGATGTTTGACTTAATTCGCGGAAACTAGTGTAAGCCAACACGTATACTGAAAGAAAAACACTTCGTAACGGGAATGAAATCATTACGTTGAAGCCGTTTCGTTAATACAACTACTAATTTCATTAATTAAATGAAACTGTTATATTATATTGATGCAAATTTCATTAATGCTTAATATTTTACATTTCTTAGTATCATTAATATTATGAAATAGTTTTCATTCGGGTAATGAAAAACTTAACCATGTTTTTATGGAGAATTCATACAAAAAATATTTAAAAACAAAAAGGATCAAAGTATCAAACCACAATTGCAATTAATATATAGTTATGGAAATTATAGTTTCGTTGAACTTTAATGAAATATATTCGTAACTATAATGAAGAAAACTTCCTGCTGCTGGCTAGTAGCCAGTGTGCTACCCTTGGAGACAAGTCAAAGAATTTTATTTTAATATATATATTTATTTATAAGTTATTACTTTTCAAATAAATTAAATAATGTTGAATTAATTAGATCAATTAAATAATGTTGAATTAAAATTTTATTCATGAGATTGTTGTGGCTGCAGCGGTAAGCGCGTTAACTACCACGCGTTGAGTTCCTAGTTCAAATCTTGGCCGGAGACGACAATTATATCATACAAACATTTTTTCGATGCCTGTGCCCATATACATACATACACACGTAAGTTAAACTATTAATAAAATACAATGACTACATTAAATTAATAAATCAGAGTCATTACAACAATGAATTATGTTGTTAACACAATGATACTATATCATCAAAAAATTATATGCTTACGTCTCAGTAAGGAAATACTGTCATGAAAAATTTTTTTTATCCAATGAAATATTTCGTTAAAAAATATAAGACTAAATGTCACTTCATTGTATAAACAAAAAAGTTTCATTGCAATAATTACATTTTCCATTTAAAATATGAAAATGTACGTTGCTTACAATGAAAATATTTCTTTGTATATATGAAATTTTTTCAGATGATGAAACAATTTTTGTAATGGGAATGATGCCATGCATTGGTTGAAAAATAATGACAAAATCATAATTATAATGTAAAAAATTATGGCATTTACGAATGTGTTTCTCTTAGTGTCTATACTTTACGAGATGATAAAATCATTTCAATAAATGTTGGTTGGCTTCATTACTGAAGGAAATAGTTACCCACCGCCAAGTTTTTTAAAATATTGTAGAGTTATTTTTCTTTGTCAAAATTATTCCATGACAGACTGTTCGTATATGATTACTTTCAGTTTACCTAGTGCTGAGAGTGTAATAATAACTAACACTCGACATATGTTCAAATTTTCTATTTTAGTGGGGGACACATAATGGTACAGAGAAGTCAGTGAGTGAGTGAGTTTTATTGCTTAACAATCCATTAGATGATAATTGTATCTAAAGCAAATAAATATTAAATACTTCATAATAAATACGTTTTAAGATCACTTCAACAATCTTAAGAGGGTAGAATTTTTGAACATGATGAACCCCCCAAACATTCATATGTATAGAATATGCAACATGTATATATATGTATATGTACATATGCATGTATGTATGTAAGTATTATCACATCTATTTTAAAACCTGCTTTATTCTAGCGACAGTTTCTAATGTATTACTTAGTTCATGTAAATATGTATGTACATATGTAAATTTTTTCCATCCAAAGATGTTTTCTCCCACTACATCATCGCCCATACATATTGTTCATTTTAAACGTTTAAAGTAATTAAAAACAAAACAGCAATCTAGCTACTCAAATTCAACTGTAATTTTTTCTGCTCAATGTTTTTGTTTCTTATCAAATGACAATTTGCTATTTTGGAAAAAAATTATGAAAATTAAATAAAATAATTTTTTATACGATCAAAACTTTGTCTTATCAAATTTAAATTGTTTTTCTTCGTTAGGCTTAGATTTAATAAAATTAAACTCAAACAAACATTTATTTAATTCATTTTAAAACACATACATACATACTATGTACACAGATACAAAGTATACTTTGAAATGTCATTTAACAAATGATTACTAATGGGATTCAATTTATTGAAAGACTATATTTTAAAAATAACGCTTTAAATTGTAATACCATACAACAGCAGCAAAAATGCTTTATAAATTTAGGATTTCGCACAAATGTTTGAGTTATTCATATCCAGTGAAAAAGAGCTTCAAAGGAAGTTAATAAGATCTTGAACTTGTATTGCGGACGGCTATCATTGTAAGAAGTTATCTTTTTTGATACATACTCAGTGAATCCGAAGTCGTGTATGTTCTGGCTTCAGAGTCGTTTTCACATGTTTTCTTGCGAGTCCGGATCTCAAAACACATGCTACACCTGCTTAAAAAATACAAATTGATAGTGTGTGTTCTAGCATCCAAATTTCGAAAAAAAAGAACCCACGGTGCACAGTGGCGTGAAATAAAAAAAAAGTGGTAAAAAGTCCGCAACTTTCGAACTAATGAACCGAGTGCGATCAAACTAACTGTTTTGGAAAGAAGAAGTGTTGAACTTTTGGAGGCACCCTGTTGTAAGACAGGGTATCTCCAAGGAGCCTCAAAGTGGGAAACTGCGGGTGTCGAAATTCTTTCGGAGCTTGTAACTCTTGTAAATATAGACCAATCTTAGTAATTTTTTCAGCGTGACAATCAACGTTAAGAAACAAAAATAAATCATGCATTAAGCACTATCTATTCTATCTTACAGTTTCCAAGTTATTTGACTTGGATTTTTTTTTTTTAATTTTTGGCCCTGACTTTTTTTAGTCGTTAGTACATAACTTCTATATTATTTGGCGAAAATCAGCTGGTTTTAATGTTTTTGAAAGAAAACTTCATTACAATTTATATGAAAAAAAATTTTTTTGATATCACAAAAATTGTAGCAAGGAATAACTTTGCAATTTGGATTTTTGAAAATTATGTTTGCCGATAAATCATATTTGTTAGTTATTATCAGGGACAAGGACTTCATGCATTTAAAAAAGGTATTTTAGGCGCCTAAAATATGACATTAAGAACGCAAAATATGCACTAAAAACAATAAAATATGCACATATTTTAAAAATTTTTGTTCAAAGGAAAAGTTTTAAACTTACATACAACTAGTTAGAGATATAAAAATATTTAATTTCCTCAAGATTAACGATTTTTTCTTCATTATTAACTCCGATCACGCATTTTGCGAGATATATTTATATTTCAGTAAAGGACCGATACGAAAATATAAAAAGAAAAGTGTAGTTAATTATTTATTTTCGTTTAAAAATTGTATTTTTTTTCATATTTTATTCATTGTAACTCAACTCAATTCTGCAAAAAAAAAAATAAATACAGTCTTGTAGTAATAACTTTTCAACAATAATATTTTTGAAATTAGAATTTTTGACAAACTATGACACAAAACCTTGTAATTATACCAAAATATGAGACAAAAATATGCATTTGTGACTAAATTATGCAAAAGTATTCATTTTCAGCAAAATATGGAAAAATATGCACTAACAAATCGATGCCATTTTCACACAAATTCAATGTTTCGTAAAAATATTTCGTTTTTGCCATTATCTGGGTTAAGGGAAAAAACATGGATTTGTATGAATCCCCTTCCCTGGTTATTATGTACAACATTTGGTCAACCTTGTCCGACCGAGCAGTCCCATCAGTGATGTTTTCCCATATCAATTTCCAGAGCGATTTATATTTAATTGTTATCTCCATGAAAGCTATAACTGAAATAATAACATTGAACCCATTGCAACTTAAATGTATAGGTATGTATTTTACAAGCAACGGATACAAAACCGATACAAATATTAGGTAAAAGCATACCCATAATAGGGGTGTTCTCGCAGGTGCCTTTGGCCTTGTGGGTATATATATGCTGTATGTGTATATAAGTTTTATATGTTTGAGCGAAACTAAAGTAATTAATTACAAAAAAAATATTTAATACACCTTCAAGAGGTCATAAAAAATGTGGGTTTGTTTGAATAGCAGAAAAAACATGTCAATTTTCACCTGAGGTGTTATATTTGTGTATACATTTTAAGAATGATATAATGACAAAGGTATACATTTTATATACCGCTGAATAGACAATTAAGTCTACTATTGTGATATCATAGAAAAAATTAAGAAACATTTGAAGTAAACAAAATGAGATCAATAATTTAGGCAAAAATAAAAAATGTAGAAAATTTAATTTTGTATTCAAAATTGGACTTTGAATATTTCAAAAAGTATTGAAGGTATGAGAATAATTTTTTTCCGGTTGGCAAAGCTAAATGTATACTATTGAAATAAATCAATCAATATAGAATTTATAAAACATTTTTATATTTAATTGAACTATAGTGAATTTTAATCAGAAATAATTTATAGTCAGGCTTAAGTTAAGTAATTTCAATTCTTATTGAATGAAATAGTTTATTAATTAATGTGAGTTTCTAAAGAAGAGAAGAAAAATTAAACTTAGGCTTCATTAGTTGGGGGAAATACCGATATTTTTCTGTGCAGAGCGAATTTTTAATTTTCTGACAATTTACGTTAAAAAAAATCTCCATAAGGTAAAGAGAAATACAATAATAGTTTTATTCCTTTATCCCCATATGTATTTTTTTATTTACAAGCATCCAACTGCTTTTGCCAGTGGGAAAATATTGAAAATACTTTTTATCATAGCTTATTCATTGTATGTTACGAATATATTTGGATCGAAATCAAAGACGTTGTCTTTTATGCATTGAAGAAGTTCTTTTTTAGGGTTTCGTACACCAAAGGTGAAAAGAAACCCTATTGTTTTCGCTACGCTGTCCGTCTGTCCGTCACAGGATATTTTCTCGAGAACCGTAAGAGCTACGGACCTGAAATTTGGACACAGTGTGAAGACCCTTGGCCGCTATAACAACAAATACATGAGAGTTGGAAATTAAAGGGTGTGCCAAAACGAGCAACGAAAAATTTTAAAATCCCATGTAATATACATATACATTTTTATGTATATACACTTGAAATTTGTAAAGTTAGTGTATTTTAATACAGACTACAACAATTAACACTAAAATTTAAAAAATTTTAATTAAAGGGTGTACCATCAGTTAATGTAGTTTCGACTATGTAATTTTGATAACTTGCTTGTATCTTGGAAACCGTAAGAGCAAAAACTCTTGAAATTTTAAAAAACGGTAAAACAAAAAAATCTCAAAATAATAAAATCGCCAAACCGGAAAAAAATCGCCAAAATAAAAAAAAATCGCCAAAACAAAAAAAAGCACCAAATTAAAAAAAAATTTCTAAATCGAAAATAAATCGCGAAAAACCGGAAAAATCGCCAAAATGAAAAAATCGCCAAAATGAAAAAAAAATCGCCAAAATGAAAAAATCGCCAAAATGAAAAAAATCGCCAAAATGAAAAAAATCGCCAAAATGAAAAAAAAAATCGCCAAAATAAAAAAATCGCCAAAATTAAAAAAATCGCCAAAATTAAAAAAAAATCGCCAAAATTAAAAAAATCGCCAAAACGAGAAAAAAGCGAAAAATAATAAAAAAAAAATTATTTCAGCTGAAAAAACGTAAAAAACACTGTATTAAAAAAAATGCTCAAAGTCCAACGTACGGAACCCTTCGTGCGCGAGTCAAAGTCGCACTTTACTGAATTTTTTATCAATAATAACAAAAAACACGTGAAAATCTAAAAAATAAATAATATTTAAGTAAAGTAAAATTTTTTTAATTTTATTTAACTTCTCACGTCTTCAAAATATTCAATGTCTTTAACTAAGAGGTGCATTCATTACGATTTTTGAATAAATTTGAAAATGAAATAATTCCCCAAAAATTTTTTATGGATTTATTTCATTACAGTTATTTCATATGAAATAAATCCCCAAAATAAAAATGAAATAAGTACCCAAAATAACGAAATAAGTCCCCAAAAAACGTTGTTGTTGCTTTCTGTACATTTTATTTGGGTAGTTATTTCATATTGTTTTTGGGAACTTATTTCGTGGGGAGTTATTTCATGCCGCCAAATCGGATATGTAGTTTCAAAGAGAAAGAAATTACCCCTTACCGCCCCATATGGTCCTCTTAAAAAAAATTAATAGCCTTTGTCTTCTTGTAGACTCTGATCTATATATGCTTTGAATTTCATATAAATCGGATAGATAGTTTCAAGGGGGAAGAAATTTCCCCCTCCTCCCTTCGCCGTACTTTTCTTGAAAAACATATAACCTATGTGACCACTTAAAATTAAATCTATATATTTTCTAAATTTCATCAATATTGGTTTGGTGGTTCAGCCGTTAAAGCGCAACAAACAAAGAATAAATTTACGTTCGCACTTATATTAGTTAGCAGAGGCACCTTCAACTATCAGTGCCACGAACCACTTATCCCAGTCACGAACCTTTTAGCAAAGATACAAACCGTACTGGCTATTCCCAAAAACTAAACTAAAAAATCCCAAAATCCAAAAAGTTCCCCTTTACTTCCCCGGCAACACTGAAAATCTTAAACATCTGCTGCGGCATCACCCTTACGCCTTCTAACTAGTTGTTACCAGTATTCGCCAGTATTTTTTAATTTTCGACAAATTTTTGTTTTACGCTACAGTTACACGACCAAGATTAGCTTTCAAATTTTTCACACATACTGGTTGTCATTTAAATTGAAAACTGTGACGTAGACTGCACGAAATTTCAAAGCAAATTTATTTTAAATATGTCGTTGTTAAGAAACCAACTTAAAAAACCACAACTTCATGGCTTCTTGATAGGTCTATACTTGTACTTTTGTAGTTTGTACTTTTTATTCTTGTTCCCAAACATAAGTACTTATTTAAATTTAATTCAAATTTGTCGGTGGAATATAACATTATTTGTGATAAAAGAACACAAAAATACTATGTCAGCGTAATATTTGAAAACAAAAACGAAAACTTTGCCCATTGAAATTGATGTCAGCTGTTTTGTGCGTATAAATTTGAACACACAATTGGAAATAAAATTTGAAATCAAAGTCTCATCAAATGAATGGATTAGTGAAAAAGTGTGAGTGTAGTGAAATTTTAAAGGCAAAACTTGATCGTGTAACCCTCAAGTTACATACATGGCGCTCCATAAGGAACTTACAAAATTAAATTAATTGAATGTTTGCCGGGCCCAACTAGTGGTAATATATCGAGTCTTATTTTAGATTTTATCGTAAGCGACATGTTATCGAAAATATACTTTTTTATTGAAATTAAAATCTTATGGGCCTACCCATAGTTTAGAATTATCAAACTGCCAAAATTGTTGATAACTTTTAAGATACAGGCTGTACAATTTTATCGTCAGCGACAATTTAAGCGATTTTAACGTTTTCTGGTAGCCAACATATAATTACATCCACCTTGAAGAAATAAGTACCTTACAATTAGTGTTTTTTTGGGAATTGTTACAATTTAAGTATAACATTTAATACGAGTAATTCCAAAATTTATTTTACTTATTCAGTAAAATATTTTTTTATTAAAAATTGAAATTGACGGGTTTAGTTGTATCCTATGCGCATTTCAATGTTGCTAATGCAGGTCATCAGGGAAGGTTAGAAAGGTTAGTGCTATACCGCACCTCCACTCGGAGACCCAATTAGGTCCATTGTGATCATCAGGGAAACTTTACCCAAAAATTTTCTTAGAACAACTAGAGTTATTATGTTAAATTTTCATTTAAAGAAATGAGAAGCTCAATAAATAACTAAGTCGAAAGAATAATTCAATAATCCACATGTTTTTTATTTTCTTACTTTACTATACATTTCCCAAAAAAACTCTAATTATTAACTCGACTGAACCAGGTCAAAAAAGTCTTTACATACCTTTTATTTGTTGAGCTTCTCATTTGTTTAAATGAAAATTTAACATAATAAAGTACATACGATACAGTTTAAAATAAAGTACTTATGGCCATTTATTTTTTAGGCTTTAGTTTTTTCCTTCTCCTATAAAATATTGAAAATTCGATTTACCCGTTTCTTACGAGTATATTAAGCCATCAATATGTAGACATTCCGTATGCAGCATGTAAAGTTGACATTCATACACCCTAGATTCAAAATAGCACACTACCCTGCAATAACTAAATTAAATTACTTTTTTGATTTTGTATAGCGAGGTTTTATTTGGAAAATAATCGTTATTTGCGATCCCTGATCGTAAGTATTTGCGAAAACTACAAGTGATCTCCAATTTTGCATTAGTGTAATATGTACCTTCTTAAGTCCCACTTCACACTAGTCAAGTCCTATTGCTAAGCTTATCACTTTTTCTTCTTTGAACTTTCATCGGCGTCCACACAATTCAAGTTTTATTTTTCAGCTCATATTTTTTATGCATAGTTTTTTGTATGCATGTGTGCTTTTTTAATATTACCAAAACGTACTGACAGTACATTAGGCTGAGTACTATTTTCTTTTCCCCTCGTCTCTCTCTCTCCCCTACAAACTAATCAGCTTAGCAATAAGACTTGCATTGTGTAAACTAGGACTAATTAGCACTGTGTGACAAAAATGAATGAATGCGAAATACCTGGTATATGTTACTATTTTTCTCGTAGGTATTATCGAGGATAACAACCCCCAACATCTTGAGTTACCTGAAACTAAGTTGAATATCAACCGAGTTTTTATTTATAAACAGACTTAGAAAGAAGAAACTTAGAACTTTCACTAACAGAAATTTAGACAAATGTGGATATTTTTTACTAAATAAATTTTTTCGGTTTTTTCGTAGTTCTTCTACTTTGGATTCGTTCTTATGCAGTATTTTTGTACACCTACTATTTATAACTTTATTTATAAAAGCTAATTGATTACGAGTAGAGCGAAAGCCTGTATTAAAAAATCCGCTAGAAATTGCCGGAGTTATTAAATAACTTATTAAAAGACCTTTTGTTAAAAAACTGTCCGCATAACGTTTTCGTGTTCTATTTATACGTTTTCCAGGTATATAACCTTCCAGGATGATGAAAGTACAATTTAACAAACATAAATATATCAAAACATAGTACAACAGTGGTCGCTAAACTTTTTTCCAACCTTAAATTCCGCTAAATTACACCAAATTAAAATTTATTTTAGTGTGTGTATTATCGTTTGGAATCCTACAATGGAACATATCGGGTATTTTATTTGCTTTCTGTGTTAATAATTAGTTAGTACCCTATACCTACCATACTCGTAGTTTATACGCTTTGTATAGCCTAAGGGCGGCAAGTTGCAAATCGCGCTTTTACTAAATACAAAAAAGAGCGGCAACAGAAATAAGAGCTTAAAGTCTTGTAAAAATACTCAGATAGATATAAATGTTTAGGTTCCCGTACAAAAATACTGCGTATGAACGAATCCAAAGTAGAAAAATTACGGAAAACCGAAAAAAATAGATTTGGAATAAATATAATAAAAATATGCTGAAATTTTCTGAAATGAAATATAAGTAGATTATTCATTGATATTTAATTCAGTTAGAGGTTGATAGGTGCATACGGATACGAAAAATCGATTTTTACCCGTAACACAAGATTTTGAGAGTGTTTGGATAATTGCAAAAACAGTTTGTTGTTATACAGTAGTTTCCGCTTAATTGCTCCCCGCTTAATTGATTTACTCGGTTAATTGCTCTAAAAAACATTGAATGAAAATGTTCCATATAAGACACATGGAAAAATAAATGAGTCCGCTTAATTGCGTTAACCCTTTAATTGGCTCTTAAAATTTTCACGAATGGTTTTTGGTAAAACTACATAAAAAGATGTGCCAATTCTTAAAATCTTCTATTTTTATACCCTTTACCAAAAATGGAAAAGGGTATATATAGGTTTGTCATTCCGTGTGTAATTTCCATAATATTCATATGCGATCCATAAAATGTATATATTCTGGGTCCTTATGAATGGGAAGACGAATAAGCGATGTCCGTCTGTCCGTCCGTCCGTCTGGTGTACGTGAAATCGGTTTTCCGAAGCAACCCGAAAAGCTAGAGACTTCGTTCTTGGACTGGTGTGTCAGATATGGTCCAACTTAGATTGGTATTGAAAATGAGCAAAATCGAGCAGACGGTTTCAGAACTGGAAACTGAAACTTGATTTTGCCATATAAAAGTAACTACCGAAAACAAATTGTTATTTTTTTTAATAAATAAACTTATTTTACACTTCAATACGACTAAAATTGGTATTTTAAATTAAAAAAATATAATAAAAAATTAAAAAGACGTTTGCAGGGTTGTAAAACCTTAACTTTTTTAAAATATGTAAAATTAACTATGTCTAAAACTATGTCTCTGTCACAGGGTATTTTCTCGAGAACCGTAAGAGCTACAGACCTGAAGTTTGGACATAGTGTGAAGACCTTTGACCACTACAACAGCAAATACACGCGAATTGGAAATTAAAGGGTGTTCCAAAACGAGCAACGAAAAATATTAAAATCCCATGTAATATACATACAATTGTATGTATATACACTTGAAATTTGTAAGGTTAGTGTATTTTTATACAGACTACAAAAATTAACACTAAAATTTAAAAAAATTTTAATTAAAGGGTGTTCCATCAGTTAATGCAATTGTGACTATGCAATTTTGACAACTTGCTGTATCTTGGAAATCGTAACAGCAAAACTCTTGAAATTTTCAAAAACAGTAAAACTAAAAACTCAAAGAATTATAAAATCGCCAAACCGAAAAAAAACGCCAAAAACAAAAAAAATCGCCAAAATGAAAAAAGCACCAAATTAAAAAAAAATTTCTAAGGACTAAAATAAATCGCGAAAAACCGGAAAAATTGCTTAAATGAAAAAAAAAATCGCCAAATTAAAAGAAAATCGCCGAAATAAAAAAAATCGCCAAAATGAAAAAAATCTCCAAAACGAAAAAACCAAAAAATTGCCAAAATGAAAACAAAACCCCGAAAAAGGAAAAATTCGCCAAAATGAAACAAAACCCATTAACAGAAAAAAATCGCCAAAATGAAAACAAATCGCCAAAATGAAAAAAAGTCCCAAAAACGGGGAAAATCGCCAAAATAAAAAAAAACCACAAAAAAATTGCCAAAATGAAAAAAATTGGCAAAATGAAAAGTATCGCCAAAACGAAAAAAACTCCAAAAAACAGAAAAAAAAATCGCAAAAATTAAAAAATCCAAAAAACAGAAACAAATCGCCAAAATAAAAAAAACCCCTAAACAGGAAAAAATCGCCTAAATGAAAAAAAAACTAAAAACATAAATAAATCGCCAAAAAGAAAAAAACCTCCAAAAACAGAAAAAAAATCGCCAAAACGAGAAAAAACGACAAAACTTAAGAAATCGTTTAAACTGAAAAAAACTTCAAAAAAGCAAAAAAGACACTTAAAAAAAATTCTCAAAACCTAATGTACGGAACCCTTCGTTCGCGAGTCAAAGTCGCAATTTACTGAATTTTTTAATATTAAAGGAATTAAATAAAACTAAGTTTTTTCTTATTTCGTTTTTGCTTTGTTCACTTAACATATTTTAAGTATTTTTTAAAGAACTAGATTGGTGTCAATAAAAAGAAAAATCGAAAATTATGACTCCATCCAAGTTGAAAAACTTGCTCTTTTTGTGTTATGTAAAATTAAATAGGTCTAAAAATTTTTTTCTTTTCCTTTATAAATTGAATATATTTTATGCTTCTGAAAGAAAAGTTTGGCGTATAAAATTTTAAAAATGAAAACTACAGCTCCAAAGATGGAAACTTTGAATGTTTTTTAATATTAAAGTATAAAATTAATTTTTTTATTTCTTTGTTCACTTAACACCCTTTATTAATTTTTTAAATCAGAAAAATCTAAAAGGTTGATTCCAGGGTTGGTAAATTTATTGTTTTTTACAAAAGTAACTAGTTGACCTAGTTAGTTTTTTCTTTTTGTTTACAAGTTTTATATACTTTATGACTAAGAATGAAATAGTTTGGCATAGAAATTAGCAAAAATAAAAGACATAGCTCCAGAGCTGGAAAACTTAAATTTTTTCTGGTATATAAAACTAATTATTTCTTTGGTAGTTAAATATAGTCTATATTTTATAAAGAAATAAATTAGTATTAAGAAACAGAAAACTCAGAAATCTGGTTCCAGGGTTGGAGATTGAAAAAATTTTCGCTAAAAAATAACCAAAAATATTTTTTTTCAGTTAAACAGATTTCATGTTTTAGGAAAATCATTACTCAAGATTTTTTATACATGTTTAATTTTTTTATGGATATCTAATCTAATTAAAGTAAAGGGTGTTTTTTATTGAGGTATAGAACTTTAAGTTGGCATCACTTTTTTAACTGGCGGCCATTTTGTCAGCTGTCAAGTGATTAATATTTAGTTTGGTTTGCCATTTCATCATGAACAGGTTGACAAAAGAACAACGCTTGCAAATCGTGCAAATTTATTTCGAAAATAATGGTTCAGTTCGCGAAGTTTACCGCAAGCTCCGTCCATTTTATGGTCGACATAATCGTCCATCAGAGCAATTAATTCGGTTAACCATAGATCGTTTTCGCACGTCGAACAGTGCGCACCGAAGAAACAATTGCCGCTGTAGAGCAAAGTGTTGAAGAGGACCCGAATGAATCGATTCGCCACCGTGCACAGCAATTGGAGCTTTGTCCATCAACTTTATGGAAGATTTTGAAGATTTTGAATGTGGATGAGTTGTGGTTCCAACAAGACGGCGCTACATGCCACACAGCGCACGTCACAATCGATTTATTGAAGGAAACATTCGATGAGCGCATAATTTCGCGGAATGGACCTGTCAATTGGCCACCAAGATCGTGTGATCTGACACCATTGGATTATTTTCTTTGGGGATATGTGAAGTCGCTCGTCTACGCCAACAAACCAGAAACGTTAGGGGACTTGGAAGCCAACATTCGTGGCGTTATTGCCAACATACGGCCCCATATGCTCGAAAAAGTGGTTGAAAATTGGACCTGTAGAATTGGCTTTATTCGAGCCAGCCGCGGCATAAATGGCATAAAATTATCCTTCCAATAAAGCCAAATTGATGGACATTAAAACGATTTTCTTGTGTTTTATTTCAATTCGAAGTTCTATACCTCTAAAAAAACACCCTTTATAAACGAAGATATGTGCTTATTGTGCTCTCAGTATAATAACTATTAATTTTTAGTAAATGGAGATTTTTTTTTTAATACATATTTTTATTTATTGTATCTTCAAATATGAACTAACAATAAGTATTCAAATCTTAAATCTAAAATCTAATTATTAGGCCCGACCACTGTCGGACATAAATTTAGAGATAGTTATAAATAATACATAAGTAGTGATAATCAAAAGGAAGAAAAAATAAAATAAAATAAGAATTATTTTCAAGCAGTCCCATCTGGAGTGTTGAGTATAAGAGCACTTGTATCCCTCTTTTTTAGGCGGACGTGTCCAGTAAAGTTCAAAATATTACGAGCAAGCGGATTAGGATGTGACTCGAGTTTTGTTAAATATTTGTCTGCATATTTTGCAATTTCTTCAACCACTAGTGGCATATTCAAATCACGATGCATATTTGAGTTTTTTATATACCATGGAGCCGATGTTATTAATCGCAAAATTTTATTTTGCCTTCGTTGGATTCTCTCGACATTGGAAGCTGAAGCAGTGCCCCATAGTTGAATTCCGTAGCACCATATGGGTTTCAAAATAGACTTGTATATCAAAAGTTTGCAATCTAGACTGAGGGTTGAATTTCTACCAATCAGCCAATGTACCTGAGTTAATTTTAGTTTCATTTGGGTTAACTTAGAGTCAATATGGTGTTTCCAAGTAAGCCGTCGATCAAGGTGTATACCAAGATATTTCACATGAGTATGTTGAGGGACAACTTGATTGTTAATCCGAATGGGTAAACACGTATCTCTTCGTAATGTATATGTTACTTGAACACACTTTTGTTCGTTTACCTTTATTCTCCATAAGTTTAACCATAGTTCCAGCTGGGTAATGTGTTCTTGAAGATATCGGGATGCCTCGTAAGGATTTTCATGCATACTAAGGCAGGCTGTATCATCAGCAAATGTGGAAGTGTGTAAATGGAGATAAAACTAAAATTTATCGCTTAAGATAAATTAAAGGAAATGCTCCGTTTCATTTTCCTGATACCTTTCCTTTCTGCTGAACAAATTTCAAAAAAATCCTGTACCATTTGCAATGGGAACTTTAAATCAAGACACTAAGCAGTTTCGCAACATCAATGATTATTAAATACGGGAAAATATAAAACAAGTTAGTTTAGTTGGTATGGAGGTGGAATACTAAGAATATTTTAGAGTTATTAATAAGCAGCACGGTTTTTGAACATCTCGAGAGCAAGTAAACAAGCCCCAATTTTTTGGTATTGTATTGACGTGTCGTCGATGTTGACTGAAATAAGAGTGAATGTAAAATATATCTTAACCACAGAGTGTAGAGTAAAATATTCGACAATTGCTAATATCGAAAATAAAATAATTGAATCAAATTCTTTAATCGAGAAATACTCACAAAACAAATGTGTATATATGTATGTGTCTGTATACTATATATATGTACGTACGTTGGTAAAGGGTATATAAGATTCGGCACAGCCGAATAAAGCACTCTTACTTGTTATTTACTGTTTTTCATTGCCGAGTATTGCAACATGTTTCGGTTTATTGATTTCAATGCTCAATTAAACGGGGTTTCTTTTAATTGTGTTAATGGATCAATTAACATAGTATCGGTTAAATGATGTTTTCGTCTAATTGCTCCAAAAATAGTGCATTTTTAGAAAATAAATTAAGCGGAAATTACTGTACTCAACACTATACATATGTATGTATTTCAGAAAAATAGTACACAAGTCTCAGGTATTTTTTGTCACAAAGTGTAATTACCTGGATGTTTTTAATAATCCATTCCTGAAAAGTCAAAAATACACACATATTGATATTTTAGAAGTAGAGAAAAACTAGTTCCTGAATAATTACTACCAAAGTTTTTCACTGGATAAATTTAAAGTAAAAGGTCAATCCACTATTAAGAAGAAAAAAAAAACAATTTAGCTAAAAACTATGTATGGAGCATACATATATGAAAACCCATACAGTAAAAATGTCCTGATTTTTGGGGAAATGTATTAAAGCGATGACGTTTAATTAACTCATATGATTAATTATGGGAATATGCTTAAATACCTTTAAAAATGCATTTAACCAAACTCACTGTGGTATGCACATACCATCACGAAGTATTAATAAGGAACAAGAAAACAAACAAAAACAAAACAGGAGTATGCATATGTAGTATACGTATATCGCTCCCTTACTACCACATAGGCGTATATAAAAAATGCGTTTTGGAGGTAATAATGCAGGAGAGATCGTTATATCATATTTAACCTTGTTTAAAAATTTTATATATGTAAAAGGCTTGTACACACACCTCTTGAGAAAAGGAACTATTTTTATATCTTTATAGAGTTCTATGTAAATTTAAAACTTATGCTTATTTTATGCAAAACCAGCATTTTGGAGTTATGCCAATGTTGCAATAAAGGAGCGATATGTATCTAATATGTACATTGATGTATGTACCACAAAGTAAATTTGATTGCAGAATTGCGTAAATGATGCATATTTGGACCAAATGTATCTACAGATATTACCTTATAAATTAATGAAAACGGATTATAATTATCGCTATCCAATTTTTAGCGGGACCCATTCAAAAAAAAGTATTCCCAAAGGACCATGACAGACCATAGTTAGGGCTAAGTTATGTACAGAAAAACTATTGTGCTACTTATTCTGCACAAAAATGGTTATATAAAGTATTTTCGAAAAACGCCGCATTGGAAAGTTATGGGGCCAAAAGTGTTTATAGTTTTGTTCTTTGGTGAAAAGTGCAATGTGCATGGCCAGTTTGCACTTTATCAGTGCAATTTTTAAGCACATGTTATTTTTTTAGGGCCAGTCAGAGACTGCCGGTGGAGCATCCATACATTTTTTGGGTTGTCTAATGTACATACATATTTATGTATTTCTAACATATTACCATATTTATTATTATGTAATATAAATAAATAATTCACATTTTTTTGCGAGGATTTGTAAGATTTATGTTTATTTGGTTTTCAATTTTTCGAATACCCAGTCATTTTGGCTTGGATAATTTATAATTATTAGTTTTTGTATCTTGTTTCTTTCATATCATTTGCCAATTATCATGACAAACAATTTTATTTGCTTTAAATAATATATATGTATATATATATACCTATTATAGTTTTAATAATTATAAATTTAAGTTTTCTAGTTACAATTTTTAATTTTCTTAATCAGATATATAGGAACTTTCAATTGTAGTCAAATTGTTCAAATAAAAGTTTATTAAAGTAAACAAAATAAAAACGTACAGTCTTAGAATGGTACCTTTGTAAATAAATGAATTAAATGTTAGATGTTTTATACAAATATTTCTTGTTTTTTAAATTTTTTTATAAAAATATTTTTTATGTTTAAAGGAACTTTATTATTGAATTATAATATAATATTACTTTTTAACTTAGCTTTGATAATTATAGATTTAAATAAACAATATAATAGTGTAATAAAGCAAATAGTGTTATATAAAACTTTCTAATAAAAATCTAATTGCAAGATCAAATGTTGATAATATACGCAAAATATTTTGGAGTTTAATATTGATTATTAATTTTTTTATTTTATTTATTTTCAAAACCAGCAACATTCTAAGGCTGAGTTTACATCTGGCATTTCATGTGTTGTCATTTTGTGGTGTCATTTCTTATTGCCATCAAATTTTTTGATGACACACTATTTTGTTGTGTCATTGTGACACGAAAGAGTCCCATCCCTAAATAATGGCAATACGATATCATTGTCTACATCAAGAACTAATTTTGACACAATGACATTTACCCGCAGTTTTTAACTTAATAATTAAGTACGTAATTAGCTAATTTTTATTTAAAATTAAATTGTAATTAAATACGATTTCATTTTTTCAGTGGTTAATTAAAGTTCTTATTAAATTACATTGAAAGTACGGCAGCACTGCAAAACTTCTAAAGAACAGCTGCTTAGCATAAATAAAAAAGTTAGGTTATAAACATGTAGAAAATTAAAATTGCATAAAAACGCATTTTATGAAATCAAGGGAACATTATAATACATTTTTCTATTACTTTATTCCATAATATGTAAGTTTGTATTGTATATGTTATATATTTATGAAATTTAAACGAAATTCTTCTTCGACCACATGATGTTTTCAACCCGACCACATGATGTCATGTCTATGTTTTCAATAAACACATACACGCATAAAAACATATGGTACGTTCATAAAACTTAAGTAGTATTTAATTACACAAGGTTGGGTATTTAATTATTATTTAATTATGCACTCAAAAACACAATTTCGTATTTAATTAGAACTTAAAAATAATTACAGTTTGATTAGCCAGTCAAAAACTGGGGGTTAGTGTCGTTTGCTTCAGTTTGCTTTATCATTGTGAGACTTTGCTTTTGGTATTGTTTCTTAATTAATATTCATACAAATGCATAATCGCAAAATTATTCAATTGGCTAGTGCCACTGTCCTTTTTTTTGTCAATAATAAGAAAAAATTAAGAAAATCTAAAAAAAAGTGGTGGAAAAGACCAGGGCTTAATATGCGTGCCACCAAAGGATTCTAAATTTCTTGCATATGAAGACCTAATTCAAACGAAATTTCTGCCCATGCAGTTTTCCTTGCATTTGTATCGCTATAAATGCTACATAAATATATAATTTCATACAGCCTCACGAACCACCACAAGCTGAATTAGCTGTGTAGTCATGTCATGCGTCCAGGGCGCTTGATTTTTTCTCACACTCTTCTGTTCTTTTCCACTTTCGTTGTCGTTTTCCATACTTTTAAGTCTTTATACCCACATACATTTAAAATTCTTTCGGCTTTTTTGTCAAAATGTCAACACGCTGACATTTTCTTTTTATGTTTGCAATGCAGCCAACGTATTCTCACA
The DNA here is from genome assembly GCA_944452675.1 of Tachina lurida. Lineage (NCBI taxonomy): Eukaryota > Metazoa > Arthropoda > Insecta > Diptera > Tachinidae > Tachina > Tachina lurida. The sequence goes on along the minus strand of OX101757.1, from coordinate 3,929,482 downwards.
GCTGTTTACATCAGATGCGCAAACAGTTTGTGTAGTAATGCCACACAACGAAAAATATCGGAAATGACAAACTTTGCCACTAGTTCCCACTGTTATTTTTGTCATATTTGTTACAAAATGCCACAGTGTGTACTCGGCCTCAATGTTGTTAGGGTTGCTGAGTGCAGCTAATTATAAAGGCCTGTAGAACATTCATAATATTTAAAGGTTAAGCTTAAATTAGACGTGACATAGCCATAACGCCATAGCCATAACCAAACCAAAATTCAATTGATTTCTATGGTGAGAGTGAGAGTGAGAGAGGCTCGCCATAACTCTCACCATAGAAACCAATTGAATTTTGGTTTGGTTATGGCTATGGCGTTATGGCTATGTCACGTCTAATTTAAGCTTTATGTAGCATATCAGGATCACTTTTGCATTATGAAGTGAATAGCAAGCATTTAAGTAGGTACTTACTGTCATTCTCTGGTTTACAAGCGTTGTTGCGAATACTTCTTGTTCGCAGCTTTTAGACATGAAAACAATTATCCAAAAATGGGACAATAAATTTTTTCTTGAACTATTTTGGGACTTTAAAATTTTTTGTGTAATTTCGCCCCAACATTTAACACAAGTAAATTTTTTAATTATAGATCTTCATTTCAATTAAAAAAATTTTACTCCGTAAATTTACTACCAAACATTTTTATGTTTGACTGTACTTGTCTTAAAAATTTTATTTTTCTTTAATTTTCGAATTGTTTAATCAGTGGAAAGAATTTTCAGCAAGATAAAGTTAACAAAACCTTATATGAAGAATAAATTGTCTGGTACCAGCCTGTCAATATGCATATGAAGGCCAATATTGAGGGGACCTTTTTAAACCAACCAAAAAAATTTTGAAAATGAAATATTTTAATTAAAAATTGCATGCAGTATACAATATTAGTAAATAGGGTTATTTTCAAATTCCTGCAAAAAAAAAAAAAAAAAAAAACACATAACCTCATAATGAGAACTTAAAGAGAGAGAGTCGAAATCAACAACGTCATAAATGTTGCTACATATAAGTTCGATGGGCACTTAAACTTTCGAGTGAATATTATTCATATATTACATTGCATAAGTATGAGTGCGCATAAGTACCAGACATTACAAGTCATGATTCAACTTTACTCAATTTTTCACTACTCATTGCTGTTCTCTGATGCAAATTGTAAGCTTTTATTATGTTTAAGTTTAAGGGTGGATTTTTAAAGCAAGCGCGCAAAACTAATGTCAATGCATTTGTATGTGCTCAGAAAAATTAAAGATCATACCAAGGCGAATTGATAACAAGTGACCTTAATATTCCAGATGATTATCAGTTGTTCGAAGGCTAATTGAACTGCTTTAGACCCCGATTGTCAAAATTTCTTCTTCTATCTAATGCTTGTTTATGTTTAAAGTGAAAAGTGTATGTATTTTATAAATACATATGTATATGAATGTAAATATGTATGTATGTATGTATGTATTCGTAATTTAGTTAACTGTTGTTGTCAGATGGGGTTTTTTAAGGCCAGACGCTTGCATGTTGTTTTTAGTACACAGAGAAAAAAGTGCCTACTGAGTACCTCATAAAATAGAACAAAAATAAGAAATCTCTATGGTTTTTTTTTCAATAAGGAAATCTTATTAATTTCATAGGGAAAACCTTTCTGAAAAAATCAAGAAGAAATCTTCTAGTTTTTATTAGGTTATCTTATTGATTTTTTCAATAAGATTTTCTTCTTGTTTTTGTTAGGCGACCTAATAAGAAATAAAAATAAAATTGCGTCTTTATTCTCTGTACTTATGTATTTTCATTTAAATTCTATACCATACACATATGTATGTATGTATGTATTATATTGTAGATGTTATTTATTTATACATACATACATACACATGATATATTCTTAACTAACTTACTCACCAAGTATTGAACCAACAAACTTCTGACTGATAGACAAGCACTCTAACCAATATGCAACAAGCAGGCTGAATAACCATTGAAATTATTGTGCAGACATTCTTATACAAAAATGAAATAGATCATTAAAAAAACTTTCTCTATGTATATTAATAGATATAAAATAACAAGACACCTCATAAAATCAAGAAGATTTCCTTATTAAAAAAATCAATAAGATGCTTTACACATAATCATATAGGAACCCAATAAAATCAAGAAGAAAACTTCATTGAAAAAATTAATAAGGTAGCCTAATAAAATCAAGAAGAAAATCTTTTTAAAAAATCAATAAGGCAACCTAATAAAATCAATAAGAAATCCCTATAGTTTACAATTTATAAGAAAACCTAATAGAATCAAGAAGTTTTTCTCTATGGATTGTTTTTTTGGTACCAAAAATAACGGAAATTGAGTAAAAAAAGTTGTGAATAATAAGATTTCTTTTTGATTTTATGTGGTTTTCTTCTTGATAAAATTAATAAGATTTACCACATAAAAATAATAAGGAATCTCTATGAAAAAATCTTCGCTTCTTTCTGCTGGGATACCCCTTAGCCTAAAAACGTTTCATAGAGAAAATCTTCTTGATTCTATGAGGCAGTTTTTTCTGTGTGTATTGTTGTATTGTTATAGCGATAAGGTCACCTAATATGAATTCGCCTTGGACCATACACACAACGTGTGTGTGTATGTATATTAGTGACGTTTGCTTACGCGCCCATGTGTAGGAAGAAGCAAGCATCACAAATTCTTTCGTCACGAAGTATTTCCTTTACTTCTATACCTGCAATAACTGAAACAAATGTCTTGCATACATTTTTGTTTAGCGTTTGTTTTAGAAGACTTCGATGCATGTCCTGAAAGTTTTTTTAAATGTCTTTTGCAGGGTTCTTCTTAGTCATAAGTCCCCTAGAAAATCGAAATGTTAAATCGGCCACCTTTTCTTCATATACGTATGTATTTGGATTAATTTCGAAGTAGTCTTACTGCCTTATAAATGCAAGCATGGGCTAGCCGATGAGGTATTAGAAGTGTTAATAAATAACCAGTCAAAAGTGGAAGTTGTTCTCAAGAAACGACATTTTCATTGCTTCCAAAGTATTACTGTAAGTGTAGAAGCTAATTAACTGACAGCTACTAATGCCGAGTATACGCTATGGCATTTTGTGATATCGCAATAGTGTGTACTAGTGACAAGGTTTGCCTTTTCCAATATTTTGCGTAGTGTGCCATTGATTTCAATATAAAACACATAATATGAACGACGTTGCACACATTTTGACAACACAAGAAATGCCATATTTGTATTCAACTTTACAGAAGTAGTATTTCAACTTCTGTCAGTTGTACTAATAAATTCCAATTATTTTCCAACTGCTTACATTTCATATTCAACTTTGATATTCAATTAAATTAAATTCAAAAGCATTATAATTAACAAAACAATTTAATATAATGGTGAAATATTACTCATTTAAAGTTTAAAATAACATAATTATTAAACAAGTCGAAAATAAAAGTTTTAACAAAATAACTATTTTCAAGAAATTGAAACAGTGTTATTCATACATATACATATATATTCTTTTCAATAGTAGAAATCATTTGAAAAATAATAATAATAAACTAAATTAAATTAAATAACGTTGAAATATTGCAAGATTTCTTCATGTGCGATTGAAGTACGATTATATTTTAACAAACATAGCTCACAGAGAAATGCGTTTATGTATTTGAATTTAGTTTATTTCATGATTATAAGTCTACATTAAGTTAGTTTCACATAATTAAGCCGAAAACTGCTATAAATCTGTATTATCTCAATTGCCGATCCAATTACAAAATGTTGCATACGAAAAAATTTGAGAAATGCCTAAACTTTCAGAATATATATTTCAAAAGCACCCTGATACAATACAAAATTAACTAGAGGGTAGAGCTGCAAGACTATCGATAGTATCGATACGTGTTGCATTTAAAATTTTGGATATGCGAAAAACATTTTATTATAAATAACGCATTTGGTAACATACAATACCTTTTATGTTTTTTTTTTAAGAGAAGTAACTAACACTCAGGCAATTAATGCCTACTACTATTACTAGGTGTTACCTTCTTTAGGAAAGGGATAGTGATAGAGAAGAGAGGTTGTGAAGAAAGAGATAGAGGAAAGCTTCATTCTTTTACAACTCTGCTCTTTGCACGTTTTTATTAATGCAGTGTTGCATCGCCTCTCATGTTAAATGAGGCGCATTAATTTTTTGAAGCTGTGTTTTGTAGCCATTTTATTGATTATTTTACTTCGCCGATGATTGTGCTACACAACGAAGGAGGGTGCTCTGATGTTACATTAGGATTAGTATCTGCTGAAGTCGTTATAGTTCAGTGAGTATGGTGTTGTTATTTAATGACTGTTGGATACAGGGATTGAACCCAGGACCTTCGGTTTTGTACTCAACGTGCTAACTACTGCAGCCAATGCCAACGCAAAGATTTAAGAAAAAAAGGGATTATCTCATTAAAAGACATTATTATACTTTTTATAGCGATATTCATAAGTTTAATGGTAGGGAAAGAGAAAATTTTTAAATAAAAATACAAATATTTATTTGGAAAATATAACAAAAATAGTTGCTATCAGTGGACTATACCAAAATAAAGTTTGGAAAAGCTTTTTTTTAAATTTACTGTTTGCTTAGGAAATGGTTTATTTTCAATTAATATTTTAACTGTGTGGCTTTGTGTTTGGTGCGTAGCTCACAGCCTCAACACATTCACAGCGAACACCAAGGGTATAGTTATGTAATTATAAGCTGTGCGAAATATTTACAGAGAGAATAAAAAACCGAATATTATAAACCTTCTGCAAAACAAGAATTTTGACAGAATTACACCTGAGTTGACATGTTAGACAGTGATGCCAACTTCTTTTGGCTCTAAAAGCACATCTAAATTTAAAAAAGCATTAAAAGGCGTAATTTTGAGATCTAAAAAGCGTAAAAAGCACTATCGTGCAAAACGACTGAAGATCCAAACGTGTGAAGTTTAGTAATGTTTAATATTTTCTAAGCTATTCTCTATTTAAAGATATATATACACTTAAAAATTAAATACACCAAGTTTTTATTAAAGTAATTTTAAGAAATACACAAGTTTCTTAAAATCTTTTTCTTAGCTTGGCACTATCACCGAAAATTTGGCGTTTTGAGTCTTCAAAAAGCACTAAAAATAGTACGAAAAGCACCAAGTTGGTATCAATGATGTCAGATGTAAGAAACATGTCGTGTACAACTTGCTTAAAGCAGGTCGTACACGACATGTTTTTTACGTCTGACATTTCAACTTTTCAACTCAGATGTAATTCTGCATGTCTGTCAAAATTGTTCTTTTACAGACGGTTTATAATATTTGGTCACAAACGTGCATGTACAAATACGTCTGACATTGTCTGTGTTTGTTTCCAACAGCTGATCTATGCTCCAATTTTATTAAATATTTTGTGAAAAGTGGTTTTAAAATGAATACAGAATGAATATTTCATATACATATGTACAGATAATATTAAAAACGTATCTTTATTAAATCTTTCTCCATTTCTTAAAAATAAATAAATGAAATTATAGTCTGTCTTTTCTATTAACTTTGTAAATATTTCGCACAGTTTTTGCACAAACCTATGTCGGCCTCCGTTTCAGAATGGAGTGTTGCCGGCACAAAAGTGTTTCTTTACGCCGTAAAAAGTTCAGTCATTTTAAAGAATTTTTCATTAAATTTGAAGAATCATGTTAGGATATAAAAATGCAACGCAATTTTATTGCATGTACATGATTGTTATTTAATAGTTTAAAAAAACATAAATATATAGGTGTTGTAATATATCAACTTCAGCCGGCTAATGCTTCCGTCAATAGCGGAACGCCGCTAAATGTTTCCTCACGGCATAGATTTCTAACGACATATTTTGCATAACAAAAACAGCTGATGTCAGAAGCTTTGTCAGAAGAAAATAGAACACGCTCTAATTGAAGTTTTGTCAGAAGACTTTGCGTCTGACTTTTACAGAAGCAAAGTTTTAAAGGTACCACACGACATGTACATGGTTTACAATGGGAAATTTGACAAGTCAGACGCAAAAAACATGTCGTCTACGGGGGGCTTAAGTAAATCTTAAACAAGGAGGACATTAAATGAAAAAAATATTCTACAGCTTACAGGAAAATCTTTCTAAACCTTAGAAATATTTGCCTCCACAGAGTCATCCAGCTTTTTAGAATCTAAAGGCAATATTTCTCTGCCTTGAATTGGAGACAAGGGATAAATCTGCTTTTTAAGATTCTATTTGTATGTAGTTTGTTAATTTTTGGCGCTGTAGGTACTAAATAAGTGGGATCAATTTATTTACTCCTAAGCCAATCGACTTGTCTTAATCTTGTGAGTCTCACAAAGCCAGCGCCCTTTATTAAGTCCAACACAGCCTTAAAAATAAAAACGTGCAAAAAAGAGTTGTAAAAAATTAAGCTTTTCAAAATAATGGAATAGTAATAGTAAAGAATAGTTCTCATGATATAATATAATTCATTCATAAAATATACATACTTAATTTTGCAATCGGCTCAGCAGCTCAGAAAATACATATATGTTACTTTTATGATGATCGAAATAATTTATCTTATTTTATTGCATCTTATGAAACTACAGCGGCATAATGCAGGTGGCGTTACAGTAACAGGGTTTCCAAATGAGTTAAAAGGAGACTAACTACTGCATTGATATGTTGTGAGTGTTTGGTTTTGTTAATTTTCATAGCTTTATTGTGTTTTCTTTTCTATAAACCAACTGTTAAAACCTGGTTTTACCGTACAAATTGTTTATGTTAAACTCAAATTAAAACCATTTTTGAATTGGTTTTAATAGTATGTTTGCACCGACTTTAAAAAAAGTAGGTTTAAGTAAATCACTTCAAAGTGTTTCCACCGAGCTTGTGAATGATTTATTGTCCGAATTTTCGTACTCAATTTATGCACGTGCTTTATAAGGTACAGCAGCTGTAATTTGAATTTTATTCACATGTGGTTGACATTTAAAATTGATTAAATATTCCTTTTTTTCGAAATTGTCAATCACTATTGATGGATGACCCAGGGATGGAGCTTGTAATTTTAAAAGCAACGCAGGGTTGCATACATAAATCGCGTTCGAAAAATAGTATTTTCGACATTATTTAAAATAAATTAACCACTTTAAGGTGATTTATCCATATGCAAAATGTATGGTAAATCATGTAGAAATTAACATGATTTGCACAAATCATCATGATTTGTATAAATCATGCCGGTGGAAACATATATACTATAAGTTGGTTTTGTGAAATGCAACCCTGTTTTCGCTAAGATAAACTCAGTGCTGCCAAGTTAAAATGACCGGCAGCAGCCAATAATGTTTATGCTAGTGAATAACAGTAGATGTCGCTTGAAAGATTTTCAACTTAAAATTTGATGCAGCCGCAACAATAATCAAAAAATTATGGAAAAAAGTGTCTTTCGGAAGGAAAACAACGAAAATATTTTCATTGACCCCTGGGACTGACATCGATCCGCCGATAAAAAAGTTGTATTTTGTAATGTATTTGTGCATTTTTTATATACAACAACTTTATTTCCAAGCAGTTCTTTACTTTGTATTACTAGTTCCACAATTTTAAAATATTTATTTACAAAATATAAAATAGTTTCCATTTTGCAACGCATTACAAAATTTCTTAGTTTTTCATACAAACAAAAACAGTTGTACAATTTTTCAAACGCAGAAATAAAGTTATTAGACAGTCTGTGAGTTAAAACCTGAAGTTAACAAACTTGCAATGTGAATGCTGTTTCTGGTTTTAACGTTAAAACCAGGATTTAACTTTCAGTGTGAAACCACGAATACATATGATTATTTATCAAAAGCCTCTTGTCACAAAAATTAAACTTTTGGAAAATAAAAGAAAAGTGGGGTCTAATCGTCGCTTTCGATAACGAACTGATTCGATCACGTTTATCAATTTGTGATAATGGCATTCGCTATTGAACAATGTAATATTATGGTCGGTGATCGAATGTTATAATGTCAAACTGAAAAAACGTGATCGAATCAGCTGTTTATCGAAAGCGATTAGTTTCTTAGGAGAGAGAAAGAAGAGGGAAAAAGAAACGTTTCTGTTTCGCTCGTGTCTCTCTCCATTAAACTAATCAGCTTAGCAATAAGACTTGCTTAGTGTAAACTAGGACTAATTACTTGCATTCGCTTTCGAAAAAATTTAAACTTATTATTCGCTTTCGCTAAACTGACATTCGTTACATCCCTAGTTCTCGTTATATGTAAAATAGCATTTTCACAGGGACGCACCTTTTAGCAAGGTGGAATTTTTTTTATAGAAAAGAAAACACCATCAGTTTCTTCCTCGAAGAGAAAGAGTGTTGCCGTTAAATTGTAATTGAAATTCAAATACACGCACACTCATATTTTCGCAATTTGGTATTGTGTTTTTTTTTATCAGTTTTAGGAATTCTATATAAGAATATACATACATATGTATATGCATATAAGAATTTTACTCTAGAAGACATAGAAAATTAAACATATGTATAACGAATGATAATAATAATAAAAAAATAAAAAAAAACATTAATATTTAAAAGTTTGATTCCTTAGCCTATGGGGGTTTTTTAATCCTACATGGCTAAATAAGTATGTATATGCAATTTACTGTTGTAAATACCAATAATGTAAATAGTGTTTACTAATATTAAAAATATTTGTTATTCATATATTTATTCAATAAAGTAACCTAAAGTTTATGTAAAAAATTCAATAAAATAAGGGCAAAACAATTAATTAAAGTTTTCGAATGTTAGGAACTTAGTTACTCTTTTTTTTCTCAAAAATATTAGCAATACATATATGTAAATGGATGTAATGATTATTATATCATGATATATGTATGTATATTTAAAATATATTAGGAACACGTTTTACTTTCAAATAAAGTATGCTTTTTAGTGACTAAATCGTATATATGTAGGTGCGCATTAAAAGGACAAATTGTAATTTTATTGTTGCTTAAATCAATAAATATCAAAACATATTGGGCAACAATGTTAAATCCAATATTTTTTAGTGTTTATATAAATTACTTGCTCAATGTATTATTTGTTTTGTACGTTCTTCGTATGCAATATTAAAATTGCTACAAAGTCGAAAAGTGAAGCTTTTTTCTGCAAGGATATGGTTTCATTTTGTAAATTTTGAAAATTATTCGAACAAACGACAAACGAGATAAAAACCAATTAAGTCCGTATTTGAAAGTTTGCGTTTTAGTATAGGAAATTATTTAACTTTTTATCTAAAATATTACAAGGAATATTTTTGTGGAATATTTTAAACCTCTAACTCTTCTCTGTTAAAATATTTGCCATACAATTCTACTATAAGTCACTATTTAGCGACTTTAACTTGTTTGATGTATCATTTCATACGATTTAAAGCTTTGTGATCTATTTGTCGTCGTTAGGATGTTTCTACATCGGCGTAGAGGTTTATGAAAGCGTTTGTAATCTCGTAATTCTAACATACATACATACATAGTATGTGGATAGAGGTAAAAGTTGATTAATTTTTTAGAACCTAAATTGATTTCACATTGTTTTATTTTTCTTTTAAAATATAAATGATATCCATTTGAATTTAAAGTTTTAAATTCTTATTCGGTTCTAGTTACGTAACATTTTTCTACCCTTTCTGAAAGTTTACATATTTTTGTTTCCATAATTTTGTGATCGGTTAGGTACATAGTTCAGAAAATACAAATTTATTACCATTATTCAAAAGTTAGATGAAATTGCAATAATTTCATCTTCGGTATATTGTTTGCGTATGCACTGAGAGGATAGAATTGTATCCAAAATGCTGGGCTTGTAAGAAAATACTTCACAACAACTTATCATTACAGCTCTATTGAATATGACATGTTCAGGCATTTTGTTTTTTTTCCAAAAATAGAACTCGCTGTTATCAAATGAGGCAAATTTTTTAACATTACTACTCCAATATATTTTGCATTATCACTTAAAAATTAAGCAACCCTATCATTTTGATGCGCGTCTTATAATTACATACATATGTATTTGAGAGTGATTTTCTATATATAATTAATTTTTTTTTAATATCAGTATTATATGTATGTGTATGTGTATGTATATTTGTATGCCTGTATATTCATACAAAATACATGCTAAAATATTATTTACTTGCTTCTCAGTTATTAGCAGTAAGTGTTTTTCTATTATTTTTAAAAATCTAATTTATCCACACAAGTTTTCTGTTTTAAATACTTAATATTATAATTTAAATGTCGTATTTTTCGTTTTACATTTGTTTAAAAATAGGAACTTTTATGTTTTTTATTTCTTTTTCAAATGGACCAAGTTGTTAAACTGGCATTCTTCAGCAATTACTTTTTGATTATATGCGAAGAATAGAAATTTGAAAAATTAATTTAGCATTTTGCTCTTCTGTGAAAGAAGATTATCCATATATTTGTCAGCGGCAACAGTTCATCATATTATGTTCACTTTTAGTAATCTGAAAAAGAAAAATAGAATATTTATGTTTAGTAAGATTCTGTATAATTTTAATCAACATAGTACTTTTATAATAGTGTAACATTATTAATAGACTGAATGAAATAGATATGTATCTACATTCATATGTATGTCAGTGATGCAAAATGTGGCACAATTGGGTCATTTGTGGCAGTTTTGGATGTTTGAAGGGACTGCGGTAGAGATGGGCGAAATATATCGATATTGAAATATCGATATTTGAGAAAATAAATATTGATATATATCGCCGATATTTCAAAAACTGATATATCGATACATTGATTCTTATTTATGAGTATCGGGTTTCGATATTTTTAAGAGATCTTTAAATTTGAGCAGTTTTTTAACTTTTATTTGTTAACGAATCGAAATGTAAAATTTGGTTTGTGTGGCTATAAACCTAAAGGCAGCAATAGTTTTTACTTTCTGTTCTGTCACGCACAAGCTGACTTTTTTTTTGTTTATAGAAATCTTATACAAGCCGTTAGTTCTCTTTCGTTCTGTTCTGTTGCGGTTCAAACTGTGAAAATAGATTTCGAAATAAACTGTGATTGTACTTTAAGAATTTAAAAAATTAAATTTTTACCTGGAAAACATAAAACTATATTGAAACATAACAATGGGCGATTTAAAACTCATCACTTTACTGGAAAACTGTGACCGTTCTGATCTGATAATTTATTACAGAAAAAGTGACTGTTAAAATTTAGAAAGAGAATGGCGCAGCACAGAACAGCAACAGGAAGTAAAGAATAATGAAGCCTTAAGGAGCTCAAGTAGATTACGTATAACTTAACATATGAGCATTTCTCCGAGAAATTTCACATTTTGTCGCGTGCGACAGCAAGCAATTCAGCTTGTATTTTTGAACAACGTGACTCGATTTTTCTTAAAATTTTACGTAACGAAGAGCTGCTGACGGACTACAAAATATATAAAGAAGTAAAAGTTTCGTTTTCTTTGAAGAAACAAGCATATTTGCTTAGTGTCGCACGCTACAAAAAGTTGGCATTCCTGTGGAAATGCCCATATGTTTCTTTTGTATTGAATTTCTTAAAGTGATTACTTATTCATTCGAAATGAATGCATACTTTTTTACAGTTTTTCAGAAATTATATAGTACTCGTAATACAAATTAAACATACAGATGCAAGGATAAATTTGTTTCCTTTTTCGATATCAATATCAATTTGGGTTTTCTTCACTCAACCGACATTCAACATTTATTGGTCATTGATTTTTACGAAAATCGATTATTTACGATTAGACTGATAGTAAAATTTTTTTTGTTGTCTGAGAGGGTATAGCTTCCCATTGGTCCCATTCTAAAAAAGTGAGCGGGGGCACGCCCACAAATTTTTTTAATATAATTTTAATAAAAAAAAATTTAATAAAAAAAAACATGTTGATTATTGAGTTCTTGTTGCAACTTTGTTATTTGTTGTTAGGCTTCTCATTTGTTTAAATGAAAGTTTATAACATAATAACTCTAGTTGTTCTAAGAAATTTGGGTAAAGGTTCCCTGATAATCTGCATTAGCAACAGTGCAATGCGCATAGGATCCACCTAAACCCCTCAATAATCAATTTCAATGTATTTTTAATACAAAATGTTTCACTTAATAAGTAATATAATAATTTGGGATTATTAGTGCGTTTAAAAATTTTAAACTTATCATTTTATAATATACTTATTTTATTGCTGCAAAACCTATAAAACACCTCTGGTTCTTGTAATTATACAATTTGAAAGTTAAAAAATGGGCGTGGTTACGCCCATTAAAATTTATCATAATATTTCACGCGGCTCTACTTAACCGATTTTTACGAAACTTACCACACACCTGGAGCTCTAAAATAGACACATGGCCGGAGTCCAGGTGTATGTAAGTTCTCAATGCAGTGTTGAGATAATGCAGTAGAATGTCGGCTCTTTTTAGGGTTCCGTACACCAAAGGTGAAAAGGAACCCTATTGTTTTCGCTACGCTGTCCGTCCGACTGTCACAGGGTATTTTCTCGAGAACCGTAAGAGCTACGGAGCTGAAATTTGGACACAGTGTGTAGACATTTGGCCGCTACAACAGCAATTATGAGAGTTGGAAATTAAAGGGTGTTTCAAAACGAGTAATGAAAAATGTTAAAATCCCATGTAATATACATACAATTGTATGTATATACATTTGAAATTTGTAAGGTTAGTGTATTTTTATACAGACTACAACAATTAACACTAAAATTAAAAAAAAAATAAATTAAAGGGTGTTCCATCAGTTAATGCAATTTCGACTATGTAATTTTGGCAACTTGCTGTATCAAGTGGCGATAGTACACTAAATAATTTTTTCAAGGGCACCTAAAATATTTAAAAACTTAAAACCATTTAATTTCAACCTCCAAATTTGTTTATTTTTTACTATTTCAGTCTTTAAATTAATTTCTAAGATTTACAAGTCTTCTTTCAATTTTTTGTATTCACCATGAAATTCGTGATAGCAAATTTCACTTCATGGGGAATGAAAATTTCATGGGAACAAAAATTGCATATTTTATTCACGATAGCTGTGATTAGTAACAACCACTAAAATCTTAATTACAAATCGAAGGTGTTGCGTAGAAAGGGTCAATATCGCATTATTTTACATAGAATATTGGATCTTTTTACCCAACACCATCGATATGTTTAAATTAAATTGTACCAACATAAAGTTATTTACACATTTAACAATATTTTCATACATAAGCGCACAGGCACTTCAAATATAACAGTGCAACCGATTACACATAAAATATTTTTAAACAATAGGGCTACCGACATTAAATAAATTTTCATTGTTTAGTTTAAATGTCTTATTTGTTCATAAAATAAAGATTTTGAGCTCTCGTTAAGGCCATTTTTACTCACTCCATCAATATTTTAAATAAATCTTAATAATTCTACGTATTAGAATAACATATCACAGCCCTCATGAATAGTGTTATTTATAAGTAAACTAGACATCCAGTACCAATTATTTCCCTTTTTAGTTTAGCTTTTAATAAATACCATTTGTGAAGCAATGTAAAAGCGAAAAAAATTCCTTAAAAAGAAGGACTTTCCCGGACGCTAATCTTTTCTGAGGACAGAGATGCCAAAAAGAGGACGGATAACAACTCTAGTGTACCAGAGAATCACAATAAGTACAAAAAAAATATACATACATAAGTACATAAATAATCTTAATTTTAGCAACTCCGTATAATCCTAATTGTAGCCAGTGCTGCCAGAGTGATGATTTTATCATATTTTTGATGATTTTTGGACCAAAATATGATTTTAAGATTTTTGTTCTCGAATGATGATTTTTAATTTTGCAAATTATGATTTTTACTTTCAATACATACATATGTATGTACAATTTTCTTTGTTGTTCTAGAATGTTTGTCAATAGCTACACCTATAAAGAAAAATTTTTGTTCCAGCGAAAATATTCGTCTTCATGGAAACAGGGGGGTCATTTGAAAAAAAAAGAATAAGAAAACGTCACTTTACAAAAAAAGGCATGTTAGAGAAGTGACGAAAAATCGGTCCGGAATATATTCAAATATTGCACAAATGTATACCAAATCGTTTAACAGAAGTCATTCGTCGCCAAGAAAAAGCAATTTGCCTCTAAATTTTAGAGTATAAAACAACTGTAGATCAGTGATACAAAATGTGGCACAATTGGGCCATTTGTGGCACTTTTGTATGTTTGTGGACCTGTGGTACTCTCTAGGATATTTTGGCCCCTTCAGTAGAAGTAAATTTTGCAAAAGGATTTCTACCATTAGAAATCGTTTATGTAAACTTTTGTGTACAAATATATACAGAATTATTCAAGAAACTCTTTCTATTCACCAATCCTCAGACTGAAAATTTATATTGAAATCAAGAATAAAATTTGAAAATTCAATTTTGTTTTCAATATAAGTTTTCAGTCGAGAGTTTTCTTTCGATATTGTGAAACAGGCCATAATAGAAGAAATCGTTGTCATGTAAAAATACTGTGTCATATTTAATACAATAAAAAAAAAATAATGAAATCTAGTTCTAATAATTGTTATGATGGAGATATTTTAAAACTTAACACAAAAAATGCTTTTAAACAGGGGTAAATGAAGGAATTATTGGACTTAGAATTTAGAGATTATGTTTAATAAAATTAGTATTACATAAATATTGTTTTTTAACTAAAATTTAGTTTTTTAAGCAACATACATACATATAAAATATGTATTTACTTTAATTTAACAAAAAATAAATACTTTAACAAATTTGAACTTTTGTCGCTAAGTTCTGTTTTTGCTCTAAACAAAATAAATCACATATTATTAATACATACTTTTGTCTTTATTTAAATTAAAAGATTATAGTCGAGTACATTGAAAAACCTTTTTGGCCCTATCAAAGGTATTTTTTTCAAAGTATATTTATATAAAGTATATGCAGGGGTCTAATCGTCGCTTTCGATAACGAGCTGATTCGATCACCGTTTTTCAGTTTGAGATTATGGCATTCCATATCGAACCATATTATTACATTGCTCGATAGCGAATGCCATAATCTCAAACTGAAAAAAGAGATCGAATCAGCACGTTATCGAAAGCGACGATTAGGCCTCAGGTCTACAACAACTAAGAAAATAAGAAAACAACATGCGCTTTGTTTGTGTAAAAATAATGGATGAATGTCAAAAACAGATGATTACAACCAGACCTGGGCAACTTGCATTACTTTTCATAAGCACTGATTGAAAATCAAAAATTTTAGTGAAAATTTAAATTTGATGCTTGTAATGCAATATTTTTTGCACTAAAATAAAATCTCTTAAAAGTAAGGGATTAATATTGCATTAGCAGCTAATCGTATGGCAAAAAATGCACTAATTTTGTATTGCCACTGCGCACATCATGAAGTAATGCAATATTATTGCAATATCACATATTGTACACAGTAAAATTATATAAAACGTAATCATATTTTTATCAGATAGCACAAATAAAAAAATACAGTAAAGGTAAAGTACGTGCATACAAATGAAAGATCAGAACTTAGGTTTTGGCTTATTTTATTGTAAAGTTATATCTTAAAAAATTGTGATTTTGTTTTTATGTATGTACACTAGAGTGTCAGTTATTTATTTTTTTTATTTCTTTCACTCTTACTCCCCAAATCGGTTCAGTTTTATGTAAAAAAAAAATACAAAAAAGTTTCATAGCGATAAGTTGTGTTTTAGGGGGTGCGCCCGTCCCTCAAAGTTGGCCTTCAAGCATATTTTCAATGTAATTTGTGTCCCTATGACTATCTTAAAAAAAACATTTTACAAGAATATGATGTATGGCAATATTTTAGCTCTTCTAGTCTACAACATTAGTCTCAAAAAATTTTTTTTTGCTAAAATTAATATTTTAGGAAATAATGAAGAAAATAACCAACAAAATGCCAAAAATTATAAATACCAAATTGCATTTATATGGAAATTATTTTATTAAGGGTTTACATTTATATCTATTAAATTATTTAATACATATATTAGGTATAACAATAAGAAAACTTAACAAAAAAACTAAAAAATTACATTGAATATATGGGCTTGAGGGCTAACTTTGAGGGCCGTACGCACCCCCTAAAACTGAACCGATTTGGGGGGTGAGAGTAATAGAAATCAACAAAAAAAAAATTTTCCATACAATTAACGGCCAACTCTAATGTGCACATTTATGTTCTATTCTTCGCCATGTGATTTGGTGCTAGCGCAATATTAATGTATTACTTTAAGGGCGACTTTTTGGGATCGAGATTAGTTTATTTCTCTAATTAGCTAATCCGAAAATTAACTTAATCTTAATTAATTGAGTTTGATATTTTTGAGTGGTAGTTTAAACTTCTTATTATGTGTAGTATTACCATACGGAGGAACAAAATAGTGGCAACTTTTTCTGTGCAAAAGTCATACATGTTATCAACAGAAGAAGAAGAAGAAACTGACATATTTTATTATTTACAAGTAAAATTTTGCGCGTGTTAAAGGAAATATATAACTAATATAAAATATATATGTATATTTATTTATGTGTTTTTAAATTATTTCATCATATAATTTTTACAAAAAATTATATGTTTCACAAGTGTATGTTGTCAATATTAATATAAGATTAAACCACCACGATTGGCCGCTTAAACTAGCAAGTAAAACCATATAATCGACTACCCAAAAATCAGAAATGAAGATTAAGGTTAATTTAATCTCTAATCTTGAACTCAAAAAGTCGCCCTAAACATATTTTAGTTTTATGCCAATAAATTCCACTATAATTATCAAAGTTAGTTCTAATGTAATAAATTTGCATTTGTATTGATTTGGTTTAGTGTGGGAAAATGGTCAATGCATTTGCTTATTTAATGCAAGTCCCAGATCTGCATACAACAAAAAGAAAATGTATGGATAGACAAAACCAAAGTAAATTTCTTAATTGATAAACCTTTATTACGTGAAATCAATAATTAAATATAATTAATTTTAAATGTTTTGTAACACCTTTTTTAAGTAAAAATTTATTTCAACTTTTTCACTACACACAATTGTGTATAACAAAGCAAAGCAAAACAAAATGGCGTACGAAAATTGTAAATAACTTTTGACATTCATGCATTGACACTACACGAGAAAAAAAATTAATCACCTGAGTACTTGCATATACTTTATATATGTAAATTTACTTTGTCTACTTTGTGTATGCAAAAAATGAAACTACAATCATTTGTGTAGATAAAATGGAATGCAAAATGTGTGGCTGTGTGTGTGACTATTTGAAACATCCTTTAAGTGTGTGTGCAAATATGACCCTAAATGCACTATTTTTATATTTGCATAATGGCTGTTTTCTGAAATATTGCGAATATATAAAATATTCTCAAAGTCTACTACTAAAGACTGCTATGCATCTCTACAAGAGACTATTTTTTATTCTAGAAAATTAAACAATTTAAAGTGAATTGGACTCTGAAGCTTTTGCAATTTTATCCAATTCCAAAAGTTTAGAGGAATAACTAAACTTGACGTTAATCTCAATAAAAAAAATTAAATATGCTATATCATGCTACGAGAATATCATGACATCAACTGTCAGTAAAAGAATCTTCTCGGTATCATTTTCATTAAAAACTAAATTGAAAAACAGAATGCTTTTTAAATTAAAATGAATTCTTTTTTACATTTAATTTATTTTACTACTTAATGGTCTGTTAACCAACCCGGGTAACCGAAAAACCGGTTTTTAAAAAAGCCGGTTTTTTGAAAACACTAGTATTTGGATAGATTGTAACATGGCACTTCTGCTTATCAAAAGTATGCACTGAAAAAGTAAAAATAAAAATTAAAAAAAACTAAACAAAGCACATAGGAACATACCCGGTAAAAAAATGCAAGTAGTTTTTATATACATATAAAGGGTGTTTTTTATTGAGGTATAGAACTTTAAGTTGGCATCACTTTTTTAACTGGCGGCCATTTTGTCAGCTGTCAAGTTATTAATATTTAGTTTGGTTTGCCATTTCATCATGAACAGGTTGACAAAAGAACAACGCTTGCAAATCGTGCAAATTTATTTCGAAAATAATGGTTCAGTTCGCGAAGTTTACCGCAAGCTCCGTCCATTTTATGGTCGACATAATCGTCCATCAGAGCAATTAATTCGGTTAACCATGGATCGTTTTCGCACTACGTTTACTCTATGTGATAATACGCATCCGCAGAGACGTCGAACAGTGCGCACCGAAGAAACAATTGCCGCTGTAGAGCAAAGTGTTGAAGAGGACCCGAATGAATCGATTCGCCACCGTGCACAGCAATTGGAGCTTTGTCCATCAACTTTATGGAAGATTTTGAAGATTTTGAATGTAGATGAGTTGTGGTTCCAACAAGACGGCGCTACATGCCACACAGCGCACGTCACAATCGATTTATTGAAGGAAACATTCGATGAGCGCATAATTTCGCGGAATGGACCTGTCAATTGGCCACCAAGATCGTGTGATTTGACACCATTGGATTATTTTCTTTGGGGATATGTGGAGTCACTCGTCTACGCCAACAAACCAGAAACGTTAGGGGACTTGGAAGCCAACATTCGTGGCGTTATTGCCAACATACGGCCCCATATGCTCGAAAAAGTGGTTGAAAATTGGACCTGTAGAATTGGCTTTATTCGAGTCAGCCGCGGCGGCCACATGCCCGAAATCATATTTAAACATTAATGGCATAAAATTATCCTTCCAATAAAGCCAAATTGATGGACATTAAAACGATTTTCTTGTGTTTTATTTCAATTCGAAGTTCTATACCTCTAAAAAAAACACCCTTTATGTATGTATATATCAAGGTTGGAAACCGAAAAAAATAACGGTATCGGTATTGATACCGGTACAATTATTTTTTAAATTTCGGTATCGGTATTTTTTTTATATTTCGGTATTGGTATTACCGGTACATACCGTTATCGAGTTTATAATACCGGTATACTGATATTACTGATAAATTTATTATTTCAGGCAGTGGATATAACAAAAAATCTTTTTTATTAAATTACTTCAAAAATGGAGTATTTTTACATTAACATATGTACTTGTATACAAACTTATTTGTTTCTATATACATATGTATGTTCTTATACTATTATTAAAAAATAATTTATTAAAAAAGTGAAACAAGGAGACTGCAGTCCAAACTTTGCATATACATACATATAAAGTATACATTTTGGTTAATTAAACAAAATAGTAAAAATAAAAGTTTTGTCTATACTGATATATTACACTGTGTGACAAATTTTGATGAAATCGAAATACCTGGGACGTGTTACTATTTTTCTGCTAGGTATTGTCGAGTATAACAATAGAAATTGTATTTGAAATTTTCCAGACACCTCCAAAATCTTGAGTTACGGGTAAAAACCGGTTTTTCGTAAC
Organism: Tachina lurida; assembly: GCA_944452675.1. Taxonomy (NCBI): domain Eukaryota; kingdom Metazoa; phylum Arthropoda; class Insecta; order Diptera; family Tachinidae; genus Tachina; species Tachina lurida. Next base: position 3,909,876 of record OX101757.1, on the reverse strand, counting down.
CGTAGACACTTATAAACCTCCAACTAAGTTAAATATCAACCGATTTTAAATTTATAAACGGATACAGAAAGAAGAGACTAAGACCTTTTGAACCATATAGATATATCTTGTTTCAGTAAATTTCAAATAAGTCTTTATTTTTTCACCAAATATGATTTCTTCGGTTTTTCCGACATTTTTCTACTTTGGACACGTTCTTAGGCAATATTTTTGTTTATAACTTTGTTTATAAAACATAATTGAATAAGAGTAATTCACAGGACTGTTTTAAATATTTTGTTAGAAGACTTTTTGTTAAAAAACTTCCTGTATGATGTATTTCTCGTTCTATATATACGCTTTCGGTGTATTTAAGCTTCCAGGATGATGAAAGTACAATTTAATAGATGTAGTATATAAACACAGAGTACAAAATTAGTACAACAGTGGTCGCCAAAATGTCTTCCTTCATTTTAAAAGTACTTTTCTTCACCTCAAGAGGAATCTTTAACTTCAAATATAAAAGTTTAGAAGTTTTTTCTCTACCAACCTTATATATTACGGTGAAGTGTGTAAACAAGACCAACACCAAAGAAAGAAAGTTAATTGAAATATATTTTTGCAATTTTTGCACATATTGCGTTTTACAGCTCAACTAAGTTGGATTGAAACTGAAACAACTTAACTTTTAAACAACTGTTTTTTTGGTATTCTGAATAACAACTAATTTTAGTTGACTTCGAAACAATGCACGAAAAACAAAGGTTCTTATCTATGCTATACGTTTTGAAACCATAGTATCCATTAAAAACATTTTAAATATTTTTAGTTTTGGCCTTGCTATTTTTTCTTGAGATTCTATGTTTTATGAACATGGCAATAATATTGGTTGACAAATGGGATTGGTTGGCGTCTGGAATAGTAAAGCAAAACGAACACAATGGTCGAAATAAAAACCAAAATACAACTGATGAAAAGCAGTTGTCTCATGGTGAAAAAAGTTGTAATACATAATAAAAATTTGGCAACTACAACTCAACTATCATTTATTTTTTGGCCGGAATCGGTATACCGGTACGTACCGGTATAGACGTAAACGGTAATCTGGATACCGGTATTTTCTAACCGAAATGGATTTCGGTATCGGTAACGATACCGGTATCTAATTTTAGCGGTATTTGAATCGGTATCGGTATTTTTACGATATGTACATGTGCTTAGTTACCAATATTGCTGGCACCAACTTCAAACAGCCCTATACGTAACATATGTAAAAACATTTCATTCCACTAGATCTATACTATTTTTAGCTTTTTAGTGCTTATTTTTGAAGTAGGTTTAATTTTTTTTTTAAGTTTTTTACTATATTATTGATATTGCCAAAAATTTTTTTTTATATATACTACTCCTTCTTTGCTTTAAAACACTTAAGATATATATTGGATCTTTCCATTCCGCCGCCTGGTAATTGCCCAATTGAATTGTTAACAAAAAACAAAAAATTTTAATAAATTTGTTTTTCAAATTCGAATGTGTTTCTTTGTTTGTTTTTTTTTTTGTAATCTTTTTTACAATTTGTTTTTTGTTAAATTTCAGATTTTGCTTGGCTGTGAATAAAACTAAATGTCTTTGGGAGAAATTGAACCTTCATCCTCTTGACTAATAGACTAAGGCCGAATTTACATATGGCACACATGTGCCCAAGAAAGCGTAACCACTAATTACTAATGAAAAACTGTTTGATTCAGACATGTATTTATTGATTTACACAGTTTCTAATCATGTTGGATTCTACAAAATTGTCTATTAGTTATGTATAAAACTGCTTAACTTAATAAATACGTGTCTGAATCAAACAGGTTTTTAACTAGTAATTAGTGGTTACGTTTTTTGGGCACATAGCACACAGATGTAAACCCGGCCTTACTCTCTATTGCGATGTGAAAGAAAAATTTTACGAAATGAAATGATTGGTACCATGATACAATTATACTAGGTACATGCACAACTACAACAAAATTCCAACACCAAAAAACACATGTATTTTGTTGGTATAAACAAACGAAAAATTGTCAGAAAAAAATGTCTTTTGTTTATAAAAATAGCAATTACAGGGTAACTAAAGTACAATTGCAGACGCGGCATTCTTGCATGATTATAGTTATTTAGTGTTGCCATTCTGTGTGTAGTTAAATAGTGTGTAATTTCTACTCACATGTGTAGGCCATGGAATTAAATTCTTGTATAATCTGTGGGTAATTCTACTTTGGGTTCTATTTTTATTTATTTTTCTCTTAATTTTAACCTACACAAAAGATGTGTAGTGGAATTTTCTTCAATGTGTAATGGCAGACACAGCCTTTTGTAAAGTCATTGGCAACACTATAAACATTTTATTCACACACATGCACTAACATTTTTGCAGCTTGTAAACAAAGTTTGACATTTATCTGCAATGTATACAGTAACAGGCTGGGCTTGTGCATGTACCTGTTATAATTGTATCATGATTGGTACTCTCTAGTGCTATGTTAAGACGGCGAGTTGAATCACCTGATTCGCTCTCTGAATCATGTATATGAATCATGCTGTTTAGACTACGCTTTCATGCTTAATGTGCAGCGTGCCAATTTAGTGCTTTTCGTACTAGATTTAATGTTTTTTAATTCATAACAGTGCGGAATTTTTCAAGTTGTTGCTTTTAAAAAAAAACTCACTAAATTGGTGCTTTTCACCTTTGATTTATAAAAAACATCAAATAAGAATTTTTCACTTTTCACCCCTTTTAGACACGCATAGTTTTCTTTGTAGAATGTTAATTCAGCTGGGTGAAATACAAAGGAAGAAAAACTTTCTCTTTCACAGTGAGAAAAAAAACATATTTCTAGAAATTACAGACAGCGTGACCCTTTTAGCATTTTCACTGCTAAATTTAGCATTATGTATTTCGATTTAGCAGTGAATTTTTCATTTTGCATTTAGCATTTTTTTCAGCATTTTTGTATTAATTTTTTAGCATTATTTAGCATTTTTGATTTATAAGTTTCATATATTCTTTTAAATTTATACTATAAGTGAAAACCTTTGTCAATTAATGTATTTCATTGTATTTTGTCATTTTTATAAAAATATATAATTATGGAAACCATGCAAACATCGAAAAACGTCTTAAGCGGCTGTTAGGCTGTGGACTTGGTATTTGAGAATGGTGTAATAATTCGTGTTTTCATAATGGTTTGGTTTTAAAAAAATTTTGAATTTTTTTGGTTTTCATCATACCATCATACTCTTTTAAGCAGGTCGTACACGACATGTTTTTTACGTCTGACATTTCAACTTTTCAACTCAGATGTAATTCTGCATGTCTGTCAAATTTGTTGTTTTACAGAAGGTTTATAATATTTGGTCACAAACGTGCATGTACAAATACGTCTGACATTGTCTGTGTTTGTTTTCTTTTTTGTTTTTTTTTTGCTTTTGCACAAACCTATGTCGGCCTCTGTTTCAAAATGGAGTGTTGCCGGCACAAAAAAGTTTCTTTACGCCGTAAAAACTACAGTCATTTTAAGGAATTTTTCTTTAAATTCGAAGAATCATGTTAGAATATAAAAATGCAACGGAATTTTATTGCATTATTGTTATTTAATAGTTTAAAAAAACATAAACATATAGGTGTTGAGATATATTAACTTCAGCCGGCTAATCCTTCCGTCAATAGCGGAACGCCGCTAAATGTTTCCTCACGGCATAGATTTTTGCCGACATATTTTGCATAACAAAAACAGCTGATGTCAGAGGCTTTGTCAGAAGAAAATAGAACACGCTCTAATTGAAATTTTGTCAGAAGACTTTGCGTCTGACTTTTACAGAAGCAAAGTTTTAAAGGTACCACACGACATGTACATGTTTTACACTGGGAAATTTGACAAGTCAGACGCAAAAAACATGTCGTCTACGGGGGGCTTTAATAGATCTTCTGTCAAACTCAGTACAATTTTATTTGTGTTTTTGTAAGGAAAGGGTAAAGAGGATTGGTTAGAGCGCGCATTTTAAAAGGTGTTTATTGAAATGTACGAAAGTCTGTCATGCTCATGTACCGAGTGTGACCGTCTAATAGCCGCTTTAATGTATTTTAAACGTCAAACACCTAATAATAAGAAGAAAAGAAGTATTCAAAATTATGTTTTTCGGGATCGAACACTTGAAAATTCATCGTTGCGGAATTCTCCTCCTGGACAATGAAAAATAGAACTGAAAAAAGTAACTTAATCAATTTTTAATGCAAAAGTATTTTTGAAATGTCTACGTTGATAGCTGGCATGCTAATACATTAAAACATATAAAATAAAAGTGTAAAATTATTTTATGTATTTCATTTTTATATGAAAATTACTAACAACAAATTTTACACTATTATATTTAATACGATAATATAAAGATAAAAGAGGTTTTATGAATTTTAGCAATTGTATTTTGTATGTTTCTGGATTGTTGTTTTACTTTTGAATCAACTTTGTTTGTTTTTTAAGGTTGAATAAAATATTTGTTCGTAATTATTATCATAATTATTAAAAAATTATTCCAAAATTTTTAGCATTATATTTTAGCATTTTCAAATATTTTTTTAGCATTTTTAGCATTATTGTAAGCCTCATTTAGCATTCAAAATTTTTTGAGTTGTGGCCACACTGATTACAGAGGATACCATACACGTTATAAAATAACTTAATTGCAATAATCTAATCTACTAACCACTAAGAGAAGCAATATATTGATTTTTTGATAACGAAAGCTTCGAAAAATGCTTCTGAAAAGTACTAACGTAAGGCTCTCTAACAAAGTGGACAAAAGTAAAACAAAAATGTAAACCAGTAAGTTTTGTATCTCAGTACACAAAAACTATACATTACTTATGTGAAACGAATTAGTAAGGCAAAAATTAATGGCTTTTCGGAAACTGAATGCATTGCTTCTAGCTGACTTGCAAAAACTCTTCTGGGAAGCGGTAATTTTTGCTGGAATGGTGAAATTGAAGAAATAGAACGAAGTATCAGAAATTTAAGGATACATGGACAAATTTGCTCAGAACTGATAAATTTTGGGTTGAAGTTTATAATTATAGAAATTCAACCATTTCTAATATTGTCAATATTTGCACTAGGACTGTTAACACTACCATGGTCAAATGTTAAAGTAGAAATAACTTTTAGCGCTAATAATTATTTTAAAAGTAATTTAGAAATACCATACTGATTTGTTTACATCAAATTGTTGAATTCATATAAAATACGGTCTAAAAAACAAAACACTTATGTTGTCCAGAATGTAACATACTGAACCATGTTCATGTTAAAATTAATTCTGATGAAACGCCTAAAAATCTAATTGTTTTATTAAAACTGTTTTATGGCCAGAGGAAAAAGATGAAACGACCTTTCCTGAAACGAGGATTATAATTCTCGTTAATCATTCTTTTGTTAAAATAATACACCATAATTGGAGTGTCTTGCCAAACGAACTTCAATTACTTTCCTACTCATATTCTACTTATAAGCAAAATCGAAATATGGCTCGATATAATTGAAATTATTACAAAAACCTGTGAAATGTAGTATTAAAATTGTGTAACTTAAATTCCTAATTTTGACTTGATTCAACAAAAATATTAACCTCTAAAATGATATGTTTTCTTAGCTAACTTAGGGTGGCTAAATCCGAATATGGCACTCATTTATTTTTCTTAGGAACCGTTTTCGAGATATTCCCGAAAAACGTGTTTTTTTTTTTGCAGTTTACAAAGATATGTTCAAAAATCTTGAGAACTGTTTATTTAAATTACGCAGGTTTTACACTGCTGAAAAGATATGTTTTTCTTTTATCACCCCATGATTGTAGTGTGCTAATCAGATAAAAATTCACTGAGCCATTTAGATTTAAAAAAATTTTAAATTTTTAGTGAAAATATCCAAAAATTCAAATTCGGATATATTCAGAAAATATGTCGTAACTTTTTAATGTTTAACCCGATGATAATAATTTTACAGTTAAAACGATAAATACAAAATTTAATTTAAGGTTTTAAATAAATTCTAGAAATTTTGGCTTAGGGGAGCAACTTAAAATACTAAATTCAAAAAAAAAACCTAAAAGCTTAAACTTTTTTAAATCTAAAGGGCTGTAACTCAAGAACATATCTTTTCGACGGTTCAAAATTTAAATAAACAGTCCTCAAAATTTTTGGGAATATCTTTGTAAACTGCAAAAAAACACGTTTTTCGCGAATATCTCTAAAATGCTTCTTAAGAAAAACATCCAATTTTTGAGGTTATCGCAAAAAGATAAAAATTTGTTGCATAGTGTAATTAGACATGTGGGCTTTCTCTGTATTGAAAATAAATATAAAATAATAAAAAATATATTTATGTACATAGAAATATACTTATTGCATTTAGTGCTTTTTTATGAACGCACAGTGCTTTTTGCTCAGAAAAAGTTGGCATCACTGTTCGTGTGGCATCTTTTTATTCCCTGAAGGAAATGTCGATGGTGAAAATGTGCTGAGTCGCTTTTGACTTTGTCACCAGTACTACTCTCTAATTAATCCCCATACAATACTTTGTGCTATAGACATTTAGCATGTGCTTGTCATTGAAAATCTACTAGTAACACTAAAACAATTGACTAGGTAGTGACTACATAGTTGTTATGGGAACGTGGAGACATATCAACCAGACATTTAGTGGTAAATTTCTATACCTTACATACATACAATTGTATGAATATTGACAAGTTGTTGCAAAAGCCACCAGAAATACACCACATCTGTTTTCTCTCTTTCTTTTATACTGACGAATAGAAGAGAAATTGTAGACAATGTACCTACTACTACAATTTTAGTGTTGACATAGAGACATTTGGCCCCAGTCTGACTGCAGGGTGTATATTCACACATACATACGTATCATACGTATATACATGCATACACATAAGCACCCTGCAGTCAGACTGGGGCCAAATGCCTCTATGTCAACACTAAAACTCTAGTAGTAGTTACATTGTCTACAATTTCTCTTCTATTCGTCAGTATAAAAGAAATGGAGAAAACAGATGTGGTGTATTTCTGGTGGATTTTGCAACAACTTGTCAATATTCATATATTTGTATGTACGTAAGGTATAGAAATGTACCACTAAATGTCTGGTTGGTATGTCTCCATGTTCCCATAAGAACTATGTAGTCACTACCTAGTCAATTGTTTTAGTGTTACTAGTAGATTTTCAATGACAAGCACATGCTAAATGTCTGTAGCATAAACTATTGTATGGGGATTAATTAGAGAGTAGTACTGGTGACAAAGTCAAAAGCGACTCAGTACATTTTCACCATCGACATTTCCTTCAGGGCATATATACCAACATACATATATTGACTCATTCAAAATCTTGTTTTTGAAGGCATCCCTATATTTTCTTCTTATTTTTCCTTTTTAGGGTTCCGTACACCAAAGATGAAAAGGAACCCTATTGTTGTCCGTCCGTCTGTCCGTACGTCGCAGGCTATTTTACCGAGAACCGTACGTACCATGGTCAAATGTTAAAGTAGAAATAACTTTTAGCGCTAATAACTATTTTAAAAGTAATTTAGAAATACCATACTAATTTGTTTACATCAAATTGTTGAATTCATATAAAATACGGTCTAAAAAACAAAACACTTATGTTGTCCAGAATGTAACATACTGAACCATGTTCATGTTAAAATTAATTCTGATGAAACGCCTAAAAATCTAATTGTTTTATTAAAACTGTTTTATGGCCAGAGGAAAAAGATGAAACGACCTTTCCTGAAACGAGGATTATAATTCTCGTTGATCATTCTTTTGTTAAAATAATACACCATAATTGGAGTGTGCCAAACGAACTTCAATTACTTTCCTACTCATATTCTACTTATAAGCAAAATCGAAATATGGCTCGATATAATTGAAATTATTACAAAAACCTGTGAAATGTAGTATTAAAATTGTGTAACTTAAATTTCTAATTTTGACTTGATTCAACAAAAATATTAACCTCTAAAATGATATGTTTTCTTAGCTAACTTAGGGTGGCTAAATCCGAATATGGCACTCATTTATTTTTCTTAGGAACCGTTTTCGAGATATTCCCGAAAAACGTGTTTTTTTTTTTGCAGTTTACAAAGATATGTTCAAAAATCTTGAGAACTGTTTATTTAAATTACGCAGGTTTTACACTGCTGAAAAGATATGTTTTTCTTTTATCACCCCATGATTGTAGTGTGCTAATCAGATAAAAATTCACTGAGCCATTTAGATTTAAAAAAATTTTAAATTTTTAGTTAAAATATCCAAAAACTCAAATTCGGATATATTCAGTAAATATGTCGTAACTTTTTAATGTTTAACCCGATGATAATAATTTTATAGTTAAAACGATAAATACAAAATTTAATTTAAGGTTTTAAATAAATTCTAGAAATTTTGGCTTAGGGGAGCAACTTAAAATACTAAATTCAAAAAAAAAACCTAAAAGCTTAAACTTTTTTAAATCTAAAGGGCTGTAACTCAAGAACATATCTTTTCGACGGTTCAAAATTTAAATAAACAGTCCTCAAAATTTTTGGGAATATCTTTGTAAACTGCAAAAAAACACGTTTTTCGCGAATATCTCTAAAATGCTTCTTAAGAAAAACATCCAATTTTTGAGGTTATCGCAAAAAGATAAAAATTTGTTGCATAGTGTAATTAGACATGTGGGCTTTCTCTGTATTGAAAATAAATAAATAAATATAAAATAATAAAAAATACATTTATGTACATAGAAATATACTTATTGCATTTAGTGCTTTTTTATGAACGCACAGTGCTTTTTGCTCAGAAAAAGTTGGCATCACTGTTCGTGTGGCATCTTTTTATGTATATTCACACATACATACGTATCATACGTATATACATGCATACACATAAGCACCCTGCAGTCAGACTCGGGCCAAATGCCTCTATGTCAACACTAAAACTCTAGTAGTAGTTACATTGTCTACACTTTCTCTTCTACTCGTCAGTATAAAAGAAATGGAGAAAACAGATGTGGTGTATTTCTGGTGGATTTTGCAACAACTTGTCAATATTCATATATTTGTATGTACGTAAGGTATAGAAATGTACCACTAAATGTCTGGTTGGTATGTCTCCATGTTCCCATAAGAACTATGTAGTCACTACCTAGTCAATTGTTTTAGTGTTACTAGTAGATTTTCAATGACAAGCACATGCTAAATGTCTATAGCATAAACTATTGTATGGGGATTAATTAGAGAGTAGTACTGGTGACAAAGTCAAAAGCGACTCAGTACATTTTCACCATCGACATTTCCTTCAGGGCATATATACCAACATACATATATTGACTCATTCAAAATCTTGTTTTTGAAGGCATCCCTATATTTTCTTCTTATTTTTCCTTTTTAGGGTTCCGTACACCAAAGATGAAAAGGAACCCTATTGTTGTCCGTCCGTCTGTCCGTACGTCGCAGGCTATTTTACCGAGAACCGTACGAGCTACGGACCTGAAATTTGGACAGGGTGTGTAGACCTTTGGCCGCTACAACAACAAATACATGATAGATAAAAATTAAACGGTGTTATAAAACGAGCAACGAAAAATGTTAAAATCCAATGTAATATACATACATACAATTGTATGTATGTATATGCACTTGAAATTTGTATGGTTAGTCCCAGTCCATGAAATAATGAAAGTTTCATTATTTACATATAATAAATATTTAATAATTGTTAACCATTTCATAGTATTCTGAGTTAAGCTCTATTGATAACACTTTTTTGATGGAGCAGTAAATTCAACTAATATAAACATATATTTAATTAAAATATTAATCAAAAATATTATTTTTCCTAAGCAATCACTCAATTGAAAAAAAATCAACAATAACTTTTTCTGTGTAACTAAATCAGATTTTGTTAGATCTTAATCTTTTTAATGTTCTTAGAAAGAAAACTGATTACGCTGTAAAACGATGTGCATATCTTGATATTTTTGTAAGTTTTGAGCATTGTACTTGGTAAGAATATCCAAAAAAATAATAAAATTTTTCAACTTTTTTGATTTCAGTAGCTTTTTGTGGCTTATTTTAATGTGAAAGCTTATAAAAGTTTAAATTAGTGTATAAAACAAATTTAGTTCTTAATAAAATATGGGTTTAATTTTTCATATCGGATAAAAATTGTAGAAGATATTCATCTTTTCATTAACACCCTTGTTAACATTTTCTCCGCCGGCGCAAAAAAAAATTAATAAACGCAATTAACGAAAGTAACAAATCCACCAACTTAATTATGCAAATTATTTTGTTTTTTTGTAACCTGACCGGTATTTTTTTGTATACATATACTTCTTAGAAATCGTTGCATAATATAGTTTTAACCCACTATTAAATCTAAGCCTGAATTTTAATTTAAAATTGTATAGCAAAACTTGTTATGACCATGTCCAATTTTGTCGCTTATGACAGTTTCTGGATACGTATAAGGCTGTTAATAAGTAAAGTAATTATATTCGGTAATGCAGAAATAAATACAATCTTCTTAATTGTCAATTTGTCTTAATTTGAAAAAATTAAACTGGAAGATAATACAGATGAATGGGGGTTATATTGTCCTATTTTTTTAATCATTAAAAAAGTTTAGAATTTTTTATGTGAAATCTTCTGCTATATATATTTGGATAAACACATAAAATAATCGAATTTAATACCAACACAATGCCAAAGTTTGATGTTACCAAAAAAAGTCTGTGATTGCAATATTTGTACTTTGGAAAAATTTTAATAGCTTTTGCAAATATAAATTTACTGTAACAAATAATGTCTCATTTTTTTCTATACAAAATTTGTTTAATTTTAGTTAATTATTATTTTTCGAACTGTATTTGTTTCTTAAATTCTTATGAATTGAATTAGGCTACTGTTCGTAACGCTTTTTAAGCCAAATTACATGTGATAATTATTAATGAACAAATAACATCAAGTTAGTTGTAAATATTCTGACAACAACACATAGTTGAACGGAACAGCCAGCCGTTTTCGAAGGCCACTAAACCTTCCTCATCAGCGTTCTTCTGTGTTTTGGTCCACTGTGTGTGGTGTCAGTTGATGCAGATGTCTGCCTTATATACGAAACTTTATTGCAAATGGAATATGTGAATTGGTTTGATTCATTGCATTTTTCAATTTGCTCATATATATGTTTGGTAATGAAGGCTCAACAATTTACCATCTTCCATATATATTACAACAGTCTTACCATTGTCGTTTGTTCCTTACTAACTATGCACATGTTTGTTAATTTGCTTATTTTTGTTCTACTTAAGACAAAACAGTTCGAAAAATAATAATTAACTAAAATTAATAGTCATTGGCTTGTGGCAAAAATCAAAAATAAAAATATACTTAATAGTAACAAACCAAAAAAGTTTGTCTTAAATAGAACAAAAATAAGCCAATTAACAAACATGTTAAAAATTAGTAAGGAATTGCATTATAGGAATTGAATTATAGTTGGAATTCCTGTTGATCTTCTTGAAACTTTTACCTCTCTTTATATTATTTTCAGTTAAAAACTGCTATACTTCACATTTTCTTAACTTTCCTTTCTTTTTTTAAATTACGTTTTTTCATTATTATCAATATTTGCTATATTTTATTTTGCAGTGTCAGTGTTGCCACTTTAAAAAAAAATTTGCAGAGGGTTTGCGAAATTAACAGATAGTACCAAATTGGCATCTCATCGCATTTAGCTTTCTCATCGTAATTGCTTTTGCATCACAATATGGAGTAACCCGCAGTTATAAATGAGTGGCAAATATATCAAGAAGGAATTACAGACGGTGTCAGATACAACTTCAACGCTTTGCTTGTCGTTTCTAACTTTGGGAAAAAAGCGTGACGAAAAATGTGCATGACACAATGAAAACTTTGACAACACTCACTTTTTGTTTTACTGCTTCGTTTAATGCATAAAATACATGTTTTTTTTTATAATTTACGTTGTGAAAATAAAACAGTTAAATAAAGTGCAAGTTTGATGTGGGCTGAAATATTGCCTTTTTAGGAAAAAGCTGGAATCCCAACGCCAGATCAAAGAACATGTGCTGCTAAAATCATTAAACTTGATGAAGAGTGGAGAACAGTCCAAAAAGTATGTAAGTCCCCGTTCCCGATTCATCGCAAAAAAGAAAAGTTAAACAATTTATTTGACATTGCCCACGTTGACGCTCCCAAGCTGATAAGTAAACAGGAAGATAGATACTTCTTTACGAAGCAGCGAGAAAACGGGTGTGCTAGTAGCATGAGTTGTGTCGATCAAAATGTAACAAATAAGGAAAAAAGAAAGGCAAAAAGATTGGAAAATGAAAAACGTCGAAAAGAAAATTATAAAGAGAAAAATGCACTTCAGGTAATTATTATGTAGTATTTGGACGCACAGTGGCAATTTTGTTTGCACTTAATTTGATTATAGACTTGACTATGAGTTATGAACCGGGAGATAATGTGCAGGCGATAGATTTAAAAGAGAGTGATAACATTCCAAGCCGATTCGAAACCGTTGAAAGAAGAATTTTATGGACGACAGAATGCTATATTTTATGGATGCTGGCAATATGTCATCTCCATTAGCTATACACTTCATCAGTGCAACTGCCAAAGCGTTGGGTCACAATACTGAGGATCTTGTTCTGAATTGCACAAGTTTGCATGAACAACACCAAAAATATCGTCGGGGTCATGGCAAAGATATTATTGAAAATTTCAAGGTAAATATTTTTATTTTGGCAAGTTACAAGTTTTTCTTTGATCTTATGTTTTTTAGATCCCTGAAACATTTGTTTCACATTGGGCCGGAAAGTTACTTCCAGTAATTGCTGGAAAAGATAAAGTTGATCGCTTGGTTATTGTGCTCACGTCGGAGAACGTTGAAAAATTGATAGATAGCCCCATCATGGAAAATGAAACTGCAGTCGCTCAATCAGTCTACGAATATTTGCTAAAAATAAATATGCTGAATTCATTAGAAATGATATATTTTGATACAACTGCTGCAAATACTAGCCTTCATAGTGGATGAACCCAGTTTATTGTGGTTACCATGTCGCCACCATATTGCAGAAATTCTCTTAAGAGCTGTATTTGAGATTAATTTCGGAAACTTAAGTGGCCCAGAGGTAGCGATTTTTGAACGTTTTGCACGGGAATGGAACACAATTAATTCAAAGGGATACAGCACTTGTATGCAGAATGAACAAGTTTTGAGTGTCATATCTGTCGAAGAACGCGAAACAAGTAAGCACTTTTGTCTTGAATATTTAGCCAAAGTCCACATTCGGCATCATTATAGAGAACTCCTACAGCTTGAATTAAATTTCCTGGTGGTAGCATTCCTAATTTCACATTTCGTGCACCTGGAGAGACGTATCATGCAAGATTCATGTCCAAGGCAATAAATTATCTAAAAATTTATTTTTTTCCCGCACACTTTGTAATTTCTGCTACTCAGCTGAATAGAATTGTAATATGTTAATTTTTAGGGTTCCGTACACCAAAGGTGAAAAGGAACCCTATTGTTGTTGCTACGCTGTCCGTCACAGGCTATTTCCTCGAGAACCGTAAGAGCTACGGACCTGAAATTCGGACAGAGTATGTAGACCTTTGGCCGCTACAACAACAAATACATGAGAGCTGGAAATCAAAGGGTGTTCCAAAACGAGCAAAGAATGAAATTTCTAAAGTTAGTGTATTTTTATACAGACTACAACAATTAATACCAAACTTTAAAAAAAATTTAATTAAAGGGTGTTCCATCAGTTAATGCAATTTTGACTATGTAATTTTAACAACTTGCTGTATCTTGGAAACCGTAAGAGCTAAACTCTTGAAATGTTCAAAAACTTTAAAACAAAAAAGTCCCAAAATTATAAAATCGCCAAACCGAACAAAAATCGTGAAAACGAGAAAAAAGCGAAAAACAAAAAATAATAATTTCAGCTGAAAAAACGAAAAAAAACGCCATATTAAAAAATGCTCAAAGCCCAACGTACCGAGTCAAAGTCTCACTTTACTGAATTTAGTCTTAGTAAGTCTCTAAATTCCATACTGGTTTAGAACCGGAAATGCAGTTGAAGCGTCAAAAAGAGATATGCAACCGATAAAGGGGATTATTGGCTATTTTGAATAAAAAAAATATATCAGTGTTATTGGAAAAAATTCGGAACCATCTGTAGTATATATCAGAGGAAGCAGTTGCACTTGACTTTTTTGATCCACATGTGGACTCAGAAATAAAGGGAAAGATGGTTTTGGCGTTGCAAATAGAGTCCGATAAAGACAACCATATTGGTGATGATGTTGATATTTTCCATTTAAAAAAGTGTGTGCAAGCGTTGATAAATTACAATTATTCACATCCAAGGATATAATCTCTTTTGTGACTACCAAAACCAAAAAAGTTTCCTCGTTTGGAAATTTCTATGGATTTCTTACGCTTTAATCCGTCAAATTGGTTAAGGAGAGAAACATTTTGTAAAGGGCAACAGATCGCCAAATGCATTACTGTTGTGACTGATGCCGCCGTAAGATAATTTAAGCTAATAACTGACTTTAACAGATGCTTAACACACAACGAAGCTGATAAACAGTACTTGATACACATTGCAGAGGACTACCGTAAGGACTTTCCAGCCTATACAAAATCTTTATTCATTTCAAATAAAAATAATAAGCGTATTAAATAAATTTTTTTTTATTCACACATATATTTATTTATTTTATCTTCAAATATGAACTAACAATAAGTATTCAAATCTTAAATCTAAATATAATTTTTAGGCCCGACCAGTATCGGACATAAACTAAGTGATAGTAATTAATAATACATAAATTTCGTATTAAGCACAATAATTATTTTCAAGAAGTATCATTTGGGGTGCTAAGTATTAGGGCCCTTGTGTCCCTATTTTTTAAGCGGATGTGTCCAGTAAAGTTCAAGATATTGCGAGCAAGTGGACTAGGATGTGACTCGAGTTTTGTTAAATATTTGCCTGCGTATTTTGCGATTTCTTCAATCACTAGTAGCATATTTAAATCACGAGGTATATTTAAATTTTTGATGTACCATGGGGCCGATGTTATTAACCGTAAAATTTTATTTTGCCGTCGTTGGATTCTATTCACATTTGAAGCTGAAGCAGTGCCCCATAGCTGAATTCCGTAGCACCATATTGGCTTCAAAGGCGACTTGTATATTAAAAGTTTGCAGTCTAGACTGAGTGTTGAATTTCTGCCAATCAACCAATGTATTTGAGTTAACTTAAGTTTCAATTGAATTAGTTTTATTCAATATGATGTTGCCATGTAAGCCTTCAATCAAGGTGTATCACTGGAGAATGTTGAGGAATATTTTGATTGTTGATTCGAATGGGGGAACAGGTATCTTTTCTTAGGGTAAACGTTATATGAACACACTTTTGTTCATTTACTTTAATTCTCCATAAGTTCAACCATCTTTCAAGCTGGGTAATGTGAGCTTGGAGATTGCGGGATGCCTCATCAGGGTTTTTGTGCATACTCATACAGGCTGTATCATCGGCAAATGTAGAAGTGTGGATGCTATTGCTCACAGGCATATCACAAGTATATATTAAATACAAGACTGGTCCCAGAATACTACCCTGTGGCACACCAGAAGATATAGATTTGGATACACTCATGAAGTCTCCTTCCACAAGAGTAAACTTCCTATCAACAATATAACTTTCCAAAAGTTTTTCTATATTTATTGGCAAATATGTCTTTAATTTTAAAAATAGGCCTTTGTGCCATACTTTGTCAAATGCCTGAGAAACATCAATAAAAAGGGCAGAACAATACTTCTTTTCTTCAAAAGTCCTCCTTATAACTTGAACCAATCTATGCGTTTGCTCAATAGTGCTATGCTGACTTCTAAAGCCAAATTGATGGTACAGGATGCACCCATTATCAGCTAAAATTGTGGGCATTTTAGTCATGAGCAGCTTTTCGAAAAGTTTTGAGATTGTTGATAGTAAGCTTATTGGCCTATATGACTCAGATTTGCTAAGATCTTTGCCCGGCTTCGGAATCATTTTAATCTTGGCAAGTTTCCAGTTATGTGGAAAATACTGCAACGGTAAAATGGCATTAAAAATAAATAGCAGGATTCTTATTGCAATATGAGGCAAGTTCATTAGCATCTTGTTACTAATTCCATCAATACCTGGAGCTTTCTTCGGATTAAGTTCAGCAATTATTTTTTGTACATCGCGCATCTTAAACTTTATGGGTCGCGGAGGTAGAGCAACTACACTTGGCAAATCAGCAACACCAGTACATGTGTTTGGGGTAAATACGTATTTTAAATGATTCGCAAATATGTTACCTTTTTCAGTATCGCTTCTTGCCCAACCTCCGGTAGATGTGCGCAGAGGTGGTTTAAACTCAACGGGGGTTTTCAGCTTTCTAGCAGCGTGCCACAAAGAGTAATTAGATGCTGGTGTGACATCAAGACCTGCCAGATAATTTTTAAGAGATGCAGTTTTTTCAATTGCAAGTAACTCTTAGAGTCGTTTAGTGCACTCTTTAAATCTGATTTTAAGTTGTAGTGATCTGTGCTGTTGCCATTCCCTTCTAGCTCTTCTTTTTTCACACACGACACGTTCAATATCGGTAGAATAAATAAATACAGTCTGCGGATGGGAGGTAGTAGCATGTTCAGCAGCCTGTGTACTCATTTCGTTAAGGTTGGCGATGTTAGCTTCAATATCCTCGGGTGTTCTTAGCGTAATGTTTTCCGTGCAATGACTACTAAGATATTTTTCGAATCGCAGCCAATTTACACGACTGATCATCTTCACATACGAGTGAGGTAAATCACTTCTCTGTGGGCTACAGATTGTAACGATCGTGGGAGAGTGATCGGACGAGAGATCTAAAGAAGCTTCAACGTTAATTAATTCCCTAGAAATGTTTTTCATGACGCCAAAATCTATAACATCCGGAATTTTATTTATGTCAGTAGGCCAGTAAGTAGGCTCCCCACTCGAAATGACGTCCAAGCCCATTTTTGAAATTGTGTTGAACAACGCTCGACCTCTGGGTGTAATATGACGCGAACCCCAGAACGTATGTTTAGCATTATAGTCGCCAGCTGCTACGAAACAAGGGCCAAGAGATTTATAGAAATCCACGTATTGATTCTCAGTAATTGCGAATCTGGGAGGGGAGTAAATTGATGATATCACAAAATTTGTGCAAAAATTTTCAACACAAATATTCGTTGCTTGTAGATGTTCCTCACAAATGTTGTCAATAATATAATGTTTGAGTCTTGACTTTATTAGAATTGCTGATCCACCGCATGCTCTTCCTCTCGGGTCCTTTGAATCATATAAGGTATAGCCAGAAATTTTAAAAAGGCTTCTCGAAGTCAAATAAGTTTTTGAGACCAACATTATATCAATATTTTTTTCCGTGAGGAAGTGGTCAAGTTCATTTTTATGTTGGCGAATGCCGTTTGCGTTCCAGAAACATATTTTTAACGTGTTCATGGCTTCTTAACTAATGCCTGAAGCAGTGTATTCTGCATTCGCAGAATTTCCTGCATCATACTAGTCATATTTGTTGTAAAACTATTAATAGTTAGCACCAAATTCTCAATAGTAGCTTCAAGGCGACTAAAGTTAAAGCTTGAGTTTGCATTCGTTGAGTTATTTAGCGGTGGAACATTTTGTATGGGAATAGAACTAGTCTTAGCAGCATCGACATACGATACACGTGACCTAACTGGTTGGCTTGTTTGAAGAAGAGTGGCGGAGTAAGCGTTTGCTGATTGAGCTGGAGCTAGTTTAGGTTTTTGACCCATAGCCTGTTTAACAAAAGAATATACAGGGCATCCTCTGTATTTAGCGGTGTGATTACCTCCACAATTACTGCACTTTTTTTCTGTTTGATCTTTTGGCTTCGTGCAGCTAGCAGTACTATGCAATTCATCGCAGATAACACAAACTGTAGGTAAATTGCAGTAAGTTTTTGTATGACCATATTTTTGGCAATTGTGGCACTGTACGGGACCTGAACGCTTATGTGGCTCTTTAACTGTAATTTTTCGGTATAAAAGGTATTGTAGGCTATAAATTGGATGTGTCTCGTTTTTTTCCAACTGTATATCATTTGGCTCCAGTTCAACACGAAATAGAGGCTGGGGGATCATCTCTCTATTGATTATATTAGTAATATTTTTTACCTTAAATCCTTGTATGATGAGTGCATCTTTTATTTCGTCGGGGTTAACATAAGCATCAATGCCCTTCAATACGATCTGCATACCACTAGCACTTTTAAGCTGATAAGTATAAAAATTTGTTTTATTTTTTTCGAAATCAGTAATAATTTTGCGGAAATCTTTTTCTTCATATATTTGAATTTTCGTTTCATCAATTTTACCACGTTTTATTGGAATAACGTGAAATGCGTTCTCACCAACTGCCGAGACTAATTTTTTAATAAGGGCATTCGAATTTTTTTCTCTCAGGTATATTGGTGGTGGCTTGGAAGTTTTTTTTGATGAAACAGCGACTTGGTCGTTATTTGCTTGCAATATTGAAAAACGATTTTGACGGTTAACTGCTGTGGCGTCGTTATCCCTGGATATCTTGGGAACCGATGAAATTTTTGATGAATTTGTGCTTCGACCACGCTTTAAAATTGTGATATATCTGTCCATTCCGACTTGGACCTTGGGTTTTGGGCTACTCTTATCTTCAGTGACAACTTGGTTAAGTGATGACCCCGAAGCGGATGATATCGCTGAGTTAAATGTAGAAGTACTAGGCAATAATGTCAACGATCCACTAGTTGGCATTTGATCAGATTTTTGATTTTTATTAAGAGCTTCAGAACTAACAGCAAGTCTATTATCAGATTTTTTATTTTTATTATTATCATTATGAGCATCAGAACTCACAGTAAAATAGACATTTCTGCCGTTATAACTCACATCACAATTTATTTCCTTTGAGGTACTCATAAAGAGTATTCCTCAAGGGTACTTTGTATGTTTTTTTGTTTACGGTTCTTTTTTGATTTTGTTATTTCTATATATAAAAATATTAGCAAAGCAAAAAAAGCTTATTTATCAAATTTAATATGTACTACGAATATTTTTTGTATGATTTTTTTTTGTTAAGTTTGTATGTAAAAAAACTCCGCTAAGACGTCTGTTCACTATGAAGGTAAAACCATAAAAAACCTTATATTTATAAATCAAAGAAAAAACCTTATATTTATAATATTTCTTATTAAAAAAAATTATAAAATGTAAGAAAAGTATTTCGGTGGTTTTTCAAAATTTTTACCTTTGAGTTCATTTTGGCACGGGTTGGCTGGCACCATCCGATCAGCCTAAAAATTTGCTACATGAGTTTTGGCATCAAATCACATATTTTCATCGCTACTCACATTCAAAATTCCAAAAAAGTATTTAACGTAAAGTGTAATGTACATACATACATACATACAGTACACCAAAAGAATTTTGCTTCATAAGTCCAATGAAAAAATTTCATTAAAATTTTTTCACAAATCTAATGACAGTTTCACAAATCCAATGAAAATTTCACGAATATTGTGAAAGAATTTCATTAGAATTGCTTCGCTGATATTCCGGTTTCATAAGAATATTTTATTGGATTTATGACAACAATATTTTCTAATTATTAAGTTATTTCATTATTTTCATGAAATTATTTTATTGTTTTGATGAAGTTATAGCACTGCATTAATTACACTGTTAAATAAATTTGATGCAGTTTTCAATAAAATAATTTTGACCAAACTGGTTTCATTAATCCAACGAAGCGTGACGTTGGTTGAATTTTAATGAATTTTTCTTCAGATTAATGTCGAAATTTATAGAATTTATGCCAAAAATTCTTTCAGTGTATGATAGAAACTAATGATTCGATTAGGTTGAGTTCGTATCCCTCTGTAAGCCATTACATGTGAAAACTTTTAGGAAACAAATTAGACTAAAGACAATTGTTAACATTGCATTGAAAAACATGTACAATGCACATTTTACATACATAGACATGTGTACATACACATTCCTAATCCCGGGATTTGTAAAATTAATTCCCGGGATTTCTTTATCAGGATTTCTTAGCAATTTTTATATAGAAAATGTTATATATTTAAATTTTCGTTCATTTTATGGTATTTTTTATAATATTTAAAAGTCTTATATAATTTTATACGTGCACTTTTAATAATTTAGTAGCTATTCGTGATTAATTGTTTATAAATTAACAGAAACAGCATTCAAGCTGAGATGTTGGCGATCCTCAGTGCCACGGAACTAGTGCCCAGGAATGTAGGTGAAGAAGGTAAGAAGATAAACTTCTTAGTCAACAGCCAGTCAGCGATAAAAGCTTTGAAGGGACACAATTTCAAATCGAAACTTGTTAGTGACCGTAGGAGAGCCCCCAACTTGCTTATGGTCAAATATAGTGTCAGACTATTGGGTTAGGTTCCTGTTTCCAGCATCGTTGAAGAAAACAAAATTGCCGATATGCTGGTAAGAATAAGATCGGCGTTAGATGAAGGAATGTGTAAAAATCGGTGAAATTACCGATGGGTCATTACTACAGGGAACTCAGTAATTGGGTAGCGAGTACTACCAGTACTATTGACAGCTCCCTACAATTCAAGTGCAAACTGGCCAAGACAACTGGACAAGACCGTCTAAAGACGGTCGTGTCCAGTGACGTCTAAAGACATCAACTGCAACCACAACAAAAGAATCTTTCAAATGCAAAAGAGCCCGATCTCTATTGCCAACAGCTGAAGCTATCGGACCATCAGTTCAACCGAATCTAGTAGGTTTTTGGTGGATGCATGACTCTATTTAATTATTTGCGAAGTATAAATTTCTCTGTTTTGTAAATAGCTATGAACAATATCTAAAACCTCGATAGCACTCTCTAAGCTAGTATGATATGTTCACATGTGAACGAGGTAGCCTTTCGAGGCTATTCGTCACTTCCATTCGTTTTAAACAGCAATTACTTTTTAATTGATGATATTATTGAATTAAAAGTTGTTTGGACAATGGGACGCCGAAAAGATCAATGCTTCTAACAACATATCCGATGAAGAACCGCTATTACAGCTTGCAGATTTCCGTGAGGCAATAGCTGCTTAACTTGTTACCTTCAGAAACAAACGGTCTGTAGGGCGACCATCTGCTCAAACATTGGACGAATCACATCCTAGCATATCAGATATTGGAAAAAGAGCTGTACGTCTAGTTGCTGATAATTTTCCTATTTGGTTCCATAAAAAATCCAAAAAAGGTGAAATATTGCAAAAAAAAGTCGGA
This sequence comes from Tachina lurida, assembly GCA_944452675.1. Taxonomy (NCBI): domain Eukaryota; kingdom Metazoa; phylum Arthropoda; class Insecta; order Diptera; family Tachinidae; genus Tachina; species Tachina lurida. The sequence goes on along the minus strand of OX101757.1, from coordinate 3,888,413 downwards.
TACCCAAATCCTTGGTTTTAAATGCAAATTGTTTTTGGGATTATCACAATTAAAAATTATATGTATTTTAACTTAGATTTCTCTTTCATCTCAATAACATTTTTTCATAAATAAAATTTATCTGTGACTTTTCATTACATGCAAACCGGCAATACCGTCTACAGACGCTCTTCGCTATTTTTTATAAACGATCTAAATACCGGAATAAAAGACAATGGAAAATATATAAACAATATACGTTACGATATTATTGGCAGATAACCTTAATGATTTACAAAGACTTAATGTTAATTTTCAAAGTAACAGATTCGGTCTCAATATGAATGTAGAAAAAAGACTATATGATTATAAACAACAACAAGTATCTTTAATGGATGTAATATATATGTAAAAAGTAAACCTATCGAGCGGGTACCAAAGTTGAAATGTCTTGGCTGTTGGTTACAAGAATCTTGGAAATGTGATAAAGAAATTAATGTACGTGTAGAAACGGTAAGAAGTTTATTTTGTGAGCTGAAAAAAATATTAACAAGTCGTGATATAACTATCAGTCTCCATATAAGATTTTTAAAATGCTGTGATTGATCAATACTTTTGTATGGAGTCAAAGCTTGGACACTTAAAGCTGCAGATTTTAACAGGTTAAAAGCTTTTGAAATGTGGTGCTATCGTCGTATATTAAGAATTCCATGGACAGATCGTATGTCGAACGTAGAAGTTTTAAACAGGATACAGAAAGAACGTGAAATAATAAAAATAAGTAAAACTGCGTACCTCGGCCACATTATTAGAGGAAATAAATATGAAATGCTGCAACTGATCGTCCAAAGCCGTATACAGGGAAGAAGAGGCATTAGTAGAAAACAAATGTTGAGGTGCAGAAACATTAGAAACTGGACTGGTCTGAGAACTATTGGTGAACTAATACATACTGCAAGAAACAGAGATGGTTTTGTTCAAATAATAAACGATAATCTATAAATTGTACGTATATTAATTTATATCTTAACAACATATACCAATATCTATATTTACTTAGTTTTAAGTCTCAAAAACCTTGCATTTAATCGCTTATATTCAAATTTGGATATACAATTAAGAAAGAAGAATAATCTAAGAACACTTGGATTCTTAAGACAAATGTAAGGATACCTTAACTGTCGAAATAAATGCAGAGGTTTGGAAGATACGAGGTAATAAAGAAATTTACAAACACACATAAAAGAAACGCGCGAAAACATAACCCTTCTTGGCAGTCGGGTAAAATGATCATAAAAGTTTTGAATTGTTATAATCGAAACTACTTGTTCATAATATAATACCACTCGTTAAAAAATAGTTTTATCTGCTTCGGTTGATTTTTTACATCGAATTTTTCTATCTTGGCTCTGGTCTGTGTAAAATACCACATTTGGTTTGAATAAAAGCACTTTTTACATTAGCATCATTTGATTTGAAAACTGAAGCTTTCATCTATCTTTTCCTTTATCACCTATCTTCTCTATTACAATCGCTTTCCTAAAAAAAGAGGGTAACATCTAGTGATAGTAGCAGGCATTAATTGACTGAGTGTTACTTCTCTTGAAAAAAATATCACCATTCCTTATTTAGTAATTTTTGTTAAAAATGTAAAATATATGGTAATTTTCCTTGTTTTGATGATGATTTGGGAGTGACAGATATGATAAAAAATATATGGGCTGCCATAAGAAAAAGATGACATTAAGAGCCAGTTTTTTAAATAGATTATTTTTGTATTACAGTATTTTTAATGAAAAATGCATTTTAAAACTCTAAAATATTAATAAAAATTAAAAAATGTATGTGCACATATTTTGATTTTAATAAACGACGATGGACGACGCTTTTCTTTTTAATTTAGTACTGGATATAAAGAACAATTCTTTTTAACGAATAAGGCTGACAACAATTAAGTTCGTTGAATCGGAAAACTACTGTGTTTTCATTTAAAAAAGGGTTTTACAGGAGGATAGGGGCTTAAAGGATACAATTTCATTTTTTTCTGGATTTTTAAATTTTTTTTATCTCTTTTGATCTTCAAAAGCTATACACTACTACACTTAAAATATTACGAAAATATGTCGATACAGTTATCACGAACTAGGCAGCCATACCCAGATTAACATAACCTAACCTAACTACAAAATGTACACGACCTGCACATACCATTCATTAAAATCAACAGTTTACCTAACATAACAAATAAATATCAAATATTATTGATAATAATTTTTACGGAATCATAATTTATTTCAAGTGAAATACTGAAATGAAACCCATCCCAACTTTTAGCGTAAAGTTTCTCTAACAGCGAAAAATCACAGTTGAAGAGCCACGTAAGCGTTCAGGTCCCGTACAGGGCCATAATTGCCAACAATATGGCCATACAAAAACTTACTACAATTTACCTACAGTTTGTGTTATCTGCCGTGAATTCTATGGTACTGCTAGCTGTACCAAACCAAAAGATCAAGCAGAAACAAATGCAGTAATTGTGGAGGTAATCACACCGCTAACTAGAGAAGATGCCCTGTATATAATTTCGGTAAAGAGGATATGGTACAAAAACCTAAATTAGCTCCAGCTCAATCAGCAAGAGTTGACTGCGCCTCTTTTCTTCAAACTAGCCAACCAGTTACTTCACGTGTATCGTATGCCGATGCTGCTCAGACTAGTTCTTTTCCCACACAAAATGTTCCACCGCCAAATAATTCAACGAATGCAAACTCAAGCTTTAACTATAGTCGCCTTGAAGCTACTATTGAGAATCTGGTGCTAACTATAAACAACTTTAGAACAAATATGACTAGCATGATGCAAGAAATGCTGCGAATGTAGTATACACTGTTTCAAGCATTAGTCAACAAGCCATTAACACGTTAAAACTATGTTTCTGGAACGCAAATGGCATTCGCCAGCATAAAAATGAACTTGAGCACTTCCTCATGAAAAAATATTGATATAATGTTGGTCTCTGAGACTCATTTGACCTCAAGAAGCTGATTTAAAATAAATGGCTTCACTCTATATGATTCAAAGGACCCGAGAGGGAGAGCACGCGGTGGATCAGCAATTCTAATTAAGTCAAGACTTAAGCACTATGTCCTTGATAACATTTGTGCAGAGCATCTACAAGCAACTAATATTTCTGTCGAACATTTTAGTACAAATTTCGTGATATCATCAATTTACTCCCCTCCCAGATTCGTAATTACTGAGGATCAATACGAGGATTTCTACAAGACGCTTGGACCTTGTTTCGTAGAAGCTGGAGACTACAATGCAAAACATACGTTCTGGGGTTCGCGCCTTATTAAACCTAGAGGTCGAACGTTGTTTAATTCAATACCATAAATGGGCTTAGATATCATTTCGAGTGGGAAGCCGACCTACTGGCCTACCGACGTACGAAAAATTCCGGATATAGATTTTGTCATCATGAAAAATATCCATAGGGACTTAATCCTCGTGTAGGCATCTCTACGAGTAGATCTCTCCTCCGATCATTCTCCCACAATAGTTAAAATTTTCAACCCACTAAGGAGTAGAGTTGGGCATAGTTGTTCCTTTTGCGGATTGTTCCTTTTTGTTCCCAACAACAAAAAGAACTAGTTCGTTCTTTTCGTTCAGTTGTTCTTTTCGGTCAGTTGTTCAGTGAACAACAGAACACAGATTGCACAGTCGTCGAATCCTCTTCAATGTTTTCTTCGTGTGTTGTATTCTTTAAGTAAGTAAAAGGTAAAAACTAATATTTTTGAACGAAAATTTAAATGAAATCCGTAATCAATTTAAAATCAATTTTATTCACTTTTTTAATTCTAATAATCTTTTTCACAATCTGTTTTTTAAATCAATACTACAAGTTATTTATTTTAATTTTGTAAAACTCACTTGTATTTTTCACTAAGTATACATTTTCTGCTGTTTGTTTTGATTAGTGTGATAATTAATTGGCACACTACATTTGTCTCTTTTTAACAGTATGCAAATCAGCAACTATAATCTTTTAATTGAAATGTTTTGCATGTGTATCAGGGATGGCATTGAGAATTTGATATTGTACCAATAAGATTTAAAAACTGTACTTTTTTACCTTAATTGTACTAAAATATATTTTAGTTCAAATTACATATTTTTATTTGTAATCAGAAATAATTTCTTAATCAGGCTTGAGTTCAGTAATTTCAATTCTTATGAATGAAATATTTTTATTAATTAATATGAGTATCTAAAGAATAGAAGAAAAATTAAACTAGACACTATTAGCTGGGGGAAATACCGATATTTTTCTGTGCAGCCACGCACTTCATCAGCACCCATGTCTATCTACTGGGGTAGAGATTATTATTAACATCAGCTATTAAACTTAAATTTCTATGAAATGGAATATGAGAATTGATTGTGTATACAATTATTGATTTGCCTTTGGCAAACACATTTGTAAGTATCACTATTCATTTTGTTTTTCCATTTTCTATTTAGGTTAGCACGAAGTTATATCACTCTACAGAAAATGAATAGTGATACTTACAAATGTGTTTGCCAAAGGCAAATCAATAATTGTATACACAATCAATTCTCATATTCCATTTCATAGAAATTTAAGTTTAATAGCTGATGTTAATAATAATCTCTACCCCAGTAGATAGACATGGGTGCTGATGAAGTGCGTGGCTGCACAGAAAAATATCGGTATTTCCCCCAGCTAATAGTGTCTAGTTTAATTTTTCTTCTATTCTTTAGATGCTCATATTAATTAATAAAAATATTTCATTCATAAGAATTGAAATTACTGAACTCAAGCCTGATTAAGAAATTATTTCTGATTAAAAATTCACTATAGTTCAATTAAATCTAATAATGTCTTATTTTTATTTGTTTTTAATAAATAATCGAATTTGTTCTGGCTACCGAATCGTTTTCACAAATTTGCTTGTAAGTTGGGAGGTGAAATTTAAAATATACAAATTAATACACGTAGCATATGCTTATCATCCGAATTTAGAAGAAAAATTATTTGGAAATGGACTTCACATTTTTTTTGATTTTCTCGGTGCGTTTTACTTTCAAAAGACGTATGTACTAAACCAGTCATTGGTGTCCTATTGTACTTTGCGAGTTTGAATGTTACCAAAAAAAAGTACAATTGTACCAACTTTGCCAACACTGATGTGTATTGATCAGGAACCAGGGCTGCCAGATAAAATTATCGAAAAATCGTCGAAATACCGATAAAATACAAAAAAATCGTCATTTCATACTTAAAAAATCGGACAAATCAAAATGTACTTTTTGTAAACATGTATACATATCGTCTGTTGGTTTCTGGTTTGCTGCAGACTTAATGTATTTTGGATATACTGTGCCGCAAACCAGAAATCAATCGACGATATGTTTTATTTTATAAATGTATTTATTACCAAACAATAACATAACAATTCGTGTTCATACATGAATTCTACACGAAGCCACTACGACGATTTTGTGCTAGATTAAACAAAAAATGCTGCAATGGTCTTTAAGCTATTACAAAATAGTCGTACTACGTCACCCGTATCTTTACAATAGAATGTAAAACATAATACAAAGTGTTATATTCAAAATGAATTTTTCGGAATCACTGAAAAACTCAATTCGGAAAAAATACGAGTTACATTTACATAAAATTTCTTTTAATTCAACATAAATACTTGCATACATACGTATGCAATTTTTATTTAACGCTAAACCATCAACAAAAAAATTTTAAATTAAACAATAAACTATTAAGAAAGAGTCTGCAAAACTATACCAAAATGGGCATGCATAGGTATATGAATTTTAATGCAGGGTATGCACGAAAAGAAAAGTTTTAAGACAATACACGTGGATAAATGAATAATGTGGTGGGATTTATTAATAATTAGTGAACTGCAGTTAAAAGGAATAAAAAAATAATGCAAAAACAAAAGGGGTATGTTAAAATAATTAGGGCAATTATGTAAAAAATTCCGCAGTAAATTTCTCCTTTTTCCAATTAGAATTTTTTGTTTTCCCTATCATTTGCTATTAGTTGGAATTGTTCCCTGGGAGAAATTTCCTGCGGAATTTTTTACATAATTGCCCGGAATGTTTTATGTTCTTTTTTAAATTAAAATATCCGCTATATAAAGCTAATTTCCAAATTGAGCTGTAGAAACACTGCGTTTTCTAAATTAGCTACTCATGAAACAATTTTTGCTGTACAAAGCATGATACACAATACTTATTATCGTACTTAGCGAAGCTCCGCCCACAAAAATAAAAAATTGTTGATTTTCATACTACAAAGTATACTTCATAAGTACGACAGCATGACACCAGTGACTAATTTCATACTTGTACGATTTATCGTTCGATTTGTAGTAACGTGTATACTCGCTATAACAGTAGACATTTCATAAAAAGCAGCCCAATTTGACTTGAAAAATCGAGGATTTTAAACAAAAAATCGTCATTTCGTCGGTTGGTTTCTGGTTTGCTGCAAACATAATGTATTTTGAATATACTGTGCCGCAAACCAGAAATCAACCGACGATTTTGCTATTTTCGGCACCAAAAATCGTCACATCTGGCAGCCCGAGTCAGGAACAGAGAATAAAATAAACAAAACGAAATAAAGACCAAAACCGAACGAAGGAATAAAAACGAACGAAATACCAAAAGAACGAGAAAGACCAAAAGAACAAAAAGGAACAACTAGACTGAACTAGTTCACATCGTTCACTTATGGGAATAGTTCAATTGAACTAGTTCGTTCTTTTCAGCACAACTCTACTAAGGAGTGATTTAACTAACTCATGACTGAAGGTGATCAATGGGGTCAACTGGCTAGGATTCAAAAAATATCTTAGTAGTCACTGCGTAGAAAACATTCAACTAAGATATGATATTGAACTTAACATTGCAAATATTAACGAAAATATTAAACAGGCTGCTCAAAGAGCTGATCTCGTCGGAAAAACTGCATTACCGGAAAAATATCTAGAAGGTTTCGATGTCACATCAGCATCTAATTAATCTTTATGGTGCGCTGCTAGAAATCTTAAAAACCCGTTGATCCTAAATCACCACTGCGCACGTCGACCACAGGCTGGGCAAGAAGCAATAGTGAGAAAGGTAACTTATTTGCTGAGCATTTAAAATCTGTATTCACTCCCAATTGCTGTATGGGTGCTGTTGATTTACCGAGTGTAGTTTCTTTACCCCCTCGTCCCTTAAGGTTTAAGATGCGTGAAGTAAAAAAAATAGTTGCTGAACTCGACCCGAAGAAAGCTCCAGGTGTTGATAGCATTAGCAACAAGATGCTGATGAACTTCCCTCATATTACAATAAGGAACCTGCTCTTTATTTTTAATGCCATTTTACGAATGCAGTATTTTCCACAAAACTGGAAACTTGCCAATATCAAAATGATTCCAAAGCCTGGCAAAGATCGTACAAAGGATGAGTCATATAAACCTATAAGCTTAGTATCAACAACCTCAAAGCTTTTTGAAAAGCTGCTCATGACTAAATTGTTCAAAATTTTAGCTGATAATGGGTGCATCCAGGACCATCAATTTGGTTTTAGAAGCCATCATAGCACCATTAAATAAACGCATTGATTGGTTCTAGTTGCTAGAACAACATTTGAAGAAAAGAAGTATTGCTCTGCTCCCTTTATTGGCAATTCTCAGGCATTTGATAAAGTATGGCTCGAAGGCCTAGTTTTAAAATTGAAGACATATCTGTTATATTATTGATAGAAAGTTCACTGTTGTAGAAGGACACATCATGAATGTGCCCGAATCTATATCTTCCGGTGTACCACAGGGTAGTATTCTGGGGCCAGTCTTGTATTTAGTATATACTTGTGATATGCCTGTGAGCAATAATATCCAACTTTCTACAGTTGCCGATGATGCAGCCTGTATGAGTATGCACGAAATCCGGTATGCGGCATCCCGCAATATCCAGGAACATATTACTCATCTGCAAACATGGTCGAACTTCTGGAGAATTAAAGAAAATGAACAAAAGTGTGTACATTTAACGTTTGTTTACCCTAAGAAAAGATACTTGTTTCCCCATTCGAATCAACAATCAAAATAGTCCTCAACATTCTGAAGTGAAATGCCTTGGTATATACCGTGATCGAAGGCTTACATGGAAACATGACTCCAAGCTAACCCAAATGAAACTTAAGTTAACTCAAATATACTGATTTATTGGCAGAAATTCAACACTCAGCCTGGACTGCAAACTTTTACTATATAAGTCGCTTTTGAAGCCAATATGGTGCTACGGAATTCATGGAATTATGGGGTACTGCTTCAGCTTCAAATATTGAGAAAATCCAACGAAGGCAAAACAAAATTTTGCGTTTGATAACATCGGCTCCATAACATAAAAAATTAAAATATACATCGTGATTTAAATATGCCACTAGTGACTGAAGAAATTGCAAAATACCCAGGCAAATATTTAACAAAACTGGAGTCACATCCTAATCCGCGTGCTCGTAATATCTTGGATGCAGGATTCTAATTGCAATACGGGGCAAATTCATCAGCATCTTGTTACTAATTCCATTCATACCTGGAGCTTTTTTAGTGTTGAGCTCAGCAATTAGTTTCTGTACAGCACACATCTTAAACTTTAAGGGTCGTGGGGTGTAGCAACACCAGTACATGTGTTTGGGGTAAATACGGATCTTCAATGCTCAGCAAAAATGTTACCTTTTTCAGTATCGATTCTTGCTCAACCTCCGGTAGATGTGCGCTGAGGTGGTTTGAACTCAACGGGTATTTGAAGCTTTCTGGCAGCGCGACACAAAGAGTAATTAGATGCTGGTGTGACATCAAGACCTTTCAGATAATAATTAAAGCAGAAGCAGTTTTTTCAGATGCAAGGAACTCTTGGAGTCGTTTAGTGCACTCTTTAAAACTGTTTTTATGTTAGTGTGATCTGTGCTGTTGCCATTCCCTTCTGACTCTTCTTTTTTCACATACGAGACGTTCAATATCCGCAGAATAAATTCGATTAAACCCAGTCTGAAGTTGGGAGGTAATGGCATGTTCAGCAACCTTTTTAATATTTTCATTAAGACTAGCAATGTTAAATTCCATATCATTGGGTGTTTTAGCTTAATTTTTTTCGTACAATGACTACTGAGATATTTTTTTGAAGCCCAGCCAATTTGGGAAACCCAAATAGTGAAAAGTCGATAGTGATTCCAAGTTTAAAAAGGCCAACACTTCGGAACTTGGTTAGTATAACACCAGGACATATAGAGTAAAGAAGTCACCTGGCTCGCATGGGTGTTGTTGACGATACGGCATGTAGAGCTTGCGAAGAGGACGATGATGCAACTCTCGAATATAGCTTGTATCACTTTCCAGCATTCACTTAAATAAGAAGACGAATCTTCCATCTGGAAAATATACAAGGCATGGAATATCTTAGGGGTTCAAACTTAAAAACCCTAAGAAATTATATTTAGGATACTTGGTTCTTAATCTGACTATGTTTAATATATTTTTTTTATACATCTCCAATATTTCTTATCAAGAGCGCAAAATATGCTATAAAGGCCTAGATGTAATGCCAAACGGTTTGGATCAATTTTGTTTACTGCCTCTCTTTTCAATCTAACCTAAACTACTGGAAAATAGGCAACAACTGCGTATGCAAGTTTGCTAGCATCGATAAATAGTTGAACTGACATCTTAGATTGGATTAAATATCACATTTTCAATATTTGGCAACAGTTTAATCCATACTAACTTAACGTGTGTGTTTTCCGTACAATGACTACTGCTAAAATTGCAAGAGTAGACAAGTCGTCTTGATGTGACGTCGATGACGCCATTCACAATAAGGGGGATTATTGAAAGACATTGTCAATTTCTTCATCTAACCCTCTTTCACTCGTTCTTCGCGCCTTTTTGGAGCAATATTTTTAAATATACCACATATGTCGAAGATATCAAATCAAATCATGAACTTTTAATATCTTACAATTTATGGAAACTCCTTTAACTTTGGGTATACCATGCCAATCAAAGTATGCATAGTTTGATAAGATTCAAAGCAGTAAAAATCAGCAAGTACCCCATGATTAAATTTGATTCTTCAATCTCATCTTCTTTCACTTTTTTTAACTAACGCTCCAATTTGCTGTGTTATGATCGGTGTTTTTTTATCCTTCTTCCTTTCAAGTTGAAGCATGAATTGTCCACGCTTTCATTCAGCCGAGCTTAGTTCGAGGCTTCGTTCTACACTTTCGCAGTTGTATTCTTTTATTTTGTTAAAACCGAGTGTTTATTCAACTACACATCATTTTCTCCATGACTTACCCATCCTAATCTCGTTTTGGATACGGAAGGTTCCGTACTATGATTTTAGGAGAAATTGAATCATGTTGAAATAGGAATATTCCTTTCTTGTAATGTTTTGTTCTGATAAAGAAAGAGCATTACATTAAAATTTCATACCTCTTCAGATTTCTATCATGACCTGATATGTTAAAATTAACCTCCATTAATTCCTCTTCAAAACGACGAGTTTCTGAATTCTGTTTTATACTCAGTTTGTCAATGCTTCCTGCCACATAAAGTTGATTGCATAAACGGTGTTTTTTTAGAATGTCACAACTTTGAGTTGGCATCACTACTTTATTTGAGCACCCATTTAACAGCTGATAGTTGCTTTTTGTTTAGTTTGCTTTCACATTTCATTATGAAACGACTTACACCGGAGCAACGCATGGAAAGTGTTGAAATTTTTAATCAAAATAATTGTTCTTATCGTCAAACTCATCGTGCACTTCTTCCACTTTCCGATAAAGCCCATTTCTGGTTGAATCGGTACGTAAATAAGCAGAATTGTCGCATTTGGAGTGAGGAGAATCCGCACGCTTTCGTAGAAACACCTTTACATTTACAAAAAATTACTTTTTGCTGCGTTTTTTGGGCTGGTGGAGTCATTGGTCCATATGTATTCAAAACCGATGATGGTCAGAGTGTTACTGTCAATGGTGAACGGTATAGGAACACGATTCGAAACTTTTTCGTACCTATCCCTGATATGTGGTTCCAACAAGACAGAGCCACATGCCACACAGCGGGGCTACAATTAATTTACTCAAAGAAACTTATGAAGAAAAAATAATTTCACGCTCAATTAATTGGCCACCAATATCGTGTGATTTAACCCCATTGGATTAATTTCTCTAGGGTTACTTATGTTAAAGTACTTGTCTACGTCGATAAACCACAAATAATTGAACACATGGAAATCAACATTCGAAGAGTTATCGGCGAAATACGTCCGCAAATGCGGCGAAAAGTTGTTGAAAATTGGCTGCCACATGACAGAAATCATATTTAAACCAGGGACATAACAATTATAAGAAAAACGACCAAAAAGGTTATATTTAACCATTAAAATTTATGAACTCAAATATTGGTTATAATCAACTATTATTGTAAAATATATTTCATTTTGGTTGTTGTAACCAATTAAACTGAGAAATATCTTTTTTTGGTTAGGAATAACTATTATAGCAACCAAAAAATTTTTTGGTTACAAATAACTATTATATAAAGAATTTTAATTTTTTGGTTATCGCTACCTAAAATACGGTACTTTAAGTGCAAAGATGCAAAATAATATTTGGTACGAAAATGCAAAAGTATGATAAAATTATTCAACGGCTTCTATCTGTATCCGAAAACTATTTGCGAATTTTTGCAATATGCGAAACAAAATTTTTTCGAGCATTTATCCTTTACAGTTTAGGGCTTTAGTATTTATTTGCAAATTTTAGTAAGTTTTGCGAATCAGGTAATTTTTAATAAATCTTATTGCTCTTGTGTACTATTTTTACAAATTAGGGGTGACTCAACCCATTTACGTTATTGTCTGATAGAATTATTTTTTTTACAGTCTTTTTTACAGTTCTGCCGACTTTTAATTAATATCATACTTCGCTATCATTTTGATGTTAGCAAGTTATTGCAAATTTTAGCGAATTTTGCCGAACTTCTGCCATTCCTTATAATTTTAAGGCTTGTTAGCAGTTTGTCGCCAATTTTCGCGATAAAAGTGATTTTAAGCGAAATCTTGCCTTTTTAGCATTTTACCGGCTTTTAACCCATCTATCTATTTGATGTTAGCAATTTGGTATGAATATTTTTGACAAATTATTAATGCAAAACTGTTTTTGGACAATTTGTTCGCTTGAATTGTTGCAGAATTGTAGAACGATTGGATTGTACAAGCACACGAACCTACCAATTTTAATGGAAATTATAATTTTGATGATTTAAAGGGCATCGATTCATATGTAGAGCCCGAAGAATTAAAATGTGCACTTATCGAACAAGGATTTCTGGTAAAAAATGTTACCAATATAATCAATAGAGAGAAGATTCCCCAGCCTCTATTTCGTGTTCAACTGGAGTCGGATGATACACAGTTGAAAAAAAAACGAGACGCACCCAGATCCCGTACAGGGCCATAATTGCCAAGAATATGGCCACACAAAACCTTACTGCAAATTACCTACAGTTTGTGTTATCTGCGGTGAATTGCATGGTACTGCTAGCTGTACTAAGCCAAAAGATCAAACAGAAACAAATGCAGTAATTGTGGAGGTAATCACACCACTAACTACAGAGGATGCCCTGTATATTCTTTCGTTAAACAGGCTATGGGTCAAAAATCTAAATTAGCTCCAGTTCAATCAGCAAATGCTTACTCCGCCACTCTTCGTCAAACTAGCCAACTAGTTACTTCACGGGTATCGTACGTTGATGCTGCTAAGACTAGTTCTATTCCCACACAAAATGTTCCACCGCCAAGTAATTCAACGAATGCAAACTCTAGCTTTAACTTTAGTCGTCTTGAAGCTACTATTGAGAATCTGGTGCTAACTATAAACAACTTTAGAACAAATATGACTAGCATGATGCAAGAAATGCTGAGAATGCAGAATACTCTGCTTCAAGCATTAGTTAACAAGCCATGGACATGTCAAAAATATGTTTCTGGAACGCAAACGGCATTCGCCAACATAAGCGAGCACTTCCTAAACAAAAACAACATTGATATAATGTTGGTCTCAGAGACTCATTTGACTTCGAGAAGCATTTTTAAAATTTCCGACTACACCTTATATGATTCAAAGAACCCAAGAGGAAGAGCATGCGGTGGCTCAGCAATTCTAATAAAGTCAAGACTCAAGCATTATATTATTGACAACATTTGTGAAGAACATCTACAAGCAACGAATATTTGTATTGAAAATTTTTGCACAAATTTTGTGATATCATCAATTTACTCCCCTCCCAGATTCGCAATTACTGAAGATCAATATGAGGATTTCTACAAATCTCTTGACCCTTGATTTGTAGCAGCTGGCGACTACAATGCAAAATATACGTTCTGGAGTTCGCATCTTATTACACCTAGAGGTCGCGCGTTGTTCAATACAATTTCCAAAATGGGCTTGGCCGTGATTTCGAGTGGGGAGCCCACATACTGGCCGACTGACATACGTAAAATATTTCTAGGGAATTAATTCACGTTGAAGCTTCTCTAGATCCCTCGTCTGATTACTCTCCCACCATCGTTACAAACTGTAGCTTACTGAGAAGTGCTTTAACTCACTCATATGTGAAGATGATCAGTCGTGTAAATTGGCTGCGATTCAAAAAATATCTTAGTAGTCATTGCACGGAAAACATTACGCTAAGAACATCCCAAGATATTGAAGCTAACATAGCCAACCTTAACGAAATGATTGCACTGGCTGTTGAACATGCTACTACCTCCCATCCGCAGACTGGTTTTAATAGAATTTATTATACAGATATTGAACGCCTAGTGTGTGAAAAAAGAAGAGCTAGAAGGGAATGGCTACATAAAAGTAGATTTAAAGAATAACTCCAAGAGTTGCTTGCATTTGAAAAAACTGCATCTATTAAAAATTATCTGGAAGGTCTTGATGTCACACCAGCATCTAATTACTCTTTGTGACACGCTGCTAGAAAGCTGAAAACCCCCGTTGGGTTCAAACCACCTCTGCGCACATCTACCGGGCTAAAAGCGATACTCAAAAAAGGTAACATATTCGCTGATCATTTAAAATATGTATTTACCCCAAACACATGTACTGGTGTTGTTGATTTACCGAGTGTAGTTGCTCTACCCCTGCGACCCATAAAGTTTAAGATGCGCGATGTACAAAAACTAATTGCTGAACTTAACCTGAAGAAAGCTCCAGGTATTGAATGAATTAGTAACAAGATGCTGATGAACTTGCCTTATGTTGCAATAGGAATCCTCCTATTTATTTCTAATGCAACTTCACGAATGCAGTATTTTCCACATAACTGGAAACTTGCCAAGATCAAAATGATTCCGAAGCCGGGCAAAGACCTTACCAAGGCTGAGTCATATAGGCCTATAAGCTTACTATCAACAATCTCAAAGCTTTTTGAAAAGCTGCTCATGAAAATGTCCAAAATTTTAGCTGATAATGGGTGCATCCAGGACCATCAATTTGGTTTTAGAAGTAAACACAGCACAATTGAGCAAACGCATAGATTGGTTCAAGTTATAAGGACGACATTTGAAGAAAAGAAGTATTGTTCTGCCCTTTTTATTGATGTTTCTCAAGCATTTGATAAAGTGTGACACGAAGGCCTATTTTTAAAATTGAAAACATATCTACCAATACACATACAAAAACTTTTGGAGAGTTATATTATTGATAGAAAGTTCACTGTTCTAGAAGGATACTTCATGAATGTGGCCGAATCTATATCTTCCGGTGTGTCACAGGGTAGTATTCCGGGGCAAGTCTTGTATTTAATATGTACTTGTGATATGCCTGTGAGCAATAATATACACACCTCTACATTTGCCGATGATACAGCCTGCATGAGTATGCATGAAAGCCCTAATGAGGTATCCCGTAATCTCCAGGAACATATTACTCAGCTGTAAACGTGGTTGAACTTATGGAGAATTAGAATAAATGAACAAAACTGTGTTCATATAACGTTTACCCTAACAAAAGATACTTGTTCCCCCATTCGAATCAACAATCAAAATATTCCTCAACATTCCCAAGTGAAATACCTTGGCATACACCTTGATAGACGGCTTACATGGAAACCCCATATTGACTCAAAGTTAACACAAATGAAACTTAATTTAACTCAAATACATTGGTTCATTGGCAGAAATTCAACACTCAGCCTAGACTGCAAACTTTTACTATACCAGGCGCTTTTGAAGCCAATATGGTGCTACGGAATTCAGTTATGGGGCACTGCTTCAGCTTCAAATATAGAGAGAATCCAACGAAGGCAAAACAAAATTTTACGGTTAATAACATCGGCTCCATGGTATATAAAAATTCAAATATACATCGTGATTTAAATATGCCACTAGTGACTGAAGAAATTGCAAAATACGCAGGCAAATATTTAACAAAACTCGAGTCACATCCTAATCCGCTTGCTCGTAATATTTTGAACTTTAAAAAAGAAGGACACTAAGGCTCTAATTCGCAATACCGCTGATGAAACTTTTTGAGAATATTTTTGTACATCTTTCTTGTATTACTATTTACTATCACTAAATTGATCGAGCCCATTAATTATATATAGACTTAAGATTTCAAGAGAAAATTGCCTGCTATTAAAGCCGAAAATAATGAAACAATCGTTTTGATATAACGATTAATTAATTCATTAATTAATCTTGTGTAAAAATATAATGTAAAAGGCTTGTACACGCACCTTTTGAAAAAAAATATATATTTTTATATCTTTATTTAGTTGTATGTAAATTTAAAACTTTTCTTTAGAATAAAATTTTTTAAAATATGTGCATATTTTATTGTTTTAAGTGCATATTTTGAGTTTTTGATGTCACATTTTAGGTGCCTATAAAACACCTCTTTTAAATGCATGAATTCATTGTCCCTGGTCATAACGAATGGTAAATAATACGCACACAGAAAAAAAAACCATGTAAAATCGTTAAAAATAGGGCTAATTTTACATTTTTTGCCAATGATTTTGCTTCATGTTTGTTTCATGTTAATTTAAAGTGATTTATAGTAATTCGCAATGAAAATGTTTCCTTTTGAAATAACTATTTCATTTTGATTTAATATTTACCTACTGTTAAAATCAAAATGAAGAATCATGTTGAATCAAAGTTGTTTCAAGTTGGAACAACATGAATTTAATTTAATGTAGTAGTTGTACTTTATTAATTATTTAACTTACATGTGGTTGACATAGACATCAGAAAAATGTTTAGATATAAATTAAGTTGGCTTCCCCGGCCAAGATTTGAACTAGGAACTCATTGCGTGATAGTGAACGTGCTTACCCCTGCACCCACAATTTTTTTTCATATATATATTTATTTATTGTATCTTCAAAAATTAACTAACAATAAGTAATCAAATCTTAAATCTAAACATAATTATTAGGCCCGACCAGTATCGGACATAAACTTAGTGATAGTTATAAATAATACGTAAGTAGTGATAATCAAAAAGGAAAAAAAGAAGTATTAAGCAGTCCCATCTGGAGTGTTGAGTATAAGAGCCCTTGTGTCCCTCTTTTTTAAGCGGATGTGTCCAGTAAAGCTCAAAATATTACGGGCAAGCGGATTAGGATGTGACTCGAGTTTTGTTAAATATTTGCCTGCGTATTTTGCAATTTCTTCACTCACTAGTGCACCCACAATGACTTTAAATATTCTTAAGATACACACTAATATGTACCATCTTGAATTAAATTATAATTTAATATTATTTCATTTATCATTTAACATACAATTAATTTGAAAAGTTCTAGTTTTAGTTAAAAAAACAAAATGCTTTCACTTGAAAAGTTTTAGTTAAAAAAATGCAAAATACTTTGACTTGACTCCAGGATTCGATCCTGCGATCCTCCTACTGCAAGACTAGTACACTGCCTACCAGCCCGCAGCAGTTTATCGGCTGTTTACAAACATCAAAAAACAACAACAATACAAAAACAACCTACAGAACTAAGCACAAAGTGTATTGCAGCTATGAACAAAGCAAATAAACACCAACACACTCAAACAACATATTATTTCTTGTAAATTTAATGTGATTTGAGGGAAGTTGAATCAACATTTTGGCATGTTGATTTTACATTGGTATTTTTTTCTGTATGCGATAAAAATTTGACATCCTAATACATCATAATACTTAACCATTTTCTGAACATTTTCTAAACGATAATACTTTTCATCTGATCAGAGTTGCATTATTACAAAATCCAAACTATCAAGTCGTCTGTTTGCAAAAGAAAAATACCCCTTATTTAAACATAGTAATTGTTTTGGATTGTTAAAATCGAGACTATTTGTTAACAATAGTACTTTTGGAAGCATATATTTATTTTGGAATGGTACTTTTTGAAACATGTTTTGTTTTGTGGTAAGTACTTTTTTTAAAATGTGACCTGAATTATGAAAGTGGTCTAAGTCACATGCTTTTTTGCTTTGAAATATTAAATAAATATTGAAAAACTTCAATAAATATTTACCAAATATCAAACAAATTTATATTAATTGAGACAGAACAACTCTAAATTGAAATGTTGTATAATAAAAAAATATTTTTTTATTTGTTGAAATGTAAACTACTAAATATCTCCACCAAAGAAATATATGACTTAGACCATTTTCATAATTAAGGGCGCAAATATACCTTAAAATTTCTTATTTCAAAATTTTTTGAAAATTGTACAATGCTTTTTTCGGAAAATACAGCAAATTCACAAGTTACTTAAAAAAGATACATTTCCAAACATTTGTTTTTTAAATATGTAATAGGTACTTTCCCATTTAGTTTTAAAGAAATAGTAATTTTTGGAATAAGCTCTTCTTATAAGAGGAACTCTATAAAAACTCTGCAGGAAATCGAAATGATACAAGACTAGTCCCATGACTGGCCCCTAAGTGATAGGGACCAGACCGAGTTCTAACACTTCCTACATGGAATGGCCTAGGATGGGGTTAATTGATACTTTGTATGTACCTTGTCACTGAACTATCCCGTAGGGACCAATTCGGTGTAGAATTATATAAATTCATTCCGATATTTGACTATAACAATTAACGCTTATAGATTTTTTTGCTGTTACAAATTCACTGACATTTTATTTTTAATCTGAAATTTTTTTATATTCGAACCGACAACCTCGCGCATGACAGGCTTGAACACTACCCACTCGACCACAGGGCCACTCATATTTCAAAAGTATAAATACCAGTTAGCTTAGGTTAATATTTAAGTATAGTTACGGGACTGGTTCCAGAGTCACATTCGAGGGAGCAATTAACATTATCTTTACACTATTTGACAGGTCATGTATGCAACCACATCGAACATGTTCATGTTTTTTCACCATACACTACTCCGTACTTTTGATAACACTCACATTTTCTCATGTCATAGGAGCGGTACGTTTTGATCAATTGTCATAAAATTTTCTGCAGAGAAAGTACTTTCTGAAGATGTTCTTTCCAAAAAGAAACTTTTTGGGAAATACATATGTACTTTTTGGAAAAGGTACTAACTATGTCGAAATATATTTTGAATAAATGGTGCTTTTTGACAAAAGTAACAAACATCTACTTTTTGGAAAACATATGTGCTTTAAAAAAAAACTACTCATTGCAAAAAAATTAAAAAAAAACCAGTTTTCGGAAATGGCAATTTTTGAAAAACGATTTTCTATAGTCGTTAAGTATTAAATCAATTAATTTTGCTACCGGTAGTGATTTTGTGCAAAATCTTGCAAATCGATGTTATCTCCAATTAAGAAAAAAACTGGCCTCGCTTTAGTCAGATACGGATCCTACTAAACAAAACACATTTCGAAAAAATCGAAAAGTCAAAAGTTTATCAAACATTCATGTCGGAAGCTAGAAGCGATAATGGAACATGTTTAAAAGCACAAAAGTAATGTTATAGTATGTTTCCACCGGCATGATTTATACAAATCATGATGATTTGTGCAAATCATGGTAATTTATACATGATTTACCATACATTTTGCATATGAATAAATCACCTCAAAGTTGTTGATTTATTTTAAATAATGTCGAAAATACTATTTTTCGAACTCGATTTATGTATGCAATCCTGCGTTGCTTTTAGAATTACAAACTCCATCCCTGGGTCATCCATCAATAGTGATTGACAATTTCGAAAAAATGACTAAGGAATATTTAATAAATTTTAAATGTCAACCACATGTAAATAAAATTCACATTACAGCTGCTGCGCCGACCTTATAAAGCACGTGCATAAATTGAGTACGAAAATTCGAACAACAAATCACTCACAAGCTCGGTGGAAACACTTTGAAGTGATTTACTTAAACCTACTTGATTTAAAGCCGGTGAAAACATACTATTAATAACATACAAATTCGAAAGCATTTTCTTTCGTTTCGAAATACAGAGTAGACCCCAGTTGTTGGATTATTTCTTCTAATGAAAGTTAAACAACTCTGATATTAAATAAGATAAACAAAATTCTTCAATTTTAAATTCAACTCGAAGTTATCGATAGTCGATTGTATGTAGTACGAAATTAAAACAATGTTTATTTAGACAAGAAAGGTTTTTGTACTTGGTGTGTAGTTTATTATTACATAAAAACAAACATACATACATATATATATTCGGTTTAATTTGTTCGTAAAGCACTTATGTAAATGTATATCCTTATATTTATATATTTACGTCTATTATTTAAAGTTTTAGTTTACTTAACTAAATAAAGTCTACACTTAAATGATTATTTGGAAATTAACTTTTTTAATGCGAGGTGTTGTTTTAAGTGGTGGAGATTAAAAATACATATACATACACATATCTGGCTTTGTGTAGGTTTATGTATACACACGTACATATGTATATGTATGTATACATACACATACATATATATGTGGCGTATATAAATACAGCCTTAATTATAAACAAATTATTAAGGCTTTAACAAGAAAAATTGTACATGAAAAACTGTTTTATAAACCATTTATAAAACCTTAATAATTTTTATAAATAAGGCTGGTAGTATATATATAAATAAGGCTGATAGTATATAAGTCTATATACATTGTACAACAAAATCAAAATTTTTACAAAATAATTACTGATTCCAGCAACGAAGACGAAAAAACATCATACGGGCCTGTTCTGCAAATCACGACATGTCAAATCACGGTGATTTCAAAAAATTGATAAAAGCTAAATCACAGCTTTTGTAAATTTCACAATTTATAACGATGCAAGTTGGAATAAAATATTCTATTATACATGACAAAAACTTAAAATACAATAAAAATCCACTAACAAGTGAGTTATTAATAGTTTGTTTCTGAAATCACAGTGATTTAAATCACCGTGATTTCAGAACAGGCCCGATAGTGTTACGACGTTTTGAAAGGATGGTGTAAGATTCCCCTTTCAAATGTAAATTGTTATTCTAAATACAAAATTGAAACCATTTAACCCTTACATTTTAGATATGGGATGTGTTCGGAGTAATAGTTTTGTTTATAATCCTCCAACTATAAGATATATTCGTCATAAAATTATACATTACTTTTTGAATACAACAAAGTTCAAAATGCAACTTAATTGTTAGAAATTAAAAAAGAAGCAAAAACAAGGTTGAATTTAATAAAACCACTTTAAAACCATTTTAAAAATGGTTATGAGTTGGTTTTAACAAAATCATTGTGTATGGTAAAACCAGGTTTTAGCAGTTGGTTTTAACGCGCGGTATAAAAAGATTTAAGTGAACTTTTTTAAAGGAAACTGAGAGAAATATTGGATGATTCCAATGTTTCTTATACTATATTTTACAAACCTCCTGAACACATCCCATATCTAAAATGTAAGTATTACATGGTTCGCTATGTCGATTTAGCACACAATTTTTAAAAAGGAGAATAACAACATGAACCCCTATTAAATAAGACTCCTAAAACATTTTTTTGTTGTGCAGTGTATAAAATAATTTTACATAATTGAATTAAATAAAATAAGAAACACATAAATTATGTTTAAAACATACTATTTAGTCTTTTTCACATTCATATGAGAGATATTAATATTTTTTGAATTGTAATGAAAACAAGATTATGTTTGAAATATTAAAAAAATAAGTGAATAAATTATATATATTTGTACACGTAAATGCTATAAAATTTTAAAACAATACGAAAAGCTACAAAATATCTTAAAAATAAATGGAATACTTTTTAAATATTTGTATTATAACCCACTGATTATATACATACTTACATACAAATATTTTTATAAATGTAAAGATGTAATGCGTTCGACGCAGTGGCTTGTATTTTTTTTTTCAAATAATTCGTTTTCTTACTGATTTATTTTATTTTCTAATACATAGCTCGTATAATTTTTATAAATAAATATGTAACAGCCACAAAAAATCAAACTCGTACACATTTGGTAACGACATACATACAGATATACTTATAACAATAAAATAAGAAATGTTCTTTTTGTTTTCAATATACTTAAGTAGTCGATCAAACATTGTCTGTCGACATCGTAGGACAAGTTAAAATAATAATATATAACGCTTCAAAAGCAAGTGCATCAAAAAATCGTATTATTTAATTAAAATCTAGTTAATGCTTATGTATGTATGTATATTGTACATCATAAACAAATTTTGATGATGTAAAGTGAACTCACTTTTCACAGGTAATAATTAGAGTTGCCATTCAAACAAGATTTATTCGTGTATTCGAATATTTACTTGTATTATTCGTTTATAAAATTATTCGAACGATTTATGTCCAATATTTGATTATTTAAATAAATTTTAAAATTGCTTTTTTAATAATAATTATCTTACAATACATTATTAAACGTTCGGGAAAAAGAAGGATTGGAAATATTGAACTAGGGCTTGATGTAACAGACGTATTTCTTAATTAAGATCGAATAATTAAATAATCAAGTATGTGATGAAAAACGCTATAGACACAAAAACGATTGTAAAACGATAAGAGTTATAAATTTATATTTCTACATTCCTTGTACTATTTTTTTTTTTAATATCAAGTCTGCTTTTCGGATGGCAATAGCATGAGGTTGGTGTGCGAAATCCCTAATTCGATAGCAAGTTTTCAAAATAATCGTTTTGAAATCTATTGGTTCTCGGTTCTCGCCACATACATATGTACATTCAATAACTATTAATACTAAATACTTCAGTGATTTGTTTTTATTTAATAAATGTTCCAAATATAATAACAAATTAGATATTAACTTATTTTGACGGATATAGTATGTAAAAAAGTTAAAATTCAACACGAAGACCTCTTACATCGTCGAAAGTTATTTGAATTTTTCACATGCCAAATAAATTAATTCTATAAAAATGAGTGAAAGTAAACATAATTTTTTTATAAAAATCTAATTTTATTATTACTTTAGATGACCGATGTTGTCATTTCGAAATTTGGATAATCATATCACGAAATTTTATTTAGAGCAGTAACAACTAAGATTCAAAATGATGCAAAACAGCCACAATAATAAATTTTTGATTAGAATTAATCGTATCTTTTACAAAGAGATGCAACATTCAGGCAATATATGCCTGCTACTACTACTAGGTGTTACCTTCTTTGTGGAAGGGATAGAGATAGAGACCACAAGCGGTGAAGGAGGAGATACAGGACAGCTTCATTCTTTTATAACCCAGCTTTTTGCACATTTTTGTTTTTAAGACAAAATAGAAAGGATACCGAAATAATTTTTTTTTTAATTTGAAAGAGAAACAAACCTATTACGAAGGAAAATAAAATATTCTTTTCATCACCAAACTTAATGGAGAATAAAACCAAATGCTGTGAAAATATCTTAATGCGATATGGCTCGGTTTATTTGGATTATATTCACATGAGTGGCAAATAAAAAAATTCTTTTTGTAGATTTTCAAAAAATAAACTTTTCCAACTCTTATTTTTTTGAAGCAAATTAAATTTTCTGTAAATTCTTGGATCTGATATTGAAACCATTTATAAATTATGCTAATATATGTCGTATACATATCTCGAACATCAGGGCCAATTGAACTCAATTTGTAGAGATTGAACTTCAGTACTATATAAATATATGTATGGCATATGAGCCGATTTCTTTCTATTTTTATTTTCAATCCAATGCAACGAGAAAAAGATACTAAACCTTATATTCTTATGAATTGAACAGACTAATGTTCGTATCACTTTTTAAGCCAAATTACATGTGACAATTATTAATGAACAAATAACATCAAAGTTACTTGTAAATATTCTGACAACAACACATATGTAGTTGAACGGAACAGCTAGCCGTTTTCGAAGGCCACTAAACCTTCATCATCAGCGTTCTTCTGTGTTTGGTCCATTGTGTGTGGTGTCAGTTGATGTAGATTTCTGCCCTATATACGAAACTTTATTGCAAATGGAATATATGAATTGGTTTGATTCATCGTATTTCAATTTGCTCATGTGTTTTGTAATGAAGGCTCAAACTACCATCTCTAAATTTACAACAATCTTACCATTGTCGTTTGTTCCAGCTAGCTGTTCCGTTCAACTATGTGTTGTCAGAATATTTACAACTAACTTTGATGTTATCTGTCCATTAATAATTATCACATGTAATTTGGCTTAAAAACCGATACGAACATTAGCCTGTTCAATTCATAAGAATATATAAACAAATACAGTTCGAAAAATAATATTGCATACTAAACCTTATTTAGTTAAAAATATTGTATGTTATTGGAAAATAAAACACTTTACACATTTCAAATGAGTTTTGTTAATATATTTTGATTGAAACTAAAACCAGAAGAGTTCGGCATATCTATTTTGAAATTAAACTAAAGAAAAGTTGATACTAATTGCTTAAATTACTAATAAAATACATATATTACTCCCTTAGAATTTGAAATGTTTGAGTGCGGGTTGGAACAGAATCCACCCAGGTCTGGTGGAACTTGGAAACTTGGTTACGGCGATTTAATAATTTTCTAGAGCAAATAATTCGATGCTAAACGAACTTCTAGTTATTTTTCGCCAAATTAGTGAACAAATTTGGAAATTTCCATTTCACAAATTTTACTACTTTTTAATACTTACATCGATACTATTATTAAAAACCTAAAGGACATATTGTCGCCTCAGAATAGCTTTAGCCCATATGCCACAAAGTTGGTGTGGAGAAAAACGACAAAGAAGGTTTGCATGAAGTTTTCTCAAAAAATACCCGATGGATTTCTTTTGTATTTGCACCACTGCTTCCGATATATGTTTTGAAGAAAAATACAAGTTTTTGTGACCTTTTATGAATTAAGTTAGAAGTTAATATTACTTTATTGTATCAGTAAAAATACGTTTTGTGCTCCATACACCACTCTTTTTATTTATTTTCAAAAAGTAGCTTTTTGTGCTCCATACATATACTTAACTGCTGTGTCACAGCTGTGAATTAGAATATTGTTGTTTTGTTTATTTTTCTTGGCGAGTCTCTCTCACTCTCACTCTCACCATAAAAATCAATTGAATTTTGGTTTGATTAAGGCTATGGCGTTATGGCTATGTTACGTCTAATTTAAGCTTAAATTATACGTGACATAGCCATAATGCCATAGCCATAACCAAACCAAAATTCAATTGGTGTCTATGGTGAGAGTTATGGCGAGTCTCTTCCACTATCACCATAGAAACCAATTTAATTTTGGTTTGGTTATGGCTGTGGCATTATGGCTATGTCACGTCTAATTTAAGCTTTAGTCTCGTGTAATTTTGAAAATAACAAAAATTGTGCGGCTTAAAAATCTTTCTCGTGTAAACTACCTCATAGAAATGAACAAAACAAGAATTATATTTACTTCAAACGTTTTTGTATGAAGAATTTGACGTAATCGCCAAACAGTGGCGTGTATAGCAAAACAATGCTTATTAAATCTAAAAATAGTGGATATGGGGCAAAATGAATGCGTAATATCTCAGAAACCATAATAAATTTCGTAAAACGCGTTTTTGATTCAGAAAGAGAGTATTCAGTATATATATATAACTCATTTTTTTTAATAATGATCGGTGGAGCAAAACTATTCTGGGTCCACGATATGTATTTTAAGAGAAAGTAAATAAAAAATTAAAGACATTTAGACAGACTGTGGCTCAGGGTATGTAAAATTCGGCGCAGCTGAGTATAGAACTGTAACTTCCCTGCAGAAAATTTGGTGACAGTTGATCCAAACGTAACTTTCTTTTGGGCTGGAGTTAATAATTTTGGCAAGTGAAATATTCAAATATAACTATTAATAAAATGTTTTCGTTTAAGGGGAAAAATCGTAATATATTTATGTCAATTGGAAAATCTACTTACCAGTGACGGTAGTATTATTATAATTGCATATTTGAGGTTTTGTTATATCATTGTTATCATTAAATGATTCGCAGTTGTTTTTAATGGCATTTCCTGATTTAACCTCATTTAATTGCCCATTATCTTCGTTTCTGTCAGCGTCAGCATCAATATCACTGCTGCCGTAATTTTGCTGATTTGTAACTAAACTAAATTTATCACTTTCATAATTATTTTCAAGCCTTCCGCCGCTTGAAGCATTATAATGATTGGAAACGTGGTTGTTTAACGGACTGGCCTTTAAATTAAAAGACCGCTCATCATTTTTTGCATTGTCGGCCTTGGTTTTTTTCACGCTGGTCTTTTTTTTTTTTAAAGCAGGACTGCGTTTAGTTTTTTTATGCTCTTTGGCTGTAAAATTTTTTATTGATAAACTATTTTCCATGGCAGGGTCATCGGCCGTCGCATTATCGTCTAACATGTTAAATGTCGTTATTGTATTGGGCATATTTTGTGTATGGAAGGCCATCATCATCATGGCAAGCTGCTGCTGGACAGTTTCTGTGTTTTCGCCATTAAGCCGTTTTTGCCGATCCCTACAATCAATAAGTGAACATTTTTCTTGCGCTTCACCTGCTTCATCATCGCTTTCTGGGAGTAAAGAGGAAGCAGCTGCTGTTGTCTGAACTAAAAGCTCTTTTACTTTATGTATATGTTCAACGGTGAAGGCATGTTGTTGTATATTTACTTGCGTTACTTGGCATAAATTGCAATCTCTGATTATATCATTAGACGCTTCGCTGACAGCTGATGTTGCCAAATTTGTACGTGACGAAATATTGGTCTTAAGATTATTGTTGAGTATGCTGCTGCTATTACTATTATCATCCGATATATTTGAGAAATGTTGTCTCTTTTGATTACGGGACTTTTTGTCTTTGGCTCTGGTATTTTGAAACCAAACCTTTTTTTCGAAGATATGCAAATAATGTTTATTATTCATTATTAGTTTTGAGAAAAGACAACTAATATATTTAATTTAAATGACTTATAAATACTTAGAAAAGCAATAATAATACTAATAAAAAATATAATTTAAAATTAAATTAAAACGAAATAAATTTTGTAAGGCAACGTGGTTCTAAATGTAATGCTTTTTTTCAACAAATTCGAATTAAATTCGTACTACATCTATAACAAAAAACTGGTTATATTTCAATTTAATTGGCATTGACTATGAATATACATACATATATACATACTTAATTGCATTTTGATAAGGAAATTTGAAAATTTTCAATAAATTTTCATTCTGGTTTTGTTTGTTATTATTTCGAATTCGTTAAAGTAATTACAACACTGTAAAAGTAAGGTGAAGAAATAAAAAGAAAATAAAATAATTCACAAAGTTTCAATTATAATTAAAATAAAATTAATATTACAACTAAGTAAAACGTTTGTAGACACTATATGCTGACATATCAACTCAGTTCAGATGACAATACACGACTTTTCTAACGTCGGCGTCAAAATTACTAAAAAAAACATAAAAAAGAAAGAAAATGGAAAATAAATTAAAATAAAAAGAACAGGTCTATTACAGAATTTCTACGAAAATGAAAAATCATAACAATTTAATCAGTTGTTTTAATATTATATGTCCGGTTTTCACTTTCGTTGGAATTTGAGTTCTATAACACAGCCCTCCCGGACAATTGTTAGGACCAATTTTCGATTTTGCTTTTAAATGTCTAAAATACGAAATTCAAGTGCTTATTAAATACAAAATTAATTTTTTCAGTATAAACTTAAATTTAAGCCTATTAAATTATCACATGATTTTACCAGCTTGACACAAAATGTAAATAAAAAACAAATAAAAAAAAAATGCCAACAACTTTTATCGCTGTAGTGTCTTTCTTGTTTCAGCTCATTTTTCTCGAAAATATTCATATTCCCGGAGTTTATTTTAGAAAATTTTAATTTTTTCTGAACTCTTCTAAGATAGCTGAATACTATTCATAGTAAGGGACCAAAATGTGTTAAAAGTTTCGTAAGGACGTGACTTGGCCCCGCCCAATCTATATAAATAAAATTAAATTTTGTCCGTTGCTAAGCGCAAAACTTGAAAATGGCTTAACCGATTACACTAATTTTTTTTGGAAACATGTGTAATAGTCTGAAAAAGGTTTTTATGGAAAGAAACATTGGAAAATTTGTTTCGAAAATTTAAAAATTCCGTAAAAAAACTAAAATTGTGTTTTTCTATAGGATTTTACATTTTTTTAAATTTTGTTTACAGATTCCCTATAAACTTCGTAAGAACGATCGCAATGAAATTTGGTACACTTAGTCTGTGCAACTCCGGGAGTCTTTAAGGGTATTACCTTTTTTAAAACCAGGACCAGGAGGGCAATAGGGGCAAAATTTCTGCCCCTCCGAAACGTTCAAAACGATAGATCTGCATCTAAAAAGTCACCTAGATTATCTAAATTTTTAAAACTAGCACCAGGAGGGTAATAGAGGGAGGGGGGAAATATCTGCCCCTCCGAAACGTTCCAAGCAATTTTGATGAAATTTAGAACATAGAAAGATCTTTGTCCAAAAAGTCTATGTACATTTTTAAAACTATGTACGGGAGGGCGATGGGGGGAATTTCTGACCCTCCGAAACGATCAAACCGATTGTGATGAAAAAGTAACATATGTCATGTACATTTTCAAAACTAGGACCAGGAGGGTGATAGAGGGAAAATTCTACCCCTCCAAAACATTCGAACCGATTATAATGAAATCTAGAACATAGATAGATCTGCGTCTAAGAACTTACCTAGGCTCTGTACATTTTCAAAGCTAGAACCAGGAGGGCAAAACGGGGGAAATTTCTGTCCCTCTGAAACGTTCAAACCTATTTTAATAAAATTTAAAACATAGATCTGCGTCGAAAGTCACAGAGGGTATCTAACTGCTTAAAACTTGGAAAAGGAGGGTGATTGGGGGAAAATTTCTGCCCCTCCGAAACGTTCCAAGCGATTTTGATAACATTTATACATAGATATATATCTAAAAAGTCACAAAGGGCATATACATTTTTAAAACTAGGATCAGGAGGGCAATAGGCGAAATGTCTGCCGTCCGAAACTTTCAAACCGATTTTAATAAAATTTAGAACACAGACACATCTGCATCTAAAAACTTACATAGGCTATGTATATTCTAGAAGGTCACAACATGACTATAGACATTTTCTAAAGTAGGATGACGAGAGAGTAGGGGGACAATTTCTGAGTGTCAACTCGATATTAGTGAAATTTAAAATATAGATAACCCTTCGTTTAGAAAGAGACATACTCTATGTACCTTCTAAAAGAAAGACGAGCAAGGGGGCAGGGGATGAGTCCTGCTCCTCCGAAACTTTAAAATCGATTCTAATGAAATTTAAAGTCGAGCACACCGGGTTTCAATAAAACACAAATCTGTTGTACTATAACGCTCAAGTTCTGCGTTAAATTTTCATTATTCATGAAACGTAGGTCGATTTCGTCAGTTTTTAGTTATTGATGCCAAATTATTTTCTTCCTTCTTTTCGAAGGTATTCTGCATTTTCGGCCGCAAAGATTTTCTATTTTGAGGTATGTATAAAATTAGATTCTTTTTCCGAAGCACTCCTAGGGGTCTACTCTGTAACTCGAAACGAAAGAAAATGCTTTCAAATTTACATGTTATAAGCATACAAATTCGAAAGCATTTTCTTTCATTTCAAATTGCAGAGTAGACCCCCTGCATAGCCGGCTTTCGGACGGGTCATAGGGATTTCTCCACCATGGTTTTTTCTGACATGGCACCCATGACTAAAGATTTCGTACATACCATATATATGCATGTACACAGAGAAAACAGTGCCTAATAAATACCTCATAAAATAGAACAAAATTAATAAGATATCTCTATGGTTTTTCTTTCAAGAAGTAAATCTTATTAATTTAATAAGGAAAAAATTAAGAAGAAATCTTGTAGCTTTTATTAGGTTATATTATTGATTTTTTTGTATTCTTTGTACTTTTGCATTTTTATTTAAATTCTATACCATATACATACATATGTATGTATGTTTGTAGTATATTGTATATATTATTTATTTATGTTACATTCTTAACTAAATTACTCACCAAGTATTAAACCAGCAAACTTATGACTGATAGACAAACACTCTAACCAATATGCTAACAAGCAGCCTGAATAGCCATTGAAATTATTGTGCAAACATGCTTATACAAAAACGAAAAAGATCATGAAAAAAATTGTCTCTATGTCTATTTATAGAAACGAAATAACAAGAAACCTAATAAAATCAAGAAGATTTCCTTATTAAAAAAATTAAGAAGATGATTTACACATAATCATATAAGAACCTAATAAAAACAATAAGGAATACAGGTACGTTCGTCAAAAGCATTTACAATGTACGTCTGCAGCATCGCGTACATCTAACGTTAAAAAATGCATAACTTGGCAGCACTGTTTAGCGTCATACGTTTTTAATGCAAGTAAATGGCATACCTGCCGCAAATCTCTGCAAGCAGCGCATTAAATTATTTTGAGATGCAAATAGTCGCAGTGGAACAATAAGTTGAATACGATGTATGTATTTTGATATTTAAATTACATTCTTCGAATTTAACCAAAAAAGAAGATTGATATATTCGAAAATTAATTTGAAACACATAATCTTGGTAGTCTTTTAATACTTCAAAAGAGTTTTTTTTATGTTAGTTGCCTTCTCTTATTACGGCCAAATCTGTTCTTATAAGAAATAGCCGCTTTAATTTTCTTTCCAATCTTTTGCTTACAATACTTTAAAAGAAAATTGTCACTTTTGTTATCATGATTTTCTTAACTAAAATTGGTTGCCGACTCACAGTGGTGGATTTTGAAAAAAAGTGGAAATAATTCTGCACTTTGTAAACGAGCCGTTCGATTGTTATGAAATTTCATACAGCATTTAAAGAAGTGTCATCGAGCTTAAGTCTGGAACGTGGATTATATATACCAAAAGGGGGCGAAGACACAAAGCCCTAAAATAGGCAGCCTCGGGTTAAATAAAAATTCAAACTGATGCCAAGTTGATGTTTTTGATCTGATAAAAAAGATTTTTTGCAAGTGAATTTCTCTATCCAAGAGCTAAAAAAAGTCAGCTACATTTATGTAATTCCGCTTAGAGTTTAGGGAAAAAATTAAATTTTGGCTTTTCTACCAATCTTTGACCACTGTTCTGCTAGTGGAGAAGTCAACTCTAGCTCGATTTTAAAAAAGAAACCTTGCGTAAGTTAAAAACAAAATTTTTAATATTTATAAAAAATTTGGTATCAAAAGTACAACTAAGTCAAAAGTTATACGCAATTTAAATGAAATATTTGGAAAAAGTAGATTTTTTGCCGTTTTTTGCAGAAAAAAGTGGGTTAATTATTTCGCTATTATTAAAAAATACTGCAGGAATACCAACCCCATATTATTATTTATTCAAAAGATAATAATATAAGAAACATTAAAAAGAAATTTTTGTTATACATATCAAATGTTAAGCATTTTTTCTCAAGTTCTAAACCTGGAACCAACAAATTTTCATTTCAGTTTAAGATATGATATGTGTTAAAATATTTCCTAAAATAATATCTGCACCCAGCTTAAGATAAGAAAAATACAGCAAAAAATTCCCAAAAATCCCATTTTTGGGGTTTCATGAAATCTCTTTGGGAATTGCCGGGAACTCAAAAGCAAATTCTATTTGTTTTTACGTTTTGTGTATTAATTGCATCATTTTCCACCTAAGAGAGAACTTTCAGTCGAAAATATTGATAAATGCGAATTTTATAGCATTCCTTTGTGTAAGACCTCTGTCTTCTCGGAAAACTGTTTAAACATATGTTGTAAGCAGATGCAGGTAATTAGAAAAAAGCTCAAATTTATTTTTATAATGAAATTAATACAAATTTACTTTTTTATTGTTGCTGGTAGCTGTATTAATTGAATATATGCGTATAATATTCATATATGTAATTATACAGCTACGCCTATTTTTGAAAAATATCTAAAAAATACTTTGTTACTTAATAGTAACAAACCAAAAAAGTTTGTCTTAAGTAAAACAAAAATAAGTAAATTAACTAACATGTGCATAATTAGTAAAGAATAAACGACAATGGTAAGACTGTTGTAAATCTAGAGATGGTAGATTTGAGCTTTCATTACAAAAACCTTTTAGCAAATTGAAATACGATCAATCAAAAACAATTCACGCACTCCATTTGCAAGAAAGTTTCGTATGTATGGCAGAAATCTACATCAACTGACACCACTCACAGTGGACAATAAAAAATAATTAACCCACTTTTTTCTGCAAAAAACGACAAAAAATCGACTTTTTTCAAATATTTCCTCTTTAAATGCTGTATGAAATTTCATAATAATCAGACGTCTCGTTTAGAAACTGCAGAATTATGTCCACTTTTTTTTCAAAATCCCCCACTGTGCGACTGAAAAATTGTTTGCAGTTCAATCAAAAGTGTCTACTATGCACAGATGTTGAGCAGTTGCAAAGCATGTGCAACAGTTGATGACGCATACGCAGTAAAACTTGGTAGAGTTGCTGCATATATGCATAAATTTGCTGAATTTACGAACGTACCCTATCTTTTTAAAAAAATCAATAAGGCAACCTAATGAAATCAATTAGAAATCCTTATAGTTTACAATTTATAATATAACCTAATAGAATCTATAAGTTTTTCTCTATGGATTATTGTTTGGTGCCAGAAATAACGGAAATTGAGTAAAAAAATTGTGAATAATAAGATTTCTTCTTGATTTTATGTAGTTTTCTTCTTGATAAAATTAATAAGATTTACCACATAAAAACAATAAGGAATCTTAATGAAAAAATGTTCGTTTCTTTCTGCTGGGATACCCCTTAACCCAAAAACGTTTCATAGAGAAAATCTTCTCAGATTTTTCTCTGTGCACATCGGCTCTTAATGGATAATTTGCTATATAAATAAAGACAAGTAACTTGAAAACCGACAAAAAAGGAAACTTAAAGTCCCTAAACACGTGATTTTTTTAATATGTTTATCAGTGCTGCGCCAGTTTATCCAGGACTGTGCGGCATTCTTGGACAAGGAATGATGTAGAATATACACCTACAAGGTTTTTGATCGCGGGTTGGCTGTCCGTTATTATCTAGATATTACTATTGTGTATCCGATAATAACTCAACCAGTGTGTTGCTCTTTTGATGGCGCATATTTCTGCCTGTAATATGCTACATTCATCCGGGAGTCTGAAGGATATTTCAATTCCAAAATCTGGAATATATATCCCCCCTCCAACTCTTCCCCGCCGTATAGAGCCGTCCGTGAAAACCTGCACGGCTCTGTCCACTGGGGAGAACCCTTCTGCCAAAGAAATATTGAAATTCTTATTGAAGTAGGGTTTGGGAGTGCAGTAGTCAATGAGTTCAGGTATATTGTTTGCTGTATTTAGGATGTTATCATAAGTGCCGCTTTGCGGAGAATACCTTCTATATGGGTCTGGTTTCCCGCTGATTCTAGTGCTTTCTACCAGACCGGATCCCCATAAAATATGATAGGTTTTATGACCATCTCTAGTATCCAACCGACTCCTTTCGGGTTAATTCCCCAAGTAGAGCCAATTGCTTTCCTACAGATGTACTTTGCCATAGCGGCTTTCTCTATCCTCACCTGAAGATTTTCCCTCCAGGAGAGTTTACTATCTAGAACAACGCCTAGATATTTGGCACTTTTCGACATGGTAAGTGCAGTACCATTCAATGCCGGGGGAATGAATTGTAGAACTTTGTATCTCCTGGTGAAGAGTACTAGTTCCCTTTTGGTCGGGTTGACAATCAGGCCGCTACTAGAGCACCAAGCATTAACCTCATTTAGTGCTTTTTCTAGCCTTTGTGATATCGTATCTAAGTGAAGTCCTGATATTGCTATCGCTACATCATTTGCGTATGCAACGGTTTTAATGTTTAAGGATTCCAATTTTCTAAGCAGATTGTTGATTGTCACATTCCACAACAGTGGTGACAGCACACCACCGTGAGGTGTACCTCTGTGGGCCTGCTTGTGATGGTGGCTGCTCCCATGGTGGAAGTGATGGTTCTGCGTAGAAGCAGATTTTCAATGAGCCGATAAATCCCTCGGTCAATCCCCAGCTCTCTGAGAGACTGAATGATTACCGTTGGATCAATGTTATTAAAGGCACCTTCAATGTCCATGAAGGCTGCCAAGGTATAGTTTTTATGCTCGAGTGACTTCTCTATGTAACCTACCTACAAGCGAATGTAAAGCGGTCTCAACCGATTTGCCTTTGGTATAAGCGTGTTGAGAGACTGAGATTAGAGAGCTGTTTATGGAAGTTCTAATGTGAACATCCAACACTCTCTCAAGGGTTTTTAGAAGGAAGTTAAGCTTATGGGTCTAAAATCCTTCGCTTTCGTATGTGATGCTTTTCCTCCTTTGGGAATAAAGATCACATTACTTCTAGTCCATGCAATTGGAATATATGACCATACGAAGCAGGCCTTATATATGGTAAGTAACCATGGAATTACAAGTTCTACATTATGTTGTAGATCCGCTGGAATAATACCATCCGGTCCTGGTGATTTGAACGGATGGAAGCTTTTAATTGCCCATTTAACTTGATCCACCGTTAAGTCGATGGATATATGTGATTGAGCTTGAAAGGGATACGCCCGTGGCATATCGCTACAAGGTTGACATCCCGAAAAATGGGTGTCTATTAGAATATTTAGGGAATCGATACTGTTAATGGTCCAGTTTCCATCATTATTTTGGATGTAGCTGGGTATCGGTGGCTTTTTCGCAAGGAGTTTACGCAGTCTGCTAGTCTCGGAGTAAGTTTCTACATTACTGCAGAATTCTCTCCAACTTTTGCGTTTTGCGTTCCTGACTTCATTCTTGAATTTATTTAATGCAGCTTTGTAGAGTGACCAGTTTCCTATCCTTTTTGCTTCATTGAAAAGTCTCCTGCAGTTTTTCCTAGTTTCTGCTATGTCTACAGACCACCAAGGTAGCCTTCTTGTCGGGCGCTGTACAGATGCCCTACAGGATGAGCCTGTGGCTGTTTTGAACTCATTTGTTAGCATGTCCACGGCCAAGTCAATATCTGCAGCCCCCTCCATATTTGAACAATTTCACTTTCTTTAGACGTATTTCGTTAAATTTGTATGGGACTTATTTAAGTTTCGGTTCGGTTTCATTGGGAATATTTGCTTTGGGCGTTATTTCGTTTAGCCGTAAAGTATTTTGGCTGTCCTGGAAGACTTGATTTTTTGCCTCACATTATTAATCATGAAAACCACAAAATTTACAATTATGTATTTTGTATGTTAAATTTTATATTTTTACTACCTACGCATTTTTAGTTATGTAAAATTAGTATTTTCACTGAACTTGTTAAAATAGATGGATGCACGGATCTCAAATTTGTACTATAGCAATAACCAAAAATGTTACAAAGAGTTTCGTAAGAATTGGTTGAGTAGACGGACAATGAAAGAATAATGAGATTGTGTCATTACCAGGTACCAAGATAAGTACAAAGTTTCGTAGGAACCAGTTGGCTAGAAGTAAATGAAACGTGCTATTGAATTTTAACGGCCGCAGGTGCAGCGAATTTTTTCTGCAGCAATAACAAAGTACAGCCGAAAGATAAGCTTCTACATATTTTGAGGCCAGTTAAAAATTAAATTATACATAAATAAATTGATGGGAGTGTGTTCGTGGCAAAAAACAAAGAAATAATAATAATTATTCGAGTTAAATCAACTTCAACTGAAGTAAAATTCAGACTTCTTTTATCAATTAATAGGACTGCTCCAGATGCATAGCAAAACAGGAGGGATTGTACAAAGTTATCCAAAAGCGTTCCACATAGCAATTTTTGTGCAATTTTGAGAGGGAATGAGAGAAAAATGTTTTTCATTTCCTGCACAAACTAGTACGAACTTTTTCTTCTGGGTAAGTTCGGACAAGAATTAAATAATCAGCTGTTTTTTCTTTTCATATGCAACTGAAAAATTAATCAGAAACTTTGCAAATATAAGAAAAAAAAAGTTTTTACATACAAATTTATTACTAAGCATAATGTAATGTTTTTGAAATAAAGCTGAAGTTGTAAGTACATTTAAACATATTTCTCCATTTCTTTAATATAAACAAATTATTTTTATGATTGTTTAAATAATTCACGTAGATTATTTTTTGTACTTTTTTGGAGACTTTTTTCATTTACTTTTTACAGCTGTTGCTAATGATGCAAATTTTTTGTTTTTATAATGTTATGCGGTTTAAGCGACTAAAATCACTAAAATAAAATTTAATTTAAAATATAATCAGCACTAGTATTTCAAGATGGGCAATTATGTTTTTTTGCGTCCCAGTAAAGTAATTTTCTTTTTACTCTCATTAGTCCGAACTTTAACAAAATCTTGTGGAACACACCTAATAGTTAATTTTTATGGAAGACTTTTTTTATATTTTATGCCAAACAGCTGTTTTTTTTTCATAATGTTATCATTTTTTATCGTATGAAAGCTAGGGCTTAAATTTATGACTGAAAAATTAAAGTGTGCTTAAATACAACTTAAATTGAAATGAAAATTAGCTAAATGAATATTTGGGAAGTCAAAAATTGGCCATTAGTTTCACGGATAGTAAAGCTTAATTTGACATTGGATAAACTTACTTGAACAACACGTTTTTTGAGATTAACTTTCTTTGCTATTTCCTCCAACATTTTACGACTCGGATTTGATTCACTTTGATAGCATTCATATAAAAAATTTAATTGTTCCGGTAAAATTGTAGTGCGCAAGCGTTTGTTTGCTTGTTTTGGGTTGGCGTTTTCAGGAATTGCAGCTTGCTCCGTTTGACTTTTTGAGTTTAGAGTGGCTTCTAATATTTTTGCAGCTTCATTAGCTGGGCTATTTGTTTCTGTGGGAAAGGTAAGTGTTTGGTTGTGATTTTCTATCATGGTGGCATCAAGAAAGTCTTCTAAATTTTGGTAATAGCTACCCATGCCTGGCGTCATAGCTGACATTAGGCGTGTGGGCGATGATTCTGGGGCATGATTTGAATTAGCTTGATTATTCACTTCTTGTAAGCCATCCAGCTGATCCATTTGTTCTTCCAATTTTTTAGGGTTTCCGATATTCAATCGTTCATTTCTGGTATCGTTTTGGCAAAAATTGTGTTCAACATTTATTAATAAATCATTGTTGTTGTTGTTGTTATTGTTACTGCAGTGCTGGCCATTAGAGCGTGTTTTATGTTCGTTATTATATGTAGCCATTAGAGGAGAGTGTTTTTCATTTTCAATATTATCAACCACCCCACCCCCATTACTCTCCTCATTAATACCACTGCCGCTAGGACTGCTGCTGCGGTCGCTGCCATTCGAAGCAGGACGGCTACTGTTGTTGCTGCTGCTACTGACGTTAATATTGTGCTGGGAAGTGTCGATACAACTCTGCATTAACGGTCCATCATGTATTCGTTGGGGCGAGGCCTCTAACTGAAAAAACTTTTTCGATTCATAAAGTTGATAATATTGCAATAAAAATTCTATATTGGGCTTGTTATCGGGTAGTTCAAAGTTGGCATTTGTTTGCTGTTCATTTCTCACGTAATATTGAAATAGAAACTCATAGTTCGTACGTTTCTTTAGCTCTGTCTGTTGATAGTAGTTGGCCAGAAATTCCATATTTAATTCAGCGCTGTCCTGATTATGAAACTGTTGCCGTATGTCAGAGTTTACTTCATTTTGTAGAAAATATTGATATAAAAAATTATACTTTTTGGCATGGCTATCATAGTCGGCACCTGTAAGTGAGAAACCGCCTACAGAAGACAGATCGTCGGCGTTCGATGATGTCTCCGAGTATTTTCGCTTTTTGGATGCCGGTTGCTGGATTGCTGAATTTGCGGCTGCCGCCTGCTGCAAGTGAGCGGCCTGCTGAAGGCTTTGCAATATACTGCCAAAAGGACCATAGGCAGCAACAGCCGCTGCGGCACTGGCTGTTGTATGTGCTTCACTTGGCATATGTAAATTTGGATTGACCAAATGCATCAGTTGGTGTTCACGCAAATGGTCGAAATGTGAAAAGGTCAATTTACATTTGTCACAATGAAATTTCTGATGTTCAGTACTACTGCTGTTTTCCTGATCTCTGGGAGGTGTTGTGGCATTACTTGGTACTGGACTAAACTCTCTGGCTGATGAAATATTTTTGCTTAATCCGGCAGCTACTCCAACAGCTGGATGATGTTGCGCCAAAAGAGCGGCAGCGGCTGCACTATTAATATCTATTGATGAATTTGAATCTTCTGAGCTTAAGTTCTGTGCAATCTGGGCTGCTGCTATTTGTGCCTTTGCAGATTTCTTATTATTCTCTTCCTTGAAGCAGTGATTCTTTTGATGTCGTATCAGCTCATAATAACGCTGAAAAACTAAACTACATTTCTTGCAAGCATAATTAATGTTTTGTTTTTTCTCCTCCGTTTCATAAAGCGAGTTGTTTGGTTGATTTTCATATATTTTCCTCTGCTTTTGACGAGCATTCTAAAGTTATAAACGGAAATAATATGTTAATTTGATATATATGTACATATGTGTATATACGTATGTAATATTTAAAGAAAATCTATTACCACGTTTATAAGCGCATTATTTGTTAACAAAATTCCTTGCAAAATAAATTAACTCACTGTTTATACGGCATAGCAAAAGTACACAAACTTGGTAGCACTTCTACAGAAAACTTACTTATATTGACAAAAAAATAGTGTAAATGTACAAAATATCAAATAATAATTTCTTTTAATTGTCATTATTTGTTTTTATCAATGTTTTTTGTTGCAATATTTATCCATTTATTATTTTTTGTTATCAAACATTTGAAGCGTTGCAATCTCAAGCATTTTATTTGCAAATAGTGCGTTAAGCATGGTACTCTGTTCGAAGTTGTGAAAACTTTTCAGTGCCATTCGTTATTTCGCGTGAGAAATTTGACATGTACTAAATGTAGCCCAACTCGCGGTTTTTTAAATAAATTTCTCGCTTTTATTGCTTGAAAGTATGCAACATTGTTAAAATTCCGTGCGAAAAAAGTACTGCTCATGTTGTTTCGCAGCTAAACTAAAATGATGCCAGATTAATTTTGCATGGAAAGACATGATTTTCCGTGTTTTTCACACCAAGAACCGAGTACTACTCTTGCGAATTTATTTCGCAAATATTTCATACCAAATATTTTTATATGTAGTTTGACAGCATTTCGCACGAAATTGTGAACAGAGTATCAGGGTGGTTACTCTCTATTGCGATGCGAAAGCAATTACGATGCGAAAGCTAAATGCGTTGATATGCAAATTTGGTACTCTCTATTACTTTCACAAAACCTTTCGCAAAATTGTTTGAAAAAGTGGCAACTCGGACATTGCAAAAGAAAATATGGCAAAGGTTGGCAGTACTGAAATGTCAAAATATGTATAAAAAAACGACATTTAAAATCAAAATTTAAGAAAAAGTGAAGGGTAACAGCTTTTAATTGAAAATAAAGTGATGGATTCTGTAGCGTTATGATTTTATGAAGAAAACGTCCATGTATAACGAGTTGCAAGACGAGTCTTAAAAGTTCAATTAGACGTGACATAACCATAGCCATAGAAAACAACCTTAAAGCCATAACTGTCACCATAGAAACCAATTAAATTTTGGTTTGGTTATGGCTATGGCATTATGGGTATGTCACTTCTAATTTAAGCTTAAGAGATAGTTCCGGTATACTTTCCTTAAATGACCGCAGGTAAGAAAAAATCTAGCGGAATATGTTATTAAATACATATTGCTTTATTTTAACTTTGTACAAAATTTGCGTTTCTGTATGTTCTAAACGCTGTTCAACACTAGCTAAAAGTTTATAAAACTAGCCACTGCCTTAAAATTACTTGGCGTAGGTGGATACAAACATCAAATTGGTCAGGACCATACCTTAGGAATATATCAGCAGTCAATGTCCGTCCCTTAAAAGAGCTCTACGTAGCGATTGAGAAAATACAAAACTGAGAGGGACCATCACCTGTGCTGGAAATGCTTAATTTTTAATTTTAAATCAAATATGAATACATACATACAAACATACATGTGTAATAGTATAAGTACTATTAGTGTCACATTTCATTATAAACAACCAGCTCTATCCCTTACAGGAGGTCCATTAGAATTTAGGTCGTCTGTCAATTTTGTCCACAAATTATTTGCGGCTTATTTGCCATTTGCTCACATGCAATCCACTAAAATTTCAAACTACCGTTGTTTTGTTTGTAATTTTTTGGCTTTTTCCCTAAAAACTACGATTTAAATATAAATATTTTGGTTTTATAAAAGTTTTATTAATCAAATTTCTATAGAAAAATTTGTTTAATAAATCAAATTTCCATAGAAAATTAGTTTAATAAACCTCTTATAAAACAAAATTCTTTTTTATGAATAAGACAGTCAATATATAAATGTTTTTTTCAACGTACTTACATGTTTTTCTCACTTTGCGTTTGGTATTTAGCTAACGCAAGATATTTGCGCTTATCGAGCGATTTTGACAGGCGCTTTCGCATTGTAGAGTACGGTGATACCAGACTTGCGAAACGGAAAATAAATGATGCGAAGGGTAAATGCGCAAACGCATTAGAGAGTACCAATCGTTCGATTTCGTACCATTTTTCTTTCGCATCGTAATAGAGAGTAACCCCCCAGGCTTTAATCGTAAATAGTTTTCTGGATTAGTAAGTCGCAATAAAAACAATAATATGGCAACAATTTACAGTTTTCTTTTCAAATAAGACCTGCGTATAAACGTAGTATATTATATCTCCCTTTTACAATCAAAATACTGGGCTAATATAGAACAAAACATACTATCGGAAAAGTATTTCTTTAAGAACTGTGCGAATTTACGTTATTTTTCGAACTGCGATAGTATCTCGCGAGTTTGAAAGTGTTTGTGAATAATGCAGATTGATTATTTATTTGTCTCATTTCGGCCACTAAATTTGTGTTAAAACTCTGACACACATACTTATGAAATGCAGTAAGCCGCCAAACAAGGTAAAAATTTAGAACATTTAAGCACGCTTCACTTGAGTTATTTAGCAAGAAATTTCTCTAGTACTCAAACATACAAATTAAAAAAAAATATACACTTACCTGAAACCATACAACGATAACTCGGGGGGATAGCAATAATAGTTTACTTAGGTATTCCAAGTCACTGTCTTTAGGATAAGAATTGTTTTCGAAAAACTCTTGCAAGACCTTAATTTGATAATCGGTAAAACGTGTTCTGTTTGCCCTTTTGCCACTGGAAGTGGTGGAGGAATTTGATGAATTTGAATTGTTGTCATACTGCGCTGACGGTGAGTGTTTTTCGAACAGCTTACTACTAATTGTAATGCCACTTGAGCCAGTACTACCAATAACACTGCTGCTACTGCTGGTAGCACTCACACCAACTTGCATATTGCGATCGGTAGGTGTAGTAGTACTAATGTTGCTGCTGCATGGATTGGAATTTGGGTTAATTTGAAATTTTTTGGGGGGGCCCATTTGATTAAGTGGAATATTTTCCAACTGTTGGCTTAACAAATCGTTCATGCTCGCATATAAATTCGATGTGGTATTACTGTTCGGCGTGTGCGGACGTGAATGCATATCAGAACTCTCACTTTCTGATTTGGTTTCATAGCTGTTATAAAATGAAGTTGTAGCATGCTGTTGCTGTTGTTGAGAAGCTACAACCGAAGACAAATGTTGTTCCGAAATCATGATTAGGTCGTGCTCCTGTTGGTCCAAACTAGGAAAGCGTACCTTTTGCTGCTGCTGATGTTTTAGAAACTTTGTCAGAGGTATTGCAGTAGCACCTTCTACCGAAACAGACGTGGGCATGGTTGTTAAATCTTCACCTGGTTCGGTTTTTATTTGCACATCTAAAGCTAATGTTGAGCTTGCCGCACTTGAAGCCTGTGATCGTAATGTATCAGCTTCTTCTCTTTGTTTACTCTCCATCTGCTGTTGCTGTTGATTAGAATACTCGCTAATGTTACTGATAGAATGGGTAGAGGATGGACGCGATGGTATTTGCAGTTGATGATGTTGCACTTGTTCTGTAAGAGGCATTACTTTCGCTTGACCGGTACGTTCGTATTCTTCCAAATTTAAAGTAGTTGAAGGTGGATTATTAAAGTTATAGGGCGAGTCTTTGTTGCGTTGACGTTCCTTAAACAAGGTATTGCGGAACCAATGTTTAACAACCTTCGAAGTATAAAAAGGTGAAATTAAATAAAAATAAATTCATCAAATATTCCAACTAAGATTGTTTTAATATGTGTATAAATCAATAAAAGAAACAAACAAAAAATCCAAAATCTAGTAGTTCGGAGGTAGCGTGCAGTCAGATCATACAAAATTATTTTAACGTAGGATTATCATTCCCGGAACTGTTGTGATATATGATATATAAAAAGTTCCAAATGAAATAAATCCCAATATAAAAATTAAACAACTCCCTATGATTTTTTCTATACAAAGTCGGAACTTTATTCATTATGAAATAATTCCCAATACAATGAGAATTATTTTTTTTCTTTAGCCGATGGCCTTAGTAGCTAGTGATTCTATTAATTAATAAATAAATTAAAATAATTTTTTCCTTGTTGAGTTATTTCATATGAAATAGTTCCCAAGCTTTCAACAAAAGATCAGTTGATATATGGAAAAAGTTCTTCACTTATTGTTATAACATGCCTGTAATAGAAAACAAATCTTAAAAATTATATATGCACGTATATAAATTTTTATATTTTTTTTAAAGAGAGGTAACACTCGGTCAATGGATGACCACTACTATTACTAGGTGTTACCTTCTTTGGAAGGTGGTGAAAGACGAGATAGAGGAAAGCTTCATTCTTTTGACAACTGCTTTTTACAAATTTTTTAAACGTAAGTTCCTTATGCCGCGCCATACTTGTAAAACATTTTTTTTTTTCGAAAATGAAAAAAATACTGGTGCATACTGGTTACAAATACTGGCAACAACTACATAGCATAAGGGTGCTGCCATTGCGGATGTTTTAGATTTTCCGGGGAGTGCCGGGATACTCTTGGTATTTTCGAGATTTTTAGACTAGTTTTTGGGAATATTCAATAATTTGTTTGTGTCGATGCTAAAAGGTTCGTGACCTGGATAAATTCGTGACTGTGATGACTGAAGTTGTCTCTGCTAACTAATATTGTAAATGGGCATTTCTTGAGAAAAGGCTGTTTTTTGTAACGTTCCGTAACGTCCTGGAGTTAGGACATATTTTGTGTATATCTTAAAATCCTTAGGTTTGATTGTTGGCATTTTTTCACTGAATACAGAAACTAACTCTCAGAAGCTATAAAATAAAAAATTTTAAAATATGAGTTTGTTTAGAATCAGTGAAGCGAAATGCAGGAAAAAAGTGATAGCTCCACAGTAGTGCAGGTTTTAAATCCAGAAAGCTATATTGTTTTCACACATGTCAGCGTTTTAATAAAAGTTGGTTTTAACGTTAAAACCAACTGCTAAAACCTGGTTTTACCATACAAATTGTTTTTGTTAAAACCAACTTAAACCATTTCTAAATTGGTTTTAAGTTGGTTTTCTGAAATGCAAACCTGTGTTCCCTGTGGTAAATTCAGTGCTGCCAAGTTAAAATGACCGGCAGCACCTGATAATCTTTATGCCAGTGAATAAAAATAGATGCCGCTTGAAAGATTTTCAACTTAAAAATGGATGCAGCAGCAACAATAATCAAAAAATTGTGGAAAAAAAAGAGTTTTTTGGAAAGAAAACAACGAAAATATTTTCATTCACCTCTGGGTAGTGAAAATAAACGATATGACTGACATCGATCCGCCGATAAAAAAAGTTGTATTTTGTCATTTATTTGTGCATTTTTTATATATAATAACTTGATTTCAAAGCACTTCTTCACTTTGTGTTACTAGTTCCATAATTTTGAATTATATATTTACAAAATATAAAATAATTTCCATTTTAGAGCGCGTTGTAAAGTTTCTTAGTTTTTCATACAAACAAAAACAGTTGATGTACAGTTTGTCAAATAAATGTTATAAAAATCAGAAAAAAAATACAGCAACAAACACACGCATTTCTGCAGGCGATTTTTTGAGCAAATGCAATGCAAAATGCAAAATCAGCTGTTTATGGTTTTAACGTTAAAACCAGGTTTTAACTTTCAGTTTGAAAACACTATTAGCTAATGAACACACATCCAATATTATATACTCATACCATGCTATGTACATATGCACATATATCGTCACCTTAAATGCAAACGGACGTAACTACACAAAAATTCGAAATCGAGTTTTTGACTGATTATGGTTCATTTTATCAAACTACATGTTCACGCAAATATTTAGACCTCTGCCATAAAAAATTATGACTTTATTAAAGAAATTCAAGCGGAC
This sequence comes from Tachina lurida, assembly GCA_944452675.1. Classification (NCBI taxonomy): domain Eukaryota; kingdom Metazoa; phylum Arthropoda; class Insecta; order Diptera; family Tachinidae; genus Tachina; species Tachina lurida. The sequence goes on along the minus strand of OX101757.1, from coordinate 3,844,281 downwards.
GTTTTTATTGTTATTGCAAAGAACGAATCTAACATAAAAGGATAAATATATATAAAAAGGAAATAAATGGTTAAAAACATATAAGTATCCATACTATAAGTAAATTTCGAAGAAAATTTTCAAGAGCACTTTATTATTATTTATTTTGAAACGTTTTTTGTTTCTCCTGTAAAAAATATAAAAGTGTATTTACGTCCGTTTGCATTTATGGTGACGATATGCATTAGATGATTTTTCTCATATAGGTTGTCAAATGTACTATACACCCAAACACACACGTGCATACATACAAAACACAACTGACGAGAATTTTAGCTAATGCAAGCACCTGTAAATGAACAAAAGCAAATTACTCAGAGCCTATTTCACCAACTTATTTAATTATGAATTCATATTTAAAAGTAATTAAAAAACAAATTATAAAAATTTACATTTAACTGCTATGTTTTCATGTTTTATTAAATATAAAAAAGCGCTTTTGTAAGCAAAAATGTAGTACTCCAAACCAGGAACTCGCCAAACAAAAATCAGCAGCCATAGATAGATCTGAGTCTAACAAAAGACATAGGCTGTAGATTTTTTGAAAAATAGGGCCACGAGGGTAGGTAAGGGGAAATGTCTTCCTCTCTAAAACTATCTATGCGATTTTGATGAAATTCAAAACATAGATAGATCTGAGTCTAAAAGATAGATTAATAGGAAAAGATAGATAGATAGGACCTCGAGGGATGGTAAGCGGAAACGTCTTCTGTTTTGAAAATATCTATGCGATATTTATTACATTTTTTAAAAACTAGGAGCACGTGGGTAGGTAAGGGAAAATATTTTTCTGAAGCTACGAATATCTATCCGATTTGTTAAATTCGAAATATTTAGATCTGACTCTAGGAAAGAACATGCCCCTACACTTAAAAAAATGGGATCACAAGGAGCGGTAGGGTGCAATTTCTGCCTCTTTGAAATTGTCTAACCGATTTTGATTAAATTAAAAGCATGGATAGATCTGAGTCTGGAAGGACACAAACGTTATATATTTGATCAAAAAAACAAGTAAGGGGCAATTTCTAAGGTACGTAAGTAAGGAACTACGTTCCTAGCCGGTGTCCCATTACACCGTACGTTATTTTTTTTATAATGCAGTGTTTCAGAGTTTGTGGTAACAATGAGACGTTTGAGCTATGAGCTATTTTATTAGTTATTTTACTTCGCCGATGATTCTGCTACATAATACCGACAAAGGAGGTCGCTATGGAGTTAAATTAGGATTAGTATCAGCTGAATCCGGTGTAGTTCAGTAACCAGTGTCTATGCCTTCATCACTGGAACTTTCCTATGATGCCTGACACAAAGGGACACTAATGCATATCAGTAATATGCGTGGTGTTGTTATTTGATGACTTTGTCGGTGACAGGACTCGAAAGCAGGACCTTCGGTTTTGTAGTAACCGTGCTAATTACTTCAGCTAAAGCCACCCTCATATAAATTTTAAAATAATAATATGTCATTCCAAAACTTTTGCAACTTTTACAGTGTTGTTGTCCATCCTCTTTTTCCTGCACACTGTTCTCTTTTTTTGCCATCTGTCCTCGAAAAAAAAATTTGCGTCCAGAAAAGCCCTACTTTTTTGACCAGCCATTAGTTTTACTTTTTGTTAGGCAAAATTAAACATGGTCTTAACGAGTGTTGCCATACAATTCTATATCAAAAATCACGCAAACAATATTATGCGACGATTTTTAATGTCAAATTGCAAATGTTTACGATTAGAAATGAACGTAAATACTCCTATAATAAATATAGTTCTTAGTAAACTTCAACTTAAAATTATCATTAGTTTTAATAATTTAATAAAAACATTGGTTTTGTAAATAAAAATTAAATAAATAAATAAATTTTTTTTGGTTGTTTTCAAGTGGGCTACAAGAGTATTGTTTATTATTTAAATTGAAATATATTTCGTTTTTAAAATTTTTAAGAACTAAGGCCGAGTTTATATCTGGTACACATGTATCCAAAAAAGCGTAACCACTAGTTACTAATGAAAGCTTCAAGAATGCCAAATTTGAAACGAAGCGACGATAAAAACGACAACGACATAGAAACAATAATAAGAACGACAACGCCAACGGGAATATGGCCGATATATTAAAATAATTTTCTTTTCTTATATTGGCATTTTAAGTTTCCATATGAGTCTTTTTACTTCCCCTGAAAAAATTATTCCAATATATTTTACTGGGGGCAAATTACTGCATTCGAAATTTTTAAATATTTCCATATAAACTCTATTGAAATATTTCGTAATTTCGTTCGATAACTAGTGCCGTAATTTGCCCCTGATCTCGACATATTCAGATGGTAGGGAACATCTCAAAAAATATATAGAATGCGCTTAACTTTTTTCCCTTTATTCACATATCAGCTGATTAAAACTTTTGTGAATTGTGAAATTCAACCTAAATAGAAGAAGAAAATTAAATTTGGAATGTTATACAATAAGTCTCTGTACACTTTTCGTAATAAAAAAAAATTATCGTAATTATACGATATATTTTGATCTACAGTGTATTTTGTGCTAATAACAGGTAGCATTTACTGAATAACAAAACACATTTATTAATGGATTTAAAAAAGCTTTCGCGCATTACTTTCAGCGGCAACGGGAGGTGCTACTTGGTTGTGCTACTGTTTAAAATAAGTAACCTATCACGGCACCAGATATTTAGATAAAATCCGCAAAATTTGCTAATAAAGTATACTGTATTATAATAAAAATTCGAAAACTTTTGTTTGTATGTATTGTTTTTTTTATTATTTACCAATATATAATCTTTTTAGTGTTGGGCTATAACTAGGAAAAACTTTATAATACTAAACAAAGTATTTATCTTTAAACATCGAAGTTGTATTCGATGAAACATTTGTTTGGATAAATAATTAAAAACGAACTAAGAGACATTTTATTCATAATTTTAAGAGGAAAGGTGCATCGATTATTTAAAAAACGCAAAACTTATCTTCGAACACAAAATTTAATTTAATAAGAATTTAGATTAAGAACTATTGCAGTTAAGCATTAAAAAAAAAAATATCCATTTTTATACCAACACTAGTTTTCAATAAAATTTTTTGCAATAATATGAACTTTGTTTCTTAAAAATATCTAGAGTATTCCGTTATTTTCTATAAAATTAATGACTGAAATATCCTTGTGATTATTTCATTTATTTAATAGGGCCTTAATGTATAAAATCGTACAAGAATGGGGTTTATTTTTTAAACGTTGAGGCTGTATGCATATCAATTTTACCGTATGTATTTTCTAATAAATTTGCAATTCACCAGTGATAAAAAAGGAGAGAAAAAGATCGAGTTAATAAAATGCAAACTTTTTTCATTGCAAAAACGATCTTATGTGAGATATCATGTATGCATACATTTGTATATCACATCTTATTTCTAAATATGGATTCACATATGAAGAGCTTCATAATTAAATTTCCATACATGAGCTCACATATTATAATACATTTTATATATTAGTCCATATACCAATTCATTTAAAATACTTTTGCTATGTATAATCCTATACATTTCTATACATGAATTCATACATATTCATATATATATTTATATACATTCATATATTAAAAATATGTGGACCATACATATTTTTTTTAGGTGGGTATTGTTTTCCTTTCTCAATTTTTGTTTGCTTTTGTTTTACTCACTTCAAAGAAAGAAACAAAATAAAATCAAACACTTGCATCATTTATTTTCGTACTTTGGTTTTAAGTGCAAAGAAATCAAAACAAAAATAAATTTATAATTGTAATAGTATCGATTATACTGTTCTGCAAAAATATATGTGTTAAATAGGAATATTAATGCCCTTAATTCAAATCCGTTCTCAGTTTTTATCTATTATGTACAGATTCTCTTTTAATGGGCGTGGCTTATATGACCCCCTAACTAAGGCGATCACGCTAACTTATTTCAATATTAACTTTTTGTTCGATTTTAATAAATTAAACATTAATTAAAGATGAAAAATAAAATTAACTTCAAGTCAAACTTATATAATTTTTTAACTTTTTCAACGGTTTCAGAGTTATTCAGAAATTATTGGCGAAAAAAATATTTTTAATGCAAAATAAAATTTTTTATATAGATATTTTACATTTTTGCTACCTATCGGAAAGCTTATTATGTTGGAAATAAAAGAAAACCTATAAGTAACGGAAATCAGTGGAAAAATGTGAATTTTATTCATAATTAAGGCATACTGTGGTTCAATTGCAAAGTCATACCAAGTAAAGGAATTGTTTTTATGGTTCCTGGAATTAAAAAATATAGTAATAATATGATATAGGAATATATGAATATATGTATCCAATGGGTCGGAAAGGACTGTTGCTACATAATGGAAATCAATATCCTCCCGTACCATTAGCTCATGCAGTAAAAGAAAGAGAGTGAGAGAGAGTGAAAGAGAGGTATGAAAACATAAAACTTTTGCTCTATCTATAGAATTCAGTACGATCGCTATTTGTGGAATAGCGATACCGGGAAGCAAAAACAGTGTAAATGAGCCTTTAGTTGATAGGAAAAAAATGTTTTTGCTAGCACTGTGCATCAAATAAGGCTTAATAAACGATTAGGTATAAGCTATGAACAGAGATAGAGCAGCATATAAAAACGTGAGAATTATACTTCCACGTGTAAGCGAAATCCCCAAATATGAAAAATCTTTAAAGAATTTTTCAAATCTAAGCTGGTCTATAAAGAAGGAAGAAATAGAAAGGCTGCAAAGATGAAAAAATTGGCTAAAATCTGAAAAATATGAAAAATAATTTAAAAAAATCTGCAATAATAAAAACACCCTCATTTTGAATAGTTTTTCATTTTGTTTTCGAATTATTAACCGACTTCAAAAAAGGAGGAGATTATATGTTCGTCGTGTATGTATTTTTTGTTTTGTTTTCGAATTAACATAAATTATCTTGCTATACAAAAATATATGCAGATATTACCAATTGTTTGATAAAAATAAACCTTAACAAAAAGATAAGGACAAATATATGTAGCAGTTTTCAACATAAAAAATGGCACACATACATATATACAAACATATCGCCCACTAAATCGTAAACAGTCACAGCTTTATGATTTAGTGAGGGATATGTATATATTTATATATATTTGCACATATTTGGTAGTTTTTTTTAACATTGTTATGTTGGTGGTACACTCAAAATATTATGTATGTAGGTAAATTATTAGGGGAAATAAATGAAAAATCATTTAAAACTAGTAAAATGTTATTTAAAAACCTTTTTGCTTACATTTCATTTGAATTAAGAAAGTTTTTGAATTATTTTTTAATGATAATTTTTTAACTAGCACAATATGTAAAAATAAACAAATAATCATTTATTTTCTTTAAAAAAAATTAAACTTATTTATTAGTTAGATATTTAAGAAATATTTGTTAACAATTGAAAATAACTGTATTTGGTTTTTAAGCAACATACATAAAAAGTTAAAATATAATTTTTTTCGTAGGAAAACTGCATTTTTATTTAAGTTTGACTTTACGGTAAACTTCTGAATCAACTACAAACAGTTAATGTAAAACTTTTTTGAGTGTATGGATACTGCAAGATTAAACGTCAAAAACTACTTATTTGTAAGTGTTTCTTATGTGTATGTTTCTGCAGAAAATCTGCAGTTTGGCAGTGAAAATCTGCAAATCTCACTTTATAATTTTTGCAATGAAAAATCAGCAAAATGCAGAGAAATCTGCAATTCTGGCAACAATGCTTCCTGTGTTCGCATTTATATTTTTTCGTGGTGCCGTGTCTGATAAGCACAGTGAAAGGTTCTACAGAGATATTGCGCAAATGGAAAAAACATATAACGGCAAGTGGTGCCTAAAATTGTTAAATGATTCCTGCTGCGAAATCAATATGTAGTGAAACAGCAGATAAAACTTATAATAGAAAGTGATGTACTAGCTAGTAGTTGAATTCTTATGTTATATTGGTATTTAATTTTATTTAAGATTTGAATTTACATCATAGAAGCCATTTATGTGTAAGATTTTGAACTATTATCAGTTTTTAATTTAAGTAAGAAAATATCAAAAACTACATGTGATGGAATCATTCTGTGAACAGATTTTGTTTCAGCACACTAAAGTCCATTAAAGTCACATAATGAAGTTCTTGCTCCCGACTTTTTTATGGTTTTTTGCAGAGCATTGTTATTTTTGTTACGAAAATCACGTTCTAGCTCCTGTGTCTGGCAAAAAGAGCATAGCTCTAAAAAGGAAGGTTGCAATTTATATAAAAGTTAAAAATTTTCTTTAACCTTGTTGTTCTTTTTAACCGACTTCAAAAAAAGAAGGAGGTTAACAATTCGTCTCTATTTTTTATTTTTTAATATAAACTATTACTACGCGTATAAGCCCTGCGTTATACGCAAATAAAACAGTAAATTGTTGCCATATTATTGTTTTTATTGCGACTCACTAATTCAGAAAACGTTTCACGATTAACGCACTATTTGCAAATAAAATGCTTGAGGTTGCCACGCTTACAAATGTTTGATAACAAAAAACGATAAATTGATAAATATTGCAACAAAAAATATTGATAGAAGCAAATAATGACAACTAAAACAAACTGTTATTTGATATTTTTTACATTTACACTATTTTTTTTGTCAACATAAGTAAGTTTTCTGTAGAAGTGCTACCAAGTTTGTGTATTTTTGCTATGCCGTATAAACAGTGAGTTAATTTATTTGCAAATAGAGCGCGTATAAACGTAGTATATGAAAGGGATATTTCTGATTTTAAAAAATTCAAGACAGAAAGATTTTTCTGCAACTTTCGCAGGAAAAATTCAAGTCTTATACTTATTTAAAGCACTCTTTTTGGACAAACAGAATTCGATAAAAAGTAACGAATATAATTTCTTTGAAAAAGTAAACAAAAAATACAATATTTCGTTTATTTCACCTTAAATTAGAAAACACAAAGTGGTGTTTTGAAAATATTTAATCATATGGAAACTTTATACTGGGAACGAGGCAACAATTCTCTTTGTGTTGAGCGTTAAAAAAAATTAGACGAATCAATTGAACTTTGTTTTTTAAATTTCGTACGGATTTACTGCATTATACAGAATCGCTTTAAGGTTTAAATTTTTGTATTGATTGCATTTTATAAATTTTCCGCTATAATTAAAATCATTGCATAAGACTTTTTTATACACTCGTAAAATAATTTTGTGCAGATTTTTCATGAAAACTAGATACTTAACAAATTTTCAATATACTGTAACGCAGTTTATTTTTCAGCTGGGGTATGACTCAGTCTACCCAGGTTCTAGTCAAAGGTCTGCTTCCTTTAAATATTATGTAGATGCCCTCTAGTCAGCCTAGAACAATATGTTTCTATGTCAACACTCTGTTCTCTAGCGGCAATTGCACTAGTTGAAATGTCGACAACTTTCCTTTTATGGGCGAGTGGAGATACGTTAGAGACAACACTTCTAGTGTATTTCTGGTGACATTGTCAATGAACGCGTCAATAGTTTGTTTTTATTTTTTAATTATGCTATGCAATAATGTTAAAAATTTACGTACATATGTATGTATGTATGTATTTAAGTTTGTTGCCCCCAACCCTTATAAAATTGTAGATGAGGGTCACTAAATCACTACAGTTTTACTATTGACATCGAGCGAGGAAATATCGATATTGTAGACTAGAGCCACTAAAAAGTACTAGTGAATCTTTGGTGGCAATGTCTCCATGTGGTCACAAAAGAACTACTTAGTCAGTATTGATACAATCTAGTGGTGGATTTTCAATGACAAGCTAATGTTAAATGTCAATAGATAATTGCATTGGCTGGTCAGTAGTACTACTGACAATGTCACTAGTAAATCACTACAATTTCACTATTCGCATTTTCTGCAGGGTGCTGTTATACTAACACAACCAGTCTTATATATGAAACACAACCAGTTTTATATACGAACTCACGACCTCTAACGTCTATATTATTAAAAAGTGAAGAGAATGAAGTAAATCCTAGAGGTTATCTTATGTCTGGTTAATTCACGAAATACAATTAATACGAATGTAAAGTAAATTCGGGAGACTTTATATTTGGCTACCGTGCAGCTAACTATAACGAGCACGAAGTAAATTCGGGATACTTCGTATTCGGCTAATTTGCGAAATAATATTGCTACGAATATAAAGTAAATTCGGGAGACTTTATATTCGGCTACCGTGCAGATAACTGCAACGAGCACGAAGCGAATTCGGGAGACTTCGTATTCGGCTACACTACGAAATAATATGAATAATACGGGAAATAATGTAAGGTAAATTACGATCGCTAATAATACTTAGAACAAGAATCGGTACAGCTTTCGGACGACACTTTTAAGTGGCTTGCTTATAATTGTCGTTCGTACGGTATCGTAACTTGTTCCCCTATTGTGTGCAAACGTTGATTACTTATGCCAAGTATAACATGATCTGAGTGAGAATTATACTTTGCGTTGGCATGTTGTGACTTGGTTTCAATCAGTGGTGGCTTTTGCCTGTGTGTGTATGTCTATGTCTTCCTTTGTTCAGGTATACGGTAAAAAGTACTTGCAATTTCACTACGGTATACGGTACGTGCATTTGCACTTTGTATTGAATAATAGTATAATTGTATAAGTACTTGTAACGTCACGTTACAATACAAAATTTCTGTCAAATGATTTTAATTAATTAATCCCTACATACTTTTAGTTCTAGGCCAAATACTTTCAAAACTTTTCTATAAACTTCTTAAGTATTTATTTAATAATATATAAAAAATAAAAATATTAAATAAAAGCACATGTGCGTTTACCTTCATTGGCAAATTGGCTTTCTGCGACATTTCTAGTATACTCTCTTCACTGGGCGAATTATTAATATCGAAATGGGCCCGCAAAATTTTAAGCTGATCATCTGTAATACGGGTACGAGCACGTTTTTGATTATTAAGCAGCTGTAAGAATAAAAACGATTTTACAGTTAAAGTTTAGATTTAAGGAAAATTTATTTATTTGTATGTATACGACTAAATATATAGAATATATACATGTATACATATGTATATATGTATATGGTTGTATTTTTTATAGATATTACATATTTAAACAGGATTTGCATTATTTGATTGCAGCAGTCAAAATAATCATATAGTTTTTGAATACTTTGGATGCTTGTGAGTTCAGAAGCAATTTTTTTCGAATATCTGATTTGATTTTCTACTGATTTCACAGTAATAACGTATCCATTAGATCTTACTGCTTTTAATATACATATATGACCTTTAAAAGTTAAACTTTTTAAGCCAGTATTGCCGGACTTCTTTTATAACTTATCTTTTGTAGAAGCGTTCGAAAGCTCAATCTCTTATTGTGCGGCGGCAATAATTTTTTGTTTAAATGGTTTTGATATTTTTAAAAAGTAAACGACGAAAGAAAGCTGCAAATTTTTTTAGTGGTAAAAAAATAAAAAATTTATATATTTTCATTAAATTTATCGCAATCAATTCATCTAGGGCTGCAATGGAGTTGAATATTTCTGACCTACAGTTTCTTGCTTTTCTAATAAGAGCTCTGCAGCAGGAGTAAATGACCTAAATTCATTACGGCGGTATTTCTACTAAGGCGTCAGTCAAGATCATCATCCTAGATGCGTACCACGCATTGCACTTAAACGGATTCAAAAGGAAGTGATGCTCGTGCAATTTATTTAATATGTACCACTGAAAGTAGCTTTTACAGTTCATGTGACACATAAATAATTTGTATTACAAAAATAATATCAATTATAAAAAAGCTTTTAGTTTTTCCTGAAGATGATCATCGACGATGGTTGAAATATCGACATGTAATAAAATAATACTTAATAAAACAAACAAAAATATTTGTGCATAGCCACCCAGAAAAAAGTTAACATACAAACCATTAGTTACAGCATTAATAATTTCAGCTCCAAATAGTTCTATTTCTGGTGAGACATTACATGGTTGTCATAGGACGGAAGTCATTCAAATAACTGAATGGTATGCACTTAAAAGGATACTTGGAACAATTTTTGATATAAACAATAGCTTCAGAATATTAAAGTCAGTACCTGGGGGTCTACTCTGTGATTCGAAACGAAAGAAAATGCTTTCGAATTTACATGTTATAAGCAAACAAATTCGAACGCATTTTCTTTCGTTTCGAATTACAGAGTAGACCACCAGATATGCAATGAAAGTGGTAAACCTTTGGAACTAGTTCAGATTTTTTTGCTGGGCATAGGTTAGGGTTAGCTTAGCAGGCTGCTGGTAAAGAAGGGTAAAATTTAGAGTCCAGCTCACTTGGATACAATACAATGATCCATTTGCGAGAGAGGGTAATAGGGAAGGGACAGTGATAGATAAGACATTTGGTAATGGAAGAGATAAAGGAAAGCTTCATTCTTTTGTAACTCTGCTTTTTTGCACGCTTTTTTCAATAATGCACGGTTGCAGATCCTCTGGTGTAAAATGAGGCGTATTAAATTTTGAAGCTGTGTCTAGCCATTTTATTGGTTATTTTACTTTACCGATGATTCAGCTACGTAATACCGATGAAGGAGGGCGCTCTAATGTTACATTAGGATTAGCATCCGCTGAAGCCGGTATAGTTTTTGTGACCAGTGTTATGCCTGCATCACTACAACTTTTCCCACAAAAACTGATGCAACGAACACTAATGCACATCAGAAAAATGCGTGGTGTTGTTATTTAATGACTGTCGGAGACCGGGCTCAAACCCATGACCTTCGGTTTTGTAGTCAATGTGCCACCCTCTTTGCTGGGCATGTTTGTTTAAAAATTTTTTCAAGACTTGAATGCTTATACAGAAACTACCAAACATGAATTCAGAATAAGAAATCTGTAGTCAAAAATATAAACACTATTCAAGATTTTCAAATATGTATATGTACATATTTTATATCCACAAGCAACAAAATAAGCTTATTCTTGCAAATCTTTATTATGTATTTTGCTACAATTATATAATTAAAAAACGTGATAATAAATATAAATAAATTTTGTTATGAAATAATGAAAACATAATAAAATTTATATACATATTAATTATTTTTACTTTAGTTTGATGATTTCATTAAATGTATAGCAACATTTTGATTTAAGGTCGAATAATACGACACTATCAGTAAAATTCGTGGTACGATCATGGGTAGCAACCGAATTTCAGTTTAAAATTCGCAGATTGACAGCTTTTAGAGCCGCTTTCGTCAATTGCCAACTGGCATGTCAATAATCACAACATTAATTGCACTAATCCAACAAGGTTATGCATTAATGCGTTAGCCATTTATAACTGCTTCAGTATAAAGTGTTTTCAAGCTGGTCATATACACAACAATTTGGAAAAAAAGCTTCACTACTTGCTTTCTAAAATTAGGATCGTACATTAGGGTGGTAGGAACTGAGGTCTGGATATATATGTACAGGATATTAGCAATCAAGGACAAGGCGATACGGTCTAATGTACATAAATACAGTGCAGACTTGTAACACGTCGATATTCCCAATATCGACAATATCGATATTATTTATGGTATCTTCAAATATACCAATAATAACAATAAGTATTCAAATCTTAAATCTAAAATATAGGTATTAGGCCCGACCACTGTCGGACATAAATTAAGAGATAGTTATAAATGAGATATAAGTAGTGATAATCAAAAGGAAGAAAAGAAGTATTTTCAAGCAGTCCCATCTGGAGTGTTGAGTATAAGAGCCCTTGTATCCTTCTTTTTTAGGCGGATGTGTCCAATAAAGTTCAAAATACTATGAGCAAGCGGATTGGGATGTGACTCTAGTTTAGATAAATATTTGCCTGCGTATTTTGCAATTTCATCAATCACTAGTGGCATTTTTAAATCACGATGTATATTTGAATTTTTTATATACCATGGAACCGATGTTATTAATCGCAAAATTTTCTTTTGCCTTCGTTGGATTCTCTCGACATTGGAAGCTGAAGCAGTGCCCCATAGTTGAATTCCGTAGCACCATATCGGTTTCAAAAGTGACTTGTATATCAAAAGTTTGCAATCTAGACTGAGGTTTGAATTTCTACCAATCAGCTAATGTACCTGATTTAATTTTAGTTTCATTTTTGTTAACTTAGATTCAATGAGGTGTTTCCAAGTAAGCCGTCGATCAAGGTGTATACCAAGATATTTCACATGAGAGTGTTGAGGAACAACTTGATTGTTAATCCGAATGGGAAAACAAGTATCTCTTCGTAATGTATATGTTACTTGAACACACTTTTGTTCGTTTACCTTAATTCTCCATAAGTTTAACCATAGTTCCAGCTAGGTAATGTGTTCTTGAAGATATCGGGATGCCTCGTAAGGATTTTCATGCACACTAATGGAGGCTGTATCATCAGCAAATGTGGAAGTGTGGATATTGCTGCTCAGAGGCATATCACAAGTATAAATCAAATACAAAACTGGCCCCAGTATACTCCCCTGTGGCACACATGATGAGATTATTTCAGGCGTACTCATAAAGTCTCCTTCCACAACAGTGAATTTCCGGGCAGTAATGTAACTTTCCAAAAAAATCTTACAACGTTTATTGGTAGGTATGTCTTAAATTTTAAAATTAGGCCTTCATGCAACACTTTATCATATGCCTGAGAAACGTCGATAAACAGCGCAGAACAATACTTCTTTTCTTCAAAAGTGTTTCTTACAAATTGGACCAATCTATGAGTTTGTTCAATGGTGCTATTGCTGACTTCTAAAATCAAATTGATGGTCCGGTATGTACCCACTATTAACTAGAATTGGGGACAATTTTGTCACGAGTGGTTTTTCGAAAAGCTTTGACACTGTTGATAGCAGACTTATTAGCCTATATGACACAACCTTGGTAAGATCTTTGCCCGGCTTTGGAATCATTTTAACTTTGGCAAGTTTCCAACTGTGTTGATAATACTCCAGTCGTAAAATGGCATTACAAATAAATAACAGTATTCTAATTGCAATACGAGGCAACTTCATCAGCATCTGGTTACTAATTCCATTAAAACCCGGATCTTTCTTCGGGTTGAGTTCAGCAATTAATTTTTGTACATCACGCGTCTTAAACTTTATTTGTTGAGGGGGTAGAGCGACTACACTCGGCAAATCAATTACACCAGTACATGAGTTTGGGGTAAATACGTATTTTAAATGATCAGCATATATGTTACCTTTTTCAGCATCGCTTCTTGCCCAACCTCCGGTAAATGTGCGAAGAGGTCGTTTAAACTCAACGGGTGTTTTAAGCTTTCTAATTAATTAGAATTAGATGCTGGTGTGACATCAAGATTTTCCAGATAGTTTTTAAGAGATGCAGTTTTTTCATGTGCAAGCAGCTCTTGGAGTCGTTTAGTGCACTCTTTAAAACTAATTTTATTCTGGGGTAATCTGTGCTGTTGCCATTCCTTTCTAGCTCTTCTTTTTTCACATACAAGACGTTCAATATCTGTAGAATATATTCTATTAAGGCCAGTCTGCGGATGGGAGGTAGTGGCATGTTTAGCAGCCTGCTTAATATTTTCGTTAAGATTGGCAATGTTAGATTCAACATCATCACGAGTTGTTAGCGAAATATTTTCGTGCAATGACTACTAAGATATTTTTTGAATCGCAGCAAATTAACAAGACTGACCATCTTCACATATGAGTGAGGTAGAGCACTTCTCAGTGGGCTACATATTGTAATGATCGTGGGAGAGCGATCGGGCGATAAGTCTAGGGAAGTTTCAACGCGAATTAATTCACTAGAAATATTTTTAATGACGCCAAAATCTATAACATCCTGAATTTTATGTAAGTGGGCTCCCCACTCGAAATGACATCCAAGCCCATTTTGGAAATTGTATTGAACAACGTTCGACCTCTGGGTGTAATAAGACGCGAACCCCAGAACGTGTGTTTAGCATTATAGTCGCCAGCTGCTACGAAACAAGGGCCCAGAGATTTGTAAAAATCCTCGTATTGATCCTCAGTAATTGCGAATCTAGGAGGAGAGTAAATTGATGATATGACAAAATTAGTGCAAAAATTTTCGACACAAATATTCGTTGCTTGTAAATGTTCTTCACAAATGTTGTCAATAATATAATGCTTGAGTCTTGGCTTTATTAGAATTGCTGATACACCGCATGCTCTTCCTCTTGGGTCCTTTGAATCATGAAAGGTGTAGCCATAAAATTTTAAAAATGCTTCTCGAAGTTAAATGAGTCTCTGAGACCAACATTATATCAACGTTGTTTTTGTTTAGGAAGTGATCAAGTTCATTTTTATGTTGGCGAATGCCGTTCATGGCTTGCTAACTAATGCTTGAAGCAGAGTATTCTGCATTCTCAGCATTTCTTGCATCATGCTCGTCATATTTGTTGTAAAGTTGTTTATAGTTAGCACCAGATTCTCAATAGTAGCTTCAAGGCGACTAAGCATAAAGCTTGAGTTTAAATTCGTTGAATTATTTGGAGGTGGAATATTTTTTGTAAGAATAGAACTAGTCTTAGCAGCATCGGCATAAAATACACGTGAAGTGAGTGGTTGGCTCATTTGAGCAACAGTGGCGGAGTACGCGTTTGCTGTTTCTGCTGGAGCTAATTTAGGTTTTTGACCCATAGCCTGTTTAACGAAAGAATATACAGGGCATCCTCTGTAGTTAGCGGTGTGATTACCTCCACAATTACTGCATTTTTTCTGCTTGGTCTTTTGGTTTAGTACAGGTAGCAGAACAATGCAAATCACCGCAGAGAACACAAACTGTAGGTAAATTGCAGTAAGTATTTGTATGGCCATATTCTTGGCAATTATGGCACTGTGAGGGACCTGAACGCTTACGTGGCTCTTCAACTGTGATTTTTCGGTGTAAAATATACTTTACGCTATAAATTGGATGGGTTTAATTTTTTTTCAATTGTATATCATTCGGCTCCAGTTCAATTCAAAATAGGGGTTGGGGGACCTTTTCTCTGTTAATTATGTAAAATTAAAAATGAACTTGAACACTTCCTCATGGAAAAAAATATTGATATAATGTTGGTCTCTGAGACTCACTTGACTTCGAGAAGCTGCTTTAAAATAAATGGTTACACTCTATATGATTCAAAGGACCCGAGAGGGAGAGCATGCGGTGGATCAGCAATTCTAATTAAGTCAAGACTCAAGCACTATATCGTTGAGAACGTTAGTGAAGAATATATGCAAGCTACGAATATTTTCGTAGAAAATTTTTGTGCGAATTTCGTGATATCTTCAATTTACTAACCTCCAAGATTTTCAGTTACCGAAGATCAGTATGAGAAGTTCTACAAATCGCTTGGATCTTGTTTCGTGGCAGCTGGTGACTACAATGCAAAACATACGTACTGGGGCTCGCGTCTTGTTACACCTAGAGGTAGAGCGTTGTTTAATACAATTTCAAAAATGGTCTTAGATGTCATTTCGAGTGGACAGCCTACTTATTGGCCTACTGACGTAAGAAAAATTCCAGATGTTATAGATTTTGGCGTCACGAAAAATATCCATAGGGACTTAATTCACGTAGAGGGCTCTCTAGATCTGTCCTCCGATCACTCTCCCACAATAATTACAATTTTCAACCCACTAAGGAGTGATTTAACTAACTCATATGCGAAAACGATTAATAGGGTCAACTGGCTAGGATTCAAAAAATATATACTAGTAGTCACTGCGTAGAAAACATTCAACTAAGATATGATAATGAACTTAACATTGCAAATATTAACGAAAATATTAAACAGGCTGCTGAACATGCCACTTCCTCCTATCCGCAGACTGGCTTTAATAGAATTTATTCTACGGAAATTGAACGTCTTGTATGTGAAAAAAGGAGAGCTAGAAGAGAATGGCAACAACACTGATCACCCCTAAATAAAATCAGACTTAAATAATGTACTAAACGACTCAAAGAGCTGCTATCGTCGGAAAAGACTGCATTACTGGAAAAGTATTTAGAAGGTATTGATGTAACGTCAACATCTAATTACTCTTTATGGCGCGCTACTAGAAATCTTAAAAGACCCGTTGATCTCAAATCACCACTGCGTACTTCGACCGGAGGCTGGGCAAGAAGCGATAGTGAGAAAGGTAACTTATTTTCTGAGCATTTAAAATCTGTATTCACTCCCAATTCATGCACGGGTGCTGCCGGATTACCGAGTGTAGTATCTCTACCCCCTCGTCCCTTAAGGTTTAAGATGCGTGAACTACAAAAAATAGTTGCTGAACTCGACCCGAAGAAAGCTCCAGGTATTGATGGCATTAGTAACAAGATGCTGATGAACTTGCCTCATATTGCAATAAGAATCCTGCTATTTATTTTTAATGCAATTTTACGAATGCAGTATTTTCCACATAACTGGAAACTTGCCAAGATTAAAATGATTCCAAAGCCAGGCAAAGATCTTACCAAGGCTGAGTCATATAGGCCTATAAGCTTACTATCAACAATTTCAAAGCTTTTCGAAAAGCTGCTCATGACTAAATTGTCCACAATTTTAGCTGATAGTGGGTGCATCCCGGACCATCAATTTGGCTTTATAAGTCAGCATAGCACTATTGAGCAAACGCATAGATTGGTTCAAGTTGTAAGGAGAACATTTGAAGAAAAAAAGTATTGTTCTGGCCTTTTTATTGATGGTTCTCAGGCATTTGATAAAGTATGGCACGAAGGCCTAGTTTTAAAATTGAAGACATACCTACCAATAAACATACAAAAGCTTTTGGAAAGTTATATTGTTGATAGGAAATTTACCGTTGTGGAAGGAGACTTCATGAGTGTACCCGAGTCTATATCTTCTGGTGTGCCACAGGGTAGTATTCTGGGGCCAGTCTTGTATCTAATATATACTTGTGATATGCCTGTGAGCAATAACATCCACACTTCTACATTTGCCAATGATACAGCCTGTTTGGGTATTCACAAAAACCCTGATGAGGCATCCCGCAATCTCCAAGCACACATTACCCAGCTTGAAATATGGTTGAACTTATGGAGAATTAAAGTAAATGAACAAAAGTGTGTTCATATAACGTTTACCCTAAGAAAAGATACCTGTTCCCCCATTCGAATCAACAATCAAAATATTCCTCAACATTATCAAGTGAAATACCTTGGAACACACCTTGATCGAAGGCTTACATGGAAATATCATATTGACTCTAAGTTAACCCAAATGAAACTTAAATTAACTCAAATATATTGGTTAATTGGCAGAAATTCAACACTCAGCCTAGACTGCAAACTTTTGATATACAAGTCGCTTTTGAAGCCAATATAGTGCTATGGAATTCAGCTGTGGGGCACTGCTTCAGCTTCAAATGTCGAGAGAATCCAACGAAGGCAAAACAAAATTTTACGTTTGATAACATCTGCTCCATGGTACGTTAAAAATTCAAATATTCATCGTGATTTAAATATGCCACTAGTGAGTGAAGAAATTGCAAAATACGCAGGCAAATATTTAACAAAACTCGAGTCACATCGTAATCCGCTTGCCCGTAATATTTTGAGCTTTACTGGACACATCCGCTTAAAAAAGAGGGACACAAGGGCTCTTATACTCAACACTCCAGATGGGACTGCTTAAAAATACTTCTTTTTTTCCTTTTTGATTATCACTACTTATGTATTATTTATAACTATCACTAAGTTTATGTCCAATACTGGTCGGGCCTAATAATTATATTTAGATTTAAGATTTGATTACTTATTGTTAGTTCATTTTTGAAGATACAATAAATAAATATATATATGAAAAAAAAAAAAAATTATGTTGGTAACATTTTTTACCTTAAATCCTTGGTAGATAAGTGCAATTTTTACTTTTTCAGGCATAACATATGAATCTCTGCCTTTTAATACTATCTGTACGCCTTTAGCACTCTTAAGTTGGTATGTGTAAAAATTTGTTTTATTTTTTTCAAATTCACTAACAATTTTTCGGAAATCTTTTTCATCATATATTTGGATTTTTGTTGTATCAATATTACCTTGTTTAATTGGAATGATGTGAAAGGTATTTTCAGCAATGGTTGACAGTAGATTTTTTAGAAGCGCGTTAGAACTTTTTTTTCTCAAATATATAGGTGGTGGATTAAAAGACTTTTGCGATGATGCAGCGGGTTTGTCGTTATTTTCTTGCAATATTGAGAAGCGATTTTGACGATTGGTAGATGATGCGCTGTTATCCCTAGACATCTTTGGAGCAGATGCAATTTTAGTCAAATTTGGGCTTTGCCCGCGCTTTAAAACAGTTATATATCGGTCCATTCCTACTTGTACCTTTGGTTTTGAACTACAGTTATCTGTATTGATAACTTGGTTAATTGATAAATGCGAGCCCGAAGCGGATGATATCGCTGACTTAAATGAAGAAGTACTAGGCAATTGTAATGTTAACGATTCACTAGTTGGCATTGGACAAAGCGAAATTGAGCGCTGACGAAAAAGTAGCTTTTCCGTTAGAAAAAGGCTATCATTTGATTTTTGATTCTTATTATTTTCAGTAAGAGTTTTAGAACTTACAGTAAAATAGGCATTTCTGCCGTTAGAACTAACTTCACAATTTTTTTCCTTTGAGGTACTCATATAGAGTATTCCTCAAAGTTTAAGTTTTAAGTTTATTTAAAAATCAATGAATTTTCAAAAGTGAATCGAATTATTTAAACGGCGTTTGTGTTTTCTTGGTTCGGTTTCACGTATTAGAATCCAGCAATAGTCTCCCACAATACTTTTGTCCCAAAATCCTTGATAATTTCTTTAAATTTTCATTAAATCTTGATGAGCACGCTCCGTTTGTTTGTCGCTCTGGAAATGACTGGTAGTGGATAATTTTGTGGACATTGAACTGGTTTGGAAAACGATGGGACATTCGCGTAAGTAATAGTTTTTCGATTTTTTATATTGAGTCCAGCAACTTTTGTTAAACAGAAATAACAATCGGTTTGGTGATTACTTCACTCTTTCAAAAATACTGGAATTGAAAATTAACAATTGTGAAATTGGAGTGAATTGACTATTTTGCAGTATTGCTAGCATGCGATAAAAAAATAACAAGATGCGATAGGCAGAATTTTTATACCAGATTCGAACTCAGCGCACCCAGATTAGTTAAAAAACATGCTTCATTTCTGCAGTCAATTTTTTTTCCAATTTTGTAGACCACAGCACCAATTACCACAACAGCAAAAAGCACTTGAATGTTGTTGCTAAAACTATTAAAGTGTATGTCTGTTTCTTGCAGGATATGTCAAACACCATACAAAACTGAATATAACCCAAATAAAAACATATTTTTAGGATTATGCCCACACAATCCAAATTTAACATTTGGCTGGGCTAACATACATCAGTCTCCTGGCTTAGCGCAGTCACCTTATTAATGCGCCTTGATTTAATTTTTATTACATTTTTAAATGTCCTTTATTTTTTGCTGAAAAATATGGTCACCGCAGTTTTAGCAGATCTGCCAATAGTGATAGGGTTGCCATTCATTGCCCACATTAAAAACTTGAGTTAAACAACACACTGTGAATATTAAGTATTTGTTAAACAATATTTATCATTTTAGTTCACTAATAATTAACTAATGACTTTAAATTTGGCCCTAAATAAACCTTTTATTTGGCCAACAGGCATAGACATTTTTTACTCGACTTTCGCCACAAACTCAGTTTTCGCAACAGCTCAAAATTTCTATTGGTTGCGTTAACCGGATCTGCACTCTACAGATGTACTTCAGTTTACTAGAGACAAGCGATTCAGTGATTTTTTAAAGACGTTGTTCCTAGTGATTTATAAATCACTGATCTTTACAACATCGACCGTGATCACAGATTTCAGTACTTCTGATTAAATGGTATTTTGATTGTAGAAGAGCTGTGTTATTTTGAGAAACACTAATCACTAATACTAACAAGAATACAAAATAAGCAATCAACTCTTTCCAAGTATTGAATACTGTCGTAAAAGAGGCAGATAGACAATTAAATTGCGAAGGCAAATATGTGGGTGCTAAAATTTCCAGAAAAGACGATTTGACACGATTTTTTTTTTGCCGAAAGCTGAAAGTAAATATTCAAAAGTATTCATTCTACGTATGAATGAACTATATTAAAATAGCCGTTACTTGAGAAATTCATTCGCCGTAACGAACAGGTTGATAATACTAAACAAGTGAGCTATGTCAGTCAACATCGTGGGCCAGGTCCCCATTTACCAGAGTATGTTACAATAAATTGCACAATATTATAATAAAATTAAAGAAAGGTTGAGTTCCAAAACATCGATTGCTTTGTTTTCAAACAAAAAGTATGCTGCAGCACAAATCAAAGATAAAGCACTCCTTTTCAAAAGAAAGCCGAAAGCAACACAATCAGCGCATTAAGGTAGAAATACATAACACGCGTTAGTTCGTCGACGAATATCGTGCGTTTGAAAACTTTACCGCATGAAAAATGGCAAGTTACACAACACGCGTTACAAACGCCTTTCCTATCAGCTTTTTTATTTATTTTTACATTCAAAAATGGACTTGGAACATTTTCAATTCCTTTTTTGTGCAATACTGTATGTTTTTCAAACTCTTCAATAAGATTTTCCTCCATGATTCTAATTTTTTCAAATTGTTTATTTTTTATTGTCGGCTGATTAGTTGTCAAAACAACACAACGCGTTAAAAAGTTGAAAGTTAACCAACTTTCTGCGGCAAACACGTCAAAGAGTTTCGTATATAACTTATCGTATGCAAAAACACTATTTCAACTTTGTTTGACAGATGCCTACAGCTCGCACGCGCACTAACGCGTGTTATGTACTTTCACCTTAAGTTTCAAAGTTGTTGCTCATGGTTAAAATGTTTCGCAATTGTCCACGATATTATATTGGTACATTTTGAAAGTCAGCCAAAATAGACTAAGTCGAGAGAATATGCCGAGCAACTCTTGTGGGTTAAATTAAAAATATACATACATATATTTCTTTTGATATTTTAGAGCTAAGTCCTATCCTACCGAAAATAAGGCAATATGCTAAGCATGTCCTGTGGAGAGTAGTGGAAGGACTAAAGGCAAAAAGGAAAGTACACACTTACGATTCAAAATTTGTGCTGATACACATATTTAATTTTACTTACTTGCGAATTCGATGCTACGGGAGAAATTTGCTGCTGTTGTTGTTGCAGTATTTGTGTACTTACATCAACATTTGGTAGGGCTGGTATAGATGATGTTGGCGTCGTGTTTGTGCTCAAGTTTGACGATGGAGCTGTTGGATCTGTTGTTGCAGCAATATGACCTGGTGGTTTCGATACAGTACTGCTTGGTATATTTGCTGGAGTTGTAGTATTTGAGCCGGTAACGGATGATGCAGCGGCTGCTGCTGCAGCAGCATTTCCACCAAATATTAACGGAGGAGCTAAGTTCATAAAATTTAAGGAGATGAGGTGGTGAAATTGCATGAGATTCAACATTTCGACGGGATTGATTGGCATGCCAGAAGCAGCAACGGCAGCAGCGAATTGGGGAAATTGTTGTTGCATGTGCTGAAGATTATGTAGGGCCGGTAGATTTTGGAATTGTTGATGTTGCATTTGTAAATGATGTAACAGTTCAGAAGGGGCAGAATTTTGCTGGTGTTGGTTAATTAAAGCAGTGATGGTAGACATCTGTTGCTGCTGCTGTTGTTGTGTTGATGGTGATGGAGACGGTGAGTTTTGAGGCTCATTTTGAATTGAACCAGGTGACTGTATTGGCGGACATGTTTCCGGTCCGGGTGTCACTGATCTATTGGATTCAATTTCAAGTTTTTCAGTAGCGTTGGGTGTTCGACATATGCCGCTTATTGGTCTGCCTGTTTCACAGGCCAATGGTGAAACTACTCTTGGACTCACACATTCTGTATTAATGTCACTGCTTGTGGTTTGGCCATGAATCTGCTCCATATGCTTATGTAAGGCTTGAGTGCTGCGAAAGTTGCGTTGACACATGGCGCATTTAGTAGCGTCACGCATCGTATGATAAAGCGTGTGAGTTGCCAACTTCTCTTGAGTTTTAAATGCCAAAGAGCACTGCTTGCAACGATATTTGTAGACGTGGCGTTCAGATATAACCAATCGCATATGTGTGTCATTATAGTGATTAAACATGGCCGTAAGGGATGGAAACTGCATTTTACAGGGATTTCGTACAGAGTTAAATGCTAAGCAGATGTATTCTCCATTTTGCATCGTGTAATGTTGCATTTTTTGAGCGTGTTGTAATAACTGCTGCTCGTGTTTAAAGCTGGAACCACATTGTTGACATAACGATAGCTCATAGCCAGCAAGTGGAGGTTTAGTACTCGTTATTGTTGTATCACTGATCGCTAATACTGAGGAAGATGTTGATGCTTCACCGACTATGTGTTGTGTGGAACGGCTGTCAAGACGAGTTTCTTCGCTTTGCCATATGCTGGTATCAACCAGTAACAAAAGGCGAGCTAAACCATCTCTATTTACGCTATGCACAGTCATTAAGTGTGTTTCTAATGTTATTTTCTTCATGAAGTAATCTTGACACAGTGGACACTGCACACCATTACTTTGTTTCGCCTGAGTGATAGTTTTTTGTCGCTGAATTGCTTCCGTGGATGCACTTGTCTCATTTAATGCAGCTGTTGGATCTTCAGACAAAAGTTCTGGCTCGTCTAAGTCAAGACATTCGCGTTTAACGGCCACTGGACAGATATAATCTTCATTGTCCTGCTTGGCTGCCTTCATATTGGTCTGTGCTAGGTTTGGTGATTCTGACGGCGAGGGAGTTTGAGAAGTCTTCGTTGCTTGGCTTACAGCTGCCAATGTTGCTGCTGCCATAGCGGCTTGAAAGGCTTGTATTGCCACTGGATTTGTGGGTATACTTATAACATCACTGCTGTCACAGTTGGGATGTAACATCTCAATGTGTGCTTCTACTTCTTGTTTCAATTGTCCAAAAAAGTCACAGTTTTTACACTTGAAAATTATTGCTGGTACATTGCTGGAAGTAACATCTGAATTTTTTTCTACTAAGGTCTGTTTTATTTTACTCTTATCTTGCTGCTGATGAGTTAATTGAATTGCTGATGTAAGATTTCCTAAGCTCTCCAGGTTTGTATTATTTTCACTTTCTTCATTCTGCTCAAAGAACATCTTATGAGGGAAATCTTAAAATGAAAACAGTTTATTTAGTTATTTAAAACCATGATAAAACATTAGATATTGCAATTTTATATCAATATTTCAAGAAATTATTTTCATGAGCCTGTGTTTATACATACATATACATACGAGTATGTATGTATAAAAAATAGAAATTTCATTTCGAACTGAATAATGTTTTCATTAGATGCGTCAAAACCATAACATTATTATTGAAAAAAAAAATATTGCCTGAAGAAACAAGAAATAAATTAATTTAAAATAATAATATTCGGCCCTATTCTATTTATATGTGGTTGTCGTTTTTATCGTCACTTTGTTGTCAAATTGACATTCTTGAAATATTTCGAAACGTTCAAGACAACTTATCGAAAACAATACACTGAAAGGAAACCCTTCATCCAGACAATGAATGTCTTCATTGTATTAATGAAAAGTTTCATTAAAAGTCAGCTAATGAAGCCCTTCATTGGATCAATGAATAATGTTTCATTGATTTTATGAAGTTAATTTTGGCGGCTATGTCATAAATAGAATGAAACTATTTCGTTAGTTCAATGACACTTTTTCATGAATATAATGTAATTGTTTCATTGATTTAATGAAGTTTATTCATTAATATAAAGAAAATTTCATTAAATTTATGATGAGATTTTCATTAATATAATGAAGCAGTAAATAATGAAAATTTTCTTTTAAACACATGAAATCATAACCCTTCCAATCCACATACTTAATAAAATATATACAAATTTTCATTATTTTATTTAATGTATACAAATACATATGTACTTATGTATGTATTTATTAAAGCAAAACATTTGAAATTTAAGGAACTCATCATTAGAGTTCAACCCAAATAATTTTTTAAGTAAACCCAAAAACTTACAACTTACTTATAGTAAAACTCTTAACATGTTGTTGAGAATCACAATGCAGAAACATAAGTTTAAAAGAACCAAACAAAAATCTTAATAAAACAAGCATCTTTATTAGATGTTTGGCACAACCTTTTTGTGTTTGTATAATGGTGATAGAACGTGAATGGATAAAAAAAAGAGAAAGAGTGAGATGTGTGATATACAATGAAGAATATTACATTGTATAAATGAAATTATTTCATTGCATTTATGACGACCATACTGCTTTGAAATTAAAAGGGATTAGAAAAGTAAGAAATAGAAAATATTTTTTAACAAAATAACTTTTAAGTTTTAAGATTAAAATTTTTTAACGCACTAATAATCCCAATTCCCTGATGATCTGCATTAGCAACAGTGAAATGCGCATAGGATCCAGCTAAACCCCTCAATAATCAATTTCAATGTATTTTTAATAAAAAAATATTTTACTTAATAAGTAAAATAATAATTTGGGATTATTAGTGCGTTTAAAAATTTTAATCTTAAAACTTAAATTTTAACAATTCCCATAAAAACACTAATTATTAACTTGACTGCACCCGGTTAAAAATACTTGTGTGGCAACACTCTATTCTTTAATAGCTGTTGTTGTTATTTACATTTATTTTCTTTTACATACTCTTACAACTACAATTTGAAGCTGAAAAAAAGTCAGCCAATGTAGCAATGGTAAAGTAAGAAAATAAAAAAACATGTTGATTATTGAGTTCTTGTTTCAACTTTGTTATTTGTTGTTAGGCTTCTCATTTGTTCTAAGAAATTTGGGTAAAGGTTCCCTGATGATCTGCATTAGCAACAGTGAAATGCGCATAGCATCCAGCTAAACCCCTCAATAATCAATTTCAATGTATTTTTAATAAAAAAATA
Organism: Tachina lurida; assembly: GCA_944452675.1. NCBI lineage: Eukaryota > Metazoa > Arthropoda > Insecta > Diptera > Tachinidae > Tachina > Tachina lurida. The sequence continues at coordinate 3,819,141 of OX101757.1, read as the reverse complement.
TTTTACTTAATAAGTAAAATAATAATTTGGGATTATTAGTGCGTTTAAAAATTTTAATCTTAAAACTTAAATTTTAACAATTCCCATAAAAACACTAATTATTAACTTGACTGCACCCGGTTAAAAATACTTGTGTGGCAACACTCTATTCTTTAATAGCTGTTGTTGTTATTTACATTTATTTTCTTTTACATACTCTTACAACTACAATTTGAAGCTGAAAAAAAGTCAGCCAATGTAGCAATGGTAAAGTAAGAAAATAAAAAAACATGTTGATTATTGAGTTCTTGTTTCAACTTTGTTATTTGTTGTTAGGCTTCTCATTTGTTCTAAGAAATTTGGGTAAAGGTTCCCTGATGATCTGCATTAGCAACAGTGAAATGCGCATAGCATCCAGCTAAACCCCTCAATAATCAATTTCAATGTATTTTTAATAAAAAAATATTTTACTTAATAAGTAAAATAATAATTTGGGATTATTAGTGCGTTTAAAAATTTTAATCTTAAAACTTAAATTTTAACAATTCCCATAAAAACACTAATTATTAACTTGACTGCACCCGGTTAAAAATACTTGTGTGGCAACACTCTATTCTTTAATAGCTGTTGTTGTTATTTACATTTATTTTCTTTTACATACTCTTACAACTACAATTTGAAGCTGAAAAAAAGTCAGCCAATGTAGCAATGGTAAAGTAAGAAAATAAAAAAACATGTTGATTATTGAGTTCTTGTTTCAACTTTGTTATTTGTTGTTAGGCTTCTCATTTGTTTAAATGAAAGTTTATAACATAATAACTCTAGTTGTTCTAAGAAATTTGGGTAAAGGTTCCCTGATGATCTGCATTAGCAACAGTGAAATGCGCATAGGATCCAGCTTAACCCCTCAATAATCAATTTCAATGTATTTTTAATAAAAAAATATTTTACTTAATAAGTAAAATAATAATTTGGGATTATTAGTGCGTTTAAAAATTTTAATCTTAAAACTTAAATTTTAACAATTCCCATAAAAACACTAAAATAACTTTTGATTTATTTATGTTTGACAGTAAGTATATAAAATATGTGAAACTTACTTATATTTGCCCCAAATTCGCTAAAAAGAAAATTCGTTTAAACAATGTAACGATTTTCATTAATACAATGAACTATGAAGAACACCTAAAAAGCAGAAATTGAAAGATTTCATGTATACAATGTAATTGTTCATTGTATTAATGAAAAGTTTCATTAATATAGTGCAGAACATTTAATGAAACCGTTTCATTGTCTGAATGAATGATTTTCCTTTCAGTGTATTAAAACGTAACATATAAATTTTGGTAGAACTTTTTGAATAGTTTTGTTATTATAAACAAAAAATCAATATATGTATGGCGAGTAATGAATTTTATTTTTCAAGTGCAAACGAGGATGATTAATATACATACATTGTACATCGAATAGTGTTACGCCTAGGGTTTGCACTGCGATTATAATCGTAATCGAAATCGCGATTAATCGCACCTTTTAATTGTAATCGTAATCGAAGCCATTAATCGCTCGATTACGATTAAAACTTTTACCCTGCTTCAAGCAAAGAATTTATGTCAAAAGGCTTCGCCAATGAATTTCTTTCTAATCTAAGATTCATTTACACTTCTTAAATTTTCATGTTGAATTTAAAGTTTAAATATAAAATATATAATATATTATATATAGAACATATTGCAATCATATTAAACTGCTTGTACTCTAAGATCCCACTTAAGACAAAGTTTTACCGTCTGCAAACCACGTACAATATTTTTCGTTGCACTTATAAAATACAACTAGATTCTGTCTATCCTTAATTTTCACTCATTTTGTAGCCAAATAAAATCTTTTCCAAAAATCAAATTACAGAAAATATTAAAAAAAAATTATAATGGAATCTATATAAAAATAAGAAATCAAATAAAAAAGAATATAAGAATAAGAACTTAAGAATTTAAAACTCCCGATATATCTAGAAAAGATGTAATATCTTCTAAACGGCTGGACCGATTTTCTTCAAACATTCAATTGTCACCTTTCACAGGAAAAACTAAATTAAGACCGGTCCAAGCTGTTTGGTCGGTACATGGAATCGTACAGACACACAGATACATAGACACACACTACAAACTTATAACACCCCTTTTTTGGGCGGAGGTTTTTTAACTGTTTTAACAAAATTTATGATACGAGAAGCATATTTTCTTGCTTAATGGCAATTTTCGGTTAATTGCAATTAATCGCATTTTTTAATCGAAATCGCGATTATCAAAATCTGCGATTATTTGCAAACCCTAGTTAGGCCGCATCGTTAATATAGTTGACATTTCAGTCTGCGTTTAGACACGAAAACATTTCGAAGGGAAACATTTAGTTTGACAGCAATTTACGGGTGGAGAAGAGAGAATAATTTTTGTGTCAGGTACTCGGCGACACGCTTTGTTTCCATATTCTTTGCAATATACACATACATACATATACATGTGTGTTTGGTATTATACTCGTATAATAATATTGGAATATCGCCGGCATTATTGTCGTCTGTGTGAATACGAAGGAAACAACAAAAGAGAATTGCAGATGTTTTCCTTCCAAATGTACGTCCGTCTAAACTCGGATCCAGATGCAATCTAAGCAACTTTATTTTCATAAAATCATTTCCAAATATATAAATATGTATGAATGTATATGTCTCTTAAGTTCCGTGAACACATTCGAACTGAATAAAATTACCTTTCAATATGTCATGCAATAAATCCAATCAAAGCGGAAATCTAACGTGCGACAGTCTGCAATTAACCCAAAAATAAAGCTAACAAGTGCTCTACGATTTTTTGATCAAGGATCATATCATCTAAGCGTTGGGAATTACTTTAATTTGTCACAGTTAGTTGTTATTAAGTTTTGTTGTTCTTCAGCTTCTTTTTTACTTTGAACTTCATAGCTTTAATTTGAATTGCAATATATTAGGGTTATAACTTTTTTTGGACGTCGCACAGTTGATCATTCTGCTAAGAACCGTGGCAAGCATCCAAAGTTCGACTTTAAAATTTTTTAAAATACGTTTTACTGGTCAAAAATCAAATAGTATGAAAATTTTGTGTCTTGCTGCTGCTCAAAGTTGGTAATTTGTTGGACGGTAAGAAATAAGTAAATTTTCGACAAAAACTTTAGGCTTAAATTTGTTTATGCAAAACTTACATTTGTTGATTTTATTAAACAATTTACCTTTTTTTATTTAAATTCGGCTAAAATATTTTCAGGCTTTTTTAACGATAGTGACAGAGTTCTTCAAACGCCCTAACCTTGAGTCGTTTTTGGGAATTAAATAGAACTTAAAAAGTCAGGCAAAGTTTTTGGAATTATTGGTATACACACTTTTTCTGTTTCATACACTAAGGCTTAGTTTACATTATACAAATTAATAAGATACAAAGTAAATTTTTTATTTACTTTGTGTTCCACAGAAATGAAAAGATCTGAAATATCCTTGAAAAATTCAGAAATTTTGGAATTTTTTAGAAGCTCCCATGCTGGCGGTGCTTTCAAACTGGCAATTATTAAGCAAATGTTAAACATTTTGACGGAGGAGGAAGAAAACGAGAATCTGAAAATTATACAAATTTTTTAAGCAAATGAATTAGATGAATTCACAACAATTAAAGAAGTTGACTACCATCATACATCTACTAGCCAAATAAGAGGGAGACATGTTTTTAATAAAAGCTGTTTTTAACATTATGCTATGATTTTGCTAAAACCAACTTAAAACCATTTTTTTTTAAGATTTCGTATAATTTGGCCAGCTACCAGGAGCAGGTAAAGTACTGTTTTATTTTTTTTACCGAACGTAGGGGTCATCTTTTTAGTTTTTTCGTTATATCTTCCATATTTACAGTTCGATTTTAAAGTGTGATATGGGGATTTTTTTGTCTCAGGGGGGCCAATATGTTTGCTCTTAGGACCATTGACCTCAAGCGTACCATTCTAGTATTTACCCCCCAAATTTCATTTTCTACCACCCTAATGTGACACCCTAATCTTAGAAATTTATAGCTCGCAAAAAATCATAAAACTTTTGCTAAGAAAGTATTTCGATAATTACAGCACAACTATTTAAAAAATGCTTTTATACTTCATTGTTGCAGGCCGTAGGGTCACCTTTTTAAATTTCTCATAGCTTCAGTATTTACATTCAGATATTAAAGTATAATATATCGATGAGTTTGTCTGTGGCAGACCAATTTTTTTAATTCAAAAGTCTAAATAAACAGCGCAGAGCAATACTTATTTTCTTCAAAAGTTTTTCTTACAAATTGAACCAATCTATGAGTTTGTTCATTGGTGCTATGCTGACTTCTAAGTCCAAATTGATGATCCGGTATGCACTCATTATCAGTTAGAATTGGGGACAATTTTATCATTAGTAACTTTTCAAAGAACTTTGAGATTGTTGACAGTAAACTTATTGGCCTATATGACTCAGCTTTGGTAAGATCTTTGCCCGGCTTTGGAATCATTTTAACCTTGGCAAGCTTCCAGCTGTTTGGATAATACTCCACTCGTAAAATGGCATCAAAAATTAATAACAGGATACTAATAGCAATACGACGCAACTTCATCAGCATCTGGTTACTAATTTCATCAATACCCGGAGCTTTTTTCGGGTTGAGTTCTGCAATTATTTTTTGTACATCACGCGTCTTTAATTTTATTCGTCGAGAGGGTAGCGCAACTACATTTGGCAAATCAACAGCACCAGAACATGTGTTTGGGGTAAATACGGATTTCAAATGCTCACCAAATATTTTACCTTTTTCAGTATCGCTTCTTGCCGAACTTCCTGTAGATGTGCGCAGAGATGGTTTAAACTCAACAGGTGTTTTTAGCTTTCTAGCAGCGCACCAAAAAGAGTAAATAGATGTTGGTCTGACAAAACCATCAAGACCTTCCAAATAATTTTTAAAAGATGCAGTTTTTTCAAATGCAAGCAACTCTTGGCGTCGTTACACTCTTTAAATCTGATTTTAAATTGACGTGATCTGTGCTGTTGCCATCTTCCACATAAAATTACATTATACAATAAATGGGGTTGTGATGGATTATCTGGACAAAGTGCTTACAAGCAAGTAATAAACACAAATGAAATGACAACCACATATTCAAATATGTTTTTGGCTTCTGTAGTTCCTTTACGGCTCAGAAGTGTAACCTCAAAAAACTGGAAAAATCTTCGCTCATCATCAGTTCAATTTTGAGGCTTAACATTATTTCAATATTCAAGGGAATCCTCAATATTCAAAAGAGCTTCTTTTTTCAGAAGTAATCAAGTCTACAGTGAACAATTTTAAAAATTGATTTGATAAACTTAAGCTTTCTGTTTGGGAAAAATGTTACTGTCAGTCATACATTTTGTCTTACAATGATTGATGGTAAAGTCCCGAATGTAACTACGAGCACCTCGTAAGTTTTATTGGCTATTTGTAAAAAGGAACAGAAAGAATTTAAAAATTTGAACGATTCAACGATTCAGAATATAAGAAAAGAGGATGTACAAGAAGAATTTTTTAAGAAACTAGAAAGTGGACTCTACAAAACTTTGCAAGGTATGGATATGGAAATACAAATGATGGCAATACGGCCGGTGTCAATATTAATATTTTAGAAAGGTTTGCCGTTATACTTAATATACTAAACTGTAAAGAAAAATCATTGTATCATTGGATCAATGGATCATTTGAAAAATACGCATCAAAAACTGCCTAACTTTTAGCCCAAATGAATCCCACAAAAAAACTTAAGCCCGCAGTACAGAAAATTTTGGCCCAGAAGAAGCCCAAGAGTGCAGAAATAAAGACTAAAAAAAAATTTATACACACAACATATTGCTTTCTTCACCAGATCTACTTATATCTTTACGAAGACATGTTAGATCACGGACATAACTGGTATTTTATTTGCATTGTATCTTAATATCTAGTCATTACCCTATACCTATAATAATTAATGCGATTTGTACAACTTGACGGCTGCAACTTGCATACCACTGTTTTACTAAATTGAAGTTAGAGTGTCATCAAAAATTTGCAAAGAGAGCTTAAGTTAAGTAAAAATACTATAACTAATTATAATTTTGCGGAATGTATGGTTGGTGTATGTGAAATATGTGGCTATATAGGAAAAAAGTTTGGCGACCACTGTTGTACAAATTTTGTACTTTGTGTTGGATTTCCATCATCCTGGTAGCTTAGATACACAGAAACACTTAAATACACAGAAATACCTGCGAAAAACATCCTGCAGGTAGTTTTTTAATAAATAGTCTTCCAATAAAATATTTACTAACTCAGTCAATTTCGAAAAAACTTTTAAGCGCAAGCCTGCGAATTACTCTTAACAAATTACGTTTTACAAATAATGTCATAAACAGTTTGGTTCCAGTACAAAAATCTGCTTAAGAACGAATCCAAAGCAGAAAGTGACGGAAAAAGCCGATTAACTAAATAGACAACATCCCTTGAAAAAGTGAACATACAATTCACGAAACGTCGGGAAATATGGAATAAATATTTGCATTTTTATTTACATAAAAGATGGTAGGCCTAATAGCTGAAGTATCCCTGCAGGAAATGGATCTGACACAAGACTAGGCACGTTACCGGTCCCCAAGTGATAGGGACCAGTCAGAGTTCTAACACTTCCTATGAAGCGGACCAGTCACTTTTACATGGGGATGGCCTAGGATGGGGTTAATTGATACTTTGTATGCACCTTGTGACTTGTCACTGAACTATCCCATAGGGACCTATTCGATGTTAATAATATGAATTATTTATAAATAAAATTTCGACATTTAACTGTAACAATTAACGCTTATATATTTTTTTATTGTTACAAATGCAATGACATTTTTTTTTTTAATTTTATTTTTAATCTGAAAATTGTTTGAGATTCGAACCGACAACCTCGTGCATGACAGGCTGGCACACTACCCACTCGACCACAGGGCCACTCATATTTCAAAAGTATAAATATAATTTAAGCTTAGGTTAATATCTAAGTATAGTTACGGGACTGATCCCAGAGTCACATTGAAGGGAGCAATTAACATTATATTTACACTATTTGATAGGTCCTGTGTTCGACCACATCGAACATGTTCAGTGCAGTTTACTACAATACTAGACCGAGTCCGAATTAAATTGGCTCAAGATCAAGACGATACACCACGAAAATGGTCAATATGCCATCATTTAATCGATATGACTTTTTTCACCATACACTACTACGTACTTTTGATAACACCCACATTATCTCCAGTTGTAGGACGAGTACATTTGGATCAATTGTCACCAAATTTTCTGCAGGGATATAACACAACAAAACGAAGAAATTATATTTGGTGAAAAAATATACACATATACCTCATATTTACTGAAACAAAGTATATATGGTTCAAAAGGTCTTAGAGTCTTCTTTCAAAATCCGCTTATAAATTTTAAATCTGTTGATATTCGATATGTTTCGAAAGTTTCAAATACAGATTGTTGTTATAATCGACAATACCTAGCAGACAAATAGGAAAACGTTACAGGTATTTTTTTTTTGTCAGACAAGTAATAATGAAAATAATTAGAAAGAATAGAGAAATTGCTAAAATAATAATGTTAAGAATAATACTGAACAAAATAATAAATTCGTTCATCAATCCAGACGAACTAAAAAGTAATTTAAAATACTAATAATAATACTAATAACAACATAAAATACAAAATTAATATACATAAATAACTTCAGTATCTTGTGAGCGAAAATAAGTTAGCGACTTTGGTCTTCATAATAACATTAAAAATATTTATAAGGCAATATTTAAAATTGTGAAAATGCAAAAAAGTTGATCCTTAAAAACATTTAACGTTTTGAATAACTTATGCGTTCACGATGAATTTGGAGCTTGGGTGTCCTTAAAGACTTATAGTAGATATTTATAGAAAATATTTTTTCAGAGCCCGCTATATCGCCGCTAAAAATTTGTTTTTCCCCTTTTTAAGAAAGGTACAAAAAGACCCATGCCACGAATAAGGGGTTAAAATGGTCCGCAAAAATGTTTTTCATGTTGTTTGACATAAAAATCCCAAACTCCAGCTTACAAGATTTCCTATGCGCAGGCAGTATAATTAAGGGCTTGGAATGTGTTACTCATTTTGTATTTGTTTTTTTTTTTTAATTATACTACCATTAAAATCTCAATTTTCATAAATAATGGACTTACCAATTTTGCTAACTAAGCCAACGAAATGCATTTTTTTAATGGAAAAGCTAGTAGTTAAATAAATTAATAAGCATTAAAATTTTTTTTTACAAAAATTAACGCCCCCACCCCCCAAAATCCACTTTTGATATTGATTGAAAGTTACAAGCTCCGAAGGAATTTTGACACACGCAGTTGTCAACTTTTTCCAAATATAATTGCTCGAATATATATGAGTTCTTCTCGTAATACGAGTAACAGTTGGTTTTATTTAACTCGGTTGTTATTTTTAAAGTTGCGGATTTATCAAATTTTCTGTTATTTCACGCCACTGTGCATAGGCTCCGAGGAATTTCATTGACATTGAATTCTTTTCAGCACTTTGAAAATTAATACTTTTTGACTTTCTGCTGCTTAAAAATTCATCGTTTGTATTTGTCATTGCCTAAAATTTGAGCTGTTGGCACTATTATTAATATCTGGTTCTTTTCCCCATTCCACACAAAGAGGTGAACTCTTGACTGGTCCTTGTTTAATGCTAGCATTAAGACTTTAAGGTACATGCAATGGTGCTTATAACTTGTACTTGAACATTTATTTTCAAATTTTGATTCTCTTCAATATGAGCGTTATTATCCTTCTTCTGGCCTGTTCATTGTGGACGGGAGAGATGATTTCAAGGCTTTTAAAAAGCCAGTACAATCCGATATATTTTCTTATTTATAATTGTATACATATTTCGCAAATTATTCTGTATTAGTGATTAAAGAAGATTGCTTTGTATCCATAATGCAGTATAGCGTAGCAAGTATTGCAATAATGCTTGCTTGCTTGCATTCATAGCTGCAAGCTAACTTACTAGAAAATTTAATATGCCAAAAGTTGGAAAAAGAAACAAAAGGAATACTAAAGGTATAATCGCAACAGATTATTCGTGGCGGCGCACAGTGATTTGTTCAATAGACAAAAATACTAAGACTAATCATGTCTTTTATTCTAAAAGAAGTTATGCTGTTCGATAGGTAACAAAGAAAGAATTTTGTAGTTTTATTTCTTATTGATCCCACCAGAGGAGGTAAAAGTCAGTGAGTTTTGTGCCTCAATTACTAAGCAAAAAGTTTAGTTTTGACCGTTTCATTTAAACAGTTGTATTAATTTCAGTTTTTTTAATAGAAGATTAAACTTTTATTTGTGCTCTGTGACACCTCCTCAAATGCTATATGAAATTTCATAACAATCAGACATCTCGTTTACACTGAGAGAAAAACCTTAGTAAATGAAATGATTATTTACATTATATTTATGATTTTGTCATTATTTTTCAACCACTGCAACGTTTCATTCGCATTACGAAAATTGTTTCATCAGCTGAAAAATTTCATATATACAACGAAATATTTTCATTCATATAACGACATGTTTTTACTAAGGAACCTAAATTTTCGTATTTTAAATGAAAAGTGTAATTATTGCAATGAAACTTTTTAGTTTATACAATGAAGTGACGTTAGTTGTACAATGTCTTAAGGAACTATTTCTTTGAGTTTACAACATTTTTCATGTATAACAGGACATTATTTCATTACTGAGACGTACGTATCATATAATTTTTTGATGATGTTGTATCATTGTGATAACAACATAATTCATTGTTGTATTGACTCTGGACTCATTAATTTAATGTAGCCATTGTATTTTATTAATTATTTAAACTTACATGTGTATATTGGCACATGCATCAGATTTAAACTTGGAATTTATCGCGTGGTAGTCAACGCGCTTACCGCTGCACCCACAACAACCCTTCAGTATTCGAACACGCGACTACAAGGCTAGCACACTGCCTACTATCCAGCAGAAGGAAGTTTTCTTCATTGTAGGTACAAAAATATTGCATTAAAGTTAATTACACTTGTGGTTTGATACTTTAATCTTCGTTTATGTCACCTAATCAATTTAAAATATTTTTTGTATGAATTCTTCATAGAATCAGATATTTAAGTTTTTAATTAACCGAATGAAAATTATTTTGTAACATTAATGATTCAACGAAATCTAAAATATTAAGCGTTAGAAAGGTTTCATTCCATTAATGAAATTTGCATCAATATAATAAAATGTTTCATTTTATTAAAGAAATTTGTTGTTGTATTAATGAAAGGCTTCAACGTAATGGTTTCATTCCCGTTACGAAGTGTTTTTCTTTCAGTGTAGAAACTGCAGAATTATTTATTTATTTTTTTTTTTAATTAAATAACCCACTGTGCTGCGCCAACATTTAAAATCCTAGTCAAAGTTGCGAAGGTAAGTCAAAAAAACAATATATATTTAAAATTCATAAATTTGAAATCTTCTAACAATTTATACAACTTATGACAAAAGTGGATACCCTTTCCAAAAAATTATAACAATCCCAGTGTTGCCAAAATTTTGCAGGCATTTCCCGCCACATAGACTCTGAAAACCCGCTAAAAATAAACCCGGTAAAAATAAACGCTAATAAAACCGCTGAATTTTTTATAAGCAATTTATTTATTTATTAATGGAATATAATGGGATAAATTTTATAAAATATGCATATGCACACATATATGTATGTATCTACATATGTCGGAAGCTCATAGTTCGCCAATAATTGCAAGCAAAACTCAGCCTACTCTTTAAATATTTTATTTCCTGCAGAGTCCTCATACTCCCCATACTTCGAACCAGAAAAAAGTAGAATTCATCGTATAATGTGAAAATGTTTTAGCTGATTCAGTATCTTTTAAATATTTTCTACGATAGACCCTAATTATTCTCCATTTACATTTGCTTGAAGTTTATTGCAAAAGAAAATTTCAATAAAAAATTCTCTAATCAAAAATAAACTATTTAGAATAAGTTATTGTTTTGAGAGATTTTGTGTGAAATTATGTTTTCCTCACACTCACTGATCCACTCACTCAGTTTTCGGTTTATTTTCCACTAAGGATTTGTTTACTAATTTTTTTTGAATACGAAAACAAAGATTGAATTGGTTTGTAATATAATTTTAATCTTGAATTAAATTTTATTATTTATTTATTACTTATTTACGAGTATTAAATTTTATTTTTCTATTTTTAACTTTTTATAGTTTCACTTTATACTATACCACCACAAAATGTAAATTTTTTATTAGCAAAAAAAAGTGACATTAGTTTCATTGAGATACGTGTTTATATCGAAAAAACTCAACATAAATACCAGGGTCCGTATTGCATAGCTGAGTTAAAAATAGCTTATTTTGATTCATTATCCTTATAAGTTTCAGAAAAACACTGAAAAACCGTCAACTAAGAAAGTTTTCCGCAAAAAAAACTCGCTGGTGGTTTTCTTGATAGACTCGCCGCTAATGACAACAAAATATAGTCATATATAGCAGGAAAACCGTCATTTTGGCAACACAGAACAATCCTAAAAAAATAATTACAAAAATTAAAAATACGTACGCCCTTTTATATGTTATAATTTTAACTCCCCAAATCTTTAAAATCAACAGTAATGTGGTTTGTCGCCATTTCCTGTAAAACTATAATTTTTGCAAATAGTTATTACATGACATCTTAGCTTTACAATAGAACTTGTTTTATAAGTTAGTTTAAAAAAATCTATTATGAGATGCATTCACCTTATATTATCACCGTGAATCTCTTAAAACAGCTGAAGGGAAATTCAGATAGAAAATAAAAATAATATTTAAGATATATTAAAAATAGTTTTTATGTTTTTCGCACTAAATTTTGTTAACGTGTCGGTGAAGATTTGTACGAAAAACAAAAACAAGATTTTGAAACTTTTGTTTTTGCCTTCCATACAATTCGGTTTGGATTATTTGTTTCCTCAAAAATATTTTATGGAAAAATTCATTAGTAAATGCTTATTAAACTAAATTTTATGTACGAAGATGAGTTTTGTGTTTTTTAAATAATCGATGGACCTTTTCTCTTAAAATGATGAAAAATGTCTTTAAGTTCGTTTTTAATTATTTATCAAAAAAAAAAAAAAAAAACGTTTCATCAAATACAAATTCGATGTTTAAAATCTTAGAAAACAGTAATTTTAATAAATATGAATATGAATTTACGCATATGTATGTACATGTATGAAAATGTATGAATATATATTATCATATATGGCCATATAACCTAAGTTTTCGGATCCGAGCTATATATGGGATATCATATACGCTTCATAATTTATTTTTAGCTGGGTATGTACATGATTTAGCATTGAGAAAATATTTCACAACTATGATGCAAAGCAAAACAAAAGAAACAATTTAATTTTTATGTTCTGACTTTATGTTCTGCTTTTAATTCCCCTTATTGTGAATGGCATCGTAGACGTCACATCAAGACGACAGTAAATATTGTCACTTGTCTAATCTTTATCGGCAACAATTGGCGCTTATTGGCAATCTCTTACTAATCTCTAAAGCTTTTTAAACTAATGAAGCATATTAATAGTAGTCAATTGTTGTCGACAAAGAGTGCCAATTTTTACTGTCGTCTTGATGTGACGTCGACGACATCATTCGCAATAAGGAGGAATATGCAATTTCTCTTAGTTATTGTGCAAACAAACGCGTTGAAAAATTAATTGTTTGTTCAAAACAGCTCAAAAAAAAATTAAGAATTATCGTCTTATCGACAGTAAAATATCGCCGATATCGATATATCGGCAAATCAGAAGTATCACCGATATATCGGAATCGGTATCGGTATTCGTTACATCCCTAGTATAAAGCAATTTCCATACTGCCTGATTGCATCAAACAAACAAAAATTATAAAGGCAACCACAAGTACACAACCGCGAAAGCCAACCTAACCAATTCAATACCATGTCAAATACAAGGAACTCTAAATGGAAATTAAAGTGGAAATAATTTTAAGAAAATATTAAAAAAAAACACCACAAAAATAATCTCCCTGAAATTCAAACGCCTGAATTTAAAAGTTCAATTTTTTTAGCAGCAAACAATAATCATGAACAGACAAACATATAGGGAAGCAGAAAAACAGCCGGCCAAACAGACAAAAGAAGACAACAAGTAAATAACGACGCATTTGCAGTACCAGTAACAATCAGTGGCAATGCCATTGGCAACACCAACGCTTGCACAACATATAACAATAACAGAAACAGCAACAACAACAACAACAGTAAAGCCATAGCAACAAAGACAAAAACACCAAACAATAACACTTTTACCACACCACCATCCATCCAACCAAGCCATTCTTCCATACTGCACCACATTTCACGAAGAGCATACTTTTGGAGCACTGACTAACAATGCCTAGATTCTAGACATTCATTTTTTTACATATTCTTTCGTTTGTTTTTTTTTCATATAAATTTTTCTTAGATTTTTTTCATATTTTTGCTTATTGTTCTTTTCGATGTTGTTGTTGTTTTTGTTTGTATTAGAGCCCTGCACAAACATCGCTCAAATACAAATATGTCTTACTTTTTAAATGTATTGCCCTGGCATGTATTATACTACACCAAAAGTAAACGCTGTTGTATAATAAGCTAAGGACGATGGATGTAGTAATTATATGAGAGTTTACAATAAAGTCCTGCACAAGACTATTTATAAGACCTTTCAAGACATGCGACATTTTTTAAACGCTTTACTACAGCGAAATATTCTAAAACAAACGCTAAGAAACACTGTTGGCAAGACAAAGAACTCAAAAAAAATATTGCCAACAGTGTTGTTTAGCGTTTATTTTAGAATATTTCGCTGTAGAAAAGCGTTTGAAAAATGTCGCATGTCTTGAAAGGTCTTATAAATGGTCTTGTGCAGGCCAATAGTTTACAAGTGAAAACTTGCTGTTCGTAACAAACTTTGAAGAATGTGAAAAAAAATCAAACACTGCAAATACCATAAGAAGGAATAGTGTATTTGCCTTTGATACTTGTGGGCTTGTTATTTTAAGTATTGTACGTTTTGGTGTGTGTGCCAGATGTAGATGTATCCCAGGAGTACTCTAGTTCTTAAATAACTACCACTAGTACATCGCAATCTACTTGTCTTAATTTTGCGAGTCTCAGTAAATGTATGAAAGTATTCAAAATTCAACGACACGATATATTTAAAAAATAATAAGTAGACGAACTAAATTTGTCGGTGTACCATTGAAGAGGTACTCGTATTTGAATCCATATGTTTCCCTTATCCCTTTTTAAAGGTGTAACACTGGTAAGCAAGCGGAAAAGAAAATAAACAGCTAATTTCAAACCGAAAAAAAATTAAAAACCAAACTGAGTACAAAAGGAACTCAAAAAAAAAATTATAAAAAATCAAAAAACCAGAGCGCGTAACAATATTTATACAATCAATAGGAACTCAAATTGTATAAATTAGTGGTAGAGAAATAGTTTATCGATTGCCAATATCAGATATCATGGCATCGATAAATTACTTGGCATTCTTAACCTAAAATCATCGATCGGAAAGGAAACATCAGAAGACGTGTTTAACTTAGTTAATGAAAATAAGATCCTTGACCTCGTTCAACACGTTGTGTGCGACACAACTGCACATAATACGTATGTAGAAAAAGTGCTGCTGCTTTGCTTGAAGGAAAAACTACAGAGCATACAGAGGTGAAGAAAGTGAGTGATGAAAAAAGCTAAATTCATCTATCATACGGGTTCAGTGAGAAACAACTGAAGTATATTTGTAATTAAGTTGTAACAAACAAACAAAACAAAGAAGAGAAAATGTGTACTTTGTGAAATGAAAAAGAGGGCATTTTTACAAAATGAGAATGAGACCACATATATTAAAATGAAAATACATCCAAAATTAAATCAATTAATTTGTTGTGTTGAATTAAAAAACAGAATGTGAAAATATTAAATAGTATTAAAAAGGTGATTAAAACTTGTTTTCAAATAATTCCTGACTTAACCTTAAGTTTTTTCGTTCATAAATATTAAATTTAACCTTTTAATTGCAAAAATCTCATAGCGAATCAGGACACAAAGTATAAAATCAAAAACGTTAAAGCAATGCAACTACGAAAGAAGCATTAAAGAAGACACTGGCTCGGTATGAGCGAGACGTCAGAATTCGTAAATTATCTTCCGTCTCGTGACATCTCTGTGTACTTTGTGGGAAAAACTAAGTATTTGAAATTACTGAAATAATATTGAAAAGAAAAGTAATCTTAAATTATATTCAAACAAACGCATAGCAGACGCGATTACAAAGAACTATTAAAATTAGTTATCAGTTCCCTTAGTGGTACGACGCCAAGATTTAACACCTTTCGAATACCTCGTGCAACTTCTCATACTAGATGGATACCAAAAGTAATTTATACACTTAAGGCAGAATTAGTTTTTACTTTCTGTTCTGTTACGAATCAGCTGACTCTTTTTTGTTTATAGAAATTTTATACAAGTCGTTAGTTTTTCTGTTTCGTTCTGTTCTGTTTCGGTTCAATCTTTGAAAATCAAAAAATGGTTAAGAAAATGTAAGTGACAGCATAAATTGAATAAAATTATTTTAAAATAAATTGTGATTGAATAAATGGAATTGTGAAAAAATTATTTTTACCAGAAAAACAAAAAATTATATTCAAAGATAACAATGGCCAATGCAAAACTCATCACATTAGTGGAAAACTGTGACCCTTCTGGTCAAAAACAGCTGATAAGTCACTACAGAAAAAGTAAGTATTAAAACTTAGAAGCTGAACGGCACAGTACAGAACAGCAACAGAAAGTAAAGACTAATGGAGTCTTTAGTCCGAGTTTATATCTTGCACACATGTGTCCAAAAAAGCGTAACCACTCATTACCAATGAAAACCTGTTTGATTCATATAAGGTCTAATACATACATACGTATGTATGTATGTATATGTTTTCTACTCGTCGTTGAAAAAAAAATATTTTCTGCATTATTTGGAGCTGAAGAACTAGCTAGCGAAACGTATCAATTTTTTTTTATATTAAAGCATTAGACATTGGTGTCTAAAGAGAGATGTAGATACGATTGGAATGCCCCTAGTGCAAATTGAGCAACAGCGCTAAGTATTTCGGTTGTCATTGGTGGCGATGGTTCCTTTTCGTACCACTGGGATGCTTTTACGTTTATATTTAAGCTTTAAAACAAGCGTACACAGCTAATGTAAATGCATGTGAATGTGTGTATTTTTATCCAGGAAGATCTATAGTAGATCACGGGTGCTGGTAATCCTGGGCTCCAGCTGGGGTAATATGGCTTTTTCATAGAACTTATGTCTTACTACTCAATCTCTGGCAACAGAGCAACGGATGTGCACATATTTATAAAAGGAAACAGGTCTGTAATGTCAATCAGAACTGCCCTGAATTTAAAAGACGATCGAGGTGAAGCCTTTCGGGGTAGAACTTCGAGGTATCACCAGATGCTTATCTCTGGTATCACGGGCACCGGTTGCCCGACAGCAAGCCTGCTCTAGGAGTTTTGGTGGGGTGGGGTATTCTCTTCGAGACCTCGATGTGGATGTAAGCAACTACACTCGCAGCGTGAAAACTTGGAGAATCGTACGTGGTGGCTGTTGCCACCAAAATCGCTGGGAGAATAGTCTTGGCTTTCTAGTGTTAGACCAATTCTAGTGGTTGGTGTGACGCGGTCAGCCAGACACTATACTAAGTGATGTTGCCGTACAACAAATCGTACTGTTTTGACAAAGTCATTATGGCAAAGAGTTTAGATAGCTCTAAGTACCTCAGAAAGGTACTTCACGTAGTACAGGGATAACTACTATGATCGAAGATTGCATCATAAGTGCTCGTGGAGTGACTCATGGTACATGGGGGCGATGGTTAGCGTCTTACCTAAACCCGATGATCAGACCAACGTAAGATAAGGCCGTAAAGGCAGGTACTCACGATAATCTGAAACACATCTGTACGTGCCTCTCAGTGGGGCCTCTTAAGAAATTACCGGTGTGACAATCCCGGGGTAATTTGGCGTTTTCCCTCAGCGTAGCTTTGGCTTTTTAGCCAAAGAACTTGTACGTAAGTACCCAATCTCTGGCAACAGAGAAACTAATGTGCACATATTTATAAAAGGAAGTAAGTTTGCTATGTTGCCTTGCATGTGCAGCGTCACCTGGAACTGCCCTGAGTCCAAAAGACGATACGGGTGAAACTTCGAGGTCTAACCAGTTGCTTAAAACTGCTACCACGGGTGCCGGTGACCCGAAAGCCGTGCTGCTCTAGGAGTTGGATGCGTTTAATGTGTCGGCATGGTCGTTTACTAAAAGATCGACTTCGTCTAACCCCACGGTTAGCTCTAAGTACCTCAGCAACATAGTGATTCATAGTACAGGGATAACTATATTCGAAGATAGCAACCTATTTGTTCTTGGTAAGTTAAATGGTGCTTTATAATGATGGATAGGGGCGATGGTTGGACGTTCAACTACACCCGGTGCTTAGACCTTCGTGAGATTAGGCTGTAAGGGCAACACATCTGTACATTTGTATGTGCGCAGAAAACAAATGCCTTGCAAACAGTATCTATCAGTGTTTGTTTTTTCAAGACTTCAGTACAGCAAATCATTTGAAAAATCCCTCATGTCTTGAAAGTTCTTTCAAATGGCTTTATGCAGGGCTCTAGTTTGTATTATTATCCTTATGACTGCAGCAACAAGATAACTATCATTACCTATAAAACATTTTCTGCTTCTACGACGGACAGACGGACGTTACCATTCATTATCAGTCAGTCAAATTTAAATAAATAAAAATAAGTATTTTGCTTTGAAATCCAATCAGAAAAAAATTACAAAAAACACAAACACACAAAAATTAAAAAAAAAATATTATTTATTAAAATGTAATACATGCTCGTATTTGAGTCCAAGCACATCTCGAAATGTCGCAGAAATCTAAAAATGTATATATCCACTAGTACATTCCAGGCTACTTTCTTTATCAGCGGATATGTTCTTTCACTTGCTGCCATTTCCTTCTAAGTTCAAATTTGTTTACTTCATTCTCCAATGAAATGAGCAAAGAAAAATTATTTACATTTTTGGTTTTCGGTGTTGTTTGTTGGAACTTTTTCATAGTTTCTTGTAAAGATTTTGCATCAAGTGAAAGTTGGGAGTCTGGTGAAGGTTCTGTAGAACTAATTGTAGGTCTTGCGGCAAATTCGAACTTATTGAAAGTCAAAAAATTGTTTTGTTCGGTGCGAATATCAACATTAAGTACTTGTAAATAAGAGGATAACAAAGTACCCATAAAGGGCCACTCATACTATTACACATACATATACGTATAAAGACTTTCATCAGACTTTACGATAAAGAAATCTAAAGACATTTGTTTCGACTGTCAAAAAATCTAACGCAAAGTGAAATTTTATGTTCACACCATCACACCTACTATTAGACTAAAAACACAAGTATAAAGCAAATAGCTGTTGAGCATTAAGATGCCTGCAATAATCACTGACTTCATCGTGCCGCATCGTATAATAAGATAAGGAAAATACGATAATTTCGTTAACTTTCAGACATGCCTAACACAAAAGTTATTCAATACGATCAGCATATTCAAAATGTATATATCGTGTAAAACGAAGACATATACCATAAGCGAAGGCACGGCATCGGCGTCGAAACAGACAACTTGTTAGTTTGGATTTTGTAATAATGTAACTCTGATCAGATGAAAAGTATTATCTTTTAGAAAAATTTCAAAAAAAGGTAAAGTATTACGAGATGTCAAATTTTTATCGTATTATTTATCATTCGTTTTGACATTTTCCATTCACAATATCGCACTTGCACGTATTATTTGAATTTTTGACATGTATTAATGCAAAGTATAATAGTATGACTGGCCCTTAAGCGGCATTTTGCCTGTGGGTGTTTTAAGGATATATGGGAAAGTTCCAAATCCTTGGAGTTTAAATTACCAAATTTTTAGTCTAATTACATTTCAATATTTTATTACAACTCCTTCTATTTTTGGCCACTAAATATATGAAATCACGATACTGTGTGACTTTTTCCGTTATTGGCAATCTTTTTTTCGTTCTGATGATTTTTTCCGTCTTTGTGTTCGTAAGTTTCTATGATATTTTACGTTCTGGTGATTTTTCAGTGATGTCGATTTTTTACTTTTTAATGAATTTTTACGTTATTCCAATTTCCCATTTTGATGATTTATTCCATTTTGTTTCTGCTTGCATGGATGAAATTCTTTCCACCGTCTACTGATTTTTTGTGTTGCCGATTCTTTTCCTTCCTACCGATTTTTCACTTTCACAATTTTTTCTTTTGATTTCAGTGTTGGTGTTTTTTTCTATGGTCTTTTGGTTGGTTATTTTTTTCTTACTGTGGTTTTTTCGCACTTTTTGTGTTTTCTTTTTGGTAATATGTATTTTTTTGTGTTTTTACGTTTTGTTTTCTGCGATTTGCTAGATTTGACGGCTTTTCCGTTTTACCGATCGGATTTGACGATCGATTTCTTTCGTTTCATTGTCAAAAATTTTTTAACTTAGGAGCTGATATTTTATGTATTGGAAAGACAAATTTGGCATAGAAAATTAGAAAAATGAAACCCACACTTCCAGAGCTGGAAAATTTTAAATTTTTTAATATTAAAGTAATTAAATAAAAATAATTTTTTCCTTATTTCTTTTTTTGTTTGTTCACTTAACATATTTTATATATTTTTTAAACAACTAGATTGGTATAAGGAATCAGAAACATCTAAAAGGATGATTCCAGGGCTGGGAAAATTACAGTTTTTGTGATATCTAAAACTAATTAAAAAAAAACTAATTATTTCTTTGGTAATTAAATATATTCTATATTTTAGAAAGAAATAAACTAGTATTAAAAACCAGAAAAATTGGAAATTGAAAAAAAATTGGGTAAAAAATATAAACAAAAATAATTTGTTTCCCACTTAAACATACGAGATTTTATGTTTTAGGAAAATCTTTACTCAAACTTTTTTATATATGTTCAATTTTTATATAGATATCTAATTTAAGCATAAACGAAGGTTTTTGCCATGTTGCTTATTACGCTCTCAGCTCAGTTAAGTTTCAAATCGATGGTCTTTCGTTGACAGCTTGTATTCTTATTCTTATTAATTTATAGTAAAATGAGATAAATATAAAATTTATAGCTAAAGAGGGAAAGGAAATGTCCCATTTCATGAAACCATTCCTTTCTGTTGAACAAAATCTAAAAAATTCTTTAAGAATAAACCGTTTACATAATCGCGATTTACACCATTTGCTGGGATGTTTGAGGTACGAAACATTATTGCAACATCAAAGATTATTAAATATGCGAAAGTATAAAACAAGGTAGTTGGCATGGAGGTAAAATACTAAAACTATTTTAGGAATATTAAATAGTAGCACGGTTTTTGAACATCTCGACAGAAAGCAAACAAGCCCCAATTTTTTGGTATTGTATTAACGTAACGTCGATGCTGACAACTGGAATAAGGGTAAATATAAAATATTTCGTAAATACAGAGTAAAGAATAAACTATTGGTAATATCGAAAACAAAATATTTGAATCAAATTCTTTAGTCGAAAAACCGAGAAATCACTTACTAATAATTGCACTATAACAAAAAATTAGAAATTTATTTTACAAAACAAATATGTATGTGTATACTTTTGATTAGAGAAAAGCATATACAAATGGTGACAAAAAGGGGTTTAATACAAAGCAATGCTTCTTAAAGATTATGTTTAAATAAACTAAGTGGCTAATGATGACAACAAAAAATTTTATTATTCTTGGTTCTATGCACGATATTTTTTTGTAGATTTTTAAAAATATGTGATAAATATGTGTATACAAAATACAAGAACCTATTCTTTATTTTTGCTGATTTTCAATATTAATCGTGCCCAGACAAGTGCGGTCGATTCAGTCCAACTCCGAGCACTCTAACTTTTTTGGGAGCTTCAGAAAATCACTTTCAAGCCACCCATAGAAAATCCGTACATGCAGACGGTCAGACGGATATGTCTTTTCTTTTTTTTTTTTTATCTCCTATTCATAAGGATCCGGAATAAGTAACTTTATGTGGCCGCAAATGAATATTGTAGAAATTACAAAAATCTGCACCCATGTTCTGTAACTTTGGCGAGAACTTCTTGCGTCGAAAAATGTGAAACAAAATATTCTATCGTTTCCCGAAAAGTGAGAAAAAAGTGTGTCTGTAAGTCATGTCGAAAACCATCAAAAGTGATTACGTTATTGCGTTAGAAATGTCATAATATACAACTCAAGGCCGACTTAAAATCGCTGACTAGGTGAACGCTTATCAAAAATGTCCTTGACTGCGACCATAATTCACTAAGAGGAGAAAACTTTCAACGACGGCAGCGAAAATACAATCATCGACTATACCAAATAATGTATAGTGCGTAGAGATGCTAAACGGGAAATCCCGAGCCCGGAAAACCCGGGCTTTTCGGGACTATGCAAATCCCGGAGCCCGGGATTTTTTAATTTTAAAGCCCGGGATTTTCGGGATTATCTGAATCCCGATTTTTAGCATAAATAATGTTTTTGGTGGTCATCTTCTATATTAAAAATTATTAGAAACTCCTTGTTAAAATAAAAAATTTGCTTTGAATAAATATTTTCGTAAATAATATTAAATGGTATATATCTGTGGCAATAAATAATAATGGATTAATTTGACATAAGTGCTTTTTCATTTTATTACATATTCTTATTCTCTTCTTCAAGATCTATCACTCAGCTAAATTTCAATTTTAAAATGTCATTAATATTAAAACTATACGCATTTATATTTTAGCTTAAGTCTTCATGGAAAATAATACATAAGCCATAACATCTTAACTCAACTTAATCTTTTTTTAAGGTAGCTTTATTAATATTAAAATGTTTGAGCATTAAAAGTTGTATACATTTAAGTTCAATAAGTACAGCCCATTCAAAATATTTCTCATAAGAAAAAAACTTATATTTAACTTTAACTTAATTTAAAAACTTATTTAAAAAATATCGATATATTATCTCAGGTTTTCCGCAATTTTCAATTTAATCTAAAGCGACTTACTATCAAAACAAATTATTTTGCATTTCAATATAATAGCTTAAGTTCACTTTAGTTTTTATTTTTCTGCCAATGGATTTTTTCAAAATATCTTAACTAAACAAACAACGAATATAAATAAACTAATAAAACGTTTTCTTTTTTTTTATAAAATTAACAGTTTTGTTCCAAGTAAATGTGCATCTTTTTCGGTGGCTAAAAGTTTTATATAAAAACTAAACACAATTTAGACAAAAAAAAACCCTATATCTCGAAAGAAGACATTTCGACTTAAGCCATTATTATTTATTGCCACAGATATATGGCGTTTTCTTTTCTAGGTAAAATGTGTACATACATTGTACTTTTCAATTAAAATTTGCAACTAAATGTCTGAGTTATATAAGTACCTTTAAAATATGCAAAAAAAAAATTAATTGTTAAATTAAAATATTATAAGTACTATAAAGACGCACATTTGTGCAAATTTTTTTCGGGATTTTGTAAGTCCCGAAAATCCCGGGGTCCCGGTTCGGGATTTCGAGACTCCATCACTAAATCCCGAAGCCCGGGATTTCAAAAAACCTGTCCCGATTAGCATCTCTAATAGTGCGACTTTGATTGTTGTTTATAAAATTTTTGAAAAAAATAAATAATATATGTTGTTAAAATAATTTAACAGTGCAAGTATCACTTCAGAGCAAAATTCTTACCTTTTTTGGATTATTCATTGCATTTTGCATTTTGAACATTTTTTTTTGTTAAAATATCTCACCCCGTTTTTATTTGTGGGTATTTTTGACAGTACAAAGCGGAAACTTTTCTCACGAAAATTTTACAGATACACTTTTTCTGTAAATGGTCGAGTAATTTCCTTGCGTGAGAGCTTTTAATCACCAAATAAAAGTTACAGATACAGTTTAGTGAGAAAAACATCTGTTTGTTTTAATTTATGTCATTTTTGTTTCATTTCACAGATTTCCATCGAAAACTTTCTCGACGCGGGAGCTAGAGAACATGGGCAGTGGACAAACCTATATATACACTTTACCATTTTCGGTGAAGGGTACAAAAATGTGTTCAAACAGGGACCCAAAGACTTATTTGTATGTACATACATTCATACATAAAATCAATTTGTAGATACATATGTACATATCGCACACTAAGGGCCAATTTCACCAACTTACTTAAATATCAATTCATATTTAAATGTAATTTTTCCATACAAAAATTAATGAAAATCGACATTTAAATATGAATTGATATTTAAATAAGGTTGGTGAAATTGGCCGTAAATCATAAAGAGTCACAACTCAAAATTATAAAAGTGCTTTTGCTTTTTTATAAACCAGTTAATTGAAGAAATCTATAACGACCTCAACAATTTATTTTGTAATACAGTCTTCTTGAAGAATATAAAATACCGCTATGATTGTTTTTATGTCACATAATTGCGTCATTTGTACAGTATCAACGGTTGTTTGCAACTACTCAGCATCTGAAATTTTTTGAGTTGTGAGTCTTTATGATTTAGTGTGCGATATGTACACATACTATAAAATTTCTTATACATGCTCAAGTAGTTATTAGATCTTAACAAACACACTTACATATCTACATCATGAAAATATACAAACTGTCGAAAAAAGCCTCTGACTTTTGAAAAGCCATTTAGTCAAAGCACATGCCATAGATAAATAAAGTTATTATGGACAGAGAAACTCTATAAATTCCCACGATCGTATGAAAAGTCGTTCAGTCAAAGAAGGCGGATGTAGTTAAATAAACAAAATCTGTAATATAAAAAAATTTCTCACAGGCAGACTTTAACGCTGACAAATTTTAGCATGACAAAATATAAGGCAATCTTAAGCATGACAAAATATAAAGCAATCTTAAGTATAAAAACATACTAGGTTTAGAAAAGTTCATATATGTATATGATAATATTTTATACTGCAAAATGTCTGGCATGACAAACAATTTATTTCAACGTACACATAAATACTAGAGTGAGAAAATCTCACTCACTCACACACGCCCACACACACACACAAAGAGGTGATGACGTAATACACAAACACAAACATACATAATGAAATTTTATAAGGGGCTGTTCATATATTACGTAACGCTGTTTTCACCGATTTAAACTGTTTAAATTGTTTTCATTTCTTCATCTCATTTCCCTCTACATTTTTAAATATTTTTAGTACCACATAAATAACTTATTTCCATATGAAACTAGAACATTCATTACCAATAAAGGTAACAAATACAAAGAAGGAAATGGTTTTGCAGAAAAATATTTCTTCCAATTCTCATGGACAAAAAGGTTTCCTTTCAAAAAATATATTCATACATGGATACGACAATATCAAATTATAAGTTTTAAAATAGTTGTTAGCCCACTTGAGGCTACATCGTATAAGTTTTGACATATCGCTCATTTACTTCAATAGTAACATAACTCAAAAAATGAGTTTTTCGAGTTAATAATGCGGCATTTCGTATTTTGTCTTATGAAACAATTTCATATAAATAGCTTGTACCATCACCTCCTGAGAGAATAATATTTTTTCATGTCTTCATTGAGTTGTATGCAAATTGAAAACTTAAAACGCGTTTTCTTTAAAACTGATTTTTTTGAGTTGTGACACTATTGAAGTAAATGAGCGATATGTATTAATGGAAACTTTCATATAAAGACGTATTTTCAAAGGGATATTATTTTAACTGTTTATTTAACCCAACTACAGAAAATATTTTTATAAAACAGCAGTTATCTAGGAACGAACTAATTCGTTTGCCCCTCCAATATATTTATAGAATACTTTATTATATTTTAAATAATTTTCGGACATACATTATCTAGAAAAGTACTTTAACTTTTTTAAGTTAATTCTAAAAGAAGTTTGTTTTATTTGTTTTTTAGCTGGGTACATGAATTTAATTGAAATATTTTTTTTAAATGATTGTAAACTAATATTTTTAGCAATTTAATTAAATTTCCTTTAGGATTTTTGCATTTATTTATTTATTTTTTTTAATTCAGGTGAATACGAATATCTAAAAGAGACCGAATATACGGGAAATCGAATACGAATAGGAATATTCGTGCATCACTAGACCGTACTCCAAATATTGGCAAAACTATTGTTTAAATTTCTTCCCAAGTGTCCTCAAACTCCAAAAATTCTGGTTTTATGATTACTTAACTTTTTATTATTTTTATTCGAACGAACAAAAATGTTCAATTTAGAATAAAAAATTATTCGAACAATTTTTGTCGAATATTCGAACAATTTCCTCAAATACTTTTTATAAAAAGTATTTTACATTTCATAACTTTTTAATTTGTTAATAATAGGATGTTAGGTAATCAAATTACTCCAAATTATAAATACTTGTTTAAGGCTGAGTTTGCATCTGGCATTTCATGTGTGACATGTTCACGAAAAAGCGAAACAACTAATTACTAATGAAAAACTGTTTGATACAGACACGTATTTATTAAGTTAAACAGTTTCATACATAACTAATTGGCAATTTTATAGAATCCAACATGATTGGAAACTGTTTAAATCAATAAATACATGTCTGAATCAAACAGTTTTCTATTAGTAATTAGTGGTCACGATTTTTTGGGCACATGACACACAAATGTAAGCCCGGCCTAAGTTTGTGTGTATATGGTCGCTAAGCGCATCTTTTATATTCTTGCTGGGAAAAGATAATATTTGTTTAATAAAATTAGAAGGTGTCTTACCATTCCTAATAAAAAGTTTAGGAAAAATAACTGCTTTTCTCTAATCAAAAACTGTATACAAAACGTATGCATCGTGTACGTACGTCGGTAGAGGGTATATATGTAAGGTTCGGCATAGCTGAATATAGCCAGCGTGACCGTTTGACCAACTACTTGTTTTCTCTTGTCTCGGAAATTCGGACATTTTCATATTTCGGACATATCGTCCATGTTATCGAGATTATACTGTAAGAATATTATCATTATTATAATAATTATTGGTATTATTTGGTGAAACGAACACTTGCATGAGAGTATTATTTAAATATCTGGAAAGTATAAATGGTAAATCAATATTTTTCTTCATTCTGAACCGGTTGGTTAAATCAAATCAAAAATTAAAAAAAAAAATTATACACACGTAAAGCATTTTGAAGTGATTTACACTGTCATAACAAAGGAAAAAAAATATAAGATGAAAATAAAAATCTTGTTTAATTCCTTTTTTCGTTTTTAATTTTTTTCTTAGTTTTTTTTTGTTCCTGAACTGCTATTGTAAATGTAATTGGTTTTCCTTAAGCAATAAAATCAAGCATTTCGATTTCGTATTATTACTGGGCACCTACACATTATTGTTCCATTATAATTACAAGTTGCTTTTCATTTGTAGTCTCTTGTTCTTGGTTTAGTATGCAGAGTTTAGTGGATGGACGGATGGAAGACCAGATAGACGAATGCATTAATTTACTCTTGAAACCGTTGCCGCGGTAGTGACGATGATCACGGCGGTGGTGGTGGTGGTGGTGGTAATGCTGCGAAATAAGCGAGACTATAGCCCTTTTTCTGCTTGATCTATGTGTACGTCTGTCTACCTGGATTTTATATTTTAATTTTATTTCTTTCCAAAGATCCAAACTAAAATTATTCAATAATATGTACACACCAGTGTGGCCACAACTAAAAAAATTTTTAATGCTAAATGAGGCTTAAAATAATGCTAAAAATGCTAAAAAAATATTTGAAAATGCTAAAATATAATGCTAAAAATTTGGAATAATTTTTTAATAATTTTACCGGTTTAATTACGAATAAGTATTTTGTTTAACTTTAATAACACAAACAAAGTTTATTCAAAAGTAAAAACAACAATTAAGGAAGATGTAAAATACAATTGCTGAATTCATATCTTTGTATGATTGTATTAAATATAATAGTGTAAAATTTGTTGTTGTTAATTTTCTTATAAAAATGAAATATGTACATAAAATAATTTTACACTTTAATTTGATACGTTTTAATATATTAGGATGCCAGCTCTCAACATAATGCGAAAGACATTTAAAAAATACTATTTGCATTAAAAAATTTATTAAGTTACTTTTTTTAGTTTTATTTTTTATTGTATGTCCAGGAGCCGGATTCCGCAACGATGAATTTTGAAGTGTTCGATCCCGAAAAAAACATAATTTTGAATACTTCTTTTCTTCTTATTATTAGGTGTTTGACATTTAAAGCGGCTATTAGACGGTGATACTCGGTATATGAACATGACAGACTTTCGCACATTTCAATAAACACATTTAATAATGCGCGCTCTAACCAAGTCATCAAATTTGCACTGAGTTTGACAGAAGATCTAAGATCATACTAAACAAGTATGATGGTATGATGACAAATACAAAAATTCAAAATTTTTTGAAAACCAAACCAAGCTAAAAAACACGAATTTTGCATTAACACAACATTCTCAAATACCAAGTACGACAGTTTAATAGTCGCTTAACACGTCTTATGCTATTTACACGGTTTCCATCATTATACATTTGTATAAAAATAACAAAATACATTGAAATACATTAATTGACAGAGGTTTTTACTGTTATAAATGGAAAGGAGTATATCAAAACTATAAAATTAAAAATGCTAAATAATGCTAAAAAATTAATACAAAAATGCTGAAAAAAATGCTAAATGCAAAATAAAAAATTCACTGCTAAATCAAACTACATAATGCTAAATTTAGCAGTGAAAATGCTAAAAGGGTCACACTGGTACACACATATGTATTTAGTATGTATGCATGTAGGTATGGTGGAATCGATCGTTGGGAGACGCGCGTGTGTGTGTGTGAATGCGTGAACGAGTAAGTGTATACAACGGCACTAATTGTAAATATGTTGGATACACATAATCATTTTAGCATTCTTCAGTAATTTGTAATAATTTCCTCAGGGGTCAAGTAAACCATACAGTCGGCCAGTCAACAAACCAACCAAATCGTTGCAACGATTCGACTGAAAGTGCAGAACCAATAAATTTTGTATGTATGTACATACATACATACATACATACGTATGTATGTAGATAGTATATGTATGTACATATGTATGTATGTAGATATGTGCCTGAATATCAGCTTAAATATTTAAATTTATAGAGAAGATTGAATTCAATATTGAGCATATACACTTCATCCTTTCTGAACACAGTTCAGAAAAAAGATTAAGCAAAAATATATTTATAGATTTTAATTATGTAATTAAGCACGAGGCTAATTTTATATGAAAAACGTTCAACAGTTTATACACGGAGAAAAAACTGCCTCATAGAATCAAGAAGAGTTTCTCTATGAAACGTTTTTATGCTAAGGGGTATCCCAGCAGAAAGAAGCGAAGATTTTTTCATAGAGATTCCTTATTGTTTTTATGTGGTAAATCTTATTAATTTTATCAAGTAGAAAAACACATAAAATCAACAAGAATTCTTATTATTCACAACTTTTTTTACTCAATTTTCTTTATTTTTGGCACCAAAAAACAATTCATAGAGAAAAACTTCTTGGTTCTATTAGGTTTTCTTATAAATTGTAAACTATATTTTTATTAGGTTGCCTTATTAATTTTTTTAAAAAGGCTTTCTTCTTGATTTTATTAGGCTATCTTATTGATTTTTTCAATAAGGTTTTCTTCTTGATTTTAGTAGGTTCCTATATAAGTATGTGTAAAGCATCTTATTGATTTTTTTTAATAAGGAAATATTCTTGATCTTATGAGGTGTCCTGTTATATCATATCTATAAATAGACATGGAGACAATTTTTCTCATGATCTTTTTCATTTTTGTATGAGAATGTTTGCACAATAATTTCAATGGTTATTCAGGCTGCTTGTTAGCATATTGGGTAGAGTGCTTGTCTATCAGGTAGAAGTTGGCTGGTTCAATACTTGGTGAGTAAGTTAGTTAAGAAAATAACATAATGTGTATGTATGTATGCAAGGCACATTCACAAGGTAGTAGCGGAAATTCAGCTGAGCTATTTTTTTTTCAAATTAAAGTTCATCGGAAACTTCAAAAATTTTTTACGAAAGAGAAATTAAAAGAAAATGTTAAAAAAATTCAATATGAAAAATATTTTATTAAAAAAAATTCTGTGAAAACAAATTTATAAATATGAAAAAACTATTAAAAAATTGTGAGAAGTGCTAAACGTTGCAAATGTTGTTAGTGGTAGCTGCCGCGGAGAAATATTTTCAAAGTTATGTGAATAATTTTTATTATTGTTATGTTAAACAAATTCTATTTTTGAAGTTTTTGATGAACTACAACCCATGTTGTTTTTTTCATTTTTGTATTTTTTCATTGTTTTTGTAATCCTGATACTACCTGGAAATGAATCTGCCTTGTATGTATGTATAAATAAATAACATCTACAATATACTACATACATATGTATATGGTATAGAATTTAAATGAAAATACATAAGTATAGAGAATAAAGACGCAATTTTTTTTTATTGAAAAAATCAATTAGATAACCTAATAAAAACTACAAGATTTCTTCTTGATTTTTTCAAAAAGGTTTTCCCTATGAAATTAATAAGATTTCCTTATTGAAAAAAAAACATAGAGATTTCTTATTAATTTTGTTCTATTTTATGAGGTATTTAGTAGGCACTGTTTTCTCTGTGTACCTATTTAAATAATAATATTAGGATAATAGGTACAATTTAACATTGCATTTCTGTATTATTTCCGAGGACAGGTCTTAATAAATCTTAATTATTTTTGTACTTATTTATTACTCAGAAAAAAAGTTATTTTTTATTTTAATTTATTCCTCATAAAATATACGTATGTAGGTATGTATATATTTTTCTTTTACACTCATATTGATTTATTGTATCGTCAATACTGAACTAGTCACAATAAGTATTTAAATCTAAGTCTAAATATAATTATTAGGCTCGACCAGTGTCGGGCATAACCTTAGTGATAGTAATTAACAGGGAAACCAGAAATATGCTTTAAAAAAAGTGTTTTATGGGTATTCAATATGCAGTAAAAACTTGAAAATATGCACTAAAAACTCCAAAAATATACTCTTAAAAATAAAATTATTTTTTTTATTTGTAAATAAAAATGTATTTTTAATTCAAAACTTCAACCACATTTGAATATAAAATAAGACAAAATAAAATCAAAAAAAGGAAGCAATAACAAAATTAATAAAGATTAACTGCCGTGCTAAAAAAAATAATTTGAGTTTGAAGTGGACGTTAAAACAAAATTACCATACAAATTTCGGCTAAAACAAATAATACAAATTAGTTTTTATTGGATACTCTCATAAGAATTTAACTTTAATTTCAAAATATCACGATATGAGAATTAATGCTTTGGAACTGTATTTTGGATAAATATGACAAGATTTTTATTTATAATTTTTATTGCCATAAACAAAAACAATATTGACTTAGAATTTCAAATAAAAATCGTTTCTGTCACATCTAAATCAAATTTTATACATTGACAATGTTCCTTTAAAGTCTACTCGGGGCAGAGTCCGTCACAAATAGCCAAACTGCATTTGTATTGAAACTAACGTTCGTAAAACTGTGCAATATATAAGAAAAATTTATACGCTACATGGAAAATTTGAAATGAGATTTAGATGGCGAAAAATAAAAATGTTACCAACCCCTTGACTTGTAAGCATATCAACCCAGATAGTGCAGGAAGAATTTTTTCTTTGAAAATGAAATTTTAATAAGTTTCTAGAAAACAATTTTATATATATTTTTTTTCGGTGTAGGGTGTCCTTTTGAAAGGACGGTTGAGCCAAGTAGGTTAAAATAATAAAAAATTCTATAGAGTATCAAAATATGCCCTAAAAAGTAAATTATGCTCTAAAAATTCGAAAATATGCTAAAAATATGCGTGTAAGACTGATATATGCAAAAACATGCTTTAGAGCGTAAAATATGCACTAACAAATCGATGCCAAAATTCATAAAAAGTTCTGAAACGTATAAATATCTCATTCTCGCATTAATACGTCACACAAGAAAAAACATGCAATTGCATATTTTGCGGTTTCCCTGGTAATTAATACTACATAAATGTCGTATTGTGTATTATTTGCGAGGACAGACAGACCTTAGTAAATCTAAATTATTTTTGTACTTATTTATTTCTCCGAAAAAAAGTTATTTTTTGATTTTAAATACTCCTCATAAAATAGAAGTATATATTTTTCTTTTACACTGATATTTATTTATTGTATCTTCAATAATGAACTAACAATAAGTATTCAAATCTCAAGTCTAAGTATGATTATTAGCCCCGGCCAGTAGAGGTGGAAAACTATCGAAAGTTTTCGATCGTTTAAAAAACTTTCTCGACATATCGATTCAAGACTATCGAAAGTTAGAAAAACTATCGGTATATCGACGATACTATCGTGATAGTATCGAGGTTGTATAGCTCTCATATAAAGTACATATTTATTTACACTAAAAATTCAAAACGAGATATTTTTAAACAAAAAACAAAATAAAATGGAATTTTATTTGTCAGTTCAATAAATAACAAAACTTAAATAATTTTATGAAAAATAAGTGAGATCAGCAGAAGAAATTTTCCCGTCATTCAGTTGTTTTTGTTTATGAAAATCAAAATATTTACATTTTTTGTTTTTAGCGGTGTATGATTTACTATCGATTGTGACAAAAAATAACGATTGTTTCAAGTATTAATCGATGGCAGAATTAAAACATCGATAGTCAAAAAAAAAATTAACTATCGATAGTATCTTCACTAGTCACTAGTGGCATATTTGAATCACGATGTAAATTTTAATTTCTTATGTATGCTATTAACTTTAAATTTTGTTTTGCCTTCATAATATATAAGTTATTTTTTTAGTTCTATTTTTCACTTGGATAATAAAAGTTATTATTTGAATTGTATTTATTTGTCAGGAAACTAAAATTATTTTTTGAGTTGTATTTTTGTCTTACACAGGATTCAGACGATGAAATTTATTACGTCTATTTTTCTTGATTCCCTTTTGAAGTTTCTATCAAAAATTATTTGCGTTCATACGATGATAATTTTTACATGTCTAATGTTTCTATTGATTTTGATTTTTATTGATTTTATTGTTTATACATACATTTGGAGTACATACCCTATCGGAGAACGTGTGGTTGACTACAAAAATAGCTACCTTATAGTTAACTTTTTTTTTTTTTTTTTTTTTTTAACTCTAGAAAGGTTGGCGGAATATTATACATTCACAAAATGCCAGGTTAGTCTCATTAAGGAGCCTCCTCCGAGAAAATTCCAAACGACATACACCGTCGCATACGAAGCTGGAACCTCCAAATTCCTCTCCTTTTTTAATATCTTCAAAAATGAGTTTTTGTTTGGTTCTCCAACCAGTATTCTTTTATATTTTTTCTTATAATTGTTTTTGCATGTGGTTAATGGAAACCAACGGGATATTGCTGTGGATACCGTTAACCGACGCCAACCACTAATCACATGCGGTGAGACGCAAAACTCTCGAAGGCCAATAAACAACAGTGGCCTGGTTGCATTTAAGAAATAATTGCCAACGACGCGTGATGTTGACTCGCCCAGAGCTGCTTTACGACTGTAACTTTTCTTAGACTGACTAATAGCTAACTGCAATGTCATCCAGAACAAACCCAAAACTAATTCTTAAGTTGAGTACGTAATCAAATTTGATGAGAGGCAACAAATTTATTCTCAGCTACTTTGAAACTCATTTTATTTTTATATTAATATTTTGCTGTTGTTATTTTAGATAATACCTTAGCCGAGTGGTAGCGCGTTGAGTACACAACGCGTGATGATACATGTTCGAACCCCGGAAAAAAATTTTTAATTTACTGACTACCAGGTGATTTAAAAAAGTCAACTTTAAGTTAGTTGAAAGTAGTGCGGACTGAGACAATTGACTACCGCCTAGGACATCGCAATGTTAAAATAGTCAGTTGATTACATTGAAAGTAATCCAAGTGTCATGTCAATCAGTACTATTTGCGAAATAGTTAGCTTAGGGTTAACCGAATTTCCGACAGGGTACTTTGTTAATAAAATCGAGTAATTTTTTCTACCCCTCTTTCTTCTCTACCCCGTTCACTATCAAACCAAAAATGACGTCGAAAAATAGACTTCATAAAGTCTTTGTGTGAATTAGGTGTTAGAAAATGAAAATTACTTTTTGAAATTAATTTTTTAATATAATAAATGAAAAGCTATTTATTGAGTTTTATTTTTTCCTTATAAAATATCAATTACTTTGTGCTTAGAAAAAAATAAATTTTTAAACTGTAGAAAGAAAGAAAGAAATAGCGTTGGCTGAAGTAGTTAGCACGTTGACTACAAAACCGAAGGTCCTGGGTTCAATCCCTGTATCCGACAGTCATTAAAAAATAACAACACCACGCATTTTTCTGATGTCCATTAGTGTCCCTTTGTGTCAGTTGTTGTAGGAAAGTTCAAGTGATGAAGGCATAGTCACTGGTCACTGAACTATACCGACTTCAGCAGATACTAATCCTAATGTAACACCAGAGCGCCCTCCTTCGTTGTGTAGCAAAATCATCGGCGAAGTAAAATAATCAATAAAATGGCTACAAGACACAGCTTCAAAAAATTAATACGCCCCATTTAACATCAAAGAGGCGCTACAACACTGCATTATTAAAAACGTGCGAAAAGCAGAGTTGTAAAAGAATGATGCTTTCCTCTATCTCTTCTTTCACCACCTGTCTTCTCTCTCACTATCCCTTTCATAAAAAAGGTAACACCTAGTATTAGCAGTAGGCATTAATTGCCTGAGTGTTACTTCTCTTAAAAAAAAAAAAAAAAATGTTAACCAATTTAAGATCGAATTTATAGCCATTATTTGTTAAATTAAATAAGAGTTTTGAGGAATAAATAAAATTAAATTAAATACTTTTAATAACTTTGACAATCCTACTAACGATAAAACTCGGAAAATGACTTTTATTTTGTAAGGTATAAGTAAAACTAAAGAAATAATATCGAGCCTTGAGCGCAACATTATCGTAAGCAACAATAACCAAACTTTACAGGAGAAGGTTTTTTTCGATTATTTCCATATTTATGCATAAAATTGAAAATGTTTTAATGCAGTTTGTTATAATTTTGTCCCGGTCAGTGATTGAGAGCAAAATTTTGTATTTTCATATTTGGCACTAGTTATGGCGCTTACGATAATTTTTTTTTCATATTAATAGAGGAATTTAAAAATTTTTGTCGCTTACGATATTTTTCTTTTTGTGTTTTTTTTTATTCAATAGAAAAATTAATTGGTACATTTGGTTTTTTTTAAATCTGCAATAGTACTTTTGGAAATGGCACACCATACAAAAAATTACATGAAAAATAATGAAAATTTAAGTATGTTATGTGCTTCTATATTTAGTATTAAAAAAGTGTATTATGTATTAAAGTATACTAAAAGTTAAATGTAATCATCATCATCGTCACTCTCTGCTAGTACATCTTCAATTTTATCATCACTTTTCATATTAATGTATTCTTGATGATATCTTTCAGGGATTATTCCTTTGTCACATAATATCCACAAGTCTTTAAATTTCTGTACTGATATTTCTAATTTTTGTGAATAAAGAAATTCCGGCGATTCTTGAGCGATTTGCTAAATTAAGGTTTAACTCTTCGATTTTATCGTTATCCATACTTTAATTGTGCGCAATACTTATTTTTGTCAAAGTTAATGGATCGTAAATTATTAAATTTTTAATTATGTGGAGTATGTCTTCCAATTTTGAAAATCAGTATAATTTAGTACAATTCACTCTTAGCCTTTGGGATTTGTACGCGAATTAGAAATTAGTGATGCCCATTAAGAAAGTACCCATATAGTTTTATTTTTAACCGACTTAAAAAAAAAGGAGCAGGTTAACAATTCATCTCAATTTTTTTTTTTTTGGGTGTTACCTCATAGGTCGGTACATGTTAGACCGATTGTAAAAGTTCTTTTTTTTTGTCTGAGAGGGTATGGCTTCCCATTGGTTCCATTGTAAAAAAGGACGGGAACACGCCCACATTTTTTATTTAATTTTATAATATTCTACTTATTGGATTGCTGTGAAACCTATAAAACACCTTTGATTCTTGTAATTACACAATTTGAAAGTTGAAAAAATGGGCCGGGTTACGCCCATTAAAATTTATTATAATATTTGACGAAGTTCTACCCAATCGATTTTTATGAAACTTACCACACACCTTGTGCTCTAAAATAGACACAATCGTCCATTTAAAAAAATGGGCGGAGTCACGTCCATTAAAATTTAATATTTTATTTTAAATGGTTCTACTTTACCGATTTTTACAAGACTTTACACACACTCTGAGCTCTGAAAAAACCCCAATCTTGCATTTAAAAAAATTGGCGGAGGTACACCTATTAAAATTTCATTTTATATTTCACGTACTTCTTATCTTATCTTCTTCTATCATATCTTTACATTAAAGTCGGTTTTTTTTGGCAGAAAGAATTATTTTACTACCGAAAATCAGGAGAAATGTCAAAAAATCACAACAATTTTTTTTGAACGGCTACACTACACAGTGCAAGTTCATTTTTATTTATATTCTTATTCACTAATAAAATCGTTAACACTTCTGCTTTAGATGAATAAATTTACATTTAATTTCCTCTAATAGTTTACATGTTTCATAATTAAAAATAAAATATTTCAATGAATATGTGTCGCTTACGATAAACTTATTTTTTTTTTAATGTAAACATCTACTTACGATAAAATCTCAACCGCCGTATTTTTGAAACTATAAGCAATTTTGATATTTTGATAATTTCAAATTTTGGGCTATGTCATGAAATCTTAATTTCTCAAATAAAAATTTTTTTTACTGGATGTCGCTTACGATAATTTTGCGCTCAAGGCTCGATATTTACCCAATTCACAACCTACTCTAGATTGTAGATTGTATTAGCTACAACTATGGCAGTTGTAAGGGGCTTATTGTAAGTGTTGTTAGACTTTTAAAAATGTCGAACATTTAAAAAAGAAGAAGAGAAAGAATAAAGATAACGAAAATAATTTGAAATTAGTAAAAGCAAAAAAAAACAAAAAAAATCGGCATTATGTGAAAAATATACTGCAGATATGTTAATGGTGGATTTGGGGGTTTAAAAAATAAGGAAAATTACAATTTCACAAAAAATCAAAAACTTTTAGGCTATTCTGATAAAGAGAATCACTCTTATTCCAGCTTGCTTCCGATTTTGCAACTTCTCGCGAATTTGTGCAAATTTCGCGATAAAAGCGACTTGTTGCATGCTTTCAGTTTCTTAACAGTTCTGCCGATTTTTAATAAATATTAGACTTTGTCATCATCCCGCTGTTAGGTAGCTTTTTGCGAATTTTCGTCATTTTAGCGATTTTTATTGAATTTTTTGCATTCCTTACATTTTTTTTGGCGATTTTTAATCAATAATATGGCTTGTTTAAGATTTTGGAACTTCTCGCGATTTTGTGCAAATTTCGCGATAAAAGCGACTTTTTGCATGTTTTCAGCCTTTTAACAGTTTTGCCGATTTTTAAAAAATATAAGACTTTGTTATCGTCCCGCTGTTATTAAATTTTTGCGAATTTTCGTCATTTTCGCGTTTTTATTGAATTTTTTGCATTCCTTACATTTTTGGCGATTTTTAATCAATAATATGGCTTGTTTAAAATTTTGCAAAGATCGCGATAAAAGCGACTTTTTACATGTCTTCAGCTTCTTTGCGGTTTTTCTGACTTTAAAAAAATATTAGACTTTGTTATTATCCCGCTGTTAATAAGTTTTTGCAAATTTACGTAATTTTCGCGATTCTTGCCGAATTTTTTGCATTCCCTACAGTTTTAGCGAATTTTAAAATTTTGCCAATTTTCCCGATTTTTTGCAAAGTTTGCAATAAAAGCGGCTTTTGCATGATTTTTAGAGTCCTAACAATAACATACCTTTCGCCATTACTACCCTTTTATAGAGCAAAATAAATAAATAGTTTTAAGAAACTAACCTCAAATCGCACTTTCTAGATGCAAATGTATCATTTTTATTTCAGAAAAACCACAGGCTTTCCACCGGGCTCAAAAAGTAAAGATTATTTTACTTATCCGGGCTCCTGCGAGGGATAAGAATTTTTCGCTCGACCTGGCATAAACATTTCCTTTCTTTAAGGCTAAATACTTATGCATATATTCAGGCATGTTATAAGCAGGGACAAGGATTTCATGAATTTAAAAAGGTGTTTTAGGCGCTTAAAATATGACATGAAAAACTCAAAATATGAACTAAAAACAATAAAATATACACTTGTTTTAAAAAATTTTTATTGAAAAGAAAAGAGGTGCGGGTATAAGCCTTTTATATAAAATTTTTACATAAGATTAAGTATTATATCGATTTTTTCTGCATTCAAACACGCATTTTTCGCCACAGTGCTACAGCAATGCAAGCGAGTAAATTTGCCAATAAAAAGTTTTGTTTTTTCAACAAAAAATTTTTTTTTTATATTTGAATTTTTGATAAAATATGACACAAAGTGAGACAAAAATATGCATTTATGAAAAAATTTTTTTTTCTACAGAAATTCATTGTTTCGTAAAGATATTTCGTTCTTGCCATTATCAGGGTTATGGGAAAAAACACGCATTTGTTCCTGTCCCTGGTTATAAGTATATGATTTTTGATTGGCATTGCTTTGATTTTGAAAATTCTAATAATGTGTGGACTAGTGTGCATCAACACATTCGGACAGTATTTATTCGAATATTAGAAAAACTTTTTTTAATTTTTCTTTGAATGAATAAAAATTATTCAATACAAAGTAAATACATATGTGTTTATTCATATAATTTTTGTCGAATATTTGAATAATTTCCTTTGCATCAAAAAATATTTTACATTTGACAACTTTTTAAATAATGAGCTAGAGGTCGCACAAGAGTATGCAAATATTTTGGAAACACAATTATTTTGTGATCAAAGTATTGAGGCGACCTCAACTAGGATGAAGAATTAGATCACGTTTGTGAAGTAAATGAGATACTGTTTTATTAACTGATCTAAAAAAGTCTATAAACGAAGTAAGAAATTGTACTAACGTAAAAGTCGTTAAAAATATTGCGGTTAATTTGAATTATATGAAATGATAAAAGCAGCATACAAACTTGATATTCTTTTAAATTCTGCGAGTATTTGACCGTATCACCAACATCAATAATTCTGTGTGCAAAAAGGAAAAAGTGCTTAAGTCGAGCTAAGCTTATTTTGAGGTAATGGCACCCCTGTAAACTCCATGTTGAAAAGTACCTCCGGACAAAATCTCAATTAGTTTGGTCGATTTTTCAGGAAGGTATAGCCCAATGACTTGGTGTTTACCTTTTTTCGACTTTTAACATCATATGGAATAATTTAGCTTAATTTAGCTTATAATTTGGTATATTTCAAACTGGATGTATTTTATTATAGTGTGTAGAACAATGTTTGTCTAAAAGAAATTGAAGTGAATGCCGAATTTCCCAAGTCAACTGTAAAAGAAACAAATTCTGAAAATCGACTTGAAAGTTTAAAAGTGCTCTACTGCAAAACAGTAAAATACGACTTAAGCACTTTTTCCTTATCATCACGGAGTTTGTGAAAGAAATTTCCTTTCCTTGTGCGTTTATTAAAAATAAAAAATATTGTCTACAATTTAAAGAGCTGGATTATCTGACCTTTTTAAAAGATTATTTTAATCGAAATCAATAAGATATTTAAAAAAATGTTGTACATACATGCCTATATTTATGTAGAAAAAATCATTATATCATAATTAAGGGCCTGTTTCTCTAAATGCGAATGATAGATTCGATCGAACATTTATACTAAAAACAAAAACAAAAAACTGAAATTTGTTTTTGTTTCCAATATTAATATTCGATCGAATCTATCGTTCGCATTTAGAGAAACAGGGGCTAACTTTTTTGTAAAAATTGCATATGTACACAGAGAAAACAGATTCGTTGAGATAACCGAATTTGTTGCCAATCGAATTTTGGAGGTTGCATCAATTATCATAGAATTCTGGTATAACAACTCCAATTTGCTTGTGGTACCACTATTTTTTAATTATAACCCTTAACCAAATAGTTGCAGCAACAGAAAAATTGGTTAACAGTATGGAATTTGAAATCAAAGTTATTCTTTCTACCGAAAATATGGTTAATATAACTAAAACAATATCATAATTGGTACCTGTGAAAGAAAAATTGGAATTCCTTGCTGAAATAAAAATAAACAATTTAAGAAATTTATTTTTTGACATATTGTCATAAGTTTATTTTAATTGAAATTTATTTCCTGGTGGTGAAGCATGTCTATATGCATTTCTTCAACCACAATTTTGAACAGCCACCTGTTATCTTATGCACAGCCTTTCAAAAACCATTTGAGAGTTCACACATCATAATATCTTTGAAAGTCACAAAAGTTTATTTTTAATTTGCTGCTACGAGTATAAACTATGATAGTAAACTCAACCTCTAGTTAGTTGCAGCAACTGATAGAAAGTGTTTATTTTAACCTTAATATATAACGACAATTTTTTAGTTGCCATTACCAAAAGTTGGTAGTAAAATCCAATTCATAATATTTCATTCGGTTGTGTTAACCAATCAGTTAATTAGTCATGACAAAAGCTTACGCTCGGTTGATGCAATCAATTTAAGAATTGTCAGAATTATATCTTTATTACAATTATGCCCTTATGGCAATGAGAGTGGCGTTGGCTGAAGTAGTTAGCACGTTGACTACAAAACGGAAGGTCCTGGGTTCAATCCCTGTATCCAACAGTCATTAAAAAATAACAACACCACCCATTTTGCTGATGTGCATTAGTGTCCCTTTGTATCAGTTGTTGTAGGAAAGTTCAACAGATGAATGCATAGTCA
The DNA here is from genome assembly GCA_944452675.1 of Tachina lurida. Lineage (NCBI taxonomy): Eukaryota > Metazoa > Arthropoda > Insecta > Diptera > Tachinidae > Tachina > Tachina lurida. The sequence goes on along the minus strand of OX101757.1, from coordinate 3,778,729 downwards.
CTGGTCACTGGACTATACCGACTTCAGCAGATACTAATCCTAATGTAACATCAGAGCGCCCTCCTTCGTTGTGTAGCAGAATCATCGGCGAAGTAAAATAATCAATAAAATGGCTACAAAACACAGCTTAAAAAAATTAATACGCCTCATTTAACATCAGATAGGCGCTGTAAAACTGCATTATTAAAAACGTACAAAAAGCAGAGTTGTTAAAGAATGCAGCTTTCCTCTATCTCTCCCTTCAACACCTGTATTCTCTATCACTATCCCTTTCCTAAAGAAGGTAACACCTCGTAATAGTAGTCGGCATTAATTACACTGTACAACAGCCAAAATAGCCTTTAGATAAAAGTATGCGGACTATATGGATTTCGATGCGCTAAATTCAAATCTGCTGTCAGTTTTTCTCTATCACGTAGATATTTTTTTTTTATGGGTGTGGCTAATTTTGGCCCCTAAATTAGTCGGCCATATTAATATTTCGATTTTAATAACTAATAAACCAAAAGACGCGCCACAAAATTTTGTTAAAAAAATTATAATCATTTTTTACCTATCTTTTATGGTTTCGGAGTTATTCAGAATTTAAAAGAGAAAAAAATTTTTTTTATGCAAAAATCGCGTAATTTTTTTACAGGAAAATTGCAATAAAAAAATCAGAAACTCAAAAGTTTCATATTTTTTACATTTTTCTTAAAACCACATATCCTAGGAATAAAACAAGCTATAAAACGTGAAAATCCAGCAATAAATCTTGATTTTATTCACAATTTAAAGTTCTGTTACCTGCCCGCAATGCCCTTTCAATAGCATTACCAGATGTCAGTGATGGGAAATGAGATTTGCATTTCGGTATCAAAAACAAATTTTTTTAGTACTTTTTTGATCCCGAGAGTACCAAAAATTATAATATTTCTTATTTAAATTTTATTAACAAAAAATTATAAGAAATTCATTTACAAAAAAAGGAACACATAGGTACAAATATACAAATAGGTGTAGCCTGGATTAGACTTAATACTGTTGGAACATAAATCTTGCCCCCGTATTCCATAGCTCGCTAAAGCTAAAGCTAAATTCGACCGCTAACATGCTGAACAAATAGAAAATTTAAAATTTTTGGCGATGACATAAAGCAATAAAATTTCGGCGAATTACATTTTTAAGCCATTACCTCATTTATCAATACCCGTTTGAAAATTGCATTCGTAGCCGAAAATTAAATTTAGCTTTAGCGAGTTACAGAAGACGATGGCTGTTGATTTATATTTTGTTTTCATGAAATTTTGGTAAGAGAAAATCCTTTCGACATTTACAGAGAAGTGAGGCATGGATAAAATTCCGTAAGCTACTCTCGATATATCAGGAAACATGTATTCATCTAATGCGTTTTTATATAAGCCAATGCTCTATATTGGTTGTTAATATTTCAAATTATTTTTCTTTTCCCTGGTAACATTTTAATTAAAAGTGGTATAATGATATTGGTTTAACAGATAAAATACTTTCAGGGGGAAACTTACTAAACCAAACTAACATTTTATTGTCAAAGTCCACTTTTGCCCTTAGAACTTAATATAAACTTTTTAAAAATTTCTTTAAACTGATTTAAAACAGTTGTTTCAATAGATCAACTTCTGTGCCACATAAAATATCATTGAATGGAATATGGTTTTCGTTGATATTTAATTGTGGTTACTCATTTCTAAAAGATCTTTACTAATAAAGCTTCGTTCTATTTGTCGAAAAAACAATTTAATTCTTGGCAAAATATGTATATGCATGCGCGAGTCTTCTGACTGCATTTCTAAGTTGCCCGTGAGAGTATCAAATTTCTTAGGGGAGTACTACGGTACTTTTTCATCTCAAATAGTATCAAAAAAAGTACGATCGTACCAACTTTCCCATCACTGCCAGATGTAAATGTGACTGCATTTAATGCATTACACACATTTTTCCATTTTTAGGTACTTGCTTTAAATTGTGAATAAAATCAAGATTTATTGCTGGATTTTCACGTTTTATAGCTTGTTTTATTCCTAGGATATGTGGTTTTAAGAAAAATGTAAAAAATATGAAACTTTTGAGTTTCTGATTTTTTTATTGCAATTTTCATGTAAAAAAATTACGCGATTTTTGCATAAAAAAATTTTTTTCTCTTTAAAATTCTGAATAACTCCGAAACCATAAAAGATAGGTAAAAAATTTTTATAAATTTCTTTTTAACAAAATTTTGTGGCGCGTCTTTTGGTTTATTATCTATTAAAATCGAAATAGCGGTTTTCGAGTTATAGTAAAATATATTAGTATGGCCGACTAATTTAGGGGCCAAAATTAGCCACGCCCATAAAAAAAAATCTCTACGTGATAGAGAAAAACTGACAGCAGATTTGAATTTAAAGCATCGAAATCCATATAGTCCGCGTAATTTTATCTAAAGGACAGCCAAAAAATTTTATTTTGTTGTACAGTGTTACCTGAGTGTTACTTCTCTTAAAAAAAAATAATTAACATGGATTGCTTTTTGGATTAATAGAAAATTGATAGCGTGAACTGAGATATAGTTTATGCAAATGATATTTTATTGGCCTAACCATTTTCCAACCAATCTTTTTTCTGGGTGTATATAGACTAGGGATGGGCAAATGAAAAAAATGTATCGATATATATCGTATCCATATTTTTGAACAGTATCGATATATATTTTTTGAAAACATCGATATTTCGATATTTTTTGCCAAATGTTGCCAAAATATTCCAAATCTAAAATAAATACACATACTAACATGTCGTGCTATAACCGCCAAAAAAGTTTAAGCAAGGCTTCATTAGTCTTTACGTTATGTTGCTGTGCCGTTCTATTTTTAAATTTTAATAGTTACTTTTTCTTTAATAAATTAGCTTCTCCTGACCAGAACGGTTACAGTTTTCCACTAAAGTGATGAGTTTTGTATCGTCCATTGTTATGTTTCAATATAGTGTTTATGTATTTCTGGTAAAAATTTAATTTTTTAAATTCTTAGGGCCAATTTCACCAACTCTATTTTAATATCAATTCATATTTAAATGTCGATTTTCATGAGTTTTTGTATGGAAAAATTACCTTAAAATATGAATTGATATTTAAATAAGTTGGTGAAATAGGCCCTTAAAGCACAATCACAGTTTATTTCTAAATGTTTTTATTTTATTTATTTTGCCACTTAACAGTTTTTTTATTTTCAGAGGTTGAACCGAAACAAAAAAGAATGAAAGAGAAAAACTAACGGCTTGTATAAGATCTATATAAACCAAAAAGAGTCAGCTGATTCGTAACAGAACAGAAAATAAAAACTAATTGTGCCTTTAGGCTTATATCCACACAATCCAAATTTGGCATTTATCTTAGTTAACAAATAAAAGTCACCTGCCTTAGTGGGATCACCTTATAGATGCGCCTGGGCTGTTATTATAAAATTTCTCTTTTTTTCTTCGCATCACTAGTAGTGATGCTAATACCGTAATTAAAAAACGGCTATAGCTCTTAAAAGTACCGAAACCCGATACTCGTAAATACGAATCGATGTATCGGTTTTTGAAATATCGGCGATATATATCGATATTCATTTTCTCAAATATCGATATTTCGATATATCGATATTTTTTGCCCATCCCTAATATAGACCTTGTTCATGCATCTCTTAAGAGAAAAAAAGTTTAAATTACAAATCAAAAACTTATTTTCTGCAACACTAAGTAACTTTATAAGTTATGGCCCTTTTGCAATAAAGGATTGATATGCATATACTCGTATACGTGCCTATGTACCTATATTTTTAAACTAATTGCGTTTCAGTTTTAATAATATTTCTACATTTTTTATTAAAATAATTGTTTTTTTGTAGTGAAATTAATTTTTTTTTTTTGTTATTGAAACACATTAAACTAATACATATGAGTGTCGTTTTTTGTTAAATTTGTTAAAATTATTTGAACAAAATTTTTTATTCTTTTTCGTTCGAATATTCGAACAAAAGTTCAAAATAATTCGCTATTCGAACAAGAAAAAAATCATGAAATTTCATTCGAACACATATAAAACATGAGTAATTGGCAACACTAGGTGAACATCATGTCTATGGAATTTTAGTCCTTCTTACTTAACCATTTTCTACGAAATTTTGCATACACCCTGAACTCTCGTAATGACACGATCTTTCGTTTAGAAAAGTGGGTGGGCTGTGCTATAGCAAAAATCTAACTGACCTCGAAAATGGGCAGGTACTAAAAAGTTAACAGTAATTAAGTTTCTATAAAAGAAAACATTTTGATATGTGTTACCTACAATGCCTTTCGAAAACAAAATCGCAAACGAAATGCAGAAATATGTGCATGATACGAGGGCTACTATTTATGTTTCGGGAATAGCAAATAAAAACAAATATTTTCAAATGGAAATAGCTTTATTGTTTTTCGAAATATTCCCCATTTGTCATAACAATTTTCCCATTCCTCTTGAGACACCTCCAAAACATGGTTTTTAACGCTTCAACTGCTTCTTCGGCGCTCGTAAGTCGCTGACCACGCAGTTTACCTTTGATATTCGGAAAGAAGAATAAGTCATTGGGTGCTAAGTCCGGTCTGTACGGAGGATGAGTCATCAATTCAGTGTTTTGACTGCTAAAAAGTCATTTTTCTTTTATTTACATACATATATTTATTCATTGTATCTTCAAAAATGAACTAACAATAAGTATTCAAATCTTAAATCTAAGTATAATTGTTAGGCCCGATCAATATCGGACATAAACTTAGTGATAGTAATTAATAATACATAAGAGTCGTATTAAGCACAAGAAAGTCACTTGTTTGACGAGATGTGTGAGAGCTCGCATTGTCATGATGAAGAATGATTCGTCTTCGGAGGTTAGTTCTACGAATTTCTCCGAAGACTTCCAGCAAACAAATGGCTGTGCTTCTTCCACGAACAACTTTAGTAGTATGTTTACGTTCCCTCTGGGCCACTTTTTCCATACAAAATGTTGGCTCATGCCGACCAGTGTTACCACCCATGAAATTTAGTGGATGTGGGTCGGGTGTTGGTCAGTGTTACCACCGTGCAAAGGAAAAAAAAAAAAAAAAAATGTGCATACCTTAACCCTTTAACGGTCGATGGGGTTAAATTCGACCCCATGATATTTTATGTTATGAGACGACAGCGTGTTCGGTTTTGCTTAAAGTGTATGAGGCGACAGCGTGTTCGGTTTTGCTTAAAGTGAAGTCGTGGTGGATGTTATTTTTAAAACTTTGATAAAAAGTTGTGGTTAAGTGTATAAATAATAAAAATGAACAAACAAACAAATAGTTAAATTAAAATTGCATTAACATTTTTATTTAAGTAAATATGTTATACTAAAAAAAGAAAATAAAAAAATTATAAAATCTGGATACTTCAAAGGGATCTGGCACACATTGTTTCGGTGGTTGCTGTTGTTGTTTTTTTTGTCTTCAATACTCAATTTATTTCTCTGGTGTATCTTGAGCTTAAACGAAAATAATCAATTATTATTATATTTAATAATCAAAAAATAAAAATAAAAATTATTTTACCAGAAATTACCTGATGTTTCCGCAATAATGGTTAATTCATAGTATAACCCACTGCTTCCTTTCTTTATTTTGGAAATGTAGTATGTATTAACATTAACTTCTGAAATAGCATCATCGTCTATCGTCTCAATAAATATACTCGGGAGGTATATATAATGAGTTCCCTCTACCAGACACCGAATTTTCATTCCAAAGCGTGTCTGAACACGCTCCATCTTTATTATTTTATAATTATGATCAAAAACCATCTCCTTTATAGGGAGAATGGTTTTATTTTGTGATTTTTTAAAAATTTTTTTTAAATGTGATTCCATTTTTGATGATTTACTTAACTTGAATGATACTTAAAGTAAAATTGGTGGAGGTTTTTATACAAAATTCAGAAATATAATTTTGTTTCTAAACAGGAAAAAATGTGGTTTCAATTTTAATGTTGTGTGTTTTAATTTTAAAAAGCTTCCGTTGCGGTTTTTCATTTTATAAGGTCCCAAATTTATCAAATACGTGAGAAATTTTAGATGTTGTAGGGTTTTTTTTTTTATTGATATATATGTTTTCATAATTTAAAAAAAGTTTCTATTTCGAGGTTTATTTAAAAATACAAAATTCTGAAATATAATTTTGTTTCTAAACAGGAAAAAAAAAATGTGGTTGCAATTTTAATGTTGTGCGTTTTAATTGTAAAAAAGTTTCTGTTGCGGTTTTTCCGTTTTTATAAAGTTTCTATTTAATCAAATGTGAAAGAAATTTTAATGTATGCAGAGTTTTGTTGATATATATGATTTTAATTTTAAAAGGTTTCTGTTTCGTGGATTGTTTAAAATGTGTTTTCTATTTCATCATCATCATCATCATCATCATCGTCTTCTTCAGTGCTGTTATACAAGTTGTTGTAGAATACAAATTGCTTCTTCTTTTTAAGGACTAGAGTATATGATCCCTTCACTTCTTTAACTTTCTTTAAAATGTGTGGAGTTGTGTTTAGATAATCCATCTGATTTTTAGTAATAATCAGAAATCGTTTAGGTAAATAAATGTAATATTCGTTATTTAGATCACATCTTATACTTTCACCATATTTTGTATCTACTCGATCTATCTTGTTGATTTCATATATAGTATTTTCTTCCATATTCTTTAAAGGTAAGTATGAAATATTAGGACTTTGAAACAATTTTCTTAAGCTTGCCCTCATTTTTTTTTGCTTTCAACTTTTCACCGTAAGACGAACTTTCAAACTGATTCTTTATATTCAATAATTGATAGTATAAGACGTTTTTAGATATTTCAATAACTTCTTATCAGTTGCGGTTAAGTATACGTGTATGCATACATATACATACAGTAAGGGACAAAATTGTTCACAGAATAGTACTTATTAAGAATATGTTGAATTATATTATTGTAGATATTATTTTATTTGAATATTATATACTTTTTGTAATTCATAGGCAATGATATGATAGAAAACACTTTAACTTAAAAATATTTTATTTCATAAAAAATAAAAAAAAATTTTTTTTTTTGGAGTGTAGGTGTGAACAATTATGACTCTCGTAGAAGCAACATACTAATTTAGCTGTTAATACTTTGTATGTTTACCACGAGCGGCTTCAACAGTGTTTATCCTTCTGGGCATACTTTCCACAAGATTTGTAAGAACAGCTTTAACAATATCTTCCCAAGCTTCAATGGCGTGATCACAAAGCTCATCCAAAGTACTAGGTGGTTCTTTTTTAGAAAATATTCTCCTCTTTAATATTGACCACAGGTGTTCAATCGTGTTCAAATCAAGCGATTGAGGAGGCCAATCTAAAGTCTTAATCCCATTGCTAACAAGCCACTCCTTACTAATTTTAGCCGTGTGCTTAGGGTCGTTGTCTTGCATAAAGATGTCGCTCTGACCAGGTCCCAAACCAAATATATCCAGACTTGGGAGATATGAATCTTTCGGAATGGTTGTGTAGTCAGTAGCACAAGTTTTACCTTTTATTCGTCGAAGAATTTCAAGCTCATTACCACGAAAACAACCCCAAGATATCATTGAACCACCTCCAATTTTTAATGTGCTGCATATGTTGCGCTCTTTAACACCAACACTTTTATCTACCCATGTCCACTGCCGTCCGTCTGATCCTATTTTGTTGATTTTGAACTCATCTGACCACGTAACGCGTTTCCAGTCTTCTACAGTAAAATTTTCATATTTTTTGCAAGGCTAATCTTTTTTTCGATTTTTTTCACTTAAAAATGGGTTTTAGCCTTGGTTCCAGCAACGAATCCACGTGCTCGTAAATTCCTCCGAACTTTTTTAGCACTAACATCTATATAATACTCTTCTTGAAGATTTTTTTTGCCTCAACAGCTGTATTAACCGCTCCTGTTGTGATCATTCGCTTAGCTACGCAGATACCAGCAGGTGAAAGTTCCTTTGGGGGACCTGCTTTCTTGCTTAAGATATTGAAATCACTTTATTTTTCTATTTTATTTACTAATCCAATTAAAATTTTATAATTTTGGACAGTTGTATGATATGTGAGCCCTTCAGTTAAATCTTTGACAATATTTTTCTTCAAAGAAGCTTTCACAGGGATTGGCATTAAAAAAATTTTAAATCTAAGCACACTATTATTTAAGATTTAGTTTAAAAACAATTTTAGACATATTTTATTTACTTAAGACCAAATCCACAGAAAATCAATTAAGAGTAATTAAAAAGTTACTAATTTTATGTATACCTTATTTTATAAGGGACAAAATTGTTCACACACGTGTTTTCTTTTTTAACTTTATAATAAATACAAACATAACGGTATTTCCGAAACAGATATGTCATACAACATTAAACAACATGGCACTCAATATGTACAATTTTAAGAGTTGACAGATGTATTATGAACAAAAATTTTTTGTATAGAATATATTTTCCTTTTTTCTGTGAACAATTTTGTCCCTTACTGTATATATATATAGATATATATATATATATATATATATATATATATATATATGCATATATAAAAAGAGATTCAGTTAAATTAAAACTTTGATAAATATGTATTGGGGTCAATTTTTAAAAACTGGTGATAAATATTGTACTTGTCATGCACAGTGGAAAACTTTTCAAATAATAAATGCAATAGTTTTGGATATTATAATGCAGGTGTTTCTAACTGCAGAAGGAGGGACTAGAACGCAAATTTTTTCTCTTAATAGAGGACAACAAATGCCAACAAATATTCCAATATTTCAATTTAGTCACAATCAACATATAAAAATTGAGGTTATTGGTGGTATGATATCACTAGTCGGAACAGTCTATGAAGGTGGTTTTAAAGATATAAATGTACACTCATATAAACCATCATGCGCGTATAGTGAAATAGATGAATATGCAACTAAATCTTATAATGGTAAGACTGGTATCCATTCATTGAATAAAAATCAACAAAAACCTCTCCTCCTCCTCCTCCCTCAAAAAATGGTTAATAATAGTATAGTTAAGAAAGCAGCTGGTGGTGCTAGCGGTGGTGATGATGACTCATTTCAATATGAAGATTATTAAATTAGTATATAAATATGAGAAACAATTCTTATCATCTCATTCAAAAATATATCGCTAACCTAAGAACATATATATTAAAAAGAAAAACTAAAATGAAAAATATTTTTATCATATTGTTTTCATATATCTATATCATACAAGTGTTTTCAGCTTCATTACCTATTGATTTGAGTGAAAATGAACTTAAAAATACAGAATTTGCAATAAAATTACCGAATAATGATACTGTAAGCATACAACTAAATTTCAAACTTTTAAAGTATAGTAATGATTTAAATAAAAACATCGAGTCAACAACAACAACAACAAAAGCAGAATATGAATCAAACGAAGAACAAGAAGACTCCCCACCACCACCACCTATAAATCAATCTTTTACTGTTGAACAAGCTATTGAAGCATTTAGGCAAGATTTAGTAAAAAAAGAAAAAAATATTGCAGGAATAATTGAAAGTTCGGCTCCATTTTATAGACATTTTCAACTTCAATACAAAGATAATATAAAATTGAGAATCCGTTGTACATATAACAGCAATTACTTGAAACGTCGATTAAATATTTCATGTTTCGAATACCGTCAAGTTGAATACGAGAGAATTTTAAGTAATGGTGAAATTGAGACGGTTTCTGAGGATGATACTACATACCGATCCGATATGACATTAATCAACATTCAAGATTATACACATGATTTGGATATGGAAATATCATAAATTAACTAATATGATGAAATACATTTACTACTACCACTTAATATAAACTTTGTTGTTGATGTGTTAAGAAGATTTATTTAATATAAAAAAATAAGAAAAAATAATGAATAATCAGTTTTATTCGAAAATTGTACATGACTTCTTGAATGAAGAAAGGTTTTTGTGGTATGAACATGAGATTATTTTGAAGAAATTAAAAGCTCAATTCGATGATAATGCATTTTATAAGAAAAGTAAATCAAAATTTGGATATCATTATAATAATTGTGTGTGGTCCAACGATGAAACAACTTGTGGACCTGATACCTGTAAATGTTCCCTTATCGATAACAGTTGGGATCAAGCATTATATATAATGAATTTTTATAATAATTTAAAAACATAGACTTTATAAACAGTTCTACAGTCGTCGTTGTGACTTGATTAGTACTAAACAATGTCGGAGGAGAGAATATTAGTTGTAGACGTACAAGGTTTTTATCTCAACAATAAATTCATTGTAAAAGAACTGAGTATTTCAATTGACGACTCACAAGTTCAAACATTTATTATTAAACCACCTTTTCCATATTCATCGTTGACAACAAAAGAAAAATATTCAATTAATTGGCTTTATAATCATCATCATGGATTAAAATGGAAAGATGGCGATTCATCCTTAACAAATATTGTGGAATATTATATTGCGCAAGTTAAAGATAAAAATTATATTTATTATGCTAAAGGATTAGAAAAAATTAAGTGGATTCAAAATATTTTTAAGGATAAAATTTATTTTTATAACCTGGATGATTTAAATTGTCCAAATTTAAAAACATTATATCAAAATGATGAATCTGTAAATGTTTGTTGTTATCATAGAAAATATTGTATATGTGCTCAAAAAAATGTAATACTCTTAAGAAAGTTTATTAAATCAAATATTAATAAAGAAAACATAAAATTATAAAAGACATTTTTTCTTTTTTTGGATTTATTATTTAACACTTAAATCAGGTAAAATAATCATCAAACATCAGTTCATTCTGAATACTCGAAATGTCAATAACAATATCTTTAAGCGGAAACACTTCAACTCTGGTTGGAGAATATTTTCCTCCAATTGAACTCCCTACAAAATATGTTTGTGGACTTATTGATTTTGTAACATTCAATTCCATACCCAATGTAGATGTTCACAACAATTTGTTTCATATAGGAAATCATATTATTACTATTCCAGTTGGTTCATACGAACTTGAAGATATTGGTTTTTTCTTAAACTCAAGCTTACAAGATATTGATGAACCAATTTTTCTAACAATTGAAGCTAACAATAACACACTTAAAACTGAAATAACCTCATCAATGGATATAGATTTTTCATAACCAAACAGTATAGGAAAGTTACTTGGATTTAGTAAAAGAAAACTAGAAGTAAATTCAACTTACTATTATAATACTAATCAAAATCTTAAAAATGATAAATCTTTGGAAGTGATGATTGTAGATGTTAATTCATTGAATACTACAAAGTTATTTGAATCTGATTTACCTACACATATTACGAATGTTAATACAATACGCATTGAAAGCAACTTAACAACCGGTTCATTTATTAATAATACTTCGAATCATGCTATTCATGAATTTCCTCTTGATATTCCTCCAGGATATAAAATAAACGAAAAACCTCGAAATGTTATTTATTTACCCGTCAACTGTCAACAAATAAACAACATAACGATTAGAATCTTAAATCAAGACGGTGAACTTATAAATTTTAGAGGAGAAAAAATCACTCTTAGACTCCACTTCAAACCAGAATAATGATAATTTACAATAAAAACGTAATGCAAAGAGGATTTCCATTCAATCCCTCATCAACTCGCATTCGAGAAAGTATAAAAAATAAAAAAAACCCGTTAACATCATATAATATAGAATACTTAAAATCGTTGGGATTTAATCTTCAACAATGAATGAAATACTAAATGTCCTTCAAAAACCTATATATGATGAGAGTATTGTAAAAAGGGAATATCATAGTTACTCTCCATATCTAAAATCATTCAACAACAATGATGAAATTCGTATACCAATTCAAAATCAGGATCTCTTTGTCTTACCAAGTGAGAGTATGATTTACATTCATGGTTTTATAGTAAAGAAGGAAGCAACCAAAGAGGTTCCAGCTATAGATGTGAAATTAAAAAACAACTTTGTTTCATATTTGTTCGATGAAATTCGTTATGAAATTAATGGTTTTGAAGTTGATCGTACACGTAAACTTGGAATTTCATCCACCATGAAAAATTTTGTATCATTGAATAAGGCTGAAAGTGATGTATTAAAAAACGCTGGTTGGTCTCTTACTGAAACTTTTGTTTTAGAAAAAAGTCATTTTAGCTGTTGTATACCTCTGAAAATGTTGATGGGGTTTGCTGAAGATTATAACAAAATACTATTAAATTCGAAACATGAGCTTATCCTTCAACGTTCTACATCCGATGAGAGATCATATTGTTCTACAAATGTAACTGATCAGTTGAAGTTAACAATTCTGGATATAACATGGAAAATGCCACACATTCAACTATCGGACTTTGCAAAATTGGAAATGTTTAAGATAATCAACAGCAAACATTCTATACCAATTGCGTTTAGAAGTTGGGACTGTCATGTAAATCCTGTTTTACCAAAGAGTACAAAGGTTTTATGGAATGTAAAGCTTTCACCACAAAACGAAAGACCACGATTTCTTATAATTGGTTTACAAAAAGAGAAAAGTAAAGAACAAGGAAATATATTTGACCATTGTAATATCTCTAATTTAAAAGTATATCTAAACTCAGAGTCATATCCATATGATGATTTAAATAATCGTTTCGAAATGGGTCAGTATTCTGTTCTATATAATATGTATGCAAAATTTCAACAAGGCTTTTACATGCGAGAACCTGAACCATTGCTGGATGTTAATGATTACAAGTCTTACGCACCGCTTATTGTTGTTGATGTTTCACATCAAAATGAAACTGTTAAAACTGGACCTATTGATGTACGAATTGAATTTGATACTGAAGCAAACAAACTAATTCCAGATAATACATCAGCATACTGTTTAGTTATTCATGATCGTTTAATCGAATACTCACCTCTAACAAGCGAAATTAGAAAAATTATTTAATTATATTTATTTTGAAATTTTTTTAATAAATGAAATAATATGTTTATTTATAAATAAAAGAAATTCTTAATCAATATATTTTATTAAAAAACATTTATAGTTTCTTTTAAGTTTAGCTTCGAAAACAAAAATTTTAAACATAAATGGCCACAATTTATTGTATTAAAATTTTGATATCTATCATAATTATAACTTATGTTTTTTCCTAAATATTTTATTAATTGTTTTGGTGGTTGCAAATTGCCAAAGCTATCAAAATATTCGATTTGATTGTTGTTTTTCCAGTATGCTACCCAATGTGTGCCAGGGCCCTTTGAAGTATCCAGATTGATTATTCCACATTCTTTTTTAAATGGTTTGCTGCTTGGAAGGGTGTTACACATAAACACACCTCTAAAATTTGGAATATGTTTTGCATATTTTCTCAAGTCTACATCAGAAAGAGCTCTTTCAGGTAGCTTCATTAAAAATTTTTTTGATAAGGTTTTAAATATAATCCAAGTCCTTTTTTATATGGTTTTAAGAACATGCCTTTTCCCATCGCAATGGCTTCTATTGTACTATTATGTCGTTTTGCTTCAGTCAATTGTTCCTTTCCATTTTTGACTGCATTGATTGCTTTTGTAATACCAGATACACCACCAGCTAAACCACCAAGTGCACCCAGTGCAGCAAATATAGGGGCAAGTGGAAGAAAACCTCCAGATTTAGGTAGAGGTATTATTCGAGGTGTTTTTATTAACGATTTTTTCTTCCCCTTGAAAATATTGTTTACAACTTTTCGTGAAATCTTTATAGCATCTTTCAAGTTTTCACTTTTCTTTATATTCTTTCTTGCACTTTTCAATGCATGTGTAAACAGTTTGTGGGTATTTAGTGGAGACGACTTTTTAGTTTTGCTAATAACGTTACCCATACCGAATTTTGTTTTTGCTTTCATTGCAGTAGCAACAAACCAAGCGTTTGATTTTTCACCCAAACTACTATCGTTTGCTTTGACCCTTTGCCAAGCCTTTTCAGTTAAAATTCTATCAGCAATATGTCTTTTCTCTAAATCTTTATTGTTTGAGTATGCTATATCATGCTCTCTGCAAGCAGTATCCAATGGATTGATTCCTTGATCACCTCTAGCTAAACGTTTCTTTAATTTTGTACCAGGTCCGCAAAATTGATAACCGGGTAGATGAAGTTCAATAGGAAGTTTATTAATTATTTTATTCAGAAAACCTCTACCGATGAAGTATGGATGACGACTGAATATCTTTTTATAAATGATTGTCATATCTATTGATACTTTGTCGATTAAAGATTAAAATCAAATTGATTGAAAACAAATAAAAGAGACTGGTTTATATATTATGTTATCATTAGATTTCAGAATGCGCTTTTTTAAACAACATAAAAGGATTAACGTAAAGAATATCGAATCAAAGTTCGATTCATCAAATAAAATTCGTCATAGCTCATTACTACCGAATTCTATTCGAGCTCTTATTGTGGGTCCATCAAATTGCGGAAAAACAAATGTTATGATCAGTCTTATTGAAAGTCCTCATGGATTGAAATTTAAAAATATTTACTTATATTCAAAATCAACACAACAACCGAAATATAAGTACTTAGAAAGTCTAATTAAACCCATTAAGGAGATAAATTTTTCATCATTTTCCAATAATGATGATGTTCTATCGCCAGACGAAGTTAAACCAAATTCAGTATTTATATTCGACGATATAGCTTGTGAGAAACAAAATCATGTACGTGCCTACTTCTGTATGGGTCGTCATAAAGATATTGATAGTTTTTATTTATGTCAAACATATACACGTATACCAAAACACTTGATTCGCGATAATGCTAATATGATTATAATTTTCAAACAGGATGCAATGAATATTAAGCATATTTACAATGATCATGTTGGTTCTGATATGACTTTGAAAACATTTCATGAGTTATGTACCGAGTGTTGGAAAGAAAAATATGGTTTTCTAGTTATTAACAAAGATGATCCTATGAATAATGGTCGATATAGAAAAGGTTTCGATATATTTATAAAGCTATAAAAGAAACATTACAGATATTTTAAAATCAGTACAAGATTAATTATTAAACTAACAGCTTCTCAACTATTAAACTGCTAACTGCTAAACTGCTATACTGCTATACTGCTATACTGCTAAACTGTTAAACTGCTAAACTGCTAAACTGATCTGTTTTGAATCTGTTTCTAATTCAACCTATAAATATGAACACAAATCTAGTTAATAATCTTATTAAAACTCGAAATATTTTAAAAAAGAAATATAAGAATATTTTGCTTGGAGAAATTGCAAATGATGAATTGTTGGAAAAGACATTGAAACCAATATCAAAACCATTAAAAGAATTAGTTCAATCAACTAATAATAATAATAATAATAATAATAACATTATAAAACATGAAAATTATCCGGATAACTCTTTTAAACATGATCTTGAGAATAATAAAGTTGCCTTCAGTACACCATATAAAAAGAGTAAGCTTGATTATAACACGTTTTCTCCAAGCTCTAATAACAAGAAAATCGAGAAAAGTTCAAACACGTTTCAATCATTTGATGATGAAAATGATCATGATGATGATCATGATGATTATGATGATGATAATAATGATAATGTTGATAATGAGGATGATAGCAATGATGATGATAACACCATTGCAATACATCCCAATGAAAGTGTTCAATATAATTTATCAAAAGTTAACTTAAATATATATGATAAAACCTATGGTCCTCATAAGGATAAAAATCAAATATGGAGACTGGGTAATGAACCCATCGCTTTCAATTCAATCAATATTACTGTAGGTAATTTAAAATGGCCCTTCACATCAGGCTTATATGAATTGTTAGTTTATAAGAAACCAAGCAATTATAATAAAACAGATTTAAATAATTATAAACAAATATTGGAGATGACTAATGTCCATAAACGAAATAACAGTATTAATGGTCAAATTAAAGGAAATCGTTCAATTAAATATACAACGATTATTAAAAACCTATTTAAACAACAACAGAAAATTCATGAGGGAAAAGGTTTAATGAAATTGAATAGAAAAAAGCATAATTATGTTTATTGGGATGATCCTAATGAATTGGTTGATAGATTGCGTCTTTTGATTTCATCAACAACAGCTGGTCACTCAAATCATAATAATGAAATTGTATCAATTATTGAGGAATTGAGAGAAGCAAAAATTATTATATAAATAGACTTAAAAATGTACAAACAATTCATATTCATAAAATGCCTATCGATAAGTTTGGACATTATATTGAAAAATCTGCAAGATATCAAAATCAACATTTCAAGATTCATTTGGATAGTGATCGTAATTTCAACTTTAACTTGCGGAGAATAAAAAATATTGCTAGTCCTGTATTGGAAAACGATGCCGTAAACAAAATTTATATGAAAACTTATTTAAGTGAAATAAAGAAACAACTGGATACAATGTATATGGAGAGAATTAAGGGAATGGAGGATCGTTTTAACGAAATAATACATCAACAAAACGTGTTGACTACAGAAAAATTTGATAATGTAGAAACACGTTTAAGTAAATTAATACATGATCAAAGTATAATACCAAATAATCTCAATCAATCACTAAAAGAAATGACATCATTATTTAATTACAAAATTGATTCAGTTGAAGAACGTCTAAATGAAAAAACGAAGCTCATTACAAAGCATTTAAAGATAGATATATAAATCGTTTTTGATTTAAATTCAATATCAACAGCATTTAAATTGATGTAATCTGTAAGATAGACGTTAGAAATGGAGCGACAAGAAGTGGTTCAGGAGCTTCACAAGCAAGCACGTAGAAATTTCATTCGACGTCGAGTGGTGGTCAAGGGAATTGATGATCTTTGGCAAGCAGATCTTGTTGAAATGGGTGCTTACTCAAAATATAACAAAGGCTATAGATTTATTTTAACAGTTATAGATACATTTTCAAAGTTTGCTTGGGCTGTACCCGTAAAATCTAAAAGTAGTGAAGATATAACCAATGCTATACAATCTATTTTTTCGCTAAAGAGAATTCCAAAAAACTTGCAAACCGATAATGGTAAAGAGTTCTATAATAAAATATTTCAAAACTTGATGAAAAAACATAATATCAACCACTATTCTACATATAGTATCATGAAAGCGTCTATTGTAGAACGATTTAATAGAACTCTAAAAGGAATGATGTGGAAAAATTTTAGTCTACAAGGAAATTATCAATGGATACATATATGTAAGGATTTAATTAATCAATATAATAATAAAAAGCATAGAACAATTGGAATGACACCAAAGTCTGTTAACACAGAAAATGAAAGTTCTATACTAAAACAAGTTTATAATCATCCCAAAATATTTAAATTTGGTAAACTAAAAGTTGGAGATTACGTTCGAATTAGCAAATATAAACATATTTTTTCAAAAGGATATACTCCAAACTGGACAACTGAAATTTTTAAAATTCGTACTTTACAGAACACAAACCCCATTACTTATTTATTGGAAGACTATCAAAGGAATCCGATTGTTGGTGGATTCTATGAACATGAACTATTAAAGACACATTTTCCAAATACATACTTGATTGAAAATGTGATTAAAACTAAGGGGCACCAGGCGTACGTAAAATGGTTGGGATTTTCCAATCAACATAATTCTTGGATTAATAAAGATGAACTTCAATAATATTATATATATACTTCAATATGAGATTTATTTTTATTATATTATTATAAAATTCTCAAAAAAAAATAAAATAATATATAAAAAAGTTTTGTTTTGATTTTTTTTATTTCTAAACGATTAAATTTTATATCAACTTAGTTGAGTAAGGTTAAGAACAAGCACGATTAATTTTTATTCACACAAAAACAAATTGTGGTTACTTGTGTTTAAAATTCCTATTCAATAGATAACTATAGTTTAAAATAAAAACAAACTAAAATATTTTAATGATATTCTTTATTTATTTATTTATTTATTGTTTTTTAACGTTATATATATATATATATATATATATATATATATATATATATATATATATATATATATATATATTCACTTATAATCTAAAATCACTTAATACTATTGTACAATATTATCACTTGAAGATGATGTTAATGCATTTTCATTGGGATATGATGATGATGGTTGTTGACTATTTATTGCATAATGTCCCCATGCATAAGTATTAATACTATTATCTCTAATAAATCGCTTATCATCTAAATAACTTAATGCTAATTTACTAATGTGTTGAGTATATATTTCATGAATCTTTGATCTAAATACATACATAGAATCATAATACAACTTTTTCTCCAGCAAACATTTTTTGAAATCATTAATGTTTAATCTAGCTGTTACACTACTCTTAACACCTTTAATTTTCTTAATTTCTTGATCTACCTTATCTATTTTTAAAGAATACATTTTAGCACGTAAACCAATGAACTCTCTAATTATTTTTCCATTACATTCATCCTTCATCATGCCCAAAACCTTTTTATTTATCAGTGGAAAATGATAGACATTTTCTTTTGGATATGCAGATGTATCGAAATGTATTGGGAGATCATTTCGAATATCATCGTATATGTCATTTGTTGTGACATCATAAATAAATGAATCCGTATCCATATAGCAGAGATTAATATTTTCAAAGTATTTTGGTTTCATATACTCGTAATGGAAATTATACATTTTCCATTTCGATAGTTCTAAAACAGAAAAACCTACATAAATAGGTTTGTTGTATTCCGTTCGTACTCTTTTCATTTCAATGACAACCATTTCATCGTGAATTTTGAGACAACTGTGGAAGTTGGGTTTAGCAATAAGAGATCTAGCTCCTAATCGCTTACCTCTATTTTCCCATTCACATACTATTTTAACATCTTTTCTCTTGTCAACATTTTCCATAGTCTTCCCATATACAGCATTATTGAGCAATTTAAAAAAGTTTTGTTCAAATGTGTTTTTAGCCAATGTTCTGTGATAGTTATTTTCATCAATATATTTTTTCAACCAATTAGATTGCTTAAATTTAAGAATCCTATGAATTTTTCTCAGAATTAAACCATTTCGAATGCATTGTTGCAGATTGCGATAGTGTATTATATAATTGCTTTTATTGTTTAAATCTGTTACTAATTTTCTTTGCTTCATGCTTTCAGTTTTCTTGTTTTCTGCACAAAATGGAAAATCGTTATGGTAATCATGCAATGCGGTTGGATAGTCCAAATCTACCTCTAAGATGTAACCAAATTCGGAATCTTCTGCTATAATGTTTACATTAAAGTCTTCGCAGTTTTCAACCCATTCGAAATTTTTAAAGGGAAGATATTGTGACATTGCGTATCCATATAAGTTATTCACATCAAAATACATTATATAATTTTGATTCTCTTTTGTATAATTATAATCAGTAATATATTTATTGTTGGCTATCGCATGCCGTTTACTACATTGTACAATACCCCCCCTAATACCTCGTGTAACGAAATTGTACATATTAATATCGGTCAACAATTCCAATTCTATTTCAGTTGTTTTTAACATAGCATCCCAGGACAATCCTGGGGTAGTATAATATTGACAAGGATCTAAATTATAAATGGTTTTACAAACTTTACGGAAATTTTCGAAAACATCACACAGCAGCATAACATCTACTTTCAAATATAATAGAAGATAATCTAAGAGTGTGTTGCATTTAAACGTATTCCAAACTTTTTCAGCATGTTCATAATCATCCTCACTGCACAACTCATTCGTAAGTTTATTATAAAAGCATGAGCGGGGTGGTAGCTCTGTCTCTTCAAGACGAATCTCTGAATCTAGATAGTCATAGGGAAAAACACCTTTGCGTTTCATTAAACCGAATTCATTTGGTGTAGGGAAAATAGATCTTACGGTCGTCAGATCATCATCAGATAAGTATCCTGCCAGTTTTTCTAAACTTGATGGCATAAACCGACAAGAATCTAGAAAACGCAGTTCAATAGTACTTCTTTCATCGACGGCAATTCTTTTCGATATCGATATATATAACTCTTTGTTTATAGGAATTATATTTATATCGCCTTCAATCGATGAAAGTTCTCTAACAAACAAATGACAGTCATATGACGAAAGATTGTGAAAAAATATGGGAATGAATTTTGCAATTTGATATTCTAGATTGCAACTGACATGTGCCGGTCCTCTATATTCGCCGGTTAAGTGACAATGATCAGCTACCCGATCTACAGCAGATAAAAACTTTGTACAAATGTGACATATTCTATCCTCTTTTTGTTTTAGTTGTTGAAGGGATGTTAGGACTGTCATTGGTTTTACTATACTTAAATAATTATGATATATATCTAGACAATCCTTGACTAAATTTGAAAAAAAGTGACTTGATGGGTTATCCCCACTATAAATTCTAAATATATCTAACGCACTATTATAAGAACATTTTATATAATAGCTATAAGCAACTGGATTGTGCCTTTGTGTGGACTTTACATTTACTGAATTTTGAATATCAATTGATTGTAAAATACACTCAAAATCCGCATAAACTACAAAAGGCACATCCATTTGCTTTTTATAGTTTTTAAAACTCACAATATTGTTGACTAGGGTCGGTAGTCTAGTTATAATTTTATTACACTCTTCTTTGTGTTTTAATAGTAAAGATTCCGATTGAAAATGATTTAAACATGTATTGCATAAATACAAACATCTACGATGTCTTGTCAGTTGGCTCCTTATTAATCTAAAATTAAAAAGTTAAAAAACTATTATTATTAAGTGTGAAATGTAAAAATTTTAAGTTGAGATATACCTTGAAATATTTTTAATCCATACGTAGTGAAATTTCACACCATCTTCCAATAATAACAAGTTAATGTGTCTATCCTTTTCTTTTGAAGTAGAATAGTAGGGTCCGATTATATCATCCTTATCATCCAAACCAAATACATTCACACTAATTTCTGGATTGTTGATTTCAAAGATCTTAATTTTATGTATTGATAGCGGAAAGTTTAGACTTTTAAAATTTATAACAATATTGTTTTCCAACGTTATAATGTCATCTTCAATATTTATAACTTTATAGGATGTGCATCGATTTGAATGATCATCGACTGGAAATAAGGCTGATATTATGGCCCACTTGAAACAATATTCATCATTATTTTGGACATTGATACATGCATGTTTTCTCTGTATTGCCGATGTTAGAGCAATATACGATGATCCCTTCATGCATTTATATTGATTAATGTTTATTTCTAAACGCAATATTTCTGTTAATGCCCATCCGCTATCACGCTCTTGAAATTCACTCATCTTTCTCACAATCTCTTCACAGTGTGCATTATAAATATTGCTAGACTCTTCTACCGTTGACGATGAGCAGTTTATTACAGTCATTTTGCTTTGATGTGACTTTATTTCAATGGTACACGATTCTTCTTCTTCCTTAACCAACATGTATTCACAAAATATTTCAAGATTAAATTTTATGCTAATAAATTTTTGTGTCATATTCCGTAACAGTTCAACCACTTTATATTTTATACCCGATAAAAAATTCTCTGGTATTAGATCCGATTTGTTATTGTTCTTAATTAAATATGTTATAATGCGATTGTTAAATACTGATTTGTCATGTACTATTTCATCAATGTCACTATCATCATTAGATTTCTTAGCACAATTAATTTTGTGTTTATTTGTTCTTACATGATAGCACCAATTGGACTTAGCAACATATTGATTACAATCGAGACAATTAATATTATTACTTTCTCCTTCTCCAGTCTTAGAATGTTGTAGAAGATGAATCTTGTAACTCGACTGATCTGAGAAATATCTGCTACATGGAATACATTTAATCGAAGACGATGGTTCTTCGTGATGTAGTCGATAATGTCTTCTTAATGATGAATTCAGCTTGTATGCTTTTGCACAAATATCACAAATAAATTTGCCACCCATTTTAATTTAATTTATTTTATTAATTTTTTATTATTATTTTTTT
Organism: Tachina lurida; assembly: GCA_944452675.1. Lineage (NCBI taxonomy): Eukaryota > Metazoa > Arthropoda > Insecta > Diptera > Tachinidae > Tachina > Tachina lurida. Next base: position 3,756,593 of record OX101757.1, on the reverse strand, counting down.
TTTTTTTTTTTTTTTTTTTTGTTAATAAATAACAAAAAGTATAATCACACCTTAGAGTTTAGTACAACAATGAATATATTTTATTAATTTGATTTTATTTTATTACCCACACACTTAATTAAATAATGTGGTTAACATTTTATACTGATATCAAATACGAATAGTATTAGGGATGTTATTATATACCGCAGTAAATGAATTTTATTTATTAAATACTAGTGTTTTGTTTTTAAATAATGTGGTTAACATTTTATACTGATAACAAATACGAGTAGTATTAGGGAGATTAATATATACCGCAGTAAATGAATTTTATTTATTAAATACTAGCAAAAAATCACAGACTTTCGTAAACCGCCCTAATGTAGTCTAATTCATATTGTATTAACCCTCTAACGAACACATTAAATGTTACGACTTCACTTCAACAAAAATAACATCCACCACGACTTCACTTTAAGCAAAACCGAACACGCTGTCGCCTCATACACTTTAAGCAAAACCGAACACGCTGTCGTCTCATAACATAAAATATCATGGGGTCGAATTTAACCCCATCGACCGTTAAAGGGTTAAGGTATGCACATTTTTTTTTTTTTTTTTTTTTCCTTTGCACGGTGGTAACACTGACCAACACCCGACCCACATCCACTAAATTTCATGGGTGGTAACACTGGTCGGCATGAGCCAACATTTTGTATGGAAAAAGTGGCCCAGAGGGAACGTAAACATACTACTAACTTTTTTGGGATTTAGCTCGTCTTGGAATATCCACACGGTCGATTGCTGTTTTGTTTCCGGCTCATAAGCATATGTCCATTATTCGCCAACTGTCACGATTTTATACACGTCTTTTGATGCACCACGTTTGAACTTTTCAATTATTTCCTGACACCACTTGGCGCGAGTCTTTTTTGAGCGATTGGGGTATTAATGTAGAAAAAATTTTTTTTACAACTAAGTGTTCATGCAAAATTTAATGTATTGAAGTGAAACTAGTGTACAAGGATCAGTGATCGGTAATGAATCGTTTTTTTTTTGTTTTTCATACTGACTCATGAAATTTTAAATATAAGTGAGTGGACATCATTTAAACTCAAATACTCTGATTTACGCATACTCACGTTGACATTAATTTATAAGTATAGGTTAAAATAAATATGAATGCGACGTCGACATCATAGTCATACCATACTCATAAATCACCTCAGTTTGATTTCTAATTTCAGGGAAATACTTATACTACTCGAATTGATTCAGCTCATTCAACTCATGCACGTATGTTTATTTAAAAGTTTAGTTATTAAACAGTTTGCAAGTAGTATACAACAGTTATAATAGGGTGGTTTTCCAATTCCTGCAAAAAAAAAAACAAAAACAAAGGCAATAGAGAAATACATAACCTCATAATGAGAACTTTAATGTTCGTATGCGAAATTCGCATTGTGAATTATACTTATTTTGAACCATCCATAGGCATTGAGTTAAGGAGAGTCAAAATCAACAACATCATAGTTGTTGCTAAGTATGAGTTCGATGCGCACTTTAAAGTTTCGAGTGAATATGATTCATAGAACACATTGCAATAAGTATGAGTGCTCATAGGTTAGGTTAGGTTAGGTAGAGGTGGCAGTCCGAAAGCCGGACTCACTTAGACCGTGACCATTGTGTTGCCACGGAGACTCTGCTTATGCGGAGTCCCCACCGTCGAACCATCCAGAGCTCATTATAAATCTACTAATACGTTGAAGTTCAACGTCAGAAAGTTCCCTGAATTCAAGAGCGCCCATTGTGGCCATTCTCTGCCCTGCAAGTCCAGGGAAGTGACAAAGAAAATGTTCTATGCTTTCCTCTTTATCGATGTCTTGGCAGCTGCGGCAAAAATCGTTGTGTTCAACCCTAAGCCGTTGTGCATGCCTACCTATGAGACAGTGTCCGGTTAACACGGATACTAGAACCGAAATTTGTTTCCTATTCCTCGAAATTAGGTAATCTGTACCTTCTCTATTTAGGTGAGTCCCCAACTGCCTTGTGATCACGCAGTAATTTCTAGTGACCCACCTTCTATTCGTTTTTTCCTCTGTCTTGCGCCTAAGTCTGAGTTTGCAAGAGATTAGGGGTAGACCTACACATTCCAAATCCGGTGGAACCTGTAAGGTTGTCCCAATTCTAGCAAGCTCGTCAGCCCTAGAGTTCCCCTGGAAGCATCTATGCCCCGGGATCCAGATGATCCTAATATCAAACTGCTCTGCCATCTCATTTAGAGATGATCGGCAGTCGAGGGCTGTTTTTGTTCTTAGAAGCGGGGATTCTAGGGCCATAATAGCTGCTCGACTATCGGTGTAAATGTTAATCAAAGTCGTTGAAGTGACATTCACTCTCAACCAATTCGCAACTTCTCTTATAGCAAGGATCTCTGCCTAAAAGACACTGCAGTGATCCGGAAGTCGCCTTGCAATACGAAGACCTAAAGCCCTCGAAAAGACCCCATAGCCCACACCTTCCTGTGTTTTGGAGCCGTCCGTATAAAAATCAACACTTTTTCTTCTACCTGGAGTTCCATTCATCCACATTTCTGTGGATGGTATCCAGGTTTTTATAAAGACGTTCGTGTAGTAGAGCAGGGGAGGTTTGGTCAATCCTCCATCCCCTAACTTCGTCATCGAGTATTCTGCAGTGGCCGGTTCCATTTCCGTTCCACAGAGTGGTACATCGAAGACGGATTGCCGAGGACGTTGCCATCTCCTTCCCTACTAGATCTAATGGTAGTAGATGAAGAAGCATCCCCAGTGCATCCGTAGGAGTGGTGCGAATAGCACTGGTTACATACAAGGATGCAAGTCTTTGCACCTTGTGTAAGATGTATAGATACGTCTTTTTCTCCAGGGATGGCCACCACACGATGACACCATACATGTGAATTGGACGTACTACTGCAGTATAGATCCAGTGAACAATTTTTGGGGTAAGACCCCAATTCTTCCCAATGGATTTTTTGCATAGATACAGTGATATTGTTGCTTTCCTCACTCTCTCTAGAATATTTGCTTTGAAACTCAGTTTTGAATCAAGAATAACACCAAAATACTTTGCAGTGTTGGACACTTTTATCTCCGTATTATTAAGTGTGATAGGTCGGAAATCAGGTATCTTATACTTCCTAGAGAAAAGGACTAGTTCCGTTTTAATGAGTGCTCATAAGTACAAGAAATTATAAGTCACGATTCAACTCTACTCACTTTTTCACTACTTATTGCTGTTCTCTGACAAGGATTTCTCTATCTCCCAATATGTCACATGACGATCTTGCATTATCAGTTCACGCACTGCATCGATGTTTTGTGGAACAACAACCTATTTTGCACGACCTTCACGGAGTTGGTCGGCGAACGGAACTACGACCACGATTGAATTCACTTTACCAGCGATATTTTCTGGTTCCTGATGGGTCTTATCGCCATACAAAGAATTTAGTTCATCGGCACATTCTTGTTGAGATAAACCATGTCGAAAGTTGTGAAAAATAATCCAACGAAAACCTTCTCTTGAAATTTCCAAATTGATTTTCAGAACTCACTGTAAACAAAACAAATAACACTTGTACATCAAAACGTTGTGAGTACGTTTATGCTAAAAAACGTCAAACTTTATTATGGTGTTGCCAGAGTTTAGAGCTATTGAAATTAGTGCTGCCACTTCCCGAAATATAAATAGTAGCCCTCGTATCTACTTCTAAAAAAAAAAATAAATAAAAAGTTTTTATTTAACTCAAAGTGAATTGTTTTTTAACTCTTTAGTGGCTATTTTTGATTTTGAAAATACGAGTATACTATTTTCAATTACAAATTAATGATAAACTCTGCATAAATCGGTCCCAGTCTTAGAAAATAACTTTACGAAAGCATAAAGTTCTGACTAAAGTTCTTTGTTGTGTTTCATTTAGTTTCTTTTTCTGTTGTCGTAGTTATTTTTATTATTATTTTTTTAAGTTTTAGTCCCCATTTTTTGTTCTTAACCGTCGTTGTATGCTAAACCATTCATAATCTTTAATGAATAATATACTTTTGCTTGTAATTTGATTTAGCTTTTGCTCTCTTCTCGTTTCAATAATAACAAGCGTTTGTAAATCTTGAATTATGGATGAATGCCTGTGTATGTTTTTGCATGACATTGTCTTGTTACTTTCGAGTCCTTTAAACGTGATTATGATGATGATGATTGTGGCAAGTTAGGGTGTTTGTGTTTGTGTGCTTTTGTTTTGTTTTCTTGGCAATTATCATGTTCGTGGCAAGACATTGATGAAGGCGATGATGATGATGATTTTTTTGAAATACATTGTTGAAGCCAAACATATCCATAAGTATTTATATATAGTAAGTATAGTACGAGGAACTGACTGGATGGTTTGGTTGCCGTTGCTGAAAATTTTTAACTCTTGTGGGTATACAGATACATAGATACATATGCATGTATGTATGTACATATGTATACGTATAAAATTTTGTTTGTATGCATATTTTTTTTTTTTTGTTTCCAAGATTACCGTCAATGCCATTATCATTTCAAAGAATTAAATATATGAACGTACGAGCTTTACTCGTTGTTCAAAATTTATATGTCTGTATGTGTTTGTATGTAAGATATTTATTTTTTTAGTATATCCATAGGTGATGAAGGTGGAGGTGTATAATTTAAGTTTGTCGCTTTGTTTGTAGCGCTAACACAATGTTTAAGTTACTTAAGGCATTTGCTGTTCGTGCAAAATTCTTCAAAAAATTTAATTTTACGTTTAATGCTCAAAAACACTTACAAGTAGAAAAAAAAGGAAACGTTTCCCCCAACTTGCACTTGCAATATATTTCTGCTGCTTGTTTAAATTCTGACAATAAACTTTGCATATATCACATTTTTTTATATTTTGAAAGCATACGGTACTTTTCATTCGTTTAAGCCGATATAAATAGTATCTGAGTCTTTTGGCTAGTTTTGTTTCATTTTGTGTATTTATCACAGCCATATAAATATGCGCATTGTTAGAAGATTCACTTTTTTTTGTATTCTAAATTGGATGACAATAAGAAAAACGAAACCCTTTTCTTAAACAAAATAAAAATCTTTAACCACGTTTTAAGCTTTAAAAAAGAATTCCAGAATTTGTATGATCAATTAATACTATAGAAAAAAGTACGACTTATGAGATGACAGACACTATAGTATACGAGTATTTATTCAAGAATGTCTTCTTTTGAAAAATGTTTTATTTTATTCCAAACTCACAAACATAAGTTTGTTTGATAATAATTAATGACACTCAAAAACAATAGGCGGTTTAATTTCTTCCAAGGGATGCCAATACCAAAATGCCGATATACCAATGTCCTGTGCGTCTGGAAATTTTGGAGTTTTTTTTAACAAATCTAGAAATTTCTTATTTTTTTAACAATAAATTTTACATAAATGTACATACATACATATGTACATATGTGTGTGTTGTAATTTCTTATTTTTTATTTAAAGCGTGTCAAAATCAATGCGAAAAACGTTTGTTTGTTGTTGGCTGATGAGTTGCCTGAGCAGCAATGAAATGCATTTAGATGTGCTTACCCAACCACAAGGAAACTTTTTTTAATTTCGTAATAAATTTTACATTTACAGTACTTTTTGCTTGTAGTCACATACGTTAGTTGCACTGGAATTGTTGACCACATCGCCAAATTGACTATATGAAAGTTTGAATGTAAGCAAATGTGATTTGCACTTGCACTTCCATACTCAGTTTAATTTTGGCGGATGTTGTTACAGCCTGATCCAAAATATATACATACACCCTGGGGTAAAAACGACCTCCCGTTAATACTTACGAAATTTTTTCAAAGAAAATATTTCACAGTTTTTAAGGAATATTTTTAAGAAATTTGTTTGAAATCTATTTCTACATGTTACGGTAGAGTAAATCCTCGTCCAGACTTGCAATTATTGTTGCAGCAATTCTTGGGTATATTGGTGAGAGGGGTACACAATTTCATGTGCTCGGCAATTCTCTTTTTTTTTGAAATTCGTAGTTGTTAATTTAAAATTTGTAGGTGTATTTGACGTTTTATTTTATTTTATTTGTTCAGTTGTATGAAAAACACAAAATGTAGGAAAAAGTAAAAATATTTGTTAATTTTTTAGACAAATTTGTTCTGAAATAGAATTTTTTAATACTTAATTGCAAAACTAGAATTTCCTAATGTGGACACTTATGCAATTTCATAGCAGAATTTTAAAAAATTGAAGCAACAAATATTGCAAGTCTGGACGAGTACTAACCAATTTGTAATTATAGATCATATCGAAATAAAGAAATTCAGCGGTTTAGCAATAAAAAATTTTTTTTAGTGTTATCTTGACTTAAAATAAGAGAGTATTTCCTGAAAAAGTTGATAAAGAGGCTAAAATGTAAAACTACACACCCAATTTGCAAATCGAGACCCTATATTGAAAATATGTCAACTCAAATTTGGTCCATATGAGTTTCCGTTGGTAAGTAGCTTGCCTATGCAATATTCATCTGCAATATAAATTTCGAATAAAAAAAAAATGATTTTCACGTTTTATACAAATTTTAATTATTCTGCTATCTCAAAGCATAACATATGAATAAAATAACTCCCATGTAAATTTCCTAAATTAAAAAAAAATTGTATATTATTATAAATCTACCTCACATCTTATTGCATTTGGCATGCTGAACACGAATCAGATAAGAATATCTTATGGCTAGTTTTTAAAAATAAAAAATTAGTAATATATGTATAACTTTTGAACTGTTACTCGAATAGAAACATTATGTATGGTCTGATTACACTATGCAACAAAATAATTAACCTCCAATATGAGATGTTTTCTTAGTTAATTTATGGTCACTGAACACGACTATGGCATTCCTTTATTTTTCTTAAGAAGCGTTTTGGAGATATTCGCGAAAAACGTGTTTTTATGCAGTTTACAAAGATATTTCCAAAAATCTTGAGAAACAGTTCTCAAAATTTTTGCACAATTTAAATAAACAGTCCTCAAGATTTTTGGAAATATCTATGTACACTGCAAAATAAACACGTTTTTCGCGAATATCTCGAAAACGCTTCTCAAGAAAAACAAATGAAGGCCATATTCTATAATATTATATACCAATTATTAAAAGTAAAATGAATTTGTGACTCTCTGAAATACACAGAACAATAAATCTGCGATAATAAAGAAAAAGTGCTTACTGTTTTGCAGGATAGCAGTTTCAAACTTTTAAGTGGATTTTCAGAAACTTACTCCTTTTGCAGTTAAATTTGGAAATTTGGTATTCATTTGCATTTTTTTTATAGAAAAAGAGCGTTCTACATACTTTAACTAGCAAAATCGATTTGAAATAATATCAAATTACAAGCTTAATTAAGCTTTTATTCCGAATGGTTTATAAGTCGGAACAAGATAAGCACCAATTTATTGCGCTATAACTTCCTGAAAAATAGCAAAAATCAATAGATATTTTTGTCAGAGGTACTTTTGAATATGGAGATTACTAACTCAAAATGCCCTTCTTCTTTTTGCCACAGAAATATACTTTTTTCCTAATGATTTCCTAACAATAAACTTAACTTATTATCTCTGCTATTTGCACTCAATTATATTGCGTAAAGATGTGTTTTTTGTCAACAAAATTCTTTTGAATAACTTTTCTTTATTTATTTACAAAAACAAAATACTTTTTTAGAATTGGTATGATTTTTTTTTAGAAAAAATTATGTTTAATAGCTTAATAGCCATTTAATTAATTACAGTATATATCGTGCAAAATAGTATCGACATTTTATGTTCGCTACATACGAACATGCAGGATTGCATTTTGTTTACCAGCTGAATGCAGTATGAATAAGATCTATAGCTATCTACGAACTATTTTTTAGTTTCTGTTTTATTAGTTTATTCAACTTTTTATTTACATTTATGCAAAGTAAAGTTATTATATTTCACTAGTATAATATGTATACCAAACGGACGACAAACTCGTCCGTATTCTGGATGTTAATAATTTTATTAAGATTAAAGAAAATTATCTCAACGTCATAAAAAATGCATTAAAACACAGTCCCACACTATACATACATACATACATACTTGTAGATACTAACATATCGATGGTCTCAAGTATAAAGGCCCTAACTCATATTTAAAAAAATACATTTTACACAAATACACTTCGTCACAAAAATTTATTGCCATAGTGTAAAAAGTAACGCTTTTGCAAGTAGTTGTACAAATCAATTGTACAAGCAGTTGTGCAGTTTCTATTATATTTTTACCTTCTCCTCTAAAGTTAAAATTAATGTAGTAAGGGCCTTTAGGGCCACCATATTTAATTAATAATACATGAAATTAAAAAACGAAAACAGAATCCCTTTAAACAAGGTATGCAATTCAATTTATGGAACTCTCTCCCTTTAAGTACTATGGCCAGCGTTGTCAAATACGCAAATGTATCTGTTTTTTTTTGCAGTTTATATAGTTTTTCGCTTTTAGCTTTTACTTTTCAGTAAGTGTTGCAATTCCAATACAAATTCATACCATCAGAAATTAATTTGTTCACCGGCGACTTTTATATTAGGGAGAAGCTCATACAAACGCTCATTCATTTCCTCATCGTATAAAAACCTCACGAAAGTATAATTTATATGAAATGTGTTTATGTTTTAAGGAATTGATTAATTAACTAATAAAATAAATATATTAAAATAACGCATTTAATTAATTAACTAATTAACTATCAGATTAGCACACATCCACTAGGCTATCGTGGCAAATTTTTTTCTGTTTAGTTATTGCACATACATACTTTTTTACTTTCAGTGCTGTCATGGTTTGAACTTGGTACCTCTACACCAAGGCTGTCCAACTTGCACCAGAGTGCCGAACATCAATCAGCTTCTTATAAAAATTAATACCCATATGCGAATACATTACTCTCGATGTTCTCTCCGTGGCGTAGCTTTAGCGAACGTTCGAGTTTTTTTTTAATTTGCGAACAAATATCGCACAATTTTGTTTCGAAATTTCTTCGCTTTAGCGAACATTCGAGTTTTTTTTAGAATCTCAAGTCAAGTGGGTATATACATACATATAAGTGTATGTAAAATATACATATCCATTTACGTGCGTTCAAAAAAATGATTTTTATTTACCCAGCTAAAAAAATATGTATGGAACATATGTATATGATATCCCATATATGGTTCGGATCCAAAAATTAGGGTATATGGACATATAAGTATGATAATATATTTTTATACATATTTTAACAATTCCCGTCATTTTTATACATTTTCATACATATATGTATATGTAAATATTCCTATACAGTATGCTAAGTTGATATTCATACATCCTTGATGCAAAAAAGCGCCCTGCTGTGCAATAAATTATATTACTAAAATTACTTTTTTGTAAAATTTTGTATATTGATAATAATAAAAGAACTAAAAAGAACTAAAAGTCATTTCATTCATCATTTTAAGAGAAAAGGTGCATCGATTATTTAAAAAACACAAAGCTCATATTCGTACTAGACTTTGTATCTTCAAAATATCTAGAGAATTCCGTTATTTTCTTTAAAATTAGTGACTGAATTATCCTTTTGATTATTTGATTAACTAAATCAAATGGGGCCACAATTTACAATCTTACAAGAATTTTATTTCTTACAAAAGTTTTTCTTCCTTAAACGTTGAGGGTATACGCTTATAAACTTTGCGTACTGTATGTATTTGCTAATAGATTTCCAATTCACCAGTTCTGAAAAAAGAGATAAAAATATCAAGTTAATAAAATGCAATCTTTTTTGATTGCAAAAACGATCTTATGTGGGATATCATGTATGTATAAATTGTTGTATGGCTCCATATTTTACATCTTATTTCTGTATATGGATCCACATATGAAGACCTTCATAATTAAATTTCCAGATTTGAGCTCATATATTATAACGCATTTTATATATTAGTCCATATATCGATTCATGTATAATACTTTTAGTATGTATAATTACGAGTGTGAAGCTCACCATATGCGTAATATATGGAACCATATACATACATAAGTATATAAAAATATATGCATACATTATATCCCACATAAAATCGTCTTTGCTATCAGAAAAACTTGCATCTTATGAACCTGATCTTTTTCTCTCTTTTTTATCACAGTATGCAAAGAAAACCCCTTGTAACAAAAAAACTATTCTTGAACGATTTTATATATTAAAATCAAATAAGCAACGGTTTTAAAATTGCATATGACTTCTGTGTTTGTAAATATATGATTCACATTTTTTCTTAAAATGATGAATGAGCAAAAAAATTTGTGCTCGTGTAAATACAACCTCCCTGTAAAAAATCTTACAAAAATATAAGTTTAGTAATTTAATTTATTGCACTTAAGCTATGTACAGACGGTTGTCAGATCTTACAATATTGCCAGTAAAATGTGCTCAAAATTTCTTACAACCGTGTGAACTGGCAATTTTTGTCAGACGTCGTTGCCAGAAAAGTCATTGTCAGTCCATTGCAAGATTAGCAGCTGACCAGAAATTGTCAGACATCTTACAATCGTGTGAACACATTGTAAGGGTGTATAAATATGAACTTTACATACTGTATAGGGAATATTTACACATACATATGTACATTAGCTATGGCATAGTGTTATATGAGAATTCTTAGTAACGAGATTTCGGCTTGCAAGAACCCCTCATTTTGTGAGGTTCCGAAAAAAATATTTGAACCAAAAAATGGTGGCGGTCAGATAAGGGCAAAGGTCGCTTCTTCGTCCTCAAAGTTGAGGGTAAAAGCAATAAATTATTAAAATTAAAACTTTGGAACTGTATTATGGATAAAGATTCCTTTATATTTTTTGAATAAAAATCGTTGCCTGTCACATCTAAATAAACTTTAATACATTGAAAATTTTCTTTCTGATATAATCGGGGCAACGTCCGTCACAAATAGCAAAAATCAAATTTTTATTGTGGAATGAGTAGTTTTATTCAAAGCAACTGTCTCTATTAAAATGTTATACCTGTGGCAATAAGGAAAAAATGCTTTAGTCATATCTTACTGTTTTGCAGGAGCGAAATTTTAAGCTTTCAAATCGTTTTTCAGAAATTTATTTCGTTTCCAGTTAAATTTTAAAATTCTCTGTTAACCTTAATTTTATTCAACAAGCATCGTTCTACACACTATAAGTAATACATTTAAGTTGAAATATAACACAGTATAACCTAAATTAAACTATTATTCCAAATTATATTAGAAGTCTAAAAGAGACAAGTCGCAAGTCATAATGCTATAACTTCCTAAAAACTTACACAAATTAATTGAGTATCCATGGTCAAGATACTTTCGAAAATGCAGATTACGGATGTACAATTAACTCAAAATCAGCTTATCTCGACTTAAGCGCTTTTTTCCTTTTTGCCATAGATATGGTATGGCGTAATAAATAAACCAAGTGTATGAACTACATGTTTAGAACATTGGAAATTAGATTTAGGAAAAATAAAAATAAAAAGTTTGACCAAGCATATTAAAATAAAAATTCTATGAAGTATCAAAATATGACCTAAAAGCGTCATATCTTATTATATATAATACAAAAACACGTTTATTTGTTATGGGTAAACTCTTCAATGCCCCAACAGATTTTCGACTTCCACCCCGCAAAATATTCGTAAAAGACCTGTGCGTGTTTATATATATATTCTATCGCGGTAAATACTACGCCCCTTTCAGAAATAGTGATTCGTCCGACAGATGGCGCAATTTTTAGTTTTTTTCTGTTTTTGCACCGTAACTCAAGAACTACTGAACCGATTTTGACTAAACTTCATATACATGCTTTGTAGGGCGTAAGTAGTGTTTCTGTGTAGTTTGAAGTTTGTCCGACAGATGGCGCCATATTTAGTTTTTTGTGTTTTTGCACCGTAACTAAAGAACTACTGCACCGATGTTGACAAAACTTTATATACATGATCTATGGGGCGTGAGGAGTGTTTCTGTGTAGTTTGAAGCTCGTCCGACAGATGGCGCAGTATTTATTATTTTTGTGTTTTTGCACCGTAACTCAAGTACTACTGAACCGATCTTGACCAAACTTCATATACATGCTCTATAGGGCATAAGTAGTGTTTCTGTGTAGTTTGAAGTTCTTCCGACAGATGGCGCCATATTTAGTTTTTTTTTTTGTGATTTTGCACGGTACCTCAAGAACTACTGCACCGATTTAGACCAAACTTTATATACACGCTCTATGGGGCGTGAGGAGTGTTTCTGTGTAGTTTGAAGTTCGTCCGACAGATGGCGCCATATTTAGTTTTTTTTGTGATTTTGCACTGTAACTCAAGAACTACTGCACCGATTTAGACCAAACTTTATATACACGCTCTATGGGACGTGAGGAGCGTTTCTGTGTAGTTTGAAGTTCGTCCGGCAGATGGCGCAATATTTAGTTTATTCGTGGGCAAAATCCAATTTTCATATTGTACCACCAATGCCATATACAACACTAATGTTTGCTTAGGGCCAGCAACGCGGACCGGGCTCAGCTAGTATCCTATAAAAGACTAAAAAATGCTAAAAGTATGCCTGTAAGAATGAAATTGCAACAACATACTTTAAAGGTTAAAATATACACTAAAAAATCAATGCCCCTTTGGCTGAGCGGTAGCGATGCTAACCTCTCAGTCCACAGATTGTAGGTTCGATTCCCGCCATTGAAACCTGGTTGTTTTCCGCAGACAAGCTTAATCGCTTCGCGTGTTGTGTTTATTATTTTAAATTATAGAATCTGCTTCCAGTAAATTATCTTATCTCCGCATTAATACATTACGTAACGAAAAAACATGCACAGAGGAAACAGTGCCTAATAAAAACCTCATAAAATAGAACAAAATTAATAAGATATCTCCATGGTTTTTTAATAAGGAAATCTTATTAATTTAATGAGGAAAACCTTTTTGAAAAAATCAAAAAGAAATCTTCTAGTTTTTTTAGGTTATCTTATTGATTTTTTTAATACGTGTATCTCTTGTTTTTATTAGGAGACCTAATAAAAAATTAAAATAAATTGTATCTTTATTCTCTGTACTTATGTATTTTCATTTAAATTCTATAGCATATACATATGTATGTATATATGTATGTATGTATGTATGTAGTATATTGTAGATGTTATTTATTTATACATACATACATATTATTATGTTACATTCTAAACTAACTTACTCACCAAGTATTGAACCAGCAAACTTCTACCTGATAGACAAGCGCTCTACCCAATATGCTAACAAGCAGCCTGAATAACCATTGAAATTATTGTGCAAGCATTCTTATACAAAAATGAAAAAGATCATGAAAAAAAATTGTCTCTATGTCTATTTATAGATATGAAATTTCAAGACACCTCATAAAATCAAGAAGATTTCCTTATTAAAAAAAATCAATTAGATGCTTTACACATAATCATATAGGAACCTAATAAAATCAAGAAGAAAACCTTATTGTAAAAATCAAAATGATAGCCTAATAAAATCAAGAAGCAAACCTTTTTAAAAAAATCAATAAGGTAACCTAATAAAATCAATAAGAAGTCCCTATAGTTTACAATTTATAAGAAAACTTAATAGAATCAAAAAGATTTTCTCTATGGATTGTTTTTCTGGTGCCAAAAATAACGGAAATTGAGAAAAAAAGTTGTGAATAATAAGATTTCTTCTTGATTTTATGTGGTTTTCTTCTTGATAAAATTAATAAGATTTACCACATATAAGCAATAAGGAATCTCTATGAAAAAATCTTCGCTTCTTTCTGCTGGGATACCCCTTAGCCTAAAAACGTTTCATAGAGAAAATCTTATTGATTCTATGAGGCATTTTTTTCTCTGTGTGCACTTGCTTATTTGCAGTTTCCCTGATTATCACATATCGCGTTTAAAGTTTTCAATTTACTTGCAACGAAATGAAGACATGAAAAAATATTCTTCTCTAACGAGGTGGTAGTACAAGCTATTCATTTGAAATTTTTACACAAGATAAAATACGAAATGCCAAATTATTTATCATCATTAGCTAAAAAAAACGCATTTTTTGAATTATGAGCGATATGTTCATATAGGCTCATTTTTCGGATCTGAACCATATATGGGATGTGATATATGCTCCATACATATTTTTTAGCTGGGTTGGTAATAATAACACCAATCAAAATAATAATATGTATAATCATAACAATAATACCGATAACAAAAATTTTAAATATTTTTTTAACTTATATACGTAGTAATGTAAATTATAAAATTATCATTTAACTAAGATTATAATTTAACTAAATATCAAAGTCACTACATTGTTTATAGGTATAATATAATGCTTTGGTACCATTTAAATAATATTTGTACTTTTTCCACACAACCACAATCAATGTGAAGATATTGAACTTCCATCAATGTTTCGAACACAGTTTTGCACATTATTTGATTTTTTTTATAGTGATAAACACCCAGCAAACAAAAAGTCATATATATGTATGTTTTCTTGTGGAAAAGTATACATAGTAATATATTGTTTGTGAGTAAAAATAAATTATTATGAGTAGGTACGAATGTTAATAAGAAAAGGACAAAACGAGAAATTGATGATATAATAAGTATTTATATGATCGAGGTGCTACTGAAAGCGTGCACATTAGAGCGGGTCGATTTGTATGGACAAAAATTAATCGATATTGTGCCATCGATTTTTCGATAGGTTTTGGCATGAAAATAAATTCCACTACGAAATATCAAAAAAATAATGTTCGGGGCGCCAGAATTTAATTTTTTTAGTTTTTTTTAGTAGGGAATAAAAAAACTCGGCTAATTAAATTTTTTTAAATAATCATTTCAATAAATTTTTTTGTTATGGTGGAGTTAAGTATTGATACGCAATAATTTAATATCATGCAAAATAATTATTTTAAATTTATTTGCGCTATAGAAGAAATCTGCATATTATTTGAGAGACCGACAAAACTTCAATAGAGAACGTTCGTATCTTAAGTCTTTTGTTTTATACTGTTAAAAAGAGTATAAAATTCGAGTACTGTTCTTAAAAAAAATGGAATTCTGGCGCTCCGAAAATGATTTTTTTGATATGTCGTAGTGGAACTTTTTTTTCCTCATGATAAAGGCTATCGAAAAATCGATGACACAATATCGATTGGAAAATCTACCCACCTTAATGCACATACATATGTATATCCCTGGATATTAAGAAACCAAGTACTTCGCTTTTCCGATGAAGTTGCTAAAAATCTCTTCAGATAATATACAACGACAATACCTACGGTTACAGCTTTATAGCTATAAATGAAATCATAACATTGAACGCATAGTAGCTTAAATATATGTATACATAAGTATTGTCCAACAAACGGATACAAAAGCGATACAAATATCATGTAAAAACATACCCATAATATGGGTGTGCGAGCAGGTGCTTCTTTTACTTCTGGGTATATATATTGTGTGGGTTTATTAATTTTTATATGTTTGAGCCATATAAAAATATGTAATGAAAAGAAATATTTAAAAACAGCTTCAAGAGTTCATACAAAATTTGGGTTTGTTATCAGCAGGGAAACCACAAATATGCTCTAAAAAAAGTGTTTTATGCGCATTCAATATGCACTAAAAACTTGTAAATATGCGCTTAAAAGTCAAAAAATATGCTCTTAAAAATAGAATAAATTGGTTTATTTGTAAATGAAAATATATTTTTTAATCAAAAATTCAACAACATTTGCATATAAAATAAGAAAAAAATAAATAACCGAAAAACGGAAACATAATTAACAAAGAATAACTGGGTTTGAAGTGCAGGTTAACACAAAATTACTATAAAATTTTTTACTAAAACAAATAATATAAATTAATTTTTATTGGATGCATAAGAATTTAACTTTAATTTCAAAAGATCACGATATCAGAATTAAGGCTTTGGAACTGTATTTTGGATAAATAAGACAAGATTTTAATTTATAATTTTTATTGAAATAAATAACAAAATATTGACCTAGAATTTCAAATAAAAATCTTTTCTGTCACGTCTTAATGAACTTTCATACATTTACAATGTTCCTTCAAGATCTTTTCGGGGCAGAGTAAATCACACACAGCTAAATTTGTATTGCAACTAACGTCCGTAAAACTGCGTTATATATAAAAAAAATTATACACTACATGGAACATTGGAACAGAGATTTAGATGGCGAAAATTAAAAATAATTTGTAAGCATATTAACCCAGATAGCACAGGAAAAAAATTTTCTTTAAAACTTAAATTTTTATTTCGAAAATGAAATTTTAATGCGTTGCTAAAAAAAAATTTCATAAATTTCATAAATTTTTTTTTTCGGAATGGAGAGTTTTTTTTGAAGGATGGTGGTGCCAAGCGGGTTGAAATAAAATAAATTCTATAAAGCATGAAAATATGCCCTAAAAGCGTAAATTATGCTCTAAAAATTCGAAAATATGCTAAAAATATGCGTGTAAAACCGATATATGCATAAACATGCTTTAAAGGGTAAAATATGCAAAAATATGCACTAACAAATCGATGCCAAAATTCATTAAAAGTTCTGAAACGGATAAATATCTTGTCCCCGCATTAATACGTGATACAAGAAAAAACATGCAATTGCATATTTGCGGTTTCCCTGGTTATCAGATAAAACACGTAAATTTTCACCTGAGGTGTTATATTTATGTATACATTTTAAGATTGATGTAATGGCAAAGGTATACATAAAATACACCGTTGAATAGACAATTTTGTCTCCTATTGTGTTTATATAGAAAAAATTAAAAAACATTTGAAGCAAAGAAACTGAGGTCCACAATTTAGGCAAAAGGAAAAAATGTAGTAAAGTTAATTTTATAATCAAAATTTGATTTAATAATAATAATTTTTTTCAGTTTCTAAAGCCAGGTGTAATATTGAAATAAATTTAAATGTTTCCTCACATATAATTTTATAAAACTGAATTTGATTGGGAAAAATTTTAACATTTTTAAAAAATCTGCTCTCCTGTCTACATTTATGTGTAGGATGTCAGGAGTTTCTTACAAGTTATTTGCAACAAGTTTGGTTATAATAAAAGAGTAAAAAATTTACAAAAAAGAGCGTGCAATTTTTAGCCACATCCATATATTTGATTTTTTGCAAAAAAAAAAATTTAATTTTCTACCAATGCTGGATGTAGGATGCACGAACAAAAATTTTCTAAAATTTATTTCTCATTCTTTTTTGATACCTCTTCTCTTAGCAAAAATTAAAGTTTTTATTATATACTCAATAATTTTTTAAATTATTACAAAAATGTTTTTTCACAAAATATATAAAATTTTCTCATATATTTCGAAAATCCAAATTGCAAAACTATTCTTTGATACAATTTTTGTGATATCAAAAATATTTTTTTTTTCATATGAATTCGAATTAAGTTCTCTTTAAAAAATGCCAAACGATTTTTGCTAAGTAGTAATGAAGTTATGTACTAACGATTAAAAAAAGTCGTGGTCAAAAATTAAAAAAAAATTATTATTATCGATCGATATTTACAAAATTTACATACTCTTTTGAGCTACCCTGTCATACAACAGGATGCATCCTAAAATACTGACCCAAAAACACAACACTTCTTCTTTTCAAAACAAGTAGTCTCATAGAAATCGGTTGACTAGTTCAAAAGTTGTGGACTTTTTACCACTTTTTTTATTACACGCCACTGTGCGATTCTGGCCACAGCAAGAGTTCAACCTAAATTAGAGCGTCAAACTTTGCGTTAGCGGCAGGGTACGTATTTTCAGTACATTCAAATAATATTTTGTACGTATAAATATACTGAAAATACGTACCCTGCTGCTAACGTAACGTTTGACGCTCTAATTAAGGTTAGATGGGTAATCAATTTCTTTTCACTTTTTTCTAATAATAATAATCTGATTTATTCAAGTAGCCCTAAAATAACTTTTCTCTCAGCTTCTGTGAGGGTGTTTTATTAGTGGATAAAAAATGTGTGAAAGTATCTTATGAGCAGGGAAACAATGGAGATTTTTAATTACGCCAAATCATTAAAGAAGGTTGGTTTTAAATACGTTAACGCTAAAGGAGCTAACATATTTGCTAAGATATCTGAAAAAAGTAAACTGAACAAGATAAGGTCCGATGACGATGTTGATAAATTATTAATTTCTGCTGCTGGTAGCAAACGAATAACGCGTTCTTCTAAAAATTACATATCTGATCACAATGATAACGATGATAATGATGATAGCGATTGTTGTGATAGATATAATATATAAATTATAAATACACACATATTGAATTTCTTTTATTTTTCTTTATTTTTATTTTTTGTTTCATCCTTGTAATTTAATATGAGCACGAAGTATTTTAAGAACCTAAATGAATTCAATTCTTTTGTCAGTAAAAATAATTCACATTTATTAAACTTTTTGTCAATTAATATAAGAAGTCTTTCATCAATTGGTAAACTAAACAAATTCAAACATTTACTTAGTCAGTTAATATAACTTCCAGATATAATATCAATTCAAGAAACATGGTTTGAAAATAAATATCTGGACTTATACACAATCCCTGGTTTTGAAGGCATCCATTGTGGCAGGCACGATGGTTATGGAGGAAACTCGGTTTTTGTTAAATCAACACTGAATTATACTGTTTTGACTAACAAAAGTCGTAATTTTATGGAAATTATAACGTTTAAACTAAATGATGTTAAAGTACAAAATAAAGCTGTGACAGTTACGTCTGTTTGTGGTATGCAAATGTTTCTAAGCGAGCTTGAAAATCTTGTCTACTCATGCAACAATGATTCATGTATATTCCTTGGAGATTTTAATGTAAATATTCTAGTGAATAATGCTAATAAAGCTATTTTGATAAATCTTTTTCTGAATTCAATATTCGCTTTTGCCATAACTTGGTAACGGGGCCTTTATGTGGTACATCAATTGATTGTATATTCACTAATATATCCTTTGAAATTTCTGTGTACTCAACTGTAGTGCGATTCACTAATTTTTATTACGATAATCGTATCGTTTAAATATATTTAACGAAATTTTATCGACTTTGTCATTCAATAAATTTTTTAATGATATTCGCTATCGGTTAAAGTCAGCTGTTTTTGTTTTCTTTCTTACTTATCGTTAACCAAGCGACAAAAATTTGTGTGTTGTTTATTTTATCGATACGAAGTTTTGATTTTATATTGTGATGGCTTTTGAATATTTGGCCAAACCAGGATTTTCGAGCATAAAATCAACCATTTGGCTAAGTTGCTCGTTTGTGGCACGACTTCTCTTGGCAGCAGCGTTGGTTGACATTCTAATATATAACAAATATTATATTTAAAACAATAAAACGAATAAATTAAAAATTTTTTTAACTTATCTCCTGTAAAGATAGCACACACTTTTTGTTTTTTGCTATTCCTTTTTGTGCTTTTCGTATATTTTGACAGAGATGCCACATGGTAGAATAATATTACGATGTTGCTAACAATCAGTAAGTGAATTGCAAAATCGTTACTGCAAATAGCAATAATTGTCGGTAAATTTTGCTACTGGCAAATCGTTAAAAGTTAGTGAATCGCACTACTGAAAATGAATTGAGTGACCATAATATGATAATTTGTGGATTCGAAACAGAGCTTGTGAAACGAAATACTTTTGTTGAAAGTAAATGTAAAATTGATTACGATGCAGTGGGAAGATTTGTTGATAGTAATATAGCAAACATAAACTTGTCTAGTAACTCATCTGATTTGTGTAAAAATTTTATAAGTACTTTTTCTGAAGCAGCGTCCTCTTCAACCAAAATTAGAGCTAAACGTTTGAATGTGTGAAAGAAACTAACACCTTGGATAACAGATAATTTGTTATCCCTAATGCACTATAAGAATTTTTTACTAAAAACTCCAAAAAAGGATCGTAATAATGTTGCGGTTTCTGAACGGCTGAAAAGAATTAGCAAGGTGTAACAACAGTTTAATGAGTAATTATTATATGAATAATATAAACTCCTGTGCTGGGGATCCTAAAAAAACTTGGAATTTTTTAAATAAGGAGCTCGGTAAAAGTAAGCATGAACTAAGAACTGTTGTAAATGAAAACAATCAGATTATTTTAGACGATTGCGAAAAATCCACAGCGTCGTAAACATGCAGTCAAAACCAGTAGTTAATGCAGATAACGACATTAACTTTTTCCGAACGTTGCAACAACAACAGAGACACAATTTTGTGCCCATTTCTAAAGTAATCGGGTCGAATAAAATAGAAAATTTTAGACCAATTTCAGCTTTGTCTGTTGTTGAGAAAATTTTCGAAAACATTATTGCTGAACAGCTTTCTGCTTACCGGGAAAGAAACAATATTTTGTTCAAGCGGCTGTTCGGTTTTAAGAAAGGCACCGGAACGGAGGAAGCAGTTATCAATGTTATTGAGTACATTTGCAGCGATTTTATTAAAAAAAACTTAAAATAATTGGACTTGAAAATAAAACTTGGAAAATTTTTCAACAATATATTTTGAATAGAATGCAATTTGTACAAATTGGAAACAGCAAAAGTATCATGCTACCAGTTGATAGTGGAGTTTCACAAGGCAGTGTCTTAAGACCACTTTTATTTAAAATTTTTATAAACGATATAAAAGACATTGATTTTAATGGAAGATTGTATATGTATGCGGTTGATATATGCATTTTTTATCAATATACACATAAACAAGTTTTGCAAGCACAAATTTAGTTTGATGCTGCCATTCTATCCGAATTTTCAAGACTCAATAAACTTATATTGAATTCAGAAAAAACTAAATTTGTACTTCTTAAGCCTTATCGTTCTAAATATGATGATAAAATGATTGTTCATATTGATGGGTATCCGATAATGGAATTAGACGCTGTTATGTATTTAGGTATACAGCTGAATCACAATCTTTTATGGGATGTTCATATTGATCGTATCAAATCGAAAGTATCGTCAGCAATTGGTATACTCTACAAATTCAAAAACAAGATGTCTTGTGATGTTAAGATGCTTATATATAAGTCGCTTATACATTCACATTTGACATATTTACCAATAGTATATGGTTGCAAGAAAAACTATTCACTAAAAACTCTCCAATCAGCTCAGAACAAAGCACTGAAACTCGTGTTTAATTTGCCACTACGTTACAGTGTACTTTAGACCTGTTTAAGAACTATGCTAAAAATATTCTGCCCGTTCGGGGTCTGTATAAACACAAGTTGTTAATATATATGTGGCAATAAGGAAAAAGTGCTTAAGTCATATTTTACAGGAGAGCTCTTTTAAGCGTTCAAGTCGATTTTCAGAAATTTATTTCTTTTACAATTAAATTGGGAAATTCTCTGTTAAGCTTTATTTTTTTAAGCAAACGTCGTTCTATACACTGTCAACAATACATTTAAGTTGAAATATACCAAAGTATAACCTTAATTAAGCTATTATTCCAAATGAGATTAGAAGTCTAAAAAAGATAAGTCGCAAGTAATTTTGCTATAACTTCCTGAAAAATCAGACAAATTAATTACGATTTTGACCAGGGTTACTTTCAAATATGCAGATTACAGAAGTAACATTAACTCGAAATCAGCTTATCTCGACTTAAGCACTTTTTCCTTTTTTCCACAGATATACTTTTAAATCCATTAAAGAAAATTCTAATCAATCAGTACCATTCTTTCAAAACATTTCTCACACACAAAGACTTACTAGGCAATCTGAGCACTTGAGGTCAACAAGATGCCGTATTTAGTACAGAATATAGGAACACTCTTATATATTAATAGACAATGGTTCTAAAATTGTTATATTTTTTTTTAACTTTATTTATTAGTCTTGCTATTATATACTATAGTTTTCTCTTAATGTATAATAAAGATAAGTATGTTATATGAATGCTATATAATGTTGTCAATTAGCCTCTCGTAAGCCTATAAGGCGCTGGGGCGATAAATGAATTTGTAATTAATAATATTTCTTGTATTAATAAAAAAAAATAATAAAAAAAAACATCCTTAATGGCGTCATAATATTTCCAACTTCTATTTTGATACATTCCATTGTGTTAAGTATGATTTTTATTTAAACTACTGACAAAAATAATAATAAAATTTACAAGCCTTTTTAAAACATTTTTTAAGCATTTTAAAACAACTTTAAATTATTTGGCATAGCTAACCTGACCAAACATCCCGCTTTAGGCGGGATTATCCCGCTTTTCTGAGGTTGATCCCGCCTTGAATTTTTATCCCGCTTTATCCCGCTTTTTAGAGTTTTGAAATTTCTTATCTCTTAATATATTTTTATTAATATGTAACTGATAAAAATTTATTCCAAATATTTTTTAGTGTAGTTATTGTTTATTTTTTTTGGATCTGGCAGCTCCCCAAATGAAAAAAATAAAAATACAAACGTACACACTCAAAGATCCTTTTGTTACAGTGCTTTATATGTGCAGATTTCTGCTGCTTTAGGAATTTATTACCAAGAGGGCTTATTGGGAGAATAACAACTGACATTCACCAAACTGTCAATAATAAAATAAAAAGTTCTTGCTTATTTTTTTATAAAGAGTTTGACACATTGGTGTAGTCAGTTGATTATAATATGGACTAACAAGGCCACTTGCTATCATTCGCCTTAAGTTTTTGTACATTGTTTTGTATAAAAATCGTATTTTGTTTTGTAAATGAAGTCAAAAAATCTTTAATTTTATTTATTTTACGTTACTAAATAAAAATTTTTGTTAATAAAAACTTTTGTTTATTTAAAATCGATTCTTTTGAGTTAAAAACTGTGTTTCCTAAAGGTACGGTCACACTTGACAAACATTTGCCCAAAAAAGCGTAACCAGCAAATACTAATGAGAAATCTTTTGATTCAGACGTGTGTTTATTAAGTTCAATAGTTTCCAATAATATTGTATTCTTTAACTTTGCCTATTTGTTAAATACGAAACTAATTAACTTAATAAACACGTGTTTGAAGCAAAAAATTTCTCATTAGTATTTGCTGGTTACGCTTTTTTGGGCAAATGTTTGTCAAGTGTGACCGTACCTTAAGTACATACGAAACTTTTTATGTGCGTATTACACATCCCGCTTTCAAATAGTTGTTTATTTAAAAATCCCGCTTTTTGGCCGTAATTTCGTCAAAATCCCGCTTTTTGAACGATCGTGTCCCGCTTTTTGTAAAAAGCTTCTGGTCACGTTAGGCATAGCCCATCATATCTCACAACTAGAGATGCTAAACGGGAAATCCCCATCCCGGAACTCCCGGCATTTTCGAGACTATGCAAATTCCGGAGCCCGGAATTTTTAAATTTTAAAGCCCGTGATTTTCGGGATTATCTGAATCCCGTTATTTGCATAAATAACGTTTTTGACTGTCAATTTCTATATTAAAAATTATTAGAAACTCCCTGTTATAAAAAGTTAAAATGAAATATTTGCTTTAATATGCTTAATATGCTTTTTATGTTTTCTTTTCTAGGAAAAAATTTTGCATAAATTGCACTTTTCAATAAAAATTTGATATTAAATGAAAAAAAAAATTTAAAATTAAAATTTGAAATTTATTTGCTGATGGTTCAGCATTGTCTATGTGCATTTCATTGTTGCTGTAACAAATCATCAGTAGACCCCAACCACATATTCTGAATAGTCACAAACCTCTTATCTTATGCACAGACTTTCAAAAACTATTTGAGAATTCACAAACAATAATATTTTTGAAAAGCACAAAAGAAAAATAAGCGTAGTAGGCTTAGAAACTTATACAAGACTCAGCAAATAATTTATATTCGATATGAATCTATTCTATTTTTCTACACCTTCAGCAAATAAATTTCAAATTAAAATAAGCTTCTGAAAATATGTCGAATAATAAATTTCTTAAATGTAAAATTAAAATATTATTTTTAATATAAATACGCACATTTGTGCACAATGTTTTCGGGATTTTGCAAGTACCGGGTGAAGCTGAAAAAAAGTCAGCCAATGTAGCAATGGTAAAGTAAGAAAATAAAAAAACATGTTGATTATTGAGTTCTTGTTTCAACTTTGTTATTTGTTGTTAGGCTTCTCATTTATTTAAATGAAAGTTTATAGTATAATAACTCTAGTTGTTCTAAGAAATTTGGGTAAAGGTTCCCTGATGATCTGCATTAGCAACAGTGAAATGCGCATAGGATCCAGCTAAACCCCTCAATAATCAATTTCAATGTATTTTTAATAAAAAATGTTGTTATTTTATTTATGCTGTCACTTCCAATTACTTAAAAGTTTTTTGATTTTCACAGTTTCAACGAAACAGAATTTCTATGAACAAAAGGAGTCAGGTGAACAGAAAGAAAAAACTAATTCTGCATTTAGGCTTAAACCCACACAAATCAAATTTTACATTTAGCTTAGTTAACAAATAAAAGTCACCTGACTTAGTGGGATCACCTTTTAGTTGCGCATTGGCTGTTATGCGAAAATTTTTCTCTTTTTCTTCGCATCACTTCTGTTAGTCAGAATATTTACAGCTAACTTTGGTGTTATTTGTTCATTAGTAATTATCACATGTAAATTGGCTTACAAAGCGATACAAACTTTAGCCTGTTCAAATATTGTTGATGACAGTTTTTGATCTCCATGCTAAAGTCAGTAACTTTTTTGTTCATCTTTCTGATGCTGGTGTGTCATATCGTTAACGACACAATAACTATTGCCATTGCTCGCCAGAGTTGATATCGCAATCATGCAAAATGTCATGCAGACAAACATTAAAACACGTGTTGTATTGCTTTCTTTTTTTCTTTTCTTTTCTTTTCTTCTCTTTCTTTGTTGCACCGACTTTAAAAAATACTGCTGCACTCAAAATAGAGATATGTACTTTTATTAAGGAAATTTTTTTTCTAAATTTAAGTAAAAAAAATTTCTAAGTATAAGTATATTTTTCTGAGTCCTACACTAAAAGAATTTTCGGCCTAAAATCTATGAATTTCGACATTAATCTAATGAAAAATTCATTAAAATTCAACCAACGTCATGCTTTGTTGTATTAATGAAACGAGTTTCGTCAAAATTATTTTATTGAAAACTTCATCAAATTTATTTAACAGTGTAATTAATGCAGTGCTATAACTTCATCGAAACAATAAAATAATTTCATGAAAAGAATGAAATAACTTAAATATAAAGGGGTTCCTTAATAATTAGAAAATATTGTTGTCATAAATCCAATAAAATATTCTTACGAAACCAGAATACCAACGAAACAATTCCAATGAAATTCGTACACAATATTCATGAAATTTTCATTGGATTTGTGAAATTTTCATTAGATTTGTGAAAAAATTTTAATGAAATTGTTTCATTGGCCTTATGAAGCAAAATTATTTCGGTGTACTTACATACATGCATGTATGTTTGTATACTTATATTTTTGTTGTTTGTTTGAATACATACATATGTATGTACATTAGACCGTATCAGAAAAAAAAAGTTCTCCGTACACCAGCGAATATAAAGTATTGTTCCAAGGACATTAAAAAAAATTTTTTTTTTGCCGAACGTAGGAGTCGCCTGTTTAGTTTTTTCGTTATATATTCCATATTTACAGTCCGATCTTAAAGTTTGATATAGCAAATTTTTTTGTCTCAAGGAGGCCAATATTTAGCTTTAATTTTACTTGTTTTAGTTCTTTTTGTATAAGTTGAGATATGATGGGTTGATACTATAGACGTACTTGAGGTCAAATACCTTTGAATTAAAAAAAAAACTGGTGACACTAATGCACATCAGAAAAATTCGTGGTGTTGCTATTTAATGACTGTTGGGGTCGAACCCAGAACCTGCGGTTTAGTAGTCAACGTGCTATCTACTTCAGCCAACGCCAACCTCATTTAAATTATACATACAAGTTAATAGCACGTGCTCTAGCATTCAACTTTAGAAGAAAAATTATTAGGAAAAGGACAAGTTCATATATTTCGATTTTCTCGCTGCGTTTTACTTTTACAACACTGTTTTCAAGTGAGAAGAATATGAGTTTCATTGTTCAAAGATGAAAATTGACATATGCACTCGTTTGAAAATAAATGCGGAGTGAAATTGGGGAGATTCCTTGAATGTACCAAATTAGTCATTGGTGTACTATTGTACTTTCCAAGTTTAAATAGTACCAAAAAAGGTACAATTGTACCAAGTTTGCCATCCCTGACTTACACTCTTCAGAATGCCAAAAAACAGTAAAGTTGTTACAATTTCAACTAAACTTGGTTGAGTTGTAAACCGTAATAGGGGCATTAAACAATTGCATTTACTATAAAAAAACACATTTCATAAAAACAGTCCTAGAAAAAGTTCCCCGTATTTGCGTGTGGCAACGCTTTCCACTCTGGTTACAAAAAATTAGTAATAATAAAGTAATATTATTGTATCATGGTTTCAGTTAAGCAAATCTACATATCGGATTTTTGTTATCAAAAATCAAACTTTTTCTTTCTGTGTAGCATTATTTTTGTAAATTTGTGGAGTTTTATATGTGCAAAATATTTCCGTGAGTAACTGTATGTGCATTAAGAAGTTGGAATAGACTTCGAGCAGCAGTTGTCGAAGAGTATTTATGTATTAATTATCGATGAATACAAAAAACTAGTAATAATAATAATAATAGTAAATAATATATGAAAGTTTTTATTTTTTTGTTTTAAGTTATTTTAGGAAATTATATACTAACCTTCATTTTCAGTTTCAATTAAATTTGTAAAACATGCCGATGATGATGTCGCCGTTTTATTATCGATTATGTTAGAAGTATGAGTTGGGCTTGAGCTTAGTTGTGTTGTTAAATCGTCGTTGCGTTGAGATTTATTGCACAACTTGAAAACATCATCCAGGCTGGGTGTTTCCAATTGCTCGCTGCGTCTTTGCAAACAAACAAAATGTTCAACTTGCAAATGACGTATACTCTTCACATGCTGTATCATTTCAAGCAGTGAATTTCCTTTGAAGTTGCACAGATGACATAACAGAGACTTGTTGCAGCTAATAGATGATGCTGGTTTCGTAGCTGTCGCTACTGCTGCTGATGATGATGTTGATGGTAGTGATGACGATAACATTAATAATGAAGATGAAGCTGTTGTTGTTATTGCTGATGATGCTGGTGTGGTACAGTCGACCAGACTGAGTGGCGCCGTTTCACTGTTTAAATTTGTTGAGGAGTCATCAGTACTACAGCTGCTACTGGTATGCTGCTGTTTTTGTTGTTGCTGCTGATGTTGCTGCTGTTGAACCAAATAATTCAAGTGTTGGAATATCATGACCATGGTTTCATGTCGCATATGCTGCGTATGCAGCGACAACTTTTGTATGGAATTTGTATAGAAATCACAAGAGTTGCATTTGATTTGCACTGAATTTGCACCAATTTGATGCTGCTGTTGCTGATAGTATTTCAGCTTATATTCGTTGGAAGCACCTCCTTCACGCAAATGATTGACAAAATTTAATTTCTGCAAATGTTTGTCAGTCTTGCTGTGCAACTGATAGTTGGCCTTGAGGTTTGTTTTATAGTTGCACAATCGGCAAATGTAATTGTTGTTTTGAAAGATCATAATGTCGGAAAAGTATGTCGACCCGGACGAGGTAATGCTCGAATTTACAGAAGCACTGCTCTGGGCTGTGGGCGACATTGATCTCATCGAACTAACTGAAGGCGTAGTTTGACGTGAGCGATCTATCATCAAATGTTGATTTAATTCATCTAGACTGTTTGTATTGAAGTTGGAACATATCAGACAACTGAATAATGTTGTTGGCCATAAGTCAGGATTAATAGGAGGTTCTATGTTTCCTGTAGTCAGATCAGATGACCCCAGGTCGTTTGATTTCGGTGAAAAAGGTGACGTTGGCATTTCGCTTGTAGCTGGTGGGGAGCTGGCTTGCAGCTTGATTCCTGATTTATTGGCGGATATTAAAGCTGGTGAGCTAGTGGATAGAGGGCTGTGGCCTAGCTGCTGTGTTTGGGCCTGTGCAGCGGTTGCTGCTGCCGAATTTTGATGCAACAATTGAATCATGAGAGCCTGATTGTAGGCCAAATCAGCCATGGCTACTTCTGGCAAAAAATTATTTCCTTGTTGCTGTTGCTGGCTTTGTTGCTGCTGCTGTTGTTGTTGTTGCTGTAAAAACGTCAAAGCCTGTATGTGTTTTATATTGTTTTGCAAAACCGCCATGTTGTGCGTGTGTTTTTCACTGGTCATGTGTATGCGCAAATTGCGCGCCACAGATGTTTCGTAACTGCAAATGTCGCAACGAAATGACGGCTTAGGCTTGTTAGAGCTGTTACCTGTTACGCCGCTATTGATGCTGCCTACTTGTAGGCTAGTCGATGACGCACTGCAACTTGACGCTGATGAATTTCCAGCAATACTTACACTATTGCTGACATTGCTGTGGCAAAGTTGAGCTTGTTGTTGTTGATGCTGTTGTTGCTGCTGTTGTTGTTGTTGCTGTTGTTGTTGTTGCTGTTGTTGTGAAGGTAAGCCGCCCATATTCGTTGCTATATTTATATTTGGCGTTGCATCCAACTTTGGCACACCACCGGTGGCCACTGCTACAGCCGCTGCCACCATATTTTGTGAGCTATTTAACTCTTGCATATTATTTAAATGTTTGTCCGACTGCATGTGTATGGAGAGATTACCCTTCGTAGTAGTCGAGTAATTACAAATTTCACAGCGATAAGGTTTATAGCCGCATGAATATGATTCGCCGCGTGCTAATCGTGGATGTTGTTGTCCTATACAAAATTAGAACACATAAAATATATATATAACAGATAAACTGCTCGATTTTAATTGCCTTGATGTAATTAATACTAAATTGAAAAACTCGTATTCTTAACATCAAAACAAATTATTATACTTTAGAATTAAAAAAGAAATTAAAATTACAGGACACTTCTGCCTATGGGTCATTTTTGTCGCAAAATGGGTTAAAACGTTAAACAAAAGTGTTTGCCATAAAATTCTACTTATGGATTAATTTCCCATTTATTCACAATTTCTGCTAAAAATATCAGCTTTTTTCAACGATCAGTATTTTACCATTATTTTTGTGATTCCAAATGAAATGTTAATTTTGAATACATAAAATCATAAGGAGTGCATCAATTTTATAGAAATGTCATTCATTTTGTTTGAAACACATTCAGCTATACACTTACATACATACATACATACATACATATATATATACATACATACATACAGACATACATACATACTAAATAAGAAGAAAACATGCGAGTTTTTTGGCTTTCGAAAGTATCTTGTATGTATTTTTTAAAATTTTTTTGTTATCTCATATTTTCGAAATGGCTGGATGCATTTCAGGAGTTGTATTCATCTAAAAAACCCAAGTGTCCTCAGATGTTTGAAAAAAATTGGAAAAATTTTTACGCGAAATAGTAATACGTTAATCATAGAAAAAATTGGAAAGGCATCAAAATACAAAGAAGTAAAAGAATATTACAAAAATATACGCTTATGTGCTGAAAAACGCAAAATTTTTCAATTACTTATAATTTCAAAGTCGCTAATCTCATTTATTTATGTGATGAAGATCGCACGTTTTGCTTAACAAAAATACATACACATGTGTAAAGTCCGATAATATTTGTTTTTCGTATGGGAATAAAGACATCTGTGCACTTACCAAACCCATAGCCTTTCACACACGGGGCACTAAAATTCTAGTAGTAGCTACATTGTCTACAATTTCTCTTCTATTCGTCAGTATAAAAGAAAGAGCGAAACCAGATGTGGTGTATTTCTGGTGGATTTTCCAACAACTTGTCAATATACATAAATTTGTATGTACGTAAGGAATAGAAATGTACCAGTAACTGTCTGGTTGGTATGTCTCCATGTTCCCATAATAAGAACTACGTCGTCACTACATTTCCTTCAGGGATGCATTTGATGTTTGCTGTTTTTTTAAGTTATGTGCATATTGGTTTTGTACTGCTGATGCGGAGTTGTGCCTGGTTTTGTGCGTTGAAATAGCTAAATTTTTTGTGATTGCGTTTTCCAGCACACCAATGTTGTAGCTTCAAATCGTAATCGCATTTTTTGCGAAATATGAGTTTCATCACATGGCTGATATACATACATACATATAAGTTATATGTATGTAAGTATGTTTAAATTTAATTAGGAATAATAAATTGGTTTAAAAAGTGCTTGATAACTGGCTGGTACCTCTCAAGAACTTTGCAATTTTGTATTAATAGTTTAATTTCTAGTGCGTGCAGCATTTTTTTGTAAAATTTTTCATACAAAATTAATGCAAAAACTCGTTGAGCTGCGCAGTGGCAGTACATAAATTAAAACTAACAACTTTAGACTGGGCTGCTGTTGATTTAAGCAATAATATTTTCGCGACAGATCGAGTTTAGATCGCTTTGAGCTAGGTTATATCACTCTCACATCTAGCGATTAGTTTGCTTCATCTTAGAGTTTGCTTTGCTCTAAGAATTGTAAGTAAGACAGTTTTTGCTCAAGAGAATATGCTGGGACTTTAAAAATTCTTAAATAAAACAGATAATTAGAAAAGAAAAGTCATATTAAATGCACTAATAAGATTTGTTATAATATAGTGATAAGAAAACAAAATTAAAATAAACTACTTATAAACAATTAAGCTCTACTTCGGGTTGACAGACTATATTAAAAATTGGAAGCCGAAGTTAAATATACCAACATTAAGTTTAGCAGCAGGTGGGACCCAATTATGCAAATTACAAACCGAAATAAAATTAGTGAGCCCCGCCTGCAACTAAACTTAATACTGGGAGTTAGGCTAATTGTGCTTTCAGCTCATAATATACATACATATCGCTGGTCTCAGGTAGAAAGGCCCTAACTACTCCCGTTTTTTTACGAAATTGAGTTTTTCAGTGCTTCCAATACATTTCACACAAATACACCTCAAAAAATATATTGCAACCCAGTAAAAAAAGACACTCCAAAAAAGTCATGAAAATGTAGAGTTTGCGATCTGGAAGTATTGCAAATTTTGATCCGATCTAATGATTTTTACATAGGGTTGTCATTGCAAGAAGTTCTCTTTTTCGATGCCTGGTCACCGAATTGGAAGCGATTTTAAGAAAAATTTCCTTTTTTGTCTTTTATGATAATATTTTCAGCTAGAAAAAATGGTTAATAGTTACCTATTTTAATAATTAGTTTCCTTTTATAGGAATTGAAACGCGAAACTGTATTTTCATGTAAATTTAAGCAAATAACTTCAAAATTTTAGACAAAAATTAGTTCATAAGTTTCTTCAAAAAAATCGATTTTTTTAAAATTCTGGTGAGTAATTTCTAAAACTATAGATGAATTACAAGGTTTTGTATGACTAAAATAAGCTTCTACTTGGTTTTCTACTAACTATCGGCAAATTAAAGATATCGATTTTTTGGAAGCAATGAAAATGTAGGTCCTTTAGAATGACTTCCAATTTTTTTTACTGGGAATAGTGTAAAAAATAACGCTTTTACAAGCAGTTTTACAAAAAAGTTTACGTTCTAAATATTACAGTTTCTATTATGTTTTACCTTCTCCTGTAAAGTTACAATTATTTGAGTTAGGGCCTTTCTACTTGAACCATCGATATGTACATTAGGGTTATAACCTTTGCCTTTTTGCAGATATCAAAATTTGACAGATTTGGCTGAGTAGTCCATGGTGAAATAAAATTAATTGCGTTTTAACTTTTACGTAATAGTTAAAAAACGTTCCGCACCAAATGCCATGAAGATTGGAGTTACAATTACTTTGATGGCAGTATTTAAAATATTTTTTTCAGATTTTATTTACTCTTTGTGTCAAATCCGGCAAATAGACTTCATAACATGAATACAATTTTTACTTTAATATATACGATTAGTTAAGTATTGAAATGTTTATCATTTTAATAACATTTAAGCTTTTGCGCTCGTCGCTTATTGAAAATACTTTTGTTTTTGTTTATCACGACTTATGCATTATTAGTAACTATCACTAAGTTTATGTCCGATACTGGTCGGGCCTAATTAATTATATTTAGATTTAAGATTTGAATACTTATTGTTAGTTCATATTTGAAGGTACAATAAATAAATATATCGCACACTAAATCATAAAGAGTCACAACTCAAAATTATAAAAGTGCTTTTGTTTTTTTATAAACCAGTTAACTGAATAAATCTATAACGACCTAAACAATTTCTTTTGCAATACAGTCTTCTTGAAGAATATAAAATACAGTTATGCTTGTTTTATGCCACATACTTGCGTCATTTGTACATTAACTACAGTTGTTTGCAACTACTCAGCATATGAAATTTTTTGAGTTGTGACTCTTTATGATTTAGTGTGCGATATGTATTAAAAAAAAAATATAGATATAACAAAAACAAAAAACAAACCGCAACCAAAAAAAAAAAAACACAAACAAAGTGCTCTTGATGAATACTCTATATGAGTACCTCACAAACAAATAATTGCGAAGTGAGTTATAATGGCAGAAATGCCTTTTACTGTGAGTTCTGATGCTCATAATGACAACAATAAAAACAAAAAATCTGAGGATAGACTTACTGTGAGTTCTGAAGCTCTTAATAAAAACAATAAAAATAAAAAATCTGATGATATACTTTTTCTAACGGCAAAACCACAGTTTCGTCGCTTTGTTCAATGCCAAATAATGAATCGTTTATAAAATACCTATACTTTTTAACTAATTTCGTTTCGGTTCCTAACCCTCGACAAAAAGGAGTGTTATAAGTGTGTAGTGCATGTCTGTGTGTCTGTGTATCTTCGCTGCAGGAAATGCGAATAGTGAAATTGTAGTGATTTACTAGTGATATTGTCAGTAGTACTACTGACCAAGTGTACCCCAGCCAATGTAATCATATATTTACATTTAACATTACCTTGTCATTGAAAATCCACCACTAGACTGACTAAATAGTTTTTTGGGACCACATGGCGACATTGGCACCAAAGATTCACTAGTACATTTTAGGGGCTCTAGTCTACAATATCGATATTTCCTCAATCAAGGGACCGACATTTTATTACGAATTATCGGGAATTACGATTTATCGGGGTACGAATTATCGGGATTTGACTATATTATATATCTAGTGTCCGTACGGAACCCTTCGTGCGCGAGTTAAAGTCGCACTGTACAAAATTTATTATATTACACCAACCTGTTAACACAACTACTAAAAAGCAGATGTGACAATACAAAAAATACAACTAAAAAGTCAACTGTTAATTTACTTGAAAATGGCAATGCAAATTTATCAATCCTAACTAAACTATTTTAAAAGTTGAAAATCGTGATGGCATTAATTTAATTTCTTTTCTTAAGTCTTGTTTCGATCTTTTCAGTGGATTAAAAATTTTATTTTTCGTAGTCGGCGTTTTGATGATTTTTAAATATTTATTTTCTTTTATAAATTTATAATAATTACATATATTTACAAACATTTTTTTCGCTGCTACTGCTTATATCTATGAGCCTACCGAGTTTTGTATAGATTAAAGATCACTATCCTACCGATTTTAAAATTTTTGTATTATATCATACCAACCGTTTCTGTTCCGTTATATCCAAATATGTATATGTACATTATGTACATAAAAACTATTTTTTGGAATTTTAAATATGGGTAGCGATAAAAATATGCGATTTGATGCCAAAATTGATGTAGCAAATTTTTAGGCTGATCGGATGGTGCCAACCTGTGCCAAAATGAGGTCAAAGGTCACGGAAGTATTTTTTTTTTGCATTTTATAAATTTTTTTTAATTAGATATTTTATAAATATAATGGGCCTTATCACGAGTGTCGTATCACAACTTCGACTACGACGATTTTGTATAAGACTGAAGAACATTACAAATTTTTTTCTTTAATCTAGTACAAAATCGTCGTAGTCGTAGTCGAAATACGACACTCATGATAAGGCTCAATGTTTTTTTCTTCATTTTTATTTAATAAGATTACTATTTTTCTTTTAAATCAATAAAGATTTTGTATAAGCTGGAAAGTCCTTACGGTAGTACTCTACAATGTGTATCAAGTACTGTTTATCAGCATCGTTGTGTGTTAAACATCTGCTAAATTCAATAAGTTTCACTTTTTTTTCGGCGGCATCATTTGGAACAGTAATGCTGCGCTCTTTGACCAATTTGACGGATCAAAGCATAAGAAATTCATAGAAATTTCCAAAAGAGAAAAAAAAATTTTTGGGTTTGCGCTTAATTCCTTGGATGTGAATAACTGCAATCCATCAACGCTTGCACACACTTTTTTAAAAGGGAAAATATCAACATCATATACAAAAAAAAAGTAAAAATAAGATTCAATTAAAAAAAACAAAGATTGAATTAAAAAATTAATTAATATTCAACCAATCACGGAAATTGTAGTATTAACTCATCCATTTTAATTGAAATTTGTTTTGATTTTTTCAATTAAAAAAGTATTACATTAACTAAAAATGTAATTGATGGTTTTTTAAAGATTGAATTTAAATTTAATTGAAATATTATTTAAAATTCAATTAAAAAATTAATTGAAATATTTTTTAAGATACAATTAAAAAACTAATTAAACAATTTTAAAGATTCAATTAAAATAGTAATTTAAATATAGAAAAAATCGAATAGTATAAAAATATAAAAAATTATGTTATTTCATAAAAAAATGGAAAAAAATTGGAAACATTTGTCTATTGCACCAAAAACCAACAGATGCATCGTTGGCTTTTGAAGTTCGAATGGCGCACAAAAATACAATGGCCGAATTTTGTGCTTGATAGTCCTGCGTAAATGTAAATGTAGAATATCGTAACTTTTCTTTGAATTGTGTGTGTATTTTGTGATTGAGTTTTAAAAAAAGGCTACGATATTTTCCATATGTACTTACGCATTTGCATCGAACCCCAAATACCGCCAATGTACTAACTTTGCCATCCACATTTAGTCTATAAGCTTGTATTTTTTATTATTATTGTCTTCTTAGTTCTCAACAAAAGGAAACAAAATGAATTTCGGTTTTTTTATTTTAATATTTAATTTTTATTCAACGCATGTCAAAATTACTACCAATGAATCAAAGAAAAAAAATTAATCTGAGTAGTTATTTCTTCTCCTATATAAAATATCAAAATCAATTGAAAGATTAATTGAGTATTTTAATTGAAAATATTTTTTCAAAACAATATGGCATACTACAACAGCTCGATTTTCACATACAAAAACAAGAGTTACATTATTTATATACAATAAATATTTAATAATTGAAGTATAGCCGCGAATAACGTTGTAAAAGACAATTTTTAAAAAACCAGTTTTTTCACAGATTACCATTAACATAACTCTCTTGCGTTGTTCAAATATAAAACCATTCAAAATTATGCATCTTATCGCCGTTAAAATACAATTACAAATCGGCCAGTCAGTGCAAAAGTTTGTAAGTAACTAATAAAATCATGCAAACGAAATTATCGAAAATAATTGATAAATGTAGCAGAGATACAAAAAGAAAAGCTAATGCTAGTTATTATTATTATTTTTTTTTTTTTAATAAAGAGAAGTAACACTCAGGCAGTTAATGCCTACTACTATTACTAGGTGTTACAATCTTGCTTCAAAATATTTTTATTGGATCTCCTGAAAAATTATTATTTTGTCACTTAAAACGTTATTCGCGGCTAACCTTCAATTGTTAACTATTTCATAGTACATATTCTGAGTTAAGCACTGTTGATAACACTTTTTTGATAGAGCAGTAAATTCAACCAATATAAACATATATTCAATTAAAATACTAATCAAAAAAATTATTTTTTCAAAGCAAACACTTAATTGAAAAAAATTCAACAATAATTTTTTCTGTGTAACCGATATTATTGTCTTTATCGGACTCTATTTGCAACGCCAAAACCATCTTTTCGTTTATTTCTGATTCTACATGTGGATCAAAAAAGGCAAGTGCAACTGCTTCCTCTGATAAATAAAATTTAAAATCAAAATAGCCAATAACCCCCTTTATCAGTTGCATATCTCTATTTGGCGCTTCAACTGCATTTCCGGTTCTGAACCAGTATGGAATATAGATACTTATTAAAAAAATGCACATATTACGAATTCTATTCAACTGAGTCGCAGAAATTTTAAAGTGTGCGTTAAAAATATATATTTTTAGATAATAGATGGCCTTGGACATGAATCTTGCATGACACGTCGCTCCAGATGCACGAAATGTGAAATTAGGAATGCTACCACCAAGAAATTTAATTCAAGTTGTAGGAGTTCTCTATAATGATGCCGAATGTGGACTTTGGCTAAATATTCAAGACAAAAGTGCTTACTTGTTTCGCGTTCTTCGACAGATATGACAGTCAAACCTTATTCATTCCGCATAGAAATGCTGTATCCCTTCGAAATAAGTGTGTTCTATTCCCGTGCAAAACGCTCAAAAATCGCTACCTCTGGGCCACTTGATTTTCCGAAATTAATCTCAAATACAGCTCTTAAGAAAATTGCTGCAATATTATGGCGACATGGTAACCACAATAAGCTGCATTCCAGTTTGCGCTCCAACAAAGTTCCAGCACCACTATTAAGGCCAGTATTTGCAGCAGTTGTATCAAAACATATTCGTAGACTGATTGAGCGACTGCAGCACCAGTTCCATCTTCAATGATGGGGTAGCTATACATTTTTCAACGTTCTCCGACGTGAGCACAATATCTTTTACAGAAATTGCGGGAAGTATCTTTCCGTCCCAATGCAAAACAAATGTTTCAGGGATCTAAAAAAATTAATCTCAAAGAAAAACTTGAAACTTGCCAAAAAAAAATTTTTACCTTGAAATTTTCAATAATTTCTTTGCCATGACGCCGACGACGTTGTTCACGCAAACTTGTACAATTCACAACAAGATCCTCAATATTGTGACCCAACGCTTTGGCGGTTGCACTGGTGAAGTGTATAGCTAGTGGAGATGACATATTGCCAGCATCCATACAAGCTAGTATTCTGCCGTCTATAAAATTCTTCTTTCTACGGTTTCAAATCAGGTTATTGGAGTAACTTGGAATGTTATCACTCTGTTTTACATCCATCGCCTACACATCATCTCCCGATTTATCACTCTCAAATTCAACATGTTCCATAGTCAAGTCTTTACATCAAATTTAGTGAAAAAATAACCACTGTGCGTCCAAATACTACATAATAATTACCTGAAGTGCCTTTTTTCTCTTCATAATTTTCTTTTCAACGTTTTTCATCTCCCAATCTTTGTTCCTTTCTTTTTTCTTTATTTGTTACATTGTGATCGACATGATAGTCATGATACCAACACGCCCATTTTTTCGCTGCTTCGTAAAGAAGTCTCTATCTTCCTGTATACTTATCAGCTTGAGAGCGTCAACGTGGGCAATGTCAAATAATTTGTTTAACTGTTCCTTAAAGTCATTTTCATTTTTGCCATGCATCAAGTTTAATAACTTTTGCGGCAGATGTTCATTGATATGGCGTTGGGATTCTAGCTTTTTCCCAAAAGGGCAATATTTCAGCCAACACCAATCTTGCACTTTCTATAACTGTTTTATCTACACAGCGCACATTATAAAAAAAACACTAAATAGAACTAATAACTAATTTACAAGTTGTAAATTATGCTATAATTTATGATATTTCCAAATAAAAAAAAATTTATAAAATGCAAAAAAAAATCATTTCGGTGGTTTTTCAAAATTTTGACTTTTGACCTCATTTTGGTACGGGTTGGCACGAGCCGATCAGCATGAAAATTTGCTGCATCAATTTTGTCATCAAATCACATATTTTCGTCGCTACCTACATTCAAAATTCCAAAAAATAAAAAATCCCATATATGCTTCGCCAGGTCTAGTATACATACATACATATGTTTGTATACCAGTTTACCTCGCGAACCAGAGTCAATTCCCAAAAGTAATTTACACACATTGAACTGTACTACATATATGTGTCCAAGTAAACAAACATATTCCATTCCTCAAAATAAGCGTTGACCCGTATAATGAATGTCCGAACTCAACTAAACTAGAGAAAACTGACAAGACAGTTTTTTTTTTTGCTTAAAAAAACAAGTAATGAGTTTTGAAAAATATTTAATGACATCAAACGGTTTGAAAAGATTATCACTGGCTTGAACTGCATGCAAACGTTGTCGCTTGTTAAAGTGCTTACTTATGACAATAAGAAAAATGATTCCATTTACTTACAAATTCATCACCCCAATCAGCAACTACAATGTGTTAATTCAAAGGGGAGAAATATTTGCATTTTACACCCTTTTTTATCACGCTGTATAATAAGGCATCTGTGGCTCCTGGTTACAATGATTTACATATGTATGGATGGATGTACTTACTCTGCTCATGAATATTTAAATTAACAGTAATAATTAGAAACAATCCAGTAGATTTTACAGATTTCAAACCGAACATATTTAAATTTTACAATAGTTCTTTTTATGAAGACCAAAATAACGATACGATGGTAATATCTGGGTTGGAATACTAAAAAAGGTTGAATAGAAAACATACTTGCATGTTTAAATAATTTTTATTGTGAAATTATCATTAATATTTTGTGGGCATATACAACCTAAACACTAATGAAGGAAATTATGCTGATGATGCTCTGTGTTGATTCTGACATGATGGCTTAATAAATGACGATGAGATGATGATGCTATGCTCGCTCGAATCGTTGCCACAAAAATATACAATTTGATTTGAAAAAATAAAAATAAAAAAGGGTTAATGTCAAATGTTGGCTATTGATACGATTTGTTCAACTCTAATTATGATACATATCAGTGACTTTTCTGCATTTTATACGTTATTTCGAAACGAATGTGTCTTGGGAATGATGTATGAATACATTTGCATTACACATAACTCATCCATACATACATACACACATACATACATATGTATGTACACATTTACCAGTGTGAGGAAGCGTGTCATTAATGTCGGATTGTTTGCTGTGAAATTTCACGTCATGTATTTACATACGAGTACATACTAAAGTGTGGCACAAACACAACAAAAATGTCTTACAAGCATTTCATGAAATTACAATTAGTGTGTATGTATTACTTGCTCATTGCAAAACGCATACTTCCGAAAATATTTCTTTTGTTTCACGATCAAAACATTGAAGAAGAGAACACAAGTACAACAAAACAATGTTAAAATAGAACAAGGCTGAAGTAGAAGAGAAATGAAGTAGAACATCAAAACTATTTTGGAACATTCAAAACATGTTTGAATAACTCGTAGACAAACTTACAAAGAAACTTTTGCATTTTTTATGAACACAAAAAATCGAATGTATGTATGTATTAGTTAAGGCCGTTTCACACTATAATACAAGTATTAATACTTTTGACGAAAATGCACCCCTAATCTAATTTCTGTTTAAAAAATTTCAAAAGACAATAACAACTCAACATGTCAGAGTTGCATTTTCCACAAAAGTATTAATACTTGTATTATAGTGTGAAACGCCCTTTAATAACACTCTTGTTTACATTTTTACGCTTTTTTGTGTTGGTTCTAGTGTACTCGATGCTTTTGGTGGAATTTATCGTTTTTTTATTTCATTGTCTGTTTTTGTTTTGATGTTCTAATTCGTTTGAACATACAAGCACTAACAAAGCTATAGAGAGAAACTTTTCGAATGGTGCTTGTTTTGTTTCAGTGAGAGTCACGTTTTGTTATGCTTGTTTTGTTGATAATGTTTACACTGAAATATAAGGCTTGGAAGTAGTGTGCTTTAGAATACAGAACTTTCAATACATTTTGTACAGCTCTTTAGTACATACATATGTATGTTCATCGAGTAAGCGAGAAGAGGTCAACAACCAAATTAATTTTTTTTTAGTTAGATGAATTGGAAATTCTTTAGATTATTAATTATTGAAAATATGTTGACAAAAGGACAACCTAGGGATCGCATACTTGTGAATTCGACACATAAATTTTTTTAGGCAATCACCTTCTTTTTGCTTGTTCTAGTTCATTTATAGTGTCATCAAAAAAAAAAAAAAAGATATTCGTAAAGGTATATTTACATGATAATACAAAGTATTACGACTTTCTGGAATCAAAATATTATAAAATTCTCTCCATGTTTTGAAAAAAGAGAACAAAAATCTGTTGTAGGTTTTTTTCATGTTAAACTGCTGAATTAATAACAACCAAAAATGAGGAAATTGCAAATAAAAAGATGTGTACTTATAAAAAATAAACATTTTTTTATTTCAATATAATTTGCAACAAAATATAATTTTTATACAGGTTTGTTTATTGTTTGTTTGGTTTTGATGTAGACGGATTAAGTAGCTGGTGGTTGTTACAGTTCTACAGTATTTACAAAAACAACATAAAAATTTCTTGAGTTGATTTTGCTTGTTTTTATAAAAGTGTTAACACCTTCAATAAATACGATTAGTGCTGTCAATTAGTGTTGTTAAGTATTCGTCTTTTATATTTGTTCGAATGAAATTTCATGAATTTTTTCTTGTTCCAACAGACAAATAATTTCGAACTTTTATTCGAATATTCGAACGAACAAAGAATAAAAAAATGAATAATTTTAAAAAAGTTTGCAAAAAGCGACACTTATAAGTATTGGTTTAATTTTTTCTTATTAACAACCGATAAAAAATTGATTACACAAGAAAACCAAAAAGTTTTCAAAACAAAATTAGAAATATTAATATATAAAAGTATTAATAAAAAACTTTAAAATTTTATAAACATTCTACGCAATTGAAGCTGTAGCATAAGTTAAGAACTCTATGTTCCACTAATATAATTGAAGTAACAGAATAGCAAATAAGAAAAGAGTAAATTAATATATAGAGAATTTATGATAACTTCCAATTGACGAAGATATACGATCACGTCACTTTTCAAACGAAAAAACCCAAATTAAAATCGGTCAAGCCGTTTGGGAGCTACCGTGTCAAAGACACACAGATTCAACATAACATATCTAAAAAAGATGTGATATCTTTTAAACGGCTGGACTGATTTTTTTCAAGGATATATAGCTAAGAAAGAAACTTAATCAAAATTGGCCTAGACATTTGGTCTGTACATGATTTCGTATATACAAAAACCCCTTTATATATACATATATATAACACCCATTTTTTTGCTTGGGGGTTAAAAAACGAAACGAAATTATTTAAAAAGTGTAGGTATTTATACACATTTACATACATTTTAAACCTACTTCAAAAAAAGAAGGAGCTTAACAATTCGTCTCTATTTTTTTTTAGGTGTGTAGGTTAATAACTCGGTGCATTTTGGATCGATTGTAAAAATTCTTTTGTTGTCTGAGAGGGTATAGCTTCCCATTGGTCCCATTTGAAAAAAGTGGGTGGAGTCACGCCCACAATTTTTTAAATTTGATTTAATGATCTTCTACTCATTGGATTGCTGCGAAACCTAGCAAACATCTTTGGTTCTTGTAATTATAAAATTTTTAAGTTGAAAAAATGGGCGGGGCTACGCCCATTAAAATGTATTATAACATTACACGTGGTTCTACTTAACTGATTTTTACAAAACTTAGCACACACCTTGAACCTTAAAATGGACAAAGTTTTCTTTAAAAAAATGGGCGGGGTTACGCCCATTAAAATTTTATACTATATTTCACAGGGCTCTATTACACCCTAAGCTTTAATAAAGGCACAAAATTGCGTTCAAAAAAGTGGGCGGGGTACGCCTATTAAATTTTAGTATAATATTTCATGTGCTTGTACTTAACCAATATTTATGAAACTTGGCACACACCTTAAACTCTTAAAAATACAAATAAAACTTTTTTGAATTGACCAGAGCTCAAAAGTATGCACTAAAAAGGTAAAAATAAAAGTTTTTAAAAAAAATTAAACCGACTTCAAAAATAAGCACTAAAAAGCTACAAATAATATAGATCTAGTTAAATAAAAGATTTTTATATATGTTACCTACAGTGCCGTTTGAAGTTGGTGCCAGTAATACTGGTACTAAACACATAGGAACATGACCGGTAAAAAAACTGCAAGTAATTTTTATGTACATATGTATGTGCTTAGTTACCAATGTTGCTGGCACCAACTTCAAACGGCACTGTAGGTAACATATATAAAAATCTTTTATTTAACGAGATCTATATTATTTGTAGCTTTTTAGTGCTTATTTTTGAAGTCGGTTTAATTTTTTTTTTTAAGTTTTATTTAATATGTCATTGATTTCTTTAAAAAAATTATTTAAAAACTCCAGATCTATCCACTTT
Organism: Tachina lurida; assembly: GCA_944452675.1. Taxonomy (NCBI): domain Eukaryota; kingdom Metazoa; phylum Arthropoda; class Insecta; order Diptera; family Tachinidae; genus Tachina; species Tachina lurida. The sequence goes on along the minus strand of OX101757.1, from coordinate 3,714,001 downwards.
TTATTCGTAGCTTGCGGACGATTATTTTTTACTTTTAATAAAAGAACAAGTAGAAAAGTTTCTTTCGCAAATTGTTAATGCTGGCGATATAGTTAAAATAGCATTAAAAAGCATATACAGTTCGTGTAATTCTTTCTTTCATGTTTTCAAATAATTTAAATCAATTTCTTACTTTATTCATAAAATTTTTTAGATCAATTAATAAAACATTATCTGTTACTTCAGAAATATCATCTGATACTTCATCGTACTTGATATTATTTGGGATATTTTGATTACAAAATAATCATGACAAAAAGTATTTGCGCACTCTTTTTTCGCTTTTTCTGGCGTATTTTAAAAAGTTGGTACTGGATAAGAAAGCTGAGGAATAATAATAATAATTAGCTTACACAAGTATTTATAATTTGGAGCAATTTGATTACTTAACATCCTATTGTTAACAATTTGTAACGTTGATCACCGTCTAACTAAGTTGTACTTAGCCAGTGACCAACCGCTACATATTATTATATTTCTACATATTTTTTTATATTTCTGTAGAACAAAACAAAAACAGAAATCAAACAACAACAATAATACATTCTTGTTTTTATCAACCACACACGCAAATATATATACACACCCGTTACATACATACATACATACATACCAACAGCCATAGCCAAGCAAACAATACAAAACGCATACGATGCATAATCGTCTACACCCGTACATTTAAGTATAGAAATAAAACCAACTATATACGTACAACAAGGCATACATATATATATTCTACATATCTATCCTTAACTATGGCCAAACAAAGTATGTACAATCATGTATACAAACGTTTTCACATAATTAACGAAACCACTCAAACAAAGTAATAGGTACCGACTACGTGAATATTCGCTGGGATACCAGCATGCAATTGCATGGGGTTTTCGTTTAATACTTGCGTGTATATTTTGTTAGTATCATCCTCATACAAATAATTCTTGTTTAGTCTGTTTGGTGAAATGTATAAGTGTTGCAGTTTTGGTAATCAAAGTCATGTTCCGGCAGGCACAGCAATTCCGCTGTAAGGGTTCGTACAATTTATTTTGTTGAGCCGACTGACCTCCAGGAGGAGTAAGTCATATTTTTGGAGTACAAAGGTACGAAAGTGCCTTTGTAGATAAATTTTTACAGCGGCTCCGGCTGACTGTTCTCACCGCAGCTTCGGCTGACTGTTCTCACAGCAACTTCGGTTGACTGTTCTCACAGCAACTTCGGTTGACTGTTCTCACAGCGGTTTCGACTGACTGTTCTCACCGCAGCTTCGGCTGACTGTTCTCACAGCAACTTCGGTTGACTGTTCTCACAGCGGTTTCGACTGACTGTTCTCACCGCAGCTTCGGCTGACTGTTCTCACAGCAACTTCGGTTGACTGTTCTCACAGCAACTTCGGTTGACTGTTCTCACAGCGGCTTCGGCTGACTGTTCTCACAGCAGCTTCGGCTGACTGTTCTCACAGCAACTTCGGTTGACTGTTCTCACAGCAACTTCGGTTGACTGTTCTCACAGCGGTTTCGACTGACTGTTCTCACAGCGGCTTCGGCTGACTGTTCTCACCGCAGCTTCGGCTGACTGTTCTCACAGCAACTTCGGTTGACTGTTCTCACAGCAACTTCGGTTGACTGTTCTCACAGCGGTTTCGACTGCCTGTTCTCACAGCGGCTTCGGCTGACTGTTCTCACAGCAACTTCGGTTGACTGTTCTCGTATTCTAAGCAAGTATTGCATGTGTTGTAGAAAGTAGGTAACTTACTAACCCGATACCGACCGTACCGAACCACGCACCCGACCTGCATCAACATAAGGTGAAACCTAAATCTACGAAGATACCGAACCGAGTCCACCAGCAACGAACCTGCATCAACGACATCAACGCACGAAGTCATCGAGCCGAGTCTACCAGCAACGAACCTACATCAACGACATCAACGCACGAAGTCATCGAGCCGAGTCTACCAGCAACGAAACGGCATCAACGACAATCAACAAACAAAGTCATCGAGCCGAATCTACTAGCGACGAGACTGCATCAACGACAATCAACGAACGAAGCCATCAAGCCGAATCTACCAGCGACGAACCTACACCAACGACACTCAACGAGCGAAGTCATTAAGCCGAGCCTGGTCAGAAACGAACCTGCATCAACGATACGCAACGAAGTTATTTTGAGCTATTTTCATTATTCATATTACTTATATTTTTATTCAATAAAGTAAGATCGTAGTATAAAACCCCATAGAGGGATAAATAAAGGTCTTTTATTTACTTAAGGTTCGTGGATCCGTAAGTAGACCCTGGACGCGGCTAAGCTACCTCAGCCGACGACAAAACCACGTTACAAAATGGCGCCCGAGCAGGGACCCGATTCGAAATCGCAAAGCGGAAAACAACAATCAACTGCCAACGAGGAAGAATCGTCCCCATATGAAAATAGCTTACCAAGTAACTCGTCTGCGCTTCGCGTCGACTCCATCAGCTGGATTTACTTGCTGAGAAAAGAGCAACTAATTGAGCAATGTAAGGCCGCAAATATACCTACAGTTGGGTACACGGTGGAACACCTGAGAAAGCAGCTATCCGAAAGACTTAAGTCAAAAAGGTTGCGCGCATCATCTGAAAACCTGCTTCTAGAGTTAGAGAAGGAAATAATAACTGTGGAGAAAAGTGTCGTAGAAGACGAAGTCGCGATTGCACCCACCGCTTCAAACCTTTCATCATATCAGCTTTCAGATACAGATATAATGGGCTCGGTTTTAAAATGGAATATAACGTTCGCGGGGGAAACAGATGTAGTGGAATTCCTCGATCGTCTCGAAGAGTTAGCCGAAAGCTACCAAATCCCGTTCGATCGCTTACTACCGTCACTCTTGGGCATTCTTCGGGGCAACGCACTCAAATGGTATCGTGTAAAACGAGATACCATACGAACTTGGGCCGCTTTTAGAGGAGAAATAGAAAAATTTTTCTTGCCCCCTCGGTATCTAGCCCACCTCGAACAAAATTTCTTTAACCGTCGACAGACCAATCGTGAACGGGCCAAAGACTACATATTAAGTATGCTCACCCTCTCCCGACAACATCCTCAACTTCGGCAATTAAACCACCTCGATCGCATATATAATGGATTACGCACAGAGTATCGACACTACGTACGAAGGAACGACTTCAGTAATCTTGACGAACTAATTACTCTAACTGATGAGTACGAAGCATTACGTCGGGAGGAACGTCCACAAACATCACATATGGTGTCCGAACAGAGGTACGAAAGATCAGCAAGATGTTGGAGATGTAAACGAATAGGTCACAAACGAACGAGCTGTACTTTCCCCCGCAGACTATTTTGTTCTTATTGTGGCCGTGATGGCACATTATCCCGATGGTGCCAGTGTCACTCAACGACTAGACCATGCGACTCCACATTTGCAAGTGACGAACGATACTACCTATCGGTAAAAGTACATGGCCGAACAACAAAAGCTCTCATCGACACCGGATCATCCCGAACATACATTGGCGAAGATTTGAAGAGATACCTTATAGAAATAGGTATCGTACCCGGCAGTACTGAGAGCTCAGTACAAATGGCTGACCAATCTCTCGTTACTCTGCTAGACGTCTTCCCATTAGATATACAATATAAATCCAGTCTAGTACACTTACGCGCGTCCGTTATTCCAACACTAGCTGAACCGATCATCCTGGGCATGGACTTTTTAGGCGCATTCGAATTGGAATTGCGGCTAAACGGGGAGGTCATCAGCAGTGAAAAACAACAACAAAACAATGCGGGCCATCTTCACACGATTACTAGTCGTGATTTCCTTTGTCTAAATATTCCGAATACTATAAAACAAAAATATATGCTTCCCACCCCAGTCATGGAGGAAAACGAAGAGGTAAATAAACAAGTCGTCGACGATTGCATCGAAACCGAGTTTATATCCTCACCGGACTTGAGAAATCGATTACCATCAACGAAATTAAACCCATGTGATCCACACGAGAACCCGACCGAGCCGGCAACTACAGCGCTACCGCCTCCCCTAGCATTCATTTCGGAACCACGAATCGTACGACTCTCACCAAAAAACCAATCCGAAGCAAACAAAAAGGCATCCACCTCAAACGCTAGTCCTGGGATAACGACCAAAGATCACCCCCCGAAGCCCAACTTTGCTCCTAAAAGACGACGGTTTAGCGAAGAAACCATATTTCGTGATGTCCAGGTGCCGAAGCCGAAGAAATATACGAGGCACCAGCAATATGTAATTTGGCGATCGGCACTACCCCCAGTTAAAGTGACAATTTTAAACAAAGAACTCGCTAGGTTGAAGTGTCAGGGGTACGTGAAGGTAGTTAAGATGGCTGAATAATATAAGTTACGGAGTTTTTTTTTCTTTAGTAATAGAATAGAGTAGGAAAAGCTGTAGGACAGCTGTTAAATTAGTTAAGAGAAATTTATGTATATATAATAAGAATGGGAAAAAATGACATGAAAAAGAAAAAAAAAATTTTTTCATGAAAAAAAACTAAAGCTGTAGGACAGCCAGTAAGTTTGGGCCGAGCCTTCTTTTCAGAAGGTAAATATACCTATCAGGTAGTGCGGGTCTTCGGACCAAAACTCGCCCACACGAAAGAAAACCCCTAGGGCTCACCCTTCCAGGCATCGCTCTCTAAAGAAGGGGGGAGATGTAACGTTGATCACCGTCTAACTAAGTTGTACTTAGCCAGTGACCAACCGCTACATATTATTATATTTCTACATATTTTTTTATATTTCTGTAGAACAAAACAAAAACAGAAATCAAACAACAACAATAATACATTCTTGTTTTTATCAACCACACACGCAAATATATATACACACCCGTTACATACATACATACATACATACCAACAGCCATAGCCAAGCAAACAATACAAAACGCATACGATGCATAATCGTCTACACCCGTACATTTAAGTATAGAAATAAAACCAACTATATACGTACAACAAGGCATACATATATATATTCTACATATCTATCCTTAACTATGGCCAAACAAAGTATGTACAATCATGTATACAAACGTTTTCACATAATTAACGAAACCACTCAAACAAAGTAATAGGTACCGACTACGTGAATATTCGCTGGGATACCAGCATGCAATTGCATGGGGTTTTCGTTTAATACTTGCGTGTATATTTTGTTAGTATCATCCTCATACAAATAATTCTTGTTTAGTCTGTTTGGTGAAATGTATAAGTGTTGCAGTTTTGGTAATCAAAGTCATGTTCCGGCAGGCACAGCAATTCCGCTGTAAGGGTTCGTACAATTTATTTTGTTGAGCCGACTGACCTCCAGGAGGAGTAAGTCATATTTTTGGAGTACAAAGGTACGAAAGTGCCTTTGTAGATAAATTTTTACAGCGGCTCCGGCTGACTGTTCTCACCGCAGCTTCGGCTGACTGTTCTCACAGCAACTTCGGTTGACTGTTCTCACAGCAACTTCGGTTGACTGTTCTCACAGCGGTTTCGACTGACTGTTCTCACCGCAGCTTCGGCTGACTGTTCTCACAGCAACTTCGGTTGACTGTTCTCACAGCGGTTTCGACTGACTGTTCTCACCGCAGCTTCGGCTGACTGTTCTCACAGCAACTTCGGTTGACTGTTCTCACAGCAACTTCGGTTGACTGTTCTCACAGCGGCTTCGGCTGACTGTTCTCACAGCAGCTTCGGCTGACTGTTCTCACAGCAACTTCGGTTGACTGTTCTCACAGCAACTTCGGTTGACTGTTCTCACAGCGGTTTCGACTGACTGTTCTCACAGCGGCTTCGGCTGACTGTTCTCACCGCAGCTTCGGCTGACTGTTCTCACAGCAACTTCGGTTGACTGTTCTCACAGCAACTTCGGTTGACTGTTCTCACAGCGGTTTCGACTGCCTGTTCTCACAGCGGCTTCGGCTGACTGTTCTCACAGCAACTTCGGTTGACTGTTCTCGTATTCTAAGCAAGTATTGCATGTGTTGTAGAAAGTAGGTAACTTACTAACCCGATACCGACCGTACCGAACCACGCACCCGACCTGCATCAACATAAGGTGAAACCTAAATCTACGAAGATACCGAACCGAGTCCACCAGCAACGAACCTGCATCAACGACATCAACGCACGAAGTCATCGAGCCGAGTCTACCAGCAACGAACCTACATCAACGACATCAACGCACGAAGTCATCGAGCCGAGTCTACCAGCAACGAAACGGCATCAACGACAATCAACAAACAAAGTCATCGAGCCGAATCTACTAGCGACGAGACTGCATCAACGACAATCAACGAACGAAGCCATCAAGCCGAATCTACCAGCGACGAACCTACACCAACGACACTCAACGAGCGAAGTCATTAAGCCGAGCCTGGTCAGAAACGAACCTGCATCAACGATACGCAACGAAGTTATTTTGAGCTATTTTCATTATTCATATTACTTATATTTTTATTCAATAAAGTAAGATCGTAGTATAAAACCCCATAGAGGGATAAATAAAGGTCTTTTATTTACTTAAGGTTCGTGGATCCGTAAGTAGACCCTGGACGCGGCTAAGCTACCTCAGCCGACGACAAAACCACGTTACAAATTTAAAAAGTTAGTTAGGAAATTGTTCGAATATTCGAATATTCGACAAAAATGATTCGAATAATTTTTTATTCTAAATTGAAAATTTGTGTTCGTTCGAACAAATATTATAAAAAGTTGTTCGAATATTCGAATAATTTTTGTTCGAATGACAAAACTACTGTCAATGCTTACTTTAAAACACACCTCTGGTGTGATGAGAATACTTAAGTTCCTAAAATGGTTAAGAAAATAAACAGTTACCGACCACTTGTCAAATTTTTTATCCGTATTCGCTGCTAGTCGATACGTTTTGCTTTTACATGATAAGATTTTGTACACTTTGCAGTATTTTTGACATGTCGTAATTTGTATTACTATGTAAAAACTAACCTTCATGTGCAAAAATATTAACGTGTGCTTGAAGTGTACGTTAAAACAAAATGTCCATACAAAAACCGGTTTTCATGTACACTTGAAGCTCACGTTAATTTTTTTTTTTGCATATGGGGGTAAATCCTTGCAGTGGTATACTTATAAGTATAGCCAAAACAGATATACCATAGTGTGTACCATATATTTGTGGTGTGAGCGAAAGAACTAGTATAACAGTTATTAGGTATGTTTGCTTTTGAAAATTACAATACAATTAAAAACAAATAACAGTTGCTTGTTGTATTGCTGCTGAGGAACTGTTTGTATCTGTTTTTGCTGACAAATACATGTTGTAACACAAATATATGTACATATGAAAAAAAATCATTTAGAGAGAACTTTGCTCAGAGTGTAATTACAAATATTGCCTATAATTTTTTTTTTTTGTAAAATTTCACTTTTCAAAATTTCTAACTCTCTGATATTGTGTGATTTACATATGGCACACTAAACCATAAACAGTCACAACTCAAAAATATCAAAGTGGATTTATTTTTTTATAAACCAGTTAATTGAGCAAATCTCTAATGACAGCAACAATTTATTTTACAATACAGTCTTCTTGAAGAATATAAAATACCGTTGAGCTTGTTTTTATGTTACATACTTGCGTCATTCGTACACTATCAATAGTTGTTTCCCACTACTCAGCATCTGAAATTTTTTCAGTTCTGGAAACGTTTTATTTCTTACATACTTTTTTATTTATTTATTTACATACATATACTTTTGATTTATCATTTTGTCTTCCTAATATTGCATTTACATTCGCCAAATAAAAAGTGTGGTTTTCAATAATAACAACATGTGTTAAATTTTTCTAATTTCGAGTTTTCTTTAATATAAACCTATATAATTTTTTTTCTCATATAACGACACAACTTCTACGTACACCAAAGGTGACCTTATTGTTTTCGCTACGCTGCCCTGTGGGAGAAATGGTCGATCTACTGTCGTTTAATTCAATTTTCAAAGTTTTTAATTGCACCAAAATTGTGTCTCAATCGATTACTAATATACCATTGAACTTATATATCGATTCTTTTTTGATTGCCATGATCTAGTTGCACAGCTGTGTGCTGTCAAACACAAAATATGTTTCAGCCGGTGCATCAATAAGCTTTTTTTTTTCATATATATATTTATTTATTGTATCTTCAAAAATGAACTAACAATAAGTAATCAAATCTTAAATCTGAATATAATTATTAGGCCCGACCAGTATTGGACATAAACTTAGTGATAGTTATAAATAATACATAAGTAGTGATAATCAAAAAGGAAAAAAAGAAGTATTAAGCAGTCCCATCTGGAGTGTTGAGTATAAGAGCCCTTGTGTCCCTCTTTTTTAAGCGGATGTGTCCAGTAAAGCTCAAAATATTACGGTCAAGCGGATTAGGATGTGACTCGAGTTTTGTTAAATATTTGCCTGCGTATTTTTCAATTTCTTCACTCACTAGTGACATATTTAAATCACGATGAATATTTGAATTTTTAATGTACCATGGAGCAGATGTTATCAAACGTAAAATTTTGATTTGCCTTCGTTGGATTTTCTCAATATTTCAAGCTGAAGCAGTGCCCCATAGCTGAATTCCATAGCACCATATTGGCTTCAAAAGCGACTTGTATATCAAAAGTTTGCAGTCTAGGCTGACTGTTGAATTTCTGCCAATTAACCAGTATATTTGAGTTAATTTAAGTTTCATTTGGGTTAATTTAGAGTCAATATGATATTTCCATGTAAGCCTTCGATCAAGGTGTATTCCAAGGTATTTCACTTGAGAATATTGGGGAATACTTTGATTGTTGATTCGAATGGGGGAACAGGTATCTTTTCTTAGGGTAAACGTTATATGAACACACTTTTGTTCATTTACTTTTATTCCCCATAAATTCAACCATATTTCAAGCTGGGTAATGTGTGCTTGGAGATTGCGGGATGCCTCATCAGGGTTTTTGTGAATATTTAAACAGGCTGTATCATCGGCAAATGTAGAAGTGTGGATGTTATTGCTCACAGGCATATCACAAGTATATATTAGATACAAGACTGGCCCCAGAATACTACCCTGTGGCACACCAGAAGATATAGACTCGGGTACACTCATGAAGTCTCCTTCCACAACAGTAAATTTCCTATCAACAATATAACTTTCCAAAAGCTTTTGTATGTTTATTGGTAGGTATGTCTTCAATTTTAAAACTAGGCCTTCGTGCCATACTTTATCAAATGCCTGAGAACCATCAATAAAAAGGGCAGAACAATACTTTTTTTCTTCAAATGTCCTCCTTACAAATTGAACCAATTTATGCGTTTGCTCAATAGTGCTATGCTGACTTCTAAAGCCAAATTGATGGTTCGGGATGCACCCACTATCAGCTAAAATTGTAGACAATTTAGTCATGAGCAGCTTTTCGAAAAGCTTTGAAATTGTTGATAGTAAGCTTATAGGCCTATATGACTCAGCCTTGCTAAGATCTTTGCCTGGCTTTGGAATCATTTTAATCTTGGCAAGTTTCCAGTTATGTGGAAAATACTGCATTCGTAAAATTGCATTAAAAATAAATAGCAAGATTCTTATTGCAATATGAGGCAAGTTCATCAGCATCTTGTTACTAATGCCATCAATACCTGGGCTTTCTTCGGGTCGAGTTCAGCAACTATTTTTTGTAGTTCACGCATCTTAAACCTTAAGGGACGAGGGGGTAGAGATACTACACTCGGTAATCCGGCAGCACCCGTACATGAATTGGGAGTGAATACAGATTTTAAATGCTCAGAAAATAAGTTACCTTTCTCACTATTGCTTCTTGCCCAGCCTCCGGTCGAAGTACGCAGTGGTGATTTGAGATCAACGGGTCTTTTAAGATTTCTAGTAGCGCGCCATAAAGAGTAATTAGATGTTGACGTTACATCAAGACCTTCTAAATACTTTTCCAGTAATGCAGTCTTTTCCGACGATAGCAGCTCTTTGAGTCATTTAGTACATTCTTTAAGTCTGATTTTATTTAGGGGTGATCGGTGTTGTTGCCATTCTCTTCTAGCTCTTCTTTTTTCACATACAAGACGTTCAATTTCCGTAGAATAAATTCTATTAAAGCCAGTCTGCGGATAGGAAGTAGTGGCATGTTCAGCAGCCTGTTTAATATATTCGTTAAGATTGGCAATATTAAATTCAATATCATCAGGTGATCTAAGCTGAATGTTTTCTACGCAGTGACTTCTAATATATTTTTTGAATCCTAGCCAGTTGACCTTATTAATCGTTTTAGCATATGAGTTAGTTAAATCACTCCTTAGTGGGTTGAAAATTGTAACTATTGTGGGAGAGTGATCGGAGGACAGATCTAGAGAGCCCTCTACGTGAATTAAGTCCCTATGGATATTTTTCGTGACGCCAAAATCTATAACATCTGGAATTTTCCTTACGTCAGTAGGCCAATAAGTAGGCTCCCCACTCGAAATGACATCTAAGCCCATTTTTGAAATTGTATTAAACAACGCTCTACCTCTAGGTGTAACAAGACGCGAGCCCCAGTACGTATGTTTTGCATTGTAGTCACCAGCTGCCACGAAACAAGATCCAAGCGATTTGTAGAACTTCTCATACTGATCTTCGGTAACTGAAAATCTGGGAGGTGAGTAAATTGAAGATATTACGAAATTCGCACAAAAATTTTCTACGAAAATATTCGTAGCTTGCATATATTCTTCACTAACGTTCTCAAGGATATAGTGCTGGAGTCTTGACTTAATTAGAATTGCTGATCCACCGCATGCTCTCCCTCTCGGGTCCTTTGAATCATATAGAGTGTAACCATTTATTTTAAGGCAGCTTCTCGAAGTCAACTGAGTCTCAGAGACAAACATTATATCAATATTTTTTTCCATGAGGAAGTGTTCAAGTTCATTTTTATGTTGGCGAATGCCGTTTGCGTTCCAGAAACATAGTTTTAACGTGTTCATGGTTTGTTGACTAATGCTTGAAGCAGAGTATTCTGCATTCTCAGCATTTCTTGCATCATGCTAGTCATATTTGTTGTAAAGTTGCTTATAGTTAGCACCAGATTCTCAATAGTAGCTTCAAAACGACTAAAGTTAAAGCTAGAGTTAGCATTTGTTGAATTACTTGGCGGTGGAACATTTTGTGTGGGAATAGAACTAGTCTTAGCAGCATCTGCATACGATACACGTGAAGTAACTAGTTGGCTAGTTTGAGGAAGAGTGGCGGAGTAAACATTTGCTGATTGAACTGGAGCTAATTTAGGTTTTTGACCCATAGCCTCTGTAGTTAGCGGTGTGATTACCTCCACAATTACTGCATTTTTTTTCTGCTTGTACTTTTGGCTTGGTACAGTTACCAGTACCATGCAATTCACCGCAGATAACACAAACTGTAGGTAATTTGCAGTAAGTTTTTGTGTGGCCATATTCTTGGCAATTATGGCACTGTACGGGACCTGAACGCTTACGTGGCTCTTCAACTGTGATTTTTCGGTGTAAACGGTATTTTAGACTATAAATTGGGTGCGTCTCGTTTTTTTTTAACTGTATATCATTCGGCTCCAGTTCAACACGAAATAGAGGCTGGGGAATCTTCTCTCTATTGATTATATTGGTAAAATTTTTTACCTTAAATCCTTGTTCGATAAGTGCACATTTTACTTCTTCGGGCTCAACATATGAATCTATGCCCTTTAATACTATTTGTAGGCCTTTAGCAGTCTTAAGTTGATATGTGTAAAAATTTGTTTAATTTTTTTCAAACTCACTAACAATTTTTCGGAAATCTTTTTCATCATATATTTGGATTTTAGTTTCATCAATATTACCTCGTTTAATTGGAATAATGTGAAAAGTATTTTCACCAATGGTCGACAGTAGATTTTTTAGAAGCGCTTTAGAATTTTTTTCTCTCAGATAAATAGGTGGTGGCTTAAAAGACTTTTGCGATGATGCAGCTGGCTTGTCGTTTTTGTCTTGCAATAATGAAAAACGATTTTGACGATTGATAGAAGATGTGCTCTTATTCCTAGATATCTTTGGGGCGGATCCAATTTTAGTAGAATTTGGGCTTCGCCCGCGCTTTAAAATAGTTATATATCTGTCCATTCCTACTTGTACCTTTGGTTTTGAACTACTGTTATCTTCAGTGACAACTTGTTTAAGTGATGACCACGAGCCCGAAGCGGATGATATCGCTGAGTTAAGTGTAGAAGTACTAGGCAATAATGTCAACGATTCACTAGTTGGCATTGGACAAAGCGAAGTTGAGAATAAGCTTTAACACGTGTTTTCTTTGCATTGCCAAATGTTCTCTAAATTTATATTTGTCTCAATTAAGTGGAAGAAACGTGGTTTTATTTATAGTTAGAGGTATGTATTAACTAAAAAAATTTTTGTTTGTGACCTGTGCTTAAGTGTTGTAGAAAAAAATAGAGTTAAAGTTGACTATACCACTAACTGCTTGAAAAAAGCCAAAATAAGACTTCCGTGGACCAGAACTTCTGATATTAGTGGGTATTGGGGCTAGAATATTTTTTTTAATTACTATGTTGTCTTGTGATTGTAAAATATCCAAATCATCTGCTACTTTATGCTACTTTACATGATAACATTAACAAGTGAAAAGAATACGAGCTTTTTTGCCAAAAGTGAAAACGAAAAAATCTAAAAGTTTGAAATCGTTCATTTAACAATCGTTTTCATCTAAAATCGGATGCAAGAACACATACTATTAATTTTTATTTTCTAAATTTCAACTTAAACAGGCGTAGGATGTGTTTTAACATCCGAACTCACAAGAAAAAATGTGAAAACGATGTGAAAGCCAGAACACATACAAGTGTCTAATTTATGAAAAAAAAATTGCAACTTTCACAACAAAAAAAAATATAAATATATTTAAAAAAATTTTTTTTTATTTAATATTGCAGCTTAATCTATTTTCAACTAAAAAAATATTACACAAACAAAAAAATTTTTCCCTAAGCGCTATTAATTAAACGCCGCTAGATGAGCCTTTTCGCCCATAAATGAAATAGCTATTTTTGGCCTTATTCAGTCTTCATATACATATTTCAGTTGTTTTCATAACAAAAATGTAATTATAATACACAAAAAAATAACAATACTAATTGCAATAGTAATAACAGATTTTTATTCCGATTCGGAACTACTAGATGAATCTAAAGTGCAAGGTACACAATGTTCTTTGTATAAACTGCTCGTTGTAGCTAGTACGAGCTCACTGTGAGGTGTTTCCTTAACAATTTGGGAAACTTTACTTAATTGCGTTTTGTTGGAACATTCGTCGAACATCTAATCGGGTCTCCTACGATTAGTCAGTGGATCAACTAATAAAAGTTGTCCGTCTAACCACTCCGTGTTGTTTTCTTCAAATTTGTGGCTGATTCTATGGTTGAATTTCCATTTCTGAACCAATTGTCCTATAAAATTTAAATTTTTTTTTGCTTATTACAAGGCTTTCATTAGCATTATACATGTTGATATTAATTTTATTATGAAATATATGACTCTCAACGGCAGAAAATTTTTTAGTAGCCACAGGCTCGTTGCGCCATAGTAAATAAACTTCTAGTCTGAGCACCGACATTGCTCCTAAAAAATGCAATATCATGTAAAGTAGCATAAAGTAGCAGATGACTTGGATATTTTGCAATCACAAGACAACATAGTAATTAAAAAAAATATATTCTAGCCCCAATACCCACTAATATCAGAAGTTCTGGTCCACGGAAATCTTATTTTGGCTTTTTTCAAGCATTTAGTGGTATAGTCAACTTTAACTCTATTTTTTTCTACACTTAAGCACAGGTCACAAACAAAAATTTTTTTAGTTAATACATACCTCTAACTATAAATAAAACCACGTTTCTTCCACTTAATTGAGACAAATGTCAATTTAGAGAACATTTGGCAATGCAAAGAAAACACGTGTTAAAGCTTATTGATGCACCAGCTGAAACATATTTTGTGTTTGACAGCTCACAGCTGTGCAACTAGATCATGGCAATCAAAAAAGAATCGATATATAAGTTCAGTGGTATATTAGTAATAGATTGAGACACAATTTTGGCGCAATTAAACACTTTGAAAATTGAATTAAACGACAGTAGATCGATCATTTCTCCCACAGTGCGATGGTGCAATAATAAGACAATGGGGTTCCATTATAATTTCTTAGTCTGTATTAGGTCTTACTTATCCAATAGAACAGCTCAATTCAGATTGAAGGTTATAGTTCTTTACCTTATCAGCAAATGTCGGGTGTACAGCAGGGTAGTATACTTGACCCTTTATTGTTTAACGTGTTCATTAACGATATTGGTAGTTGTTTTTTTAAATCAAATTATCTATTATACGCTGACGATTTAGAATTATTCTTCTTTGGTGTTGGTCTTGTTTACACACTTCACCGTAATAAATATGTTTCATAGAGAAAAAGCATCTAAACTTTTATATTTCAAGTTAAATATTCCTCTCTTGAGGTGAAGTAAAGTACCTGCTTTAACCTTTTTAATGTTAATTGTACAAGAAGATTGTTTTCTTACCCCCAGTTTTTGACTGGCTAATCAAACTGTAATTATTTTTAAGTTCTAATTAAATACGAAATTGTGTTTTTGAGTGCATAATTAAATAATAATTAAATACTCAACCTTGTGTAATTACCCTGCAGGAAATGGAACTGACACAAGACTAGTCACTAGGGACCAGTCCGAGTTCTAACACTTCCTATGAAGCGGACCAGTCACTTTTACATGGGGATGGCCTAGGATGGGGTTAATTGATACTTTGTATGCACCTTGTGACTTGTCACTGAACTATCCCATAGGGACCTATTCGATGTATAATAATATAAATTATTTATAAATAAAATTTCGACATTTAACTGTAACAATTAATTTTTTTATTGTTACAAATGCAATGACATTTTTTTTAACTTTATTTTTAATCTGAAAATTTTTTGGGATTCGAACCGACAACCTCGTGCATGACAGGCTGGCACACTACCCACTCGACCACAGGGCCAGTCATATTTCAAAAGTATAAATACCATTTAAGCTTAGGTTAATATCTAAGTATAGTTACGGGACTGATCCCAGAGTCACATTGAAGGGAGCAATTAACATTATATTTAAGTCCTGTGTTTGACCACATCGAACATGTTCAGTGCAGTTTACTACAATACTAGACCGAGTCCGAATTAAATTGGCTCAAGATCAAACCGATAAACCACGAAAATGGTCAATATGCCACCATTTAAACGATATGACTTTTTTCACCATACACTACTACGTACTTTTGATAACACCCACATTATCTCCAGTTATAGGACGAGTACATTTGGATCAATTTTCACCAAATTTTCTGCAGGGTAAATACTACTTAAGTTTTATGAACGTACCATATGTTTTTATGCGTGTATGTGTTTATTGAAAACATAGACATGACATCATGTGCTCGGGTTGAAAACATCATGTGGTCGGGTTAAGAAGAATTTCGTTTAAATTTCATAAATATATAACATATACAATACAAACTTACATATTATGGAATAAAGTAATAGAAAAATGTATTATAATGTTCGTTTGATTTCATAAAATGAGTTTTTATGCAATTTTAATTTTCTACATGTTTATAACCTAACTTTTTTGTTTATGCTTAGCAGCTGTTCTTTAGAAGTTTTGGAGTGCTGCCGTACTTTCAACGTAATTTAATAAGAACTTTAATTAACCACTGAAAAAATGAAATCGTATTTAATTACAACTTAATTTTAAATAAAAATTAGCTAATTACGTACTTAATTATTAAGTTAAAAACTGCGGGTTAGGCTTTAATTTGTATACAAGAATACTCAGGGCAATTATGAATAAAATTCCGGGAGAAATTTCTCCCTTTTCCAATTAGAATTTTTTGTTTTCGCTATTACTTGCTAGTAGTTGGAATTGTTCCCCGCGAAAATTTCTCGCGGAATTTTATTCATAATTGCTCTCATTGTTTATTTTTTGAATTGAAATATTCATATGTTCGTTTCGTCTGAATTTGGCGAGTACGAATACGTATACCTATATGTAAAAACGGACGAATATTTGGACATCAAAGAGTACATGCATGTATAATTTATCCGTATAGACAAAACTTTTATTTTTACTATTTTGTTTAATTAGCCAAAATGTATACTTTATATATGTAAAGTTTGAACTGCAGTTTCCTTTTTTCACTTTTTTAATAAATAATTTTTTAATAAGAGTATGAAAACATATATGTATAGAAACCAGTAAGTTTATATGCTTTTATACATATGTTAATGTAAAAATACTCCCTTTTTGATGTAATTTAATAAAAAAAAGATTTTTTGCTATGTCCACTGCCTGAAATAATAAATTTATCAGTAATATCGGCATACCGGTATTTTAAACTCGGTAACGCTATGTGCCGGTAATACCGATACCGAAATAAAAAAAAATACTGATACCGTTACCGATACCGAAATTTAAAAAATAGTTGTACCGATATCAGTTCCGATACCGTTATTTGTTTCGTTTTCCAACCTCGATAAAAATACGTACCTCAAAGAAACTAACGTCACTTTTTGTTTTTATTTTTGCAAATAAAAAGTTGACATTTTGTGTCACGTGAAATTTTAACAAGTTAAAAATAAAAACATATGTATGCAGTTATGTACTCGTACATAAATATATATAAAAGTATAAAAATCTAGTTTTTAGATTAAAATTATATTACAAACCAATTTAATATTTCTTTTCGTATTTCGATTGTGAGGAAAAGACAATTTCAAAAAAAAAATAATTTTTTATGAATAATTGGTTTTTGATTAGAGAAATAGCAATTTAACTTCAAGCAAATGAGATTTTAGCAATAGAGTTTATTTTATAAACATTATTTTTCAATTTCAGATTGTTAGAAAAGCAGGAATTTTTAACAAAAGTAGATAGCTTTGCAGTTCATAACATATTTCAAGCAAAACAACAAGATATTATTCTTTATCTTAAGAATAATAATTTTGAAAAGATACTGAATCAGCTTAAACATATTAATATTATAAGATGGAATAGTCCGTGGGATTCTACTTTTTTCTGGTTCGAAGTAAAATTTAAATTTAAAAAGCTTGACTTAAAACCTTAACTTGCATTATTATTTGTTTATTTTTTTTTTTAATTCAAACTAAAGATGTAATTATAAATACCTGCCAAGCAGTAGCCGCAAGCTGACTCTCCATCGGGATGTTTTTCACGCATATGAATTTCCAAAGTCTCCTGATATTTGTAATGCCAATTGCACTGTGGACATTTCAGGGTTTTGCAAGAATTCCGTGTTGACATTTGCACATTGCTATTCAGGCGTGCAGAGTTCAAAATCATTTCGCATCTACAATTAAAAATATTAAAAATTAGAAAAAATAAATGGAAACACTTCCAAATTTTCAAAAGCTTAAGAATTACAAATATTCAAATTAAATTATGTATGTGTATTAAAATCCAAGAAACGTGCGTGTTAGACAAAGAATTTCAATGAGAAAATAAAGTAAATTAAAAAATTTAAAAGTGCACAACCTTTGGAGAGTACAAAATGTTCTTAAAAGAAAAGTAATTACTTATTGCCCATTTTGCAATGATTATGCTCAGTTCTTTGAAATGTTAATTTGACCACTTGACCGTATAAATGAAGCTAGTCATTCATAAAGAATATATGTATTAAAAAAATATATTTTGCAGACAGATGTTGCTTTGTTGAAATGAAAAAAGCATAGCGATTGAAGAATGTTGAAATTTAATTACACTCAGACAAATAATACTGTAAAATAAAAGCAACATTTTTTCAAAAATAACTGATTCTGACCGTTGGGACTGAGTAAAATGTACACGTGTATCGGCGTCTTGACAGTTAATAAAAAATAAATAAAAAAAATAAAAGACAAGTTGGAGAATTCGATTTATATATTGTCATGGTGTATGGACATGGGGATATAGTTCCCCATGAAACTTCTGAAACTTCCAAATATCTCTGCGTGAACTTCTTTTTGTCGATTTCGTTACCGTTCAACAGGGATATAACGAATTAAAATGTTCTACAAATATCTTTGCAACAGAGGCCTCAAAGTGCAGCAAAGCTCGGAATTCAACTTAAACAGCAGAAATGCAATTCAAGGTGAATTGGTGCTAAAAAGTACCACTAAAACGCTCTAAAGGGTTTCGTTAGTATGAAAGAAATGTTTTATATATAATATAATTTCTATTAATAGCTTTCGTAAACTGTATCAGAAATTTGACCATTACTTATTTCGAAAACTATAGAATAGAGTAAAAATTTCAATGAGTTTTCGTGTGTGTGTCTTGAACAATACACATACTGACACACACTTTATGCAAAATCACACAGCCTGACACACTCTTTATGCAGCTGGAATTGAGGTGGTACGTACCACCTGAACCTGTTTGAGCTGCATTGCATTACACTTGCATATAACTAGCTCACAACAAGGATCCTAATGATTTGTTCGTGAATTTACATAATACGCAGATTTTTTTTATTGAAAAATATATTTTCCTCTATCGTCTATATTTGTGTCTAGTTTTGTTGAGTTATATTCAATTGACCACGAGCTGTAGGATAATTTCCAAATTGATAACAAAACTAGTAACAAACTGGTATGTGATATTTTGATCCTTATATTATTAAATGATACATATTTGGACCAAATGTAATGGAGCTATATAACCTCAGATCTTACTTTACATAAAGAAAACGGATTGCGGCTATCGCTATCCAGTTTTTAGCGAGAGCCGTTGAACAAAAGTTATCTCAAAAAAATTGTGTACAGAAAAAATTTTGTGTTGCTTACTCGTATTCTGCACAAAAATGGTTATATGTATAAAAATTTTCCGAAAAACGCCGCATTTGAAAGTAATGGGACTAAAAGTGTTTATAGTTTTTTTTTTGGTTGAAAAGTCCAGAGAGGAAAATTACTTTTTACTTCCATTAAGTTTTTAGTAAATTCAAAACTTTCAACTTGCAGATACAGAAAAGTTATACGCTATATTTATGTCAATATATCAAGGTAAATAAACACATACATATGCACAGCTGTCTCCAGATTTCGTCAGTTCAAGAGGATCTTATATGTACCAGTTTTCGTACAAATATTAAATGTAATGTTAAAAGCAACATTAAATTTATGAGGACAACATCTCGCCTACTTTTTTCTTCAAAATTGTATATTTGTAGTAGCTCAATACACATATGTTCGAATTTTCGTAGAAATCTCTGTCGTGGAAAAAATACTTTCCAAATCGGTTAATTAGTGACGGAGTTATGACGCTGGTGTTCAACGCACTTGGATCTGCATACTGCATATCAGAAATCTCTGATCTTGATGGTTAGGCCTGGCTGGGTATGGAAGTCTAGCTGTCAGGACCAGCATTTAAATAAAGCGAACGATCTAACAATTTCAGCCAATAGCCCCTTTTAGTGCTAAGTTGATAAACGTAAGAAACCATCATTGAAAGGAGAATTTTCTCCATTTTGCAGTAGCAATAATTGAAATTAATACACAACCATGGTTTCGTTAAGTCTCCTGAATATATGAAAATGTTTTAGAGTTGTGCCACTCTTCCTGTCATAGTCTCATGTTTAGTAAGTGATATATATTTTTTCCAAATAATTATAAATAACAAGTATATATACAAAAAAATCAAAAAATAAACCGACTGCGACCAACTTTGAACCGATAAATATCCTAAATAGTCATTGCAAATGAAAAATCATAAGAGAAACCTAAAAATTACCTGTCGAATGATACCCATTTTGATATAGTTCGCCAACTTTTTATTTTTCTCGCATTTATAAAATGGCATCTGTTGGCGCCATATTAAATTTTGACAGCTGACATATTATATATATATATTCAAGACAAAGCGATTGACGTAGATATGAATCATCAAAATCGGTCCACGCGTTCGGTTTATATAGTGCCCCAAAGGACCACACATACATACATACATAGACTGATAAACACAATACCGTTCTCACATTTAAATGCAGCTCGCCAGGCTACTTCAGGAACCTATTTCAGTTCATCCTGTTGAGTGCAACCTCATTCTGCAATTCTCTTCATTCCATAACTAAGTACATATCTATAATTTCAATTGAACGATTTTTGGCCACGAATAAAGTTTTTTTACTGTAGATGTTATGGCAAGGAACTTTTACTTTTATATAAGGCTGCTAAATTTGTAAACTTGTGTTATTAAAAGTGAGAAAACAGATTTTGAATTTTTTTTTTCATATTTGGAATTAGGAAGTTTTTATGTAACTAATTTTAGTAGGTCTCCCACAGAACGCGCTCAATGATATCAATATGGGCGGTCGTTAAGTAAGCTCTAACCTCACAAGAAGTAAGATAACTTTACTACTAGTGTTTTTCATATGGGATTTTTCCCGGGATCCCGCACATTTTTCCGGAAAGAAATCTCGGGAAATTTGTGCGGGAATTCCCGGGATTTTTTGATTTTTTTATTGCAACATAATTTGTATTACCACATTCCTTGATGAGTGTCGTTATTCATATTCAACAATTCATAAAAGTAAAAAATAGAAATGAGCAAGGAAATAAAAAAAAATTACAAATAATTACAGATTATATTCGCTAAATAGTAGGGTTATTCTGTACTAAAGTCCTGTTTCCAAAGAAGTATGCCCTTAATCAAAAACGATTGTTAAAGTTAAAGTATGCGATAAAACTGGTTTTTCCATACAAAATTCGTTTGTTAAATCAACTTTAAGTTTAACAATGATTTTTTCATAATGGGGATATTTTGTAATATTTTTTTTAATAATACTCGTATAATTTCTTTTTTATAAATTGGTATCTGTGTATTACTATTATATAAAGAACGGAAACGGTATTATGTTTTGACTAATGTGTGTATAAAACGTTATTATTTAATTATAATTTGTTTCTGTTAAAATAAATTAAATTTAAAAATATTTTGTGTTGTTTTGTACTGGGTGGGAATTCCCGGGATTTCCCGGGAAACCGAAAAATCTTTCCCGCTTTCCCGGGAAATGAAAAAGTCCGGGAAAAGAAAAACTCTACTTACTACCAATCACTTTGGAGCATTTAGCGAGTAGGCGCTGATTCCCAGAGTTATTAGGCTCTCCATTTTTAGGCATTTGCGTAATATTAGCAACTTTCCTACACACTGAAAATCCACCGGCATGATACAATCTGCTAAAAGGTAGGTGCTAGCGTTGTGGAACAGTGCTTCAAGGCCAAGAGACTTATTTGTGTTGAGTTCGCACATTTTGCTACACGATAGTAACGGATACTCTTGGATAACTCGGCGAAACTAATATCAATTCTGGTATTAAAGCTACATTTCTATTATTTTTATAAGTGTACAATTGTTTTAAGTTTATCTAGTTGATAGTTTTTTCATTCCTTCTCTTTATTGTTTCAGGCTTGTTGTTCAATACACAACCATTTATTTCATTTAGGAATTTTTTACTTATTTAATTTTTTTCCTAAAGCACTTGAAGAATTTTGCGTTCAAACATTAATTAATCCTTTGATTAACGCACGAATTAGTTTATCAATAGAAACTTTTATATGCCAGCCAATCAAAGAGAAAACAAAAGGGAGCATTCCATTTGAAATTAAAATAAGAAAGGCTTGCAATATTTATTTGAGGGCAGGACAATACAAATAAAAACAAATTTACTTTATGTTGCATAACATTGCGTATGAGAAGGATTTAAGGTAAGAAAATCAAATGGAATTCAAAATCCCACTGGGATCTCTTTTTTTTTTTTTTTTTTTTTTTTGTTAAGCCACAACAAAAAGTTTATATAACATGTTCTTTAACTCAATATTCAATGTAGCTATTGTTCTTCTATGGTACCCTACACAGCAATATGAAAATATTTAAATTGGTTTGGATTTTTTACACATTACACATGTACCTGTATATACATATGTATGTATTTATATATGTATGAGTACTTTTACTGAAACGGAGGCAACACGAAGAGCAAGAATAGCATAAAAAAGTTTTCATAAAACACAAGAACATATGTATGATCCAAATACATACATAGGTTAGTTCTAAAAAGTCGTCCAAACTCAAAGTAATTATGTTAACTAAAGGCATAAAAAGGGGGAAAAACTAAAAGTAACAAAATTTTTAACAAAGGAAAGTGAAGGGAATAAAAATAAAACGGAAAGTCTGATGGTAAATGAGATTGAAAGGAAATAATTTTGGAAGAAACAAACAAAAGGGGTTGTTAGCTAACGAATGAATCAAATTATTTGTCCTTTACGTAGTTGGATAGATATACTTATGTAAATATAGCTAAGACAATATTGGGTGTTTCTTTAGAGGTCATGCTTACTAATGGGCTGACATAAAAGTTAGTAATCATGCCCTGCAGTTCTCTGCGCTATGCGCACATATGGAAGGGATTCTGCATTTTAACAGTATTTGCCCATAGTATCTTTTTCCCAATTACTGCAGAACACACAAAATTTTAATATGCCAGGCTTTTCTTATATGTATTATAAATAAATAAAATAATAAATAGTTTTTAGACTTACTTCATTTGTTAACCGATCTCAAAAATTATTTGTTTTTACTGAGATGGCAGTCTGCTTAAAAACTGCACATGGTCTCTCCTATTAAAATTTAAAATTACTAAATAAAATTTATTTCGAAATCTTGTAACGCCACAATCACATGTTTAAAAAAGTAGGTGGGGCAACATCCATTAAAATGTATTATATGTTTTCATGTATAGGGTGTCTCAAAAGGAAGTTTAAATTAAGTGGATCTATTAAAGAATAAGTAAGGACTTTAGCGAAATTGGAATTGTTTTTTTAATAACATTCTCCAAATATCAAATTTCTTTTGAAGGCAAACGAACGCACTGAATATGCTTACATTTCGAGCTAGTTGTAGTAAATTAGGGGCAGATCTGCTTACACTGTGTGTAATTTCTTAAGTCATGGAAATATAAACATATATGGACATCACTACGTGATAAAAGACCAAAAAGAAACCAAACCCGTGTCTCCCAGTTTTGCCCCAATTCATGCATATTGAAATTGTCACTTGCCAATGTTGTGAGCGAATTATGGTAGCACTTTTTCATAAATTTCTCCGCTGAGCTCTCGTTGACGTCGCGCTGTGTAATGTCTCGATGTGAGCGTCGCACAGAGGAGTATTTGAGCCAAACAGCTGGCCAAAAAGGCAAAAATTAATTTTAAAAAATGTTAAGAACTAAGTACGCAGTTCGATACACACAAAATTTTACATATTGTAAATGTTGAAGACTTTAAGTTGTGATTTGTAGCTCTGAGACACTGCTAAAGTCAAGAAAGTGAAGAAAATTACATGCGTGTTTAATGTTTTTTTTTTTTTGGTTTTAACATGATTATATGATATTTTTTTTTTGACTGAAAGATTTTATAAAAATCTATTTTTAGTATTAAAACAAAAACAAATATCTCGAATATTAATGTTGAAATAATTCGTTTAAAAATTAAAACGATTTAATTGTTTGCAAACAAAAAATTAGAAGAAGGATTTTAAAGTGAACTCAGTTACATTTAGAATTATGTTTTATACTCGTGCCATAAAAACTCATAAGTTTAATTTTTATGATATTACGGCATTTATTTAATATATACAATATTTTTGCAAATAGAATTTTTGTCACCGCCCACAAAAGGAAGCGGGTATGGAAATATCATCTTACGGTCTCATGGGTCCAAGTTTAGGATTTTGAACCTTCGCTGATGTTAAAAGTTGCATTTGCTAAACAAAAGTATGACAAAATTTAAGAAAAAAATTTTAATTTTTCAGATGTGGAACTATTTCCTCTGAGGGAAACTTTTTTCCCCTTTGTCCGATTTTGTTGTTTTCAAGGTTTAACAACCTGCCACTATGAGACATATTTCTGCCAAGTTTCATTAATCTAGGGGCACTCAATAATTTTTCACAAGCAATATAAACTAAAAAAAAGAGTATTTTGGCTTAAATACTCCTCTGTGCGCTTTTATATTGTGTGCTACGTCCCTTGATACGTGTGCTGAGCTTTGCCTGTGCTGCTGCGGTCGGTGCGTGATCGCGTGAGTTGTTTGTTGAGATCTTGGGTACATTTTTGTAGTCGATTGTTTCCTTGAATTTTAAACGGTTTGCTATCTATTGACCTGAACAAGGGAAAAAAGGTAAACAAAATCTAATTTTTTTAAGTTTTTGCGACTTTGATCTTGAAGATAAAGTTTTTTTGATTTCATATGTTGACAATTGTTGTTCTTCATGACAAGAGCTACAACTTTGCCACAGAGAATAAATCAAAATTCCAAACGGTTTGCGGGATATGAGCCTGAGAAAATGGTCAGGTTTTGCAAAAATTACACCGAGGCCCAAAATCTTTGGGGGCCCATAAAAAAAGTGCATGACATGGGGCAAAACTGGGAGACACGGGTATTTTTTTTTTTGTCTTTTATCACGTAGTGGTGTCCGTATATGGTTATATTTTTCGTGTTGCACTGTGTTTTTTAAGTACGTGCCCGGTTTACGAAAACAAGCCTCTGGCCAGCATCATAGGTCTTACATTTTTGGAGCAATTGAATTTGGTAGGGATCCAGCTCTAGGTCTTTATGCAGAATGTGGTATAATGACGATATGTGCGCATTTAAAATTCCTGCACGCTTCATAAATGAAAGGTTAGGATTGTCAAGAACAGCTTAATTAATACCTTCCAAGTTTTCTCTTCAAACGGCGTATCACTTGAGTAAGAAAAACCTTTAATGTTGCAGAATCTTCCACTATCACTTTTATAAACATCTCGCGATCACAATGCGTAGAGCTGTCGCGAGAAATAATAAGTAGCAACGCATCAAGTCGGTCACTATAACTTTTTTCAATAAAACTCTGAAACGGTTAATGCGATTTTAATAAATTAAACACTTCAAGTCAAACTAAAATTATATTTTTCGATTTTCAACGGTTTCGGAGTTATTCAGATATTAATGGCTAAAAACCCCTTTTTAATACAAAATTAAATTTTAAATTAAATTTTTGTCTTCAAAAATTCATAAAAAAATCGAAACGGCAAGCATTGATTATTTTTGTTGTTGATCGGAAAGCTAGATATGCTGGGAATAAAATAAGTCATAAGTAATGTAAATCTGTGCAAAAGTTTTGATTTTATTCTCAATTAAAGCAGGTATCCCAGTTTGGCAAATATTTAAAAAATTTATTATTTGACAAATACAAATAAATAATAATATTTTTGAAGCCTCAAATGGTTTTTGAAAGTCTGTGTATATGACAAGAGGTTTGTGACTGTTCAAAATATGTGATTGAAATCTTCTGATGATTTGGCAAAGCACCAATGAAATGCATATAGACAATGCTTAACCAGCAGCAAATAAATTTCAATTGTGTGATACAATTTATCCGTAATACACTTGCACCTTCCGGTTCAATTGCAAAGCCATACCAAGTAAAGGAGTTAGTTATTATTTTGTAATTCCTCGAATTAGGAAATAAAGTAACAATAAGAATAAATGCAGCGTTTAAAAACGTCTCATTGGTGCATTTTCGCTCATTTCATCAAAGAACGTCATAACTTAAAAAGGTAAAGGTGTTTTGTTCTTAGCTATAGCTTGAAGAAAATAGGGCCATTTAAAAGATATCATGTCTGTTTTAGATATATTCCGTTGAATCCTGTTTCTTTGATGCAGTACACTCCCAACCGACGAGACCGATTTTAATTTGGTTTTTCATTTGAAAGGTGACTTGATCTTATATCTTCTAGTCTATATTTGCAGAAAATCGATCTAGTCGATTGGAAGTTCTCATAAATTTTATATATATTAATTTACTATTTTCTTTAAAGCGATTCTGTTACTTCAATATTATTAGTGGGACATAGGGTTCTTAACTTATATTACAGTGTAACAACTGGGGTTTTTTAAATTCTTAATTTTTGTTATTAATATTTTTAAGTTTGTTATTAAAATTATTTATTTTTCTGTAATGAATTATTTTTTGTTTAATCTAATGCTGAGGCAGAGCTGTAAATGAATCATTCCTTTTTGATTTTAATTCGTTACGAATTATCTAAATTTTGAATTAATTCTTTGCACAACAGAAAAGAATTGACTGAAATTTGAATCAATTCAAACGAATAAGGCAGAAATGAATTTCAACTCATGATGTGAATTGATTTTGAATTCAATCAAATGAATTAGAACAATAAACAATTGAATTCAAATAATCTAGTAATGAATTGCTTTTTTTACATATATTTATTTATCAGAAATAATTTCTTAGTCAGGCTTAAGTTCAGTAATTTAAATTCTTACCGAATGAAATATTTTTATTAATTAATGTGAGTTTTTAAAGAAGAGAAGAAAAATTAAACTAGACTAGACTATTAGCTGGGGGAAATACCGATATATTTCTGTGCAGCCACGCACTTCATCAGCACCCATGTCTATCTACTGGGGTAGAGATTATTATTAACATCAGCTATTTAACTTAAATTTTTTATGAAATGGAATATGAGAATTGATTGTGTATACAATTATTGATTTACCTCAAATGTCTCACTATATTTATTTATTGTATCTTCAAAAATGAAGTAACAATAAGTATTCAAATCTTAAATCTAAATATAATTATTAGGTCCAACCAGTGTCGGACATAGACTAATAGCGATTTCTTTTCTGACAAATATGTTGCATATATCGTCGCTGTTTTAACTAACTATCCGACCTAACTGACATTTTTTTTAAAATTAGTTAATTCCTCTACTAGACTTTATAAGTCATAATACACATTGTCTGCAATTTTCATAACTGTAATCATTTCTTTTCTGCCTATATCAGTAAAAAGATTTCTGATGCAGCCATAAGAATGAATGTATAAAACAACCATAAAAACTCCTCTTCAATTTTTAAAATTATAGTTAGGTCAGTTAGTTAAAACAGCGACGATATGTTATATGTTTAACGCTTCTGTGTTGTTCAATTTCTTTTCTGAATATGTTGCATCAAAAACATGTAAATATGTTACATATTTTACCCTAACTTTATTCAAGGTGTACATACTGCCATTTTTTCCAACAGTGGCAACAAAGGTTTTATTTTGCATGTCATATCTATTATTTTGTAAAAAGATTTTTAAAAAAATTTATTATAAATATATACTTATTTAAATATTGTGACTGTTTTAATTTCTTTTAACGTAATGTGATGTCAATGTGTGTTTAAAAATCATAATAGTGTGCGCAAAAACTCTCATATAGCCTTAAAAATCGCTAATGAAGTACATTAATGATAAAATGTAACCGTTGTAAATAAGAGCGACTAATTTTGTTCGATTGTAATAACAGAATATGATGGTGTTTCTAGGTAACATTTAAAAATGTCACATATATAGTGTAACATATTTTCTTCAGAAAAGAAATCGCCATAAGTGATAGTAATTAATAATACATGAGTCGTGCTAAGCAGAAATATATTTTCAAACAGTTTCATCTGGAGCATTGAGTATTAGAGCACTTGTGTCCCTCTTTTTTAAGCGGATGTGTCCAGTAAAGTTCAAGATATTACGAGCAAGGGGATGAGGATGTGACTCGAGTTTTGTTAGACATTTGCCTGCGTATTTTGAAATTTCTTCAGTCACTAGTATTATATTTAAATCACCAAGTAAATTTTAGTTTCTTGTGTACCATGAAGCCGATGTTATCAACCGTAAAATTTTATTTAGCCTTCGTTGAATTTTCTCTACATTTTGCTCACCTTAAAATTTTTATTTTCTAATACATATATTTATTTATTGTATCTTCAAATATGAACTAACAATAAGTATTCAAATCTTAAATCTAAAATATTTAATTACGCCCGTACAGTGTTGGACATAAAATTATTGATTGTTATTAATAATACATAAGTCGTGATAAGCAAAAACAAAAGTATTTTCAAGCATTTTCCTCTGAACTGTTGAGTATTAGAGCCCTTGTGTCCCTCTTTCTTAAGCGGAATTTCCAGTAAAATTCAAGATATTACGAGCAAGCGGATTAGGATCAGACTCGAGTTCTGTAAGATATTTGCCTTTTTTTTGGCAATTTCTTCAGTTACTTGTGGCATATTCAAATCACGATGTAAATTTGAATTTCTTATGTACCATGAAGCCGATGTTATTAACCGTAAAATTTTGTTTTGCCTTCGTTAAATTTTTTCTGTATTTAAAGCTGAAGCAGTACCCTATAGCTGAATTCTGTAGCACCATATATGTTTTAAAAGCGACTTGTATATTAAAAGTTTACAATCTAGACTGAGGGCTGAATTTCTACCAATCAGCCACTGTATCTGAGTTAGTTTAAGTTTCATTTGCGTTAGCTTAGAGTCAATGTGGTGTTTCCATGTGAGCCTTCGATCAAGATGTATACCAAGCTATTTCACATGTAAATTTTAAGGAACAATTTGATTGTTAATTGTAATGGGGGAACAAGTGTCTTTTCTTAGGGTAAATGTTACCTGAGGACACTTCTGTTCGTTTACCTTTATTTTCCATATGTTTAACCATAGTTCTAGCTGAGTAATATGTTGCTGAAGATATTGGGAAGCCTCGTGAGGGGTTTCGTGCATACTAAGGCAGGCTGTATCATCGGCAAATGTAGATGTGTGAATATTACTGCTCAAGGCAATCATGTACAAAACTGGCCCCAGTGGCACACCGGATGAGATTGTTTCAGGCGTACTCATAAAGTCTCCTTCCACAACAGTGAACTTCCGGGCAATAATGTAACTTTCCAAAAGATTTAGAATGTTTATTGGTAGGTAAGTCTTTAATTTTAAAATTATCACACACCACACTTTATCAACTGCCTGAGAATCGTTAATAAACAGCGCAGAGCAATACTTTTTTTCTTCAAAAGTTTTTCTTATAAATTGAACCAATCTATGAGTTTGTTAAATGGTGCTATGCTGACTTCTAAAATCAAATTGATGGTGCGGTATGCACTCATTATCAGTTAGAGAAAATTCAATGAATTGCTAATTATTTTTTCTAATACATTTGAATTAATTTAAAATCAATTCAATTGAAAATGAATTGCAATTCACTTTAACAAACTCATTTTAGTTGATAACGAATTGCAGCTCATTCTACAAATTCATTTGAATTGCAAGCAAATTGGGATTAATTTCTGTCTAATTATTTTGAATTGATTAAAATTTCATTAAATTCTTTTTTGTTGTGAAAAGAATTAATTCAAAATTTAGCTAAATCGTAACGAATTAAAATAAAAAAAGGAATGATTCATTTACAGCTCTGGTATACACTATGGCATTTTATGACATCACAATAGTGTGTTTAGTGGCAACCTTTGTCATTTCCGATATTTTTCCTTGTGTGGCATTGCGTTCCGTATAAAACATTTAATGTGAACGGCATTGCACACATTTTGAAAATGGCAATACAATAAATGCCAGATGTGTACTCGGCATAATACGCACGCGTGTCGTTTTTTGCCAACTTTTTTAAAATTATTCGAATACATTTTTCTATTCTTTGATAGTTCGAATATTCGAACAAAAGTTCAAGAAAAAAGTATTGAAACTGCATTCGAACAAATATAAAACATGAATACTTAAGACCGTTTCACTCTATAATACAAGTATTAATACTTTTGTGGAAAATGCAACTCTGACATGTTGAGTTGTTATTGTCTTTTGAAATTTTCGTCAAAAGTATTAATACTTGTATTATAGTGTGGAACGTCCTTTGGCAATACTAGTGTATACTCAAAAAAAGGTGAAAATATTATACTAAATGTTGGTATTATGTGTAAAATTACGTGTTTTTACTTGTTTTGTTTTTGATGTTGAGAAAAAGCTTTTTGTCTTCTGTGAAATAGAACTTAGGCCGAGTTTAAATTTGTGTTACGTTGCGCTTTTTTGGGCACATGGCACACATATATACACCCGGCCTTACGTTATTCGAATTTCTTCGAGGAATTAATTCATGAATTATATATGTGTATGAAATTAATTAAATGCTCAGGCTTCACGTCAGCCGCTTGCAGCTACGCAAATAATTGCTTAAGCTTAAGACGATTGGCAGATATTACAATATTGTCAGATCTGGCAACGTGCTGACAATGTACTGGCAATCAAAAATTGTCAGCACAAGGTAGATTGTCAGTCCACTCGGTTGTATCAAATTTCTCTGAAAATCTCACAATTTATTGCCTGGCGGTTGCATGACAATAAATTCATCTGAGAAAATCGTTAGTCAAAAAATTGTCAGTTCACACGGTTGTCATATACAGACACCACACACAGTGGACCAAAACACAGAAGAACGCTGATGAGGAAGGTTTAGTGGCCTTCGGAAACGGCTGGCTGCTCTGTTCAACTATGTGTTGTTGTCAGAATATTTACAAATAACTTTGATGTTATTTGTTCATTAATAATTATCACATGTAATTTGGCTTAAAAAGCGATACGAACATTAGCCTGTTCAATTCATAAGAATATAGAAACAAATACAGTTTCGATTTTATTTCATGTTTCAGTAAGTGCTGCCATGCTCAAAAATGCTTTGAACTTTTACACTGAAAAAAAAATACTAATGAAAATGAATAGAACACGTAGGTCTAAGGCCTAAGTCATACGAGGATTTGAAAATCTTGTTTTATTTTCAATTCTCTTTGAAAGTTACTTCCAAAAACATTTTAAATTCGTACGATGATTTTTTCCATGTTTCTAGTTTTGACATTTTTTCCTCCAAAAATCATATCAGTGTTGTTGTTCGAAATTCTACAATTTTTGAGAAATTATCTTATAATACAAATCTAACAAACAGCTATATTTGAGATTTCTCCACTAATGGAGTAATTTCTTTAATTATTAAATCATTGTTTAATTGATGCCCATTTTGTATTTCCTATTTGCCTGCCATTAGCAGTGTTGGTAGACAATTTTTTCTAGAAATCGTCAAATTTTAAAAATAAAATCGTCAAAATCGTCACAATTTTCAAAAAGAATCGTCGAAAAATCGTCATTCAAGAATTATCCGTTTTATTGAACAACAATACATCATATTAGAAATCAAAGATAATTTTATGTAACAAAAAACAATTCATCGACTTTATTGTCAAAGATAAAAACTATAGGGTGAAATTAAAGCAAAAAATTCAGAATTTATAATAGTGTGTAACAATTTTTAAATAAAACTAGATTCAAAATAAAACATGTAACATTCCGAAGAGTTACACTTGTAATAATTTTTTGAAAACATAATGATTTCAAGGGTTTCTGTTTCCAGTAAATTTTAGATATCGGTTTTGCTTTCTCATTCGTAATGCTAAAAAAGCACACATGCATACACAAAACTATGCATGAAAAATATGAACTGAAAAATAAGACTTGCATTGTATGAACGCCGATGAAAGTTCAAAGAAGAAAAAGTGATAAGCTTAGCAATAAGACTTGGCTAATGTGAACTGGGACTTAGACACAAGATTTGGAAAAACTTTTTAGTAAAGGAATAATTTCAGAGTCCATGTTTAAAATAACTGAAGCTGTAATTAAATTAAAATGTTTAAAAATTGTGTTATCGAAATCAAATCTCTTTTCTGCAAGGACTTGTTGGCATATTTATGTTACTTAATACTTATTTCAACAAATCGTGAAAATATGAGGAATATTGGAAACAAAATCGTCAATCGTCATTTTGGGAAATTTGTTATAAAAAATTGTCAAAATGACGTAAAATCGTCAAATCTAACAACACTGGCCATTAGATCAGTGATAACCACTCCATAGCCTCGCGAGGCAGTCAGTTTCATAGCACAGTTTCAGTCAGTTTCATAGCACAATTGTGGTAGGTAAAATCACACACATTCTCAGCGATGCCAACTTAGCTATTTTGGAGCTAGATTTAGCTCTTTTTGATTGCTTCTAACTCGAAATTTTTCCCTTTAGCTCTTTTTTTAAAAAAAGAGCTAACACTGCTCTTTTCAATTTTAAAAACGGCACTTTTAGCACTTTTCGCATCTTATAGTAAATTTTCTCGTTTTTACCCTATTGTTTCGTATTTGAGGCATTTACATTTTTGGTAAATATGTTTTGTTGCAAATGCTGATACCTTTTTTGAAACTATGTAAGATATATTTATGTATTTAGTGTGTTCGTTTCTGAATAATTAGAAAATTTTTGACAAATACTTACTGCCAAAAATATAGGAAAGCTTGGGAATCAAATTCCTCGTTTAAAAAATGGATTAAACAAACAAAAGTTCCATGTAAAGCTTTGTACAAATGTTGCAAATTAATTATGAGAGCGAAATATTTTGATTTAGTTCGCCGTTCGGAGACTCGAAAGCATAAAAAATGTATGGCTCCACTTAACGATATTGTGCTATCCTAGCCAGATATATCAGAAGTTCCAACACAAACGCAAATTGCGCAAGCAAATCTTGCATTATATGCTGCAGTACATACACCGTTTTTAGCAATGGATCTTTTCTTACTATTATTTTTATTAATGTTAAAAAATCTTGAAGTACAAATTGAATAATAAATACATTCATAGATTTAAAACGGAAAAATCTCAAATTTTTAAATTTAGCTCTTTTTGACTACTCGCTTGGCTCGTTTTGCCTCTGAATTGTTGGCATCACTGCACATTCTTATTCTCTTTCATTTATTCGTCCATGAGACAGCGACGTGAACACATGCGTAGCGGGTGTATTAGTTTGTTTGCAGATACAGTGAAAGAAAAGAAGTGGTATGCGAAAAATATTCTATGATCACCAATGATCTTCGCGATATTTAATGTGTTTGATGTTGTAAAACGTTTGAGGAAAGAAATTAATATGTATTTAAAAGACATTTTGACTTTTTTGGAGCAGTTTCACTAAACTGCACTTTCTATTTAAACTTTAAAGACCAATAACTCGGGAAATATGGCCTGCAGCATAAGTTTTTTTGATTAAGTTTTTTTTCTTATTTTTCACACTACTATCTGATAAGCTATTTAAAAATTCTTTTTTTGAGATTTTTCAGAGTTTCCTATGAAAAGTTCAAAGCCCTATAACTCGTAAAATATGGGTCGCCTCCAACTTTTTTATTTAAGTTTTTCTTTTGATTTTTTAATTTCCTATCTGGAAGATTATTTCAATCTGTCTGTGTCTGGGGCTCTCATATAAATAACCAAAGAGGGAAAATAATCGAAAACTTTATATTTCAATCGCAATTCATTATTTTAAATAATGAAA
The DNA here is from genome assembly GCA_944452675.1 of Tachina lurida. Lineage (NCBI taxonomy): Eukaryota > Metazoa > Arthropoda > Insecta > Diptera > Tachinidae > Tachina > Tachina lurida. Next base: position 3,680,573 of record OX101757.1, on the reverse strand, counting down.
ATCCAACTCACTTGAGCACGCATGGATCCTTTTCACATATTGACCTCACATTTTGCACTTCTGCTTTAGCAGCTATAGCTGATTGGAAAACCGATGAAAACCTTAACGGAAGCGATCATTTTCCAATAATAACGTCGTTGAGTTTTCAACGAAAAGTTATTGACATGCAACCACAACCCAAATTTGTAATACATAAGGCTAACTGGTCTAAGTTTCAGAATATCTGTAAAAACCAACAAGCACTAATACAAACAAAGAAGAAGTGAATATTCGCAAGAGCATAATACAAGCCGCAAATCTAGCAATACCACAATCATGTCCCAATATGTCTCTTCGAAGAGTACCCTGGTGCAATCAAGATCTAGAGAAGAATTATTTTAAAATAAACATAAATAATGAAAATCTCCTTAATTTTAAGAAGTTAAACGCATAACTTAAGCGAGAGATAAAAAAGCCAAGTACAATTCTCTACAACATATAGCTTCAAGTATCAATCCGACTACCCCAATAGAACGATTGTGGAAAAATATCAATAACCTTTCTGGTTACAAGTCCTCCCATAATATTCACAGCTTGCAAACTCATAACAAATCATTAACTACAGACAAAAACGAGATAGCAAATATTTTATGTAAGTTCTGGTCCGATAAAGCTTCAGACATGAACTTTCCACAACAATTTCAAAGACACAAATATATTTCTAGCGCCAACGCAGTTATAACAACGACACCTTCGCCCATAGGTGTGGTAATTGAAAATAATATAACTTTTACAGAACTGACATCAGCACTTAACAGTCTGAAAGGGAACACTCCAGGTATCGACAGGATTTCGTATTCAATGTTAAAGCAGTTACCAAATATTATGAAACAAAAAGTTCTTGACCATTTTAATAACATATTTAAAAGTCATATACCACAACAATACAAAACAAGCAAAATAGTTCCAATACTAACTAAATCCAAGATCTAATAAAACATTGCCAGATTCATACAGACCAATTTCACTAAACCCATGCCTGTCAAAAGTTCTCGACAAAATTATAGCAAACAGGCTATGGTGGCTTGTATCGACCAACAACCTTCTCCATAGTCGACAGTTCGGTTTTAAGAAAGGCAAATCAACAATTGATTCTCTACTTCACGTAGATTATCAAATTGCGAACAGCCTTTCCTTAAAAAAACATACCACAATAATATCTTTAGACTTCGAGAAAGCTTTCGACAAAATAGGTATACACGTAGTTATCGATCAACTTATTTCATTGCTAGTTGGCCCAAGAACTATAAACTATATAAAAAAAATGTATGCCTAACAGGAAAATAATAGTTAGGTTAGGTAAATACTTTTCGAAGCATATGCCCATTGAAAATGGGATCCCTCAGGGATCGCCACTATCGGTAGTAGTATTCCTTATCGCTTATAACAAACTGTGTCTAAAAATAGCTCTTTTTAAGGAACTAGATTATATCGCATATGCAGATGATTTCCACCTTTTAATCAGACTTGGTAAAGAAAAAACTCCAACCATCAACCTACAAAACAAATTTAATACAATTCAAGAATGGTGTAACTACTCTGGGGCAATTCTATCAAGCTCTAAATGCAAAAGTCTTCATATATGCAGGAAAAAACATTGTATTAATACAATATTGTGCAACAATAACCCTTAATCGAAGATCGATAACTTACGACTTCTCGGACTATATATAAACAAAAGATATAACTGGAAAACTCAAATAGAACATTTATCTACATCTTTAACAAAGCAGCTAAATAAACATTATCAAATCTCTATCAAGTCCTAAGTTGAACTGCAACACTTTTACTCTACTATCGATTGTTAAAACGCTTTTGCTATCGAAAATTAACTATGACTTACCATTTAAGAAATTTATTAATCGACATATTGTCAAAAGTATTTTAATTTGAAATTTATTTGCTGGTGGTTCAGCGATGTCTATATGCATTTCATTGTTGCTGTAACAAATCGTCAGTAGACTTCAACCACAAATCTTGAACAGTCACAAACCTCTTATCTTATGTACAGACTTTCAAAAACTATTTGAGAATTCACAAATAATAATATTTTTGAAAATCACAAAAGAAAAATAAGCATAGTAGGCTTAGAAACTTATACAAGGTGTAGAAAAATAGAATAGATTCATATCGAATATAAATTATTTGCTGGGTTTTGTATAAGTTTCTAAGCCTACTATGCTTATTTTTCTTTTGTGATTTTCAAAAATATTATTATTTGTGAATTCTCAAATAGTTTTTGAAAGTCTGTACATAAGATAAGAGGTTTGTGACTGTTCAAGATTTGTGGTTGAAGTCTACTGACGATTTGTTACAGCAACAATGAAATGCATATAGACATCGCTGAACCACCAGCAAATAAATTTCAAATTACTATGACTTACCTTTCTTTGCCAACGCACCAGTTTCACTACTCAGAAAAATTAAAGCAAAAATATCTTCAGCTATACGCTTTGGACTCGGTGCTTTTCGCACTACACTTATGTATGTATATCGATTATGTTATTTCAATGTAATATGCCTCCACTAGAACAGCAGCATGATATAGCGATATCTCGGATAATCAAGTCTATATACAATAATCAGGATACGCCTCTCAACAAAATAATATCAATAATAATCATATCAAAAAAAAATTCCAAAGATACCATCGGTTTTATACAAAGCTATTGAAATCGCAAACAAATTTGACTTACCATTACAAAGAACCTATCAAATACCAAAACATAACCCTGAATGGTATTTCAACCAAATCATGCATAAACACAGTTCTTAGCAGCTATCCAAAAGCTACATCCCATCCGGCGACTTTCAGTAGAATATTTAAAGAAATTCTTCACAAAAATAACAATTATCGCTTCATATACACTGACGCTTCCAAAAAAAGTAATATAATTAGTTATGCTATAACTACAAATAATACTATCATTAAAACTGCAATACTCCCTGATTACACATCTATATTTACAGCAGAAATAATAGTCATTCTAGAAGCTGTCAAAATTGTTAGAAAAAACCCGAATACTATGCAATTTGCATAAAGTCAATATCTAGCACCGTGTATTAGAAACATTCTCATCAATAAATACCCAAAGATGGTTTTATTTTTTACGCCAGGACATTGTGGAATCGAAGGCAACGAATTTTCTGATGAAACAGCAAATGAGGCTTTCAGATCTCCACTTACTTCATCGGAGAACTTTAAAATAAAAGATATAAACAAATTCACAAAGCTAAAACTTGGTGAAAATAGCAAATTATTTAGCTTAACATCTAACAGGTACAAAATAAAAAATTGTGGAAAAGTAAAACCATTGAAAATTCTCTGAAAAACAAAACTAATAAAATCAATAGAAGAGATTTAATTAAATTTGAGAGACTTCGTCTAGGTCACTCCAGAATATCTCATGGTCAATTAATTAAAATATCAACTCCACCAGTATGTAATTGCAACACTCCATCATCTGATATCCTCATTTGCTGCCCAAAATTTTCAAGACATCGTAATCAAATATTTTCAACCCTAACAAACCCCCTACAACTTATTCCCAATCCAACTCTTGAATCCATTCTGAAAATTATATTTTTCTTAAAGGAATGTAACTTAAGTAGCATTGTATAACTTTAATAATATCCTTATAAAATACTTTTTTTCAATTCGTATAGCCTAAGGTCCTGTAACCATGGCCGTTTTATCATTAGTTTATAATTTGCAATTATCTCCTAATGTTATAAATAAATAAATAAATAAAATAATTCAACTTGAGCTGTTAAAAAACCAAAACAATCTATAGGTAATTGAGCTATATTGTCAACACGAAAGCCATTCTCTGGATGCACAAATATCCATTCAGTGCTTAAGTTTATTTTTATTTAAAAGTTCTTTAACTTTGTTAATATAAATATAGTATTCGACAGCATTAAACCACGCTCCCCATCTAGTTACCATAGGCTGTGGGGAATTCGTATCCCTGAATATTTTTCTTTAAAGGCTGCAAAAACACTTTCTATTCACATGAAATTAATACGGAATCGGTAAAAGCGCACAAAAAAAATATTACACAAACATTTTGTGTTTAAAAGAGCTTTTATCCCATGCTTTTTTATTTTATTTTTTGTATTAAATTTTTGAAATGAATTCAGTTTTAATCCCAGTTGAAATTGTTTTAGTTGTCCTCTTTTTGTTCTTACACAGTTGTAAGAATTGCAAAAATACTTTGCAACTAATCAAAAAACACCAAAATTAGTTTTATAGCATGAAAAAATTAAAAAATATCTTAAAAATATATATTTATAATGAAATATGCAAAAATATGTATTTATTTGAAAGTATGCAAAAATATGCACTAACAAATCGATGCTATTTTGTCGCAAATTTATTGATTCGCAAAGATATTTTATTTACGTTGATCTACAACCAACGACAGAAAACATGTATTTACATGAAAATGCTTTCCCTAGTAATTATTAATTGTCGCTTATCTCGAATGAGTGAGTTTTCAAACTTAGTAAAATATTAGCATATTACAGCACACTTACGGCCTGGCCCACGATGTCACGAGAAATCGTTCCATCGACAACTTGTATTGCAAACAACAACAAATTTTCTAAAGTTATTGTTGTTTGCAATACAAGTTGTCGATCGAACGATTTCTAGTGACATCGTGGACCAGGCCATTACACTTGAGTAGATGGGACATTCCCTCCCATACAGGCTAATATTGCAAAAAAATTAAAACGACTTTAAATAAAAGCACAGTTTTTATTTCTATTATCTTGGGTTCATTTTGCTATATTTTTTGCGGGTTTTTACGGTACGAACATACTGCCTTTGAGTAATGGGGTATACCTGGTGAAAATATTAGGTAGGTACATAAAAAAAATTCTGACGTGATGGAATATATATTTTAATATTTTTTCTAAAGCGTAGTATCTAATACACATCTGAATTGCTCACTAATTTTTTAAGGGGAAAACCATCGTGGGGTTGTAGAATTAATCGATTTGTTAATTAAAAAAATCAACGCATATTCACTTCCCACCATCAGAATACGAATCTCAGCTAACTTAAAGATTTTCTTATGAGTTTTATGTTTATTGCGAGGGTAAATAAGAGATTTTAAACTTACCGGGGACACTCGACCCCTAATGGTCGACCGTTGATATGATCTGAGCAGGCGCCAATGGTAAAACTTGCTGCACTGCCAGGATTGTTGAGCGGCGATGTATTGAGAGAGACATTGAGACCCGTGGGCAAGTTGGTGGCATTTAGCGAGTGGTTTGGCGACATGGAAAGTTGATTTGCAGCTGTTAGGAGACCGAGACCGGCTGCGGCTGCAGCCGCTGCGGCAGCTGCTGCTATACCAGAATTCGTGGGCGAACGTTGCGGTGTTACTTGAGGCGATGGCTTAAAGTTTTGATGAGCTTCTAACATTTCGCACGTCTTGCAGTCGATTCCCTTATAGTCGGGGTGTTCTGGACACATGTTTATCATTGAGGAAGTGCTTGGAACTGTTGAAACTGTTGAAGGATTGAGATAAGCTTCAATTTGATTTAATGAATGTGAGGTGAGTTGTTTTTGATGCTGTTGCTGTTGTGCAGCAACCAGTTGATGTTGAAGGAACTTACTTATTAACTTAACACTATTAGTATTTTGTTCAGAATTTAAAGCGGCCAATGAGGCGTGCAAGGAACTTGTTTGAGTGACTGAGGCATTTGAGGCTGTAGCAGGTAACGAAAATGTATTCGCCATTTGTTGAGACCAGCTCATGTTATCATTTTCGAAGTTTTTTTGTTGACAATTTTCGTCAGTTGTTATTGCTCCTCGACCAGCTGTGAGTCGCTGTAAATGCTGTTGCAAGAAATCACTCATTATGCTAGTATTGAGACTTTGCGAGGTGGAGGAGGACTGGTGAAGCATTGTTATATGATGCGATTTTGGACTTAGATTTGAAGAATGCATAGTGATGTCTTCTGTCTGAGGATCAATGGAGTTGTTGTTGGAATTATCATTATTATGCTTATGAATATTTACTAAATTATCAGTACTAATAGCATCTGTAGCTAAATTTCCAGTAGACGCTGATAAGTCTACTCCAGCAGTCAGGGATGATAATGATGTAGTTGGAGGCGGCGGCGTTGATGATGATGATAATGATGCTGATGTTACTGTTGTGGCTATTGATGTTACTGCTGTTTCTATTGTTGCTGCCAATGAAGAGGAGGTGGATAGAGAGGTGGCCAAGGTCGTAGAAGTTAGAGTAGTTGAGGTGGCTAAAGTGGGTCTGGCTGAATCACTAATGCAATAGTTGTTAGTCTTTGTTTTATCTAAATTTAAGGAACCTAAAGTATTTGTATTAGTAGTTACGGTACTAAATTTCTCTAGTGATGGATTGGCTGGAGTTTTTAATGTTTGCGTTGTACTTTCATACATGCTTTGGGATTTTTGATCGTCATCATGGTGAGATGACGCTCCTGCAACGTTGACCGACACATCATTTGTTGCAATAGAAATTGTGGTGCTGGTGGTAGTAATTATGTTGTTGTTAGTTGTGCAGCAGGGAGATAATGACGAAGTAGATGATGAGGAGGATGGTGAAGTGTTAGAACTTGCAGATGACGTTGATGACAAAGAGGAAGTATTCGAAGTAACAGAACTGACAGTTGTAACAGCGGCTGGTGTTTGTTTTTGTTGTTTTGTTGTGTTCGTTGAGTTCGCTGTGTCATTTTCCAGCTGTGTTTCCACACCACTGAACTCTTCACTAGCTGGTGAGCCAATCATGGGTGGTGCATCAACATCTACAGGTTCTAAGAACGATATCTGAGGACTTTCGTCCATATTTCTTTGTATAATGGCACTGGAGTATTCACGTTGCATTAATAAGTGTTTTTCTAAGTCTTGCAAGTCTAGCCCGTGTTCGGTGTTTGCATGCAAACTAAATGATTTGGTAACGCCAAATGAAAGCTTGCAAATAAAACACATTAAAATTGGATTTTGTATTTTAAAAGGATTGTTGTCCTGTCGCAATTGTATGTTGGCATCGTTTGCGCTCACAACACGAAATGTATGGATTTTTGGATTTGTTACTTTTTGATGATGTTTTTGTTCCTGTGCCAGCTCTTGGTCCTGGCTCAGTCCCTCTTTAAACGATATTAAAGAAGACGAAGAAGAACTACTTGCTACTAATGCTCCTGTTGAAGATTTTGCCGCGGTTGCATGTGATGCTGTTGTATCTTTTGCCACACTTAAATTAAAATTTAAACAAGCTTTTGTCGATGTTTTCGTTGTTTGAAATGCTGAAGCTGAAGTTTTCTCATTGGTAACCGAAATAGCTGCAACTAAACGAATACAAAATTACTATAAATTATTGTCAATATCGGCCTGTTCATATGGAGTAAAATCAAAATAAAAAGATAATATAGTGAAGTTTGGTTATGTTGGACACCGGATGTAATGAAGAATAAATTATTCGGTTCCAACAGTGTTATAACCAAACTACATTACAATATACAATTCAAAATATGTTTTTTTATAAAGGTACAGATTTATTTATTTTTCTTATTTGTTTAAAATTTGTGAAGAAATAACAACAGCCAAGTAATAAAATAAAATTGTAATTTATAATTAAAAAAAAAACAATTAAATAAAAACATTACTAACCACTTAAAGAATTATTGCTTAAACTCGATAATGTTGCATTTTCTGCATCAATTATGTATGAGCTGCCATCGATGTTACAAACGATTTTGCCTGTAAAACTTTCAACATCAGATGTGGACATTGGTGAGCTGTCATCAGTATAAATGTTCTGAAAGGGAGAAAAGGTATAAAGATTAATTATGGTTGAAAATGTGAATGATAAGATTAAATTAAATTGGACATAAAAAAGGAAGTTTACAAGTTGCTCTCAGAATTTGGTCGGCCGGTCTCAATGAAAATTTCTCCACGAAACGTTGTTTTTTTTAATTTTATTTAAGAAAATTACATTTCCATAAGACTTAATATATGTATTTAACAGTACTGTTGATACAATGCCAGGTTTTTACACCCTTTACCAAAAATGTTAAAGGGTATATATAGGTTTGTCATTCCGTGTGTAATTTCCATAATATTCATATGCGATCCATAAAATGTATATATTCTGGGTCCTTGTGAATAGGGAAGACGAATAAGCGATGTCCGTCTGTCCGTCCGTCCGTCCGTCTGGTGTACGTGAAATCGGTTTTCCGAAGCTCCCCGAAAAGCTAGAGACTTCGTTCTTGGACTGGTCAGATATGGTCCAACTTAGATTGGTATTAAAAATCAGCAAAATCGAGCAGAAGGTTTCAGAACTGGAAACTGAAACTTGATTTTGCCATATAAAAGTAACTACCGAAAACAAATTGTTATTTTTTTTAATAAATAAACTTATTTTACACTTCAATACGACTAAAATTGCTATTTTAAATTAAAAAAATATAATAAAAAATTAAAAAGACGTTTGCAGGGTTGTAAAACCTTAACTTTTTTAAAATATGTAAAATTAACTATGTCTAAAACTATGTCTCTGTCACAGGGTATTTTCTCGAGAACCGTAAGAGCTACAGGCCTGAAATTTGGACATAGTGTGTAGAACTTTGGCCGCTACAACAGCAAATACACGCGAATTGGAAATTAAAGGGTGTTCCAAAACGAGCAACGAAAAATATTAAAATCCCATGTAATATACATACAATTGTATGTATATACACTTGAAATTTGTAAGGTTAGTGTATTTTTATACAGACTACAAAAATTAACACTAAAATTTCAAAAAATTTCAATTAAAGGGTGATCCATCAGTTAATGCAATAATTATACACTTGAAATTTGTAAGGTTAGTGTATTTTTATACAGACTACAAAAATTAACACTAAAATTTCAAAAAATTTCAATTAAAGGGTGTTCCATCAGTTAATGCAATTTTGACTATGCAATTTTGACAACTTACTGTATCTTGGAAACCGTAACAGCAAAACTCTTGAAATTTTCAAAAACAGTAAAACTAAAAAATCAAAGAATTATAAAATCGGCAAACCGAAAAAAATCGCCAAAAACAAAAAAAAAATCGACAAAACGAAAAAAAGCACCAAATAAAAAACAATTTCTAAAGACTAAAATAAATCGCGAAAAACCGGAAAAATTGCTTAAATGAAAAAAACCGCCAAAATAAAAGAAAATCGCTGAAATAAAAAAAATCGCCAAAATGAAAAAAATCTCCAAAACGAAAAAAAAACCAAACAAAACAAAAAAATTGCCAAAATGAAAACAAAACCCCAAAACAGGAAAAAATCGCCAAAATGAAACAAAACCCATAAACAGACAAAAATCGCCAAAATGAAAAAAAAATCGCCAAAATTAAAAAAAATTGGCTAAATGAAAAATATCGCCAAAACGAAAAAACTCCAAAAAACAGAAAAAAGCGCAAAAATGAAAAAACCAAAAAAAAACAGAAAAAAATCGCCAAAATGAAAAAACCCCCTAAACAGGAAAAAATCGCCTAAATGAAAAAAAAACCTAAAAACATAAACAAATCGCCAAAAAGAAAAAAAAACCTCCAAAAACAGAAAAAAATCGCCAAAACGAGAAAAAAACTACAAAACTGAAAAAATCGTTTAAACTGAAAAAAACTTCAAAAAAGCAAAAAAGCCACATTAAAAAATGCTCAAAACAGAATGTACGGAACCCTTCGTTCGTGAGTCAAAGTCGCAATTTACTGAATTTTTTAATATTAGAGGAATTAAATAAAACTAAGTTTTTTCTTATTTAGTTTTTGCTTTGTTCACTTAACATATTTTATGTATTTTTTAAAGAACTAGATTGGTATCAATTTTTTTTTTTTTTTTTTTTTTTTTTTCATATACATATTTATTTATTGTATCTTCAAAAATGAACTAACAATAAGTAATCAAATCTTAAATCTAAATATAATTATTAGGCCCGACCAATATCGGACATAAGCTTAGTGATAGTTATAAATAATACATAAGTAGTGATAATCAAAAAGAAGTATTTTTAAGCAGTCCCATCTGGAGTGTTGGGTATAAGAGCCCTTGTGTCCCTCTTTTTTAAGCGGATGTGTCCAGTAAAGCTCAAAATATTACGGGCAAGCGGATTAGGATGTGACTCGAGTTTAGTTAAATATTTGCCTGCGTATTTTGCAATTTCTTCACTCACTAGTGGCATATTTAAATCACGATGAATATTTGAGTTTTTAACGTACCATGGAGCAGATGTTATCAAACGTAAAATTTTGTTTTGCCTTCGTTGGATTCTCTCGACATTTGAAGCTGAAGCAGTGCCCCACAGCTGAATTCCATAGCACCATATTGGCTTCAAAAGCGACTTGTATATCAAGAGTTTGCACTCTAGGCTGAGTGTTGAATTTCTGCCAATTAACCAATATATTTGAGTCAATTTAAGTTTCATTTGGGTTAACTTAGAGTCAATGTGATATTTCCATGTAAGCCTTCGATCAAGGTGTATGCCAAGGTATTTGACTTGAGAATGTTGAGGAATATTTTGATTGTTGATTCGAATGGGGGAACAGGTATCTTTTCTTAGGGTAAACGTTATATGAACACACTTTTGTTCATTTACTTTTATTCTCCATAAATTCAACCATATTTCAAGCTTGGTAATGTGTGCTTGGAGATTGCGGGATGCCTCATCAGGGTTTTTGTGAATACTCATACAGGCTGTATCATCGGCAAATGTAGAAGTGTGTATGTTATTGCTCACAGGCATATCACAAGTATATATTAGATACAAGACTGGCCCCAGAATACTACCCTGTGGCACACCAGAAGATATAGACTCGGGTACACTCATGAAGTCTCCTTCCACAACGGCAAACTTCCTATCAACAATATAACTTTCCAAAAGCTTTTGTATGTTTATTGGTAGGTATGTCTTCAATTTTAAAACTAGGCCTTCGTGCCATACTTTATCAAATGCCTGAGAAACATCAATAAAAAGGGCAGAACAATACTTTTTTTCTTCAAATGTCCTCCTTACAACTTGAACCAATCTATGCGTTTGCTCAATAGTGCTATGCTGACTTCTAAAGCCAAATTGATGGTCCGGGATGCACCCACTATCAGCTAAAATTGTGGACAATTTAGTCATGAGCAGCTTTTCGAAAAGCTTTGAAATTGTTGAAAGTAAGCTTATAGGCCTATATGACTCAGCCTTGGTAAGATCTTTGCCTGGCTTTGGAATCATTTTAATCTTGGCAAGTTTCCAGTTATGTGGAAAATACTGCATTCGTAAAATGGCATTAAAAATAAATAGCAAAATTCTTATTGCAATATGAGGCAAGTTCATCAGCATCTTGTTACTAATGCCATCAATACCTGGAGCTTTCTTAGGGTCGAGTTCAGCAACTATTTTTTGTAGTTCATGCATCTTAAACCTTAAGGGACGAGGGGGTAGAGAGACTACACTCGGTAAATCGGCAGCACCCGTACATGAATTGGGAGTGAATACAGATTTTAAATGCTCAGAAAATAAGTTACCTTTCTCACTATCGCTTCTTGCCCAGCCTCCAGTCGAAGTACGCAATGGTGATTTGAGATCAACGGGTCTTTTAAGATTTCTAGTAGCGCGCCATAAAGAGTAATTAGATGTTGACGTTACATCAAGACCTTCTAAGTACTTTTCCAGTAATGCAGTCTTTTCCGACGATAGCAGCTCTTTGAGTCGTTTAGTACATTCTTTAAGTCTGATTTTATTTAGGGGTGATCGGTGTTGTTGCCATTCTCTTCTAGCTCTCCTTTTTTCACATACGAGACGTTCAATATCCGTAGAATAAATTCTATTAAAGCCAGTCTGCGGGTAGGAAGTAGTGGCATGTTCAGCAGCCTGTTTAATATATTCGGTAAGATTGGCAATATTAAGTTCAATATCATCAGGTGATCTTAGCTGAATGTTTTCTACGCAGTGACTACTAATATATTTCTTGAATCCTAGCCAGTTGACCCTATTAATCGTTTTCGCATATGAGTTAGTTAAATCACTCCTTAGTGGGTTGAAAATTGTAACTATTGTGGGAGAGTGATCGGAGGACAGATCTACAGAGCCCTCTACGTGAATTAAGTCCCTATGGATATTTTTCGTGACGCCAAAATCTATAACATCTGGAATTTTTCTTACGTCAGTAGGCCAGTAAGTAGGCTCCCCACTCGAAATGACATCTAAGCCCATTTTTGAAATTGTATTAAACAACGCTCTACCTCTAGGTGTAACAAGACGCGAGCCCCAGTACGTATGTTTTGCATTGTAGTCACCAGCTGCCACGAAACAAGATCCAAGCGATTTGTAGAACTTCTCATACTGATCTTCGGTAACTGAAAATCTGGGAGGTGAGTAAATTGATGATATCACGAAATTCGAACAAAAATTTTCTACGAAAATATTCGTAGCTTGCATATATTCTTCACTAACGTTCTCAAGGATATAGTGCTTGAGTCTTGACTTAATTAGAATTGCTGATCCACCGCATGCTCTCCCTCTCGGGTCCTTTGAATCATATAGAGTGTAACCATTTATCTTAAAGCAGCTTCTCGAAGTCAAGTGAGTCTCAGAGACCATCATTATATCAATATTTTTTTCCGTGAGGAAGTGCTCAAGTTCATTTTTATGTTGGCGAATGCCGTTTGCGTTCCAGAAACATAATTTTAACGTGTTCATGGTTTGTTGACTAATGCTTGAAGCAGAGTATTCTGCATTCTCAGCATTTCTTGCATCATGCTAGTCATATTTGTTGTAAAGTTGTTTATAGTTAGCACCAGATTCTCAATAGTAGCTTCAAGACGACTAAAGTTAAAGCTAGAGTTTGCATTCGTTGAATTACTTGGCGGTGGAACATTTTGTGTGGGAATAGAACTAGTCTTAGCAGCATCGGCATACGATACACGTGAAGTTACTAGTTGGCTAGTTTGAGGAAGAGTGGCGGAGTAAACATTTGCTGATTGAACTGGAGCTAATTTAGGTTTTTGACCCATAGCCTCTGTAGTTAGCGGTGTGATTACCTCCACAATTACTGCATTTTTTTTCTGCTTGTACTTTTGGCTTGGTACAGTTAGCAGTACCATGCAATTCACCGCAGATAACACAAACAGTAGGTAATTTGCAGTAGGTTTTTGTGTGGCCATATTCTTGGCAATTATGGCACTGTACGGGACCTGAACGCTTACGTGGCTCTTCAACTGTGATTTTTCGGTGTAAAAGGTATTTTAGACTATAAATTGGGTGCGTCTCATTTTTTTTTAACTGTATATCATTCGGCTCCAGTTCAACACGAAATAGAGGCTGGGGAATCTTCTCTCTATTGATTATATTGGTAACATTTTTTACCTTAAATCCTTGTTCGATAAGTGCACATTTTACTTCTTCAGGCTCAACATATGAATCTATGCCCTTTAATACTATTTGTAGGCCTTTAGCACTCTTAAGTTGATATGTATAAAAATTTGTTTTATTTTTTTCAAACTCACTAACAATTTTTCGGAAATCTTTTTCATCATATATTTGGATTTTAGTTTCATCAATATTACCTCGTTTAATTGGAATGATGTGAAAAGTATTTTCACCAATGGTCGACAGTAGATTTTTTAGAAGCGCGTTTGAATTTTTTTCTCTCAGATAAATAGGTGGTGGCTTGAAAGACTTTTGCGATGATGCGGCGGGCTTGTCGTTTTTGTCTTGCAATAATGAAAAACGATTTTGACGATTGATAGAAGATGTGCTGTTATCCCTAGACATCTTTGGGGCGGATCCAATTTTAGTAGAATTTGGGCTTCGCCCGCGCTTTAAAATGGTTATATATCTGTCCATTCCTACTTGTACCTTTGGTTTTGTACTACTGTTGTCTTCAGTAACAACTTGTTTAATTGTTGACCACGAGTCGGAAGCGGATGATATCGCTGAGTTAAATGTAGAAGTACTAGGCAATAATGTCAACGATTCACTAGTTGGCATTGGACAAAGCGAAGTTGATCGCTGACGAAACTGTGGTTTTGTCGTTAGAAAAAGTCTATTATCAGATTTTTGATTTTTATTAAGAGCTTCAGAACTCACAGCAAGATTATTATCAGATTTTTTATTTTTATTGTTATCATTATGAACATCAAAACTCACAGTAAAATAGGCATTTCTGCCGTTAGAACTCACTTCACTATTTTTTTCCTCTGGGGTACTCATAAAGAGTATTCCTCAAGGGTATTTTGTATGTTTTTTTGTTTACGGTTTTTTTTTGTTTTTGTTATTTCTATATGTAAAAATATTATCAAAGCAAAAAAATGCTTATTTATCAAAGTTAATATGTACTACGAATATTTTTTGTATGCTTTATTTTTTGTTTAGTTTGTATATAAGAAAAATTCCGCTATTACGTCTGTTCACTATGAAGGTACAACGAGAACTGAGATTGGTATCAATAAAAAGAAAAGTCGAAAATTATGACTCCAGGGTTGAAAAACTTGCACTTTTTGTGTTATGTAAAATTAAATAGGTCTAAAAATTTTTTTCTTTTCCTTTATAAATTTAATATATTTTATGCTTCTGAAAGAAAAGTTTGGCGTATAAAATTTTAAAAATGAAAATTACAGCTCCAAAGATGGAAACTTTGATTTTTTTTTAATATTAAAGTATAAAATTAATATTTTTATTTCTTTGTTCACTTAACACCCTTTATTAATTTTTTAAATCAGAAAAATCTAAAAGGTTGTTTCCAGGGTTGGTAAATTTATTGTTTTTTACAAAAGTAACTAGTTGACCTAGTTAGTTCTATCTTTTTGTTTACAAGTTTTGTATACTTTATGACCTAGAATGAAATAGTTTGGCATAGAAATTAGCAAAAATAAAAGACATAGCTCCAGAGCTGGAAAACTTAATTTTTTCTGGTATTTTATATACCAGAAAAAATTATTACTAATTATTTCTTTGGTAATTAAATATATTCTATATTTTATAAAGATATAAATTAGTATCTATTAAGAAACAGAAAACTCAGAAATCTGGTTCCAGGTTTGGAGATTGAAAAAATTTTCGGTAAAAAAATAACCAAAAATATTTTTTTTTTTTCAGTTAAACAGATTTCATGTTTTAGGAAAATCATTACTCAAGATTTTCTATACATGTTTAATTTTTTATGGATATCTAATCTAATTGAAGTATAAACGAAGATTTGTACTTATTGTGCTCTCAGTATAATAACTATTAATTTTTAGTAAATGGAGATAAAACTAAAATTTATAGCTAAAGATATATTAAAGGACATGCTCCGTTTAATTTTCCTGATAACTTTCCTTTCTGCTGAAAAAATTTCAAAAAAATCCTGTACCATTTGCAATGGGAACTTTAAATCAAGACACTAAGCAGTTTCGCAACATCAATGATTATTAAATACGGGAAAATATAAAACAAGTTAGTTTAGTTGGTATGGAGGTGCAATACTAAGAATATTTTAGAGTTATTAATAAGCAGCACGGTTTTTGAACATCTCGAGAGCAAGTAAACAAGCCCCAATTTTTTGGTATTGTATTGACGTGTCGTCGATGTTGACTGAAATAAGAGTGAATGTAAAATATATCTTAACCACAGAGTGTAGAGTAAAATATTCGACAATTGCTAATATCGAAAATAAAATAATTGAATCAAATTCTTTAATCGAGAAATACTCACAAAACAAATGTGTATATATGTATGTGTCTGTATACTATATATATGTACGTACGTTGGTAAAGGGTATATAAGATTCGGCACAGCCGAATATAGCACTCTTACTTGTTTCGGCATAGGTTCGATGCTAAGAAAATCAGCAATAAATTGTATTGAAAATTAATTTAGTAAGAAACTTGAAAAAAAATTAAACGGACTTTATGCACTAAAAAGTTAAAAATAACAAAAGTCTTATTATTATGTGCGTTAACCTTTTAAATTATTTGCAGTCTGTGCCAAGAAGAAATAGCATCTAGGAGACTTACTAATCTTAAGTAATCCCCACAAAAGTTTAGAAACGATAGCTTTTGTATTTTGTATTTTTATTTTGGGGGAGATACACCTCATCATGGCTGTGCACTTTATCGTTAGACAATCACTTGAATTGAACACACACAATATTGTAATTTACAAGATTTTGACTATTTTGTATTATATAGAAAAAGTGAAAGAAATTGTTGATATTTTAGTAAACAGTTTGTATAATTCTATAACCGCCCTCGTTTTTGTTACAGAGATGAAAGTGAAAAGTGAACAAAATATCACGGTGTATTCGAGCATAAAATTATAAAACTACATATTATCATTAGTATAAATGCCGTATCAATTTAGTGTTCACAATACAGTAAAGGAAATAAATAAAAAGGCATGAAGTAGTTGAATATTTAGGAATTATAAATCGTTAACAACTTTTGAAGATTTTCAAAATTTGTTCATATGTATATATTTTTAACCATCTTCGTGAAAATGTCAAAGGACATATTGTATTTCCTTTATTACAATAATTATTATTGTTGTTATTATCGGTATCAACTAGTGTTGTCATTCGAACAAAAACTGTTCGAATATTCGAATAACTTTTTATAATTTTTGTTCGAACGAACAAAAATTTTCAATTTAGAATAAAAAATTATTCGAATCATTTTTGTAGCATATTCGAACAATTTCCTTAACTACTTTGTATAAGAAGGATTCAAGGTTAAGTAATCAAATTACTTCAAATTATAAATACTTGTTTGTATGTACGTACATATATGTTCGCTAAACGCATCTTTTGTTTTCTTGCTGGGAGAAGATAATGCTTTTTTAATGGAATTAGAAGATGTCTCACAATTCCTGATAAAGAGCTTAGAAAAAATAACTGTTTTCCTCTAATCAAAAGCCTTAAGAATCGAATTATTGAACGACGTATTAAATGGCTTAATATTGTTCCCTATCTCTCCTGTCCAATACTTACTTTTTAAAATACGCCACAAAAAGCGAAGTATTTGCGTACATACTTTGTTTTCATTGTTATTTTGTGACCAAAATATTACAAATAATCTTAAGTGCAATGAAGTATTAGATGACATTTCTAAAGCAACTGATAATACTATTTTATTAACTGATCTAAAAAATTTTATGAATATATAAGAAATTTATTTAAATTATTTGGAAACATCAAAGAAAACATTGCACAAACTGCATATACTTTTTAATGCTATTTTGGTGCTTTTTTTCGTTTTGGCGTTTTTTTTTGTTTTGGCGATTTTATAATTTTGGGATTTTTTTGTTTTACCGTTTTTGAAAATTTCAAAAAGTTTCTCTTTCGGTTTCCAAGATACAGCAAGTTGTTAAAATTACATAGTCAAAATTACATTAACTGATAGTACACCCTTTAATTAAAATGTGTTTAAATTTTAGTGTTAATTGTTGCAGTCTGTATAAAAATACACTAACCTTACAAATTTCAAGTGTATATACATACATACATACAATTGTATGTATATTACATTTGATTTTAACATTTTTCGTTGCTCGTTTTGGAACACCCTTTAATTTCCAACTCTCATGTATTTGTTGTTGTAAAATGTATTCGTTGTTGCAAAGGTCTACACACTGTGTCCAAATTTCAAACCCGTAGCTCTTACGGTTCTCGAGAAAATACCCTGTGACAGACGGACGGACAGACGGACAGCGTAGCGAAAACAATAGGGTTTCTTTTCACCTTTGGTGTACGAAACCCTAAAAAAAGAATCATCTGCAAAAAGTGCGAATATCTGGGGTTTTTTAATGATTTTTTAAAATAAATCAGTGACATATTAAATAAAATACGTTTGTAAATGTGTGTAAATATCTATACTTTTTAACTAATTTCGTCTCGGTTTTTAACCCCCAAATCATTTTTTCAGATTTATAAATTTGTAGTGTGTGTCTGTTATGAATTTGTAGTGGGTGTCTGTGTATCCGTTTGTATGTACGAGTCCATGTACAGACCAAAAGGCTGGACCGATTTAGATTTTGTTTTTTATGTTTGTAAGGTGACTTGATCGAGAGTGTTCTTAGCTATGTTTTAATAAAATCAATCCAGCCATTTAGAAGATATTACATCTTTTTTAAATATATTCTGTTGAATCTGTGTGTCTTTGATGACGTCGCTCCCAAACGGATTGACCGATTTTAATTTGGATTTCGTTTGAAAGGTGACGTGATCGTATATCTTCTAATCTATGAAGAAAATCGGTCTTGCCGATTGGAAGTAATCATACATTTTAAATAGTTTTTAATTTTGTTAATTAATTTGTTATTAATGTTTTTATTTATTAATATTTTTTGTTATTAAAATTATTTGTTTTTTAATATAAACCATTTACGTTCAAAAGTAAAAATCTCGTCCATACCTTTAAAAGGACTGAAGAAACCAAAAATTTCAGTTTCTGGCCCTTAGCGCCAATCCCGCGATGTCGCCAACGTTCGACTTGTCGCACACTTACATTGAAAACAAAAACAAATTTTAATATTTTGTTGTTGTTTCAAATGTAAGTGTGCGAGAAGTCGAACGTTGTCGAGATCGTGGGATTGGCCCCATGCCTAAAAACTTTTAAAAATCTTTGCTTTGTATATGGTCTATGAAACAAGATCAAACAATTTTATTCGAAATAATAATATTTTTCAGAAATACAAAACTATGTAACATCCAGTTTAGAGAAGACGGCTTGTAGATAATATAAAGTTTTAACGTTTTTAAGATTTCGTGCACCATATTGTTTCGCTACGATGTCCGTCTGTCTGTCTATCTATCACAGGCTGTTTCCTCGAGAACCGTAAAAGCTACGAATCTGAAATACATATGTATATGACAGTAAAAAATTACAGGCAATTATATAACGTTACACTAATAAAGAAAGGCTCTAGCTCATTTTTTCGGTTTTTAATAAAAAAAAATTATACTAATACACGTGCAGGTCGTTTTTAGGGTTCCGTACACCAAAGGTGAAAATGGAACCCTATTGTTTTCGTTACGCTGTCCGTCTGTCCGTCCGTCCGTCTGTCCGTCACAGGGTATTTTCTCGAGAACCGTAAGAGCTACGGACCTGAAATTTGGACACAGTGTGTAGACCCTTGGTCGCTACAACAACAAATACATGAGAGTTGGAAATTAAAGGGTGTGCCAAAACGAGCAACGAAAAATGTTAAAATCCCATGTAATATATTTACATACAATTGTATGTATATACACTTGAAATTTGTAAAGGTAGTGAATTTTTATACACACTACAACAATTAACACTAAAATTTAAAAAATTTTAATTAAAGGGTGTAATGTAATTTCGACTATGTAATTTTGATAACTTGCTGTATCTTGGAAACCGTAAGAACAAACTTCTTGAAATTTTCAAAACCGGTAAATCAAAAAAATCTCAAAATTATAAAATCGCCAAACCGAAAAAAATCGCCAAAATCAAAAAAAAAATCGCCAAAACGAAAAAAAGCACCAAATTAAAAAAAATTCTAAATCGAAAATAAATCGCAAAAAACCGGAAAAATCACCAAAATAAAAAAATCGCCAAAATGAAAAAAAATCGCCAAAATTAAAAAATCGCCAAAATTAAAAAAATCGCCAAAATGAAAAAAAATTGCCAAAATAAAAAAAATCACCAAAATGAAAAAAATCGCCAGAATGAAAAAAATTGCCAATATTAAAAAAAAAAATCGCCAAAACGAGAAAAAAACGAAAAATAATCAAAACAAAATTATTTCAGCTGAAAAAGCGTAAAAAAATGTATTAGAAAAAATGCTCAAAGCCCAACATACGGAACCCTTCGTGCGCGAGTCAAAGTCGCACTTTACTGAATTTATTTACAAAATTTTTTCAAATTATTCGAATACATTTTTATATTCTTTGTTCGTTCGAATATTCGAACAAAAGTTCAAAATTATTTGTATGTTCGAACAAGAAAAAAAATCATGGAATTTCATTCGAACAAATATAAAAGATGAATAATTAACAACACTAGTATCAACCCCTTTTAAATTTATTTTTACATGTTCCTGTTTGCTGTAGAATGAGGTGTATTATGATTGGGCTTGTTGCATGTATTAAAAAATTCGCAAGTATTTATTTGCATGTCAGCAATTACAATGATCATTGTCAGTGCACGTACTTATTCATTATTTATTTGTTTTCTTTTCTAGAAACACTCCGCGCAATAATAATAATAACTACATACCGCAAATATTTTATGATGATAAATAAGTTAGACCTCATCCCATTGCCATTGCCTAAAAAATTTAAATCAAATGCAGTGGAAAAAAATTAAATTAAATTAAAACAATTAAAAAAACAGATGGGAAAATCTATTGAACGAACTTTCGGGTTCGGTGTTAGAATTTTTACCGAACTTTGCCGGACGCCACACTTTTTTAGATAATTAGATATTTACTGTCATGTGTTTATACGAAAACAATACATTATTCGGCATTAGGGGCAGGTCACATATTACGTAACGCTGTTTTCCCCAAAATTTTGACCCCCTCCTCCCCGATAACAAATCGTAACAAAACTAAGAACCCCCACTTGCCAAAAATAAGATAACAATAAGTCAAAAAAGTTTAAATAGTTTAAAAAGTTTTTATTTAAAAAATTTAAATTTAATTCATTTGTTAGACTAGTACAGTGCGTAGACAAAAATGAAATAAGCTTACTTGTGAACGTACTTATACACATGTACTCCAAATATTGGCAAAACTATTTTTTAAATTTCTTCTCAAGTGTCCTCAAACTCCAAAAGTTATGGTTTAATGGAGAGCTTATTCCTAAACTGTATGTATGTATTAGTGACACGTATTCGAATTCTCAACTATTCGGCCATTTTTAGATTGAATAAATCCAAAACGAAATTTAAATGAATGGCATACAAATATTAGTTTGTAATAATTAAAAAAAAAAATAAATTTATTTCTATTTTTTGCTATGCGTTTTTTCCGCCAAATAGTCTGCTATAGTATTTGAAAAACCAAGATGAGAATTGGCATTTAGCCTCACAGTCACTTTCACTAGTGTCTATAAGTAAAATCATCGTGTATTTCAGAGATGCGCATGTTTTTAATTTCGGTATTTTTACTTTCATCTAATACTTTGTGTTTGAGGCCCTATGCTCCTTATAAGGAGCTTGAAGATGACTCTATTTGGCCAACTTTAAATAAATCTAAAATTTGCGTGAAACTAAAAAAAATTTATATCTTAGATCAATAATGGTTGTCGTGGTGAAAAATATTTAATTTTCTAAAAGTGAAGTTCTGAACAGAATCACACGATTGTTGTTAAATGTAAATTATATTTATTGTATCCTATTTTTACGATAAAGCTTCATTAAATTAATCACACGTTTTTTCAAAAACTTTTTAATCTCAATCTTTATTTTCTGAGTTGCCACATTTCTCCAAATCTTAGAAACGTTAACGTCAACATTATTGGATAACATTGCCAGTGTTGACCTACTACACCACTCCCCCCTTCAATGACGTTTTCAGCTGGAAATGGACATACTTACTGGGTAATTTTATTTCTCTACCTCGACGGCTGGTGCGTATATGTTCCGGATGCTCTAAAGATTTGTTTGTTTCATTAGACACCATAGGCTAGGGTTTTTATCGCTTAATTTATAAAAAGAGGACAGCAGAGGGGAAAAAATCCGAACATTTGCTTAAAAAGGTAGGACTTAAAAATAAAACGAGATTGATTTTTTTTCCAATAATATTCACCCTTATCGTGAACAGTTTTTCCCTCGAAATATTTTCTCTTTTCCCTAAATTGCAATCGGGAACAATTTTTCCCTATATATGTGTTTTTTTTATTCCACTTGTCGTGAATATTTTTCATGGGGATTTTTTAAATTTTCCCTTGTTTTTCCCTCGTTTTACCCAACAGCATTATCGATGCTTTTTTAAATTAAATTGTACCTACATAAATAGTTATTTACACATTTAACAATATTTGCATACATAAACGCACAGGCACCTCAAATATAAAAGTGCAACCGTTTATAAAATATTTATACCGCCATTAAATACATTTTCATTGTGTAGTTAAAATGTATTATTTGTCCATAAAATAAAGATTTTGAACTCTCGCTTAAAGCTACGTACTATATTATTCTGTCCATTTTTACTCAACTCCATCGATATTTCAAATAAATCTTAATAATTCTACGTCTTAAAATAACATATCACAACCCTCATGAAGAGTGTTATTTATAAGTAAACTGGACATCCAATACCAATTATTTCCCTTTTTAGTTTAGCTTTTAATATATACCATTTTTGAAGCAATGCAAAAGCGAAAAAAATTCCTTAAAAGTAGGACTTTCCCGGATGCTAATTTTTTCCGAGGACAGAGATCCCAAAAAGAGGACAGTGTCCGGGAAAAATAGGACGGATAACAACCCTACAACAGGCTGGTCTTCTTTAGTATTTTCGGATGCTTTCACCGTACCTTCATCGAGCAAGGACGGTTCCTGGTTTGTTTTGAGAGGCTGAGTAAGAAAATTCTGAAGCTCCTCATTATCCAAATATGCTGGTTTGACTCTATCAATACTGACTTTATTGAGTTTATTGCCTATTCTTATCGTAAAGGTTTTGTTATTTCTGGCCGTGACCTAAAAGGGACAATCATATGGCGGTTTCAAGGACATTCTTTCCGTGTCATGTCTTAAAAATATATGTGAACATCTTGAAAGGTCTTTGTGTACAAAAATTTTTTCCTTGCAGTGTTGAGACGTCTATACTGGTTTTAATTGTGCAATTGTGTTACGAAGACTTTTGACAAAATCATTGTTTATTTCTTCATCGGACGTTTTTTTCAGCCGGTAGTGTAAGTGGATATCCATACACTAATTCTGCTGGCGAGGCAGTGATATCAGCCTTCTATGTGGCTCTTAGACCAAGTAAAACAATTGCAAGACCAACCCAATCGGTACATGTGTGACATTCAAAATGATTTATAAAAAGTTGCTTTAACAAAATCTATATTATTATACCATTTGCCAAAAATGGTGAAGGGTATATATATATATATATATATATAGGTTTGTCATTCCGTGTGCAATTTCCATAATACTTGTATGCGATCAATAAAGTATATATATGCTGGGTCCTTATGAATAGGGAAGACGAATAAGCCATGTCCGTCCGTCCGTCTGGTGTACGTGAAATCGGTTTTCCGAAGCTCCCAGAAAAGTTACAGACTTCAGTTTTGAACTGGTGTAGCAGAAATGGTCCAAAATATATTGGTATTGAGAATCAGCAAAATCGAACAGACGGTTTCAGAGCTGGAAAGCTTAAACTAGATTTTGCCATATAAATTCCCGGATTTCCCGGGAAACCGAAAAATCTTTCCCGCTTTCCCGGGAAATGAAAAAGTCCGGGAAAAGAAAAACTCTAATCTGTACACTACATATCGAGCCATAACCGCTAAAGTAGCTTAAGCGACACATTTTTCGGACTTCGTTATTTTGACGAAAATCGACTATTTACGATCGCAAATAATCAATTTTGGTCAAAAAATTAAGTTCGAAAAGTATGTCGCTTAAGCTTTTTTGGCGGTTATGGCTCGATCTTCTTACATATGTACGTTGGTGAGGGGTATGTAAGATTCGGCACAGCCCAATATAGCACTCTTACTTGTTAAGATTATTTTTTATTAAAGACACTTTTTGTAAAAATTGCTTCTTTATAAAATCTACTTTTTATAAAATGTACTGCTAAAAGGTACTTTTTATATAAGGTAGTTTTTTTAAAGGTTCCTTCATAACTAGAGTTTTTCCCCGGACTTTTTCTTTTCCCGGGAAAGCGGGAAATTTGTCTGCATATCCCGGCATCCCGCTCCATAGAAATAATAAACATTAAATTTGCCAGGCATTAACACAAATTTGATTAGAAAGGTTAAAACACTCACTAAAACACATCTTATATATGTACATAAATACTCAAATATTAGTTCAAATTGGGCTTTAGAACAAAAACTTTATTTTTTTTAACATTTAGTTTTTGAATTCCTTAAAGGTTTATTCCAACCCGAAAAACTTTGTTATATGAGATCAAAAAAGTAAACTTACAAATATAAGTGATAACAAAATAATTAATAAAAACAAACATAAAAAATAAATTAAAAAACGTTTATACAATTGAGTTTTAAATGTAAAACAATTTTATTAAAACAAAAAAAAAGAGAATAATGATTTCAATAAATTACTTTAAAACCAGGGAACGAAAATAATTATTATTTTTCCTTTCTGAAGAAAAGATTGCTAGATATCCATGTATTATTACGACCGTTTTGTTAACTTTTTCAGACATTTCAATATCCATTACACCTAAAATACGATGTGTATTCTTGTAGCGATAACCGAAAAATAAAATTACTTTCGACAATGGTCATTGGCAACCAAAAAACTTTTTTGGTTGCTGTAATAGTTATTTATAACAAATAAATATTTCTCACTTATATTGGTTACGATTATAAATATTATTTAAATTCAATAAATGGTTATACAAACTTTCGCCATTTCTCTTATAACTGTTATGTTCCTGCTTAAAACATCAATTTATGTGACAAGATATATCTTTAAATATAAAATTTGTTAGAAAAAACGCTGTTCGCAATAAATTTTCACAAATGTCAAAGTGAAAGCAGCTGTTTTCTATATGTAAAGTAGTCAACTATTTGCGGAATCCCGCAGAAGAAATCCCGGGAAATAGGGAAATTTTTAAAACTGAAATTCCCGGGAATTCCCGGGGTGCGAAATCCCGGGAAAACCCATTTTCATAACATAACTTTTATTAAAGATACTACATATTTCTAGCCTTTACTTACTTAATTTTTATAACAGATACTAATAAAATGTAATTTTTATAACTTAATTCTTTATAAAAGATATATGCAATTTATTTAAAAGATTATTTTTTGTATATAATTATATAATTTCCATATTTGTGTGTTCCTCTTTTTTTATATCAAGAACCCACTGATGGGCTAGAAAGCTGAAAATTGGCATATATATAGTAAAACATCTAGGCCGGTGTTTTAAGGGTAGCCGGGTTTTTGATTTTTACCTGTAGGCGGAGAATTAAGACGAAAAAAGAGCGTGGCAAAATTAATTTTTTTTAAATTAATTTTAGGTTATATAATGACATAGCTAGCATATAGTCCTAACTAACAATGGAACATAGCCTGAAGTAGTCGGATATAACTTTTTTGGACTATGGGCGGAGAATCGAGAGGAAAAGGGGCGTGGTAAAATTGTTTGATTTTACATTTTAGCTAATTTGTAAGCCCCTAAAAAAGACCATTGAAATTAGGACATACCTTTGTGCCATATAATACGTATCTTAGCGTAAATACAATTGCTACATCAATGTTGATGCCTCAGTTAAAAGCATTATGAATGTCTATAAGGGTCATGACAGCTCTAATGTAGAAAGAACGGAGAAATCAACTTTAAAACAGGACGAAATAAGAACGTTCGTAGACACCTGGTATGTGAGCGTACCAGAGGCTGTTTGGGAATTCAGTAGTCACACTCAATAATACGCCTTACATCCGTAGAATCACCAAATAATTTACTTTCGATAAAACACTATTCATCATATATCTTTACATATATAATTCTACTATACGTGTGTCACTGAAATCTAGGGATTGCCGTTCGGTTTTAACCGAAACTGAAACCGCGGTTTTTAACCCTTAAAAACCGAAAACGAAAACCGACAAAAAACCGTCTGTCTTTATGTTTTACTTTAACATTATTATCATGTTTAAAAATACAGAAAATGTACTTTACATTGAAGACTTATTTACATTACAAAGCAGTCTGTAACAATGACAGGTTGATTCCAAAAATTTTAAAGTTTAAAATAACAGACATACTAAAGAGAACCATCTTAAGTTTACAAGAATTGTTGGCCTTGGATTTATTTGATTCTATAGACTTTGAGTTTTTAAATTTCATTAAAGAATCATTACTGTTAATAAAAAGGACTGTTGAGGCCGTTTATCATTCAGATGCTAATATTATTCAAGACTAGATAATTTATATACAAATATGAGTCAAAAGTTGCTGGTATCTATTAAAAAAGAATGAACCAACGAAAAAATAAGAAATTTTGTTGACTGCGCAAAATATATTTTAAATCCAATAATTACACCAAATGCGGATGTTATTAATTTTGCAACCGAACTATTAAAGCGTTTATATCCCAACAGTGAACATCAACTAGATTTCGATATTGAAAATATTATAACAATTTTTTGTAGGAAGAATTGGAATCGGCTATCAAAAAGCTTTAACAGATGTAAGGCAAAAAGGCGATAATTTTAACGTTCTTCGAGAAGAATTTATACTTTATAAAAAAGGAACAGCCAATATATTATTATTGCTCCACAAGGCCATAAAAACAACAAAGCCTTCTTCAACTGAAATCTGGTGACATCAGCACAAAAATAAGATTTCGTGTAAACGACTCTATATTGAATGCTTTAACGTTTCTGTAATTTTATTACTTGGAAAATGAAATGTAAATTTTTTATTCTTAAGATTTTCATACACGCACTCATGAAAAAATGTTCTAATAAAAGTACCTGAATTGAACACAAACATCATTGATCATCATTGATCTTTCCAGTATACACACCTATTTGTTTACATGCATACTTTCAAAACCGAAACCGAACCGAAACCGACCGGTTTTAATAGCTTAAAACCAAAAATCGCAGTTTTTTAATTTTGACGGTTTTTGGCAAACCCTACTGAAATCCTCCCCCTTCTGGACCGAATTGAATGAATTTTTTTTGTATGCGTTTAGATTCACAAAACTAGGGGAAATTTCTTAATTTCCGAAACAATCAAACCGATTTTCATGAAGTTTAGAACATAGATATTTTTGCGTCTAAGTTGTCACAAGATTACCACAGCCATTTTAAGTATATTCAGTTTCTTTCTGGATGCGAATAAAGTCGCTGAAAAATTTTAGTTCAATATAAAATACTCCTCAATAAGAAAAATTAATTTTTTAACAAAAATATGCTGGGCCATTTTTACTGTGGGCTGAAATTTTTTATGTTTTCGTTTTTATTGTTAAATTTTAGTATTTAAATTATTGAATTTAGAAAACTTTTTTCAGATCCGAACCATATTATATACGGTCCATACATACTTTTTTTAGCTAATTAGTATTTAATTAACAATATACTGTAATTTTCTTAGCTGAAAAAATTCTGGCAAGGAAATTTGGTTTCTGGAATTTTTTTCCTCAGCAAATAAAGGTAATAACAAATTTTCATGGGAATAAATTTACGCTGTACGAACATCTAGTTCACCTCAAAGTGCTGGCGTATTCGTAATAGCTTTACCAACCAAATCAATCTCGTCCTTCATCTTTTCCCTCAACTTTTCGAGACGATAGTAGCACAATTTTATTTCTATCTTAATTACAATCCGTTAAAAATTAAACCAATGATTTTTTCACCAACTCAGTTAATACATTATGAAGGTATAGAATTTAATTAAGAAATTGCAATTACATAACTTTTAACTCATTAAATTTTTATTTCATTTGTGCTGTTATTAATTTACTTTATAGTTGTATTTAAACCAGGGATCGCAAATAACGATTATTTTCCAAATTTAAACTGAAAAAATCACAATAATAGAGAAGTGCTACGTGCGCAAGGAATAAACCACGATAGTCCATGTTACACGGACTACCTATAGATGCATTGATTTTTATTTTTTTGATTTTTATTTATTCCTCAGAAAATAACAGTTATTTCTTGATTTTTATTTATTACTCACAACATAATATTTATTTCTTCATTTTTATTTGTTCCTGAGAAAATAACAGTTATTTCCTGTTTTTTTTTTATCCCTCACAAAATAAGAGTTATTTTGTGGCTTTTATTTGTTCCTTGATTTTTATTTTTTTGCTCAACAAAATTATAATTTTTAAAATTAATAAAATATAAGAAAAGTAAATTTAATTTTACATATAAGAGTTTTTTTACAGACTCTGGCGATAAATTCAATTTTAAATCGGTTAATATTAATTTTAACGCAAAAATTACCCTCTCTACATTTTAAAAATTAATCAAAAAAATAAAAATCAAACTGTAACTGTTATTTCGTGAGGAATAAATAAAAGTCACAAAATAACTCTTATTTTGTGAGGGATAAATAAAAATCAAGAAATAACTGTTATTTTCTGACAGATAAATAAAAATCAAGAAATAATGATTAAAAAGTGATTTTTAAAATAAAAATTATAACCGTTACGGTCCCTGATTTAAACTTTTCTTATTATCAACGAAGCCAAAGCCGTTACAAAAATTATCCCTGCCTACTTTTGTGGAAAAAAAGGGCCGATGATATATGAATAAAAGTTTATGAAAAGAAAAGCTCTCACAAAAAAGTAACTTTGTATTATAATTATTATAACAATAACTACGAGTTAAGTAGAAAATAGTTAAGAGAAACACAAATAATGTTTAATGCATTTACAATACATACAAAGTTTTTGTACAATGTAGTAACTTTGTAATTTGAATGTGGTTTTTGATGACATTAACATCGAAGCACTAACTATACAAGAGTTTTTTTTTAATAATTATAGATAATAACTACACTTATAATAAGAACAAATTTTAGCACAACAACAAATGCATAAATAGTATGTGTATTGTTTTCTTTTTAAGAAATTAAGTTAACACTGACATATAGTATTGCTATATATGAAAATAATCAACTGACAAGAACGTTTCAAAGTTCTTATTAGCGAAACTTTTCTTTTAAAAAAGGAGCAAACTTTTACTGCTGCCAGATTAAGACTCATGTCAGAGTGGCCGCTAGAAGCCATAATAGTTTGTGTTATATCGTGCTAGTAGTTGTCAGATACTACGTTTATACGGTCGACTTTTCGCAAATAAAAATATATCAAATAGAGAATTTTGCCGCATAAAAGGCGAATTAATTTTTTATTTGCAAATAGCTAACTCACAAAAACAATTCCTGATTAACGCATTATTTGCAAATGAATTGCTTGAGATTGCCACCCTTACAAATGTTTGATAACAAAAACAATACATGGATAAATATTGCACACAAAACATTGATAGAAGCAAATAATGACAATTAAAACAAATAATTATTTGATATTTTGTACATACATATACACTATTTTTATGTCAACATAAATAACTTTTCTATAGAAATGCTACCAACTTTGTGTATTTTTGCAAATATTTTTATTTGCAAATAGTGCGCGTAGAAACGTAGTAAGAGTCAACGCAATATTGAACAAAGCGATTTCTTCTGTTTATATTAATTTTTTAGTGTTTGATAAGGAATACATGAAATAAATAGAAATCAATCAGACAGTAAGTAGTGAGTTCCAAAATTTGTGCTATAAACTTGAATTTTTTTATTATACAAGAATGTCAATAAGCATTTGATTATATAATAAAAGAAAACTAAAGAGGCCTGTCCCACGATGTCACCAGAATTCGTTCGGTGGACAAGTTGTATTGCAAACAACAATAACATTAAAAAAATTTGTTGTTGTTTTCAATACAAGTTGTCGATCGAATGATTTCTGGTGCCATCGTGGGAAAGGCCGTAAGCCTGGGTTGGGAAAAAAATAAAAAATTTATAAATGGCAGAAATTAAAAAAAAAACAAAAGACAAGAAACTACAACGTGGTAGAAACCCATTACACAACCCAGTGATAGGAAATGAGTTTTGCATTTCAGTATCAAAAACATATTTTTAGAGTAATGTTCTGATCTCAAGATTAACGAATTTTTTAAGGAAATTGATTTATTTTCACCAAACCAACAAAACATTAAGAAGAAGCATAGTTTTGTGTATCTGAAAAAATGTCAATGACGTTCCATTGGCAATGTAGTCAAAAACTCATCAAAATAGTCGACAAAAGCGGTGATCTGGAGACACTTAACCGCAACCTTCCTACGGGGTGCAAAATCCCACACACTGACACACACTTACGGAAAATCACACACACTGACACACTTTATGCAAAATTTTACATTTGTCTGTCTGGTAAACATTAACCAGCTGAGCTTGTGGTACCACCACATTGATTGCGCTGCCTTGCTACCGACGAAGGACTGCGCTCTGATCTACATTAGCTTGAACTAAAGCCGGTCTCTTCAGTATTCAGTCTGTCTTTCCGGCAACAACTGATACGTAGGCAGACTACTTCACATCTGAAAAATGTGTGGTATTTTTAATTTATGACTTTGCACCCAGAAACTTTGGTTTTGTAGAGAACGCGCCAGCTACTGCAGCCAACCCTACCTTCAGAAAATTATATATATAAGAATTTTAATTCCATGAAACTACATACAACAACAAATACTGTACCACTCAAATAGACATAACAACTTTCTGCTGATTTTATACAAAAGGGTAACAGCAAAAGTTTTGGCTTCAGTCCAAAATTAAATTATTTCTTTAGCATTTTGAAGTTCTAAATTCGAATTCACACTCCAATTGGTTTTTGTTTTCAATATATGTACATAAACCTTTATAAAAGGAAGGGTTGCATAACTCGAGAACGGTGCCACTCCTTAAGATGAAAACCGAATATCTAATGTTGTACATATGTTTAATTTAATTAATTAAATTTAATTTTAATTTAATTTTTATTTTGAGAAAGCCAAATAGCCAAGTAACATTTAATAATTTAAAAGGAACAAATTACACCAAAGATAATTGTAATTTGTAATTGTAAATTCTTCTACAGGGAAAAATTTTTTTTTAATGCAATAGTATCAACAAAAGTATTTATACAAGACAATCAAAAAATCTGACTGCGTCCAACCGCTAAATGTCCTAAATGGTCATTCGAAATGAAAAATCATAAGACAACCCTAAAAATGATTTTAAACTACCCGTCGAATGATACTCATTTTGATATAGTTCACTGACCTTTTATTTTTTTTTCGTATTTGCAATTGACATATCTTTAGTCACACTCCCGTAATTAAAACAAATCGATTGACGTATGGATTATCAAAATCGGTCCACGAGTTCGGTTTATATAGTGCTGCAAGGGAATACAGATACATACACACATACATAGGGTGATAAACACAATACGAAGGGTATTGTATTGTGTTGCGCAGTCGGGTAAAAATATACGATCGTATCAACTTTCTCATCACTGACACACACTCGCATCTAGCTTCGGTCGCACTGTCACATCTTTTGAGCGGTCACATAAGCACGCAAGCGGTGGTTTGTACCACATTGTAGCGCCATCTTATATTAAAGCTTCTAGGGGACACTTTCATATCAGCCTAACTATTTGCAAGTGGCATAAATCATTCATAATAGAGAATTTGTTTAAAAAAACGATTCTTCAAAACTTAAATCAGAATAGTCAGAAAAAACGATTTTCACTTTTCATGGCTCTACAGCAAAATTTCGAAAATATTCTTTATAACTTCAAAGGATATGGGAACAATCTCTCTTTGATATTGTGTAGCGTGTTATGACAGCGGATAGTACTGACTATTCCCAATACGCAATAGTATTCTATACCTATTTTGCATTTAAAACATTTGAAAATTCAGTCATTCTCATTACATGACACACTCACACACACGCACGTTCAACAAACAGTCAAATACATTCTTACGAACTTTATCATATAATCATTTTTAACCACAAATTACAATAATAGCAACAAAAACTTAAAATTATAACATTGTAACTGCATGAATGACTGACTGGCTGACGACGACTGCTTAACTGAATGGCCGGATAGTTGCCTGGTTCGCTTATTAGAAACGTAAAATTTTATAGTCACAGCATATGGTACGTAAAATTATTTATAAATTAAGCCTATGGAAATTAAAAATAATAAATAAATATGTATATATAAATATAAAAAGTTTTAATGATCATGATGAGAGAGCGAGAGGTAAAGAGATATTGGTACACAATGCATTTTGCGCGTTGAGTATAAACAAATTATTTAAGTTACAAAAGCAAAACCTTAGATAATGTGTTTTGTCTATTGTTAGTCAATTTGCATGTCAAGAAAATACAAGTAAATACATAAATGAAATTAATTGAAATTATTTTTTATTGTACTTGGCCATTAAATTTCTTGTAGACTAATATGGAGCAACTGTAACCCCTACGCTAATGGATATAGTAGGTATCATTAGAATAAATTGAAGCTTTAAGTATCCAATAATTTTTAATCTATCAGAAAAAATTTATGGACATTTTGATGTGAAGGAAATATATTGCGAAATTTCATTTACCTTTCAAAATAAATTGCGCCATGCCCATAAAACAAAATAATTGAGACACTTACTTCTACTCAATCGATTACTACAAACTTTTTTCACACATCTTCGACTCTTGAAATGACACAGTTCCGGTGTTGAGATGTTGCGTTTTACGAGTAGAAACTAAGCGAACCACGCCCATTAAAATTTAAGTTAAGTAAGGTGACCAGATTTCTGAAAGAAAAAAGATGACATCAACAAAAATAGTAAAAAAATTTATTTGAATCCAATGTCTACATTTTACTTTACAGAAAAATTACATTCATATATGTACATTAGGGGGGACGTTAATATTTTTTCTTATTTCGTATATTCTCTCGTTCAGGTTCAGTTTTATGTAAAAAAATTGTGTTTTAGGGGGTACGTCCATCCCTCAAAGTTGGATGTCAAGCTCATTTTTCAATGTAAATTTCTGCATATGGCTATATTTTTTAAAATCATTTTACAAGCATATGATATAAGGCAATATTTTAGCTCTTCAAGTCAACAACATTAGTCTCAAAGAAAGTTTTTTTTGCTAAAATTAATATTTTAGAAAATAATGGGGAACATAACCAACAAAATACCAAACATTTTATGTAACAAAATTATATTTATATGGAATTTTTTTATATTAATCATGTACAATAAGAGCCCATATCTATTAAATTATTTCATACATATACATATAGCCAAAAGAAAACTAAAAAAAAATACATTGAATAAATGGGCTTTAGGGGCAGGTTTGAGGCGCGGACACACCCCCTAAAACACAATTTATCGATATGAATTTTTTTTTTACATAAAACTGAACCGATTTGGTTGAGAGAATATAAGAAATAAAAAATAAAAAATTCTCCATACAAATAACGGAAACTCTAATATATATAATGTATGTATGTATGTATGTAAAATTAGTTAAATAATAAAATTTAAAAATTCAGTTGACGCTGTAACAAAACAAAAAAAAAACATAAAACTAGAAATAGAAATAGAAATAGAAAAAAATCTCAACAACAAAATGTTTGCAATATCACAGCCAAGGCGAATTGACACTAGGAGATCCCCAATTCAGCTGTTAATTTCTCTTGTGTCAAATCAAAGCAAAACTTTCGGAAGTTTTCAGAAAGCAGAAAATTTTACACTAACAAATATACAAGGCGAATATGCAGAGTTGCAAATCGAGAGCAGCTGATATAAATTCGCTTGGATCATAGCCCTGTTAACATTGATTACCAGTATTCACTCTAACCAACTAAGCCCATAAGGCAGTTGTGTATTTCAACTGTCGAATTCCATATAAAACCAAAATAAACCAAAAATTTTATATATGAAGAAAATGTATAAGAGAATGTTTCATCTACCTTTTTTAATATATATTTTCTCAATCTCACTAATACTATCTAAATATCAAACGCAATACAGAAAAGTCGAACATAAATTAACACCGAGTTTGACGTTTCGTGTTCGCAATAACGAAAAACTATTGACAATTATTGCCGCAATTATTGCAAGCATTGGAAATGAGCTGTCTCCATTGGCAATATCAATATTTACAGGGGTGTTCTGTACATCGCGCGTTTTTAAATCACCTAGTTTTCAGGAAAGATCTGAATTAAACAGGTGACTTATTGTAACTTTTTAATTGTATTTAATGGTTTATATGTTTAAAATATTTTTTACTAGCTTAAATTCGAATGTATTAAATCGTCCGATCACCGGAACACTGTGTTTCGTTTTTGGAAATCGCACGATTTCAAAACACGCGGTTTACAGAACAGTTCTGTTAGATATTTGCTGCAATATATGTTAATGAATTTATTGCCAGGCTAGACGCGATATTTTCTAATAATACAAGTGCTAACATATATTTTCAGAACCAAAAGTTCGATAAAGATTGAACATTCTTTTAATATTAAAGATGACAAAATATGACTGATCATAAAAAAAGATAACAAAAAAGGTCACAAATTTTATAAATGACAGCGAGTTAAAATGGATGATTTTCCTCGAAAAAAAGAGGACGTATGGTAAATTTAACTTAAGCGATTTCTGCGAAGCTTTACACTTATATTTTTTTTAATTTATTTTTTTATATTGGCGGATATGAAGTATCATTCAAGATTCGTTAATACGTTTGGAGCTTCTAGCATAAGTTTGCACTTATGTATACAGCGCTCTTATAATAAACAGTATGTTATTAAAAATTAAATTAAAATTAATTAAAAAAACTAGTATGTGATGCGAGTATTATTATCAGTCATAACAGAGTTATGAGCCGATTTAAAAATATGTTTCGTTTCACTTACAGCCTAACGCACGATATCGATCGACAAGTCGAGCGACTGAGGATAAGTCACTCATTATAGTTCGTTTCAGCGACCCACTAACTATCGACTTGTCGGTCGTCAGGCTTTACGTTGTTAACGTTATGCATTTTCTCATTGTCAAATTAAGATATTGACACATCAAAAATTTCACAATTAAAACGCTACTTTACAAATAAAAAGCGGTGAAATGGGAAAAGTGTACCATAAAAAATGCAACTCTATGCTACTCAAAGTTGATACAAATAAATAAAAAAAACATTAATAAAGAGCAGCAAGAATGTAAATAAAAATAAAATATGGATACTACTTATAAACAAGATTATGTTCCGCGTTTACCAAAAGATATGAGTTTAAGCATTCAAAATAAACTTTTGAAAAGAAAGTGGACTTGGAAAAAGCTTACAAGTCCTTCAAAATATCATATGCTGATTCTTCCCGCAATAATTCCCATTGGCGCAGTAATGTTTTTGCAAAAAAGTAAAATTTACTGAATACATGGACACAATTAAGGTTTCTGGGTTGTAAATAGAATTTGGCAGAATAAATTCAGTGTAATAAATCGGAAAATATTTTATTCGAAATATGTGTACATACATACATATATGCATATGCATGTAGTGGTTTGAGTTATTCATATAAAAGTAAAATTTTATGACAAATGCGTGTTTAGAGCAAAATAAATAAATTAAAAACAAAAATTTTTAACAATTTTATTTTAGATTTTCATAAATGTAAATATGGTGTGAAGATGCATGTGCACTTATTTGTTTTGTCGACAAGCCCAACACAAGTGACTGATTTTGACATATATTGTCGCTTGACTTTTCATAGTGGGTTCCAAATTTGTATGAAAATGGTTACGTTATCGTTCGCATTCATTGTCGATCGACTTGTCGTCCTGAGAAAGTTTAGTGGGTCCCAAATCAGCTGTTTGTCGCTAAAAATTATTGCGAACGACAACGTTCTATATCGTGGGCTTGGCTGTTAAATTAGGGTTGTTGTCTCGTAATTTATGAAAAGAGGACAACAGAGGAAAAAACCCGGCCACTTGCTTATAAAAGTAGGACTTAAAAATTATATATAATTAATTTTTTTCAATAATATTATTGCCAATAAAATCTCTCAATCTCGCACCATTTTACATAGAATATTGGACCTTTTTACACAACGCCATCGATATGGTTACATTTAATTGTACCTACGAGTACATAAGTATTTGGGAATATTTGCGTACATATATGCATAGAAATAGCACTCCAAATACTTGTATCATTGACAATGTTCACAGAGAAAACAGTGCCTACTAAATACCTCATGAAATAGAACAAAATTAATAAGAAATATCTATGGTTTTTTTCAATAAGGAAATCTTATTAATTTCATACAGAAAACCTTTTTGAAAAAATCAAGAAGAAATCTTGTAGTTTTTATGAGGTTATCTTACTGATTTTTTCAATAAAAAAAGAAAAAAAAATTTAGTCTTTATTCTCTGTACTTATGTATTTTCATTTAAATTCTATACCATATACATATGTATGTAGTATATTGTAGATGTTATTTATTTATACATATATACATATACATTATGTTATATTCTTAACTAACTTACTCAGCAAGTATTGAACCAGCAAACTTCTACCTGATAGACAAGCATTCTACCCAATATGCTAACAAGCAGCCTGAATAACCATTGAAATTATTGTGCATACATTTTTATACAAAAATGAAAAAGATCATGAAAAAAATTGTCTCTATGTCTATTTATAGAAACGAAATAACAAGACACCTTATAAAATCAAGAAGATTTCCTTATTAAAAAAATTAATAAGATGCCTTACACATAATCATATAGGAACCTACTAAAATCAAGAAGAAAACCTTTTTCAAAAAATTAAGAAAGCAACCTAATAAAATCAATAAGAAATCCCTATAGTTAACAATTTATAAGAAAACCTAATAGAATCAGGAGGTTTTTCTCTAGGAATTGTTTTCTTTTTGGTGCCAAAAATAACGGAAATTGAGTAAAAAAAGTTGTGAATAATAAGATTTCTTCTTGATTTTATGTGGTTTTCTTCTTGATAAAATTAATAAGATTTACCACATAAAAATAATAAGGAATCTCTATGAAGAAATCTTCGCTTTTTTCTGATGGGATACCCCGTAGCCTAAAAACGGTTCACAGAGAAAATCTTCTTGATTCTATGAGGCAGTTTTTTCTCTGTGCTGAAAACATTTTTTTAAACTTATAATTTTGTCTTTTTTTTTGTACTTATCAAAAAAAGTCTATAGCACAATAATTCATTGAAAAGTAGTTCTTAATCAACTGAGAACCCAAAATTATTTAAAGTTGAACCGATTAAACATCAAATTTTTCTAACGGCAGAGCTACAGACTTTAAATAAACATTCATAGTTTGGTTAAAATGTATTATTTGTTCATAAAATAAAGATTTTGAACCATCGTTTAAAGTTGTATTATTATTTTCTCTCTTTTAAGCAACTCCATCCATATTTCAAAAACATCTTAATAATTCTACGTCTTAAAATAACCTACCACAACCCTCATGGGCAGTGTTATTTATAATATAAGCTGGACATCCAATACCAATTACTTCCCTTTTTAGCATTTCTTTTTAATAAATACTATTTGTCAAGCGAAAAAATGTTCTTAAAAAGTAGAACTTTCCCAGACGCTAATTTTTTAGGAGGACAGAGATCCCAAAAAGAGGGCAGTGTGGGATATATATATGTATATAGAACATATTTCTACATATATGTATGTTGTTTGCAGGGCTGTGCGAAGTTGGTGCAAAAAAAAAAGAAAGGCACACACATTTACATATTTATGTGTTTAGTTAGACCCCTTTTCCACACGCAAAGTTTACTTTGCGAAGTCTTAATTAACTCAACTGTGTGAAAGACAGCTGAATTAAGACTTTGCAAACTAAACTTTGCGTGTGGGAAAGGGGTGTTAGCAACCTTCTTTTAGGCATATCTCAGCTATTTATGCAAAGAAATTGATGCTCACTATATAATGACACGCAAATTTTACTTTGCAAAGTTTTAATTCAGCTGGAAGTAAGAAGAAGAAGAAGGAAGAGCTGAATTAATACTTTGCAAAGTTAACTTTACGTGTCCAAAAGGGGTCAATTGAGGCGAAATTCTAACAAATCGATTCAGCCAATGAGCTTAGACAAATCTATATTTGCTTCGGTCAGACGGACAGTGGTTTCATACAAATGCAATTTTTTTCCCATAACCCTGATAATGGCAAGAGCGAAATATCTTTATGAATTCGCGTAAAAATGGCATCGATTTGTTAGCGCATATTTTGCTAAAAATGCATATTTTTTTATCATATTTTGGTATAAATGCATGGTTTTGTGTCACATTTTGTCAAAAATTAAAATTTCAAAAAATTATATTGTTAACAAATTATTAATGCAAAACTATTTTTTGGCAAATTTATTCAATTGCATTGTTGTAGAATCGAGGAGCTGGCGAGCAAAACCAGACCAGTCCCATTAAATGTGTTTTACAGGAGAGGCAAATAACTGAAACACCTAGAAGCAAGGAAAAGTCAGTTTTCGTTAGTTTTTTAAGTTAGGATGGAACTGGTTTTGAATGGAAAAATTTCGTGACTTCAAAGATGTGTACTTGGAGAGCCCCCCCAAAAAAAAGAAAATCATTTACTGAGGACATGCCTAGTTTTATTCTCTAGCTCCTCAATTGTAAAACGATTGTACAAGCTTACACACATATCAAATTTAATGGAAATTGTCATTTTAATGATTTCAAGAGGAAATTGTCTGCAATTAAAGCCGAAAGTAGTGAAACAATTCTGCGGAAACTATTGTATTTAGAAATGATAACGAATTTAAAAACAAAAACAAATCTAACAGCTAGTATTCAATCCGTTGAGTTAAATAAATAAACATACATATAAGATTATATAAAAAGAACCATTTATATTTGAGCCGATTACATCCACAGACGTTACAAGGCCTTTTTCAATGCACAAACGCTTTCTAAGAACAAATTGATTGGAGTTAACATTCGAAAATAGAAAAAATTCCCCTATTAGGGTTTACAACTCAACTAAGTTGAATTGAAACTGGAACAACTTAACTTTAAGACAATCTAACTGTTTTGGTATTCTGAATTACAACTAATTTTATTTGTCTTCGAAACAATGCTTTAAAGAAAAGGTTCTTGTTTTTGCTATGTTTTTTGAAACTATAGTAGCCATCACAGAGAATTTTAAATATTTTTAACTTTGGTCTTACTATTTTTTCTTGAGATTTTAGGTCTTATGAACTTGTGCCATGGTGAAAAAATTTGTAATTCATAATAAAAATTTGGACACTTCAACTCAACTATCAACTTAGTTGTAAATCATAATAGGAACCTAAATCAATAACAATACTTTTCTTTTTCTATTTGCGTATAGCTCCTTTACTGCAACATAAACATATCTCGGAAAATGCGTGTTTGAAGTTATTATATTATGTAAAAATGTAATATAAAAGGCTTATACACGCACCTCTTGAGAAGAGAAAATCTTTGTATGTCTTTATTTTCTTTTGAATAAAGATTTTTTATAATATGTGCATATTTTATTGTTTTTAGTGCATATTTTGAGTTTTTGATGTCATATTTTATGCACCTAGAACACCTTTTTTAAATGCATGAAGTCCTTGTCCCTCCCTTCTACTTGTGGTGAAATGTTGACGAATGCTTTGCCCCGAAAATGGCGTAAGTTCAAAAATCGAGTCTTACTTTGGAAACTCAATTGGAATTGAACACATTTCATGTGATAAATATGTTCAATTATAGTTGGGTTTGGTTGTTTTGTAACATTAGAGTTGTGTCTTACCAGAACGATTTGCTAATTGGATCCAAACGGAACGATTACCTAACAGGATCGTTGCGGACTTTTTAAAGGTTTATTCCTTATCGTTCTTTATTCGTAATTTCAAATCGTCGTGACGAGTAATTAATTCGTTTTAATAAACGTCAAGAACATGTGTTACATTTGTTTCGTTCACTTATTTCTGTACACTTTTATGTATAGAGACTGATTTATTTATGTATGTTTATGACATATTTCATTATTTTCAAAAATGTATTGCTTGTTGTGGACTATTATTTTTTTACAAATATTTTACGTAAGTGTTTTATTCAATTGAAACGCCTGCATTAACTATGGTCTCTTTAAATATTTTCCTATATGTATGTATATTAAAGCTCAATCATCTAAATTGTCTTAGAAACATAAACATCTTTCGAGACGATTTGAAAATTATTAGCATATATACATGATATTTTTATAATTTTCCCTTTTTGCTTATTTTATTGTAGCACTTTTAGTATACATACATAAATATGTATACGAGATATTTTTTCATCATTCTGTGTTTTTGTTACACCCACGCTGAAATTCTTGGCAAAAAAAAAAACTGCGACGTTGGAAAGAAAAGCCACAGACTGTAAAGCTGACTTGAGTAGAATTCTACAGCAGTACTGGGCAACCAGAGACCCTGGCCTTCAAAAAGAAAACATAATTGAAATTTCAATAAAAATTTTAGCTGTATCTGGAAAAAATACAGAAAAAATTAAGATTGTCTTAATATTTTTCTTATTTTTGCTAAGCATACGGTGGTACTAACCAATTGAATAATTTTGCGGTTATTCATTTGTATAAACATTACGAAAAACCAAGTCATATCAAAATTAGTGCCGTATTGCCATTATTTAAGAATGAACCAATTTCCTGTCCCAATGACAACATAATTTAATTTAATTTAATGTAACGGCATTGTAAACAATTGAAAATGACAGCACAAGAAATGCCCGATATCTAGTCAGCCTATGTCGAGTCGAATTTTCGTCCACGATAATTTTAAAATAGCTACTAGGCCAAAACTCACGTAGACGATTATTCGACTCGACATACGCAAAACAGGTGTTTGTTTATTTTTTGTTTACTGAAAATAAAGATTTTCAAAATGAGCAATAAGAATATAGAAATAAAAATTTGTAATAGTTACTACAAGGTCTAAACGATTTTATTTCCCTTTACTTTGAAGAGGATTCCGTCGGAAATTTTAAATATTTATTTGAAGACTTAATAGGTCTGTCCATTTACATTTCCAGAGGAAACTAGCACAGAGAGAGTAAAGCAGAAAATTATAAAATTACCATCCGAAATATGAAAAAGTAAATGAACGCTTTACTTGTACTTTACTTTACTCAGAACCATGCACAGAGAAAAAGCTGCCTCATAGAATGAAGAAGATTTTCTCTATGAACCGTTTTTAGGCTAAGGGGTATCCCAGCATAAAGAAGCGAAGATTTTTTCATAGAGATTCCTTATTGTGTTTATGTGGTAAATCTTATTAATTTTATCAAGAAGAAAACCACATAAAATCAAGAAGAAATCTTATTATTCACAATTTTTTTTACTCAATTTCCGTTATTTTTGGCACCAAAACAACAATCCATACAGAAAAAAATCTTGATTCTATTAGGTTTTCTTATAAATTGTAAACTAAAGGGATTTCGTATTGATTTTATTGGGTTGCCTTATTGATTTTTTTAAAAAGGTTTTCTTTTTGATTTTATTAGGTTGCCTTATTGATTTTTTCAATAAGGTTTTCTTCTTGATTTTAATAGGTTCCTATATAAGTATGTGTAAAGCATCTTATTGATTTTTTAATAAGGAAATCTTCTTGATTTTATGAGGTGTCTTGTTATTTCGTTTCTATAAATAGACATTTTTGTATAAGAATGTATGCACAATAATTTCAATGGTTGTTCAGGCTGCTTGTTAGCATATTGGGTAGAGTGCTTGTCTATCAGGTAGAAGTTTGCTGGTTCAATACTTGCTGAGTAAGTTAGTTAAGAATATACATAATGTGTATGTATGTATGTATAAATAAATAACATCTACAATATACTACATACATATGTATATGGTATAGAATTTAAATGAAAATACATAAGTATAGAGAATAAAGACGCAATTTTTTTTTATTGAAAAAATCAATAAGATAACCTCATAAAAACTACAAGATTTCTTCTTAATTTTTTCAAAAAGGGTTTCTCTATGAAATTAATAAGATTTCCTTATTGAAAAAAAAAACCATAGAGATTTCTTATTAATTTTGTTCTACTTTATGAGGTATTTAGTAGGCACTGTTTTCTCTGTGTGGATGGAAATCATGATACTATTGTACTTTTTCTGATGTATTTTGTTTGATAACATTATAATTGTAATTTTTTTAGAAATTGACATTTAATATGAAATTCTTTACACAGTTTCATATATTATTACTATTTTTATTCATTAACAAATACAAAAATGCCACTTTAAATCTCTGATCATATATGAGAAACAAACAAAATTGTTTGTCATTAAAATTTAATTTATGTGGCTTAATGAAAGAAAATCAATAAATTAAGAAAACATGCATTCTTTTTACAAAAAACATGTATATTTGTATATATGTATATAGAAAGGCACATTTTTCAGTTTTCGTTTTTCAGATATTTTTAAAATAATTAATTTGACAACAAAACACACAACAGGTGGTTGGATAATTTTTGCAAGTAAAAATTTTACTAGTAATAATTTGTAGGAATTTTTTCTCTCTTTTGACGCTCTCTTTTTGCCAACTTTCGGAGTTAATGAACACTTTCCAGTAACAATTGTTACAAATTCGTAACAATTATTGGTAAATGAACATACCTAATATCAGAATACTGTTATGTCAAAAAAGAGAACACTTTTAAGAAATCTTTAAAATTAGCCATTGAAATGTCCTATATAATTTGTATATTTACTAAACACAAAACTTCTACTTCCTCACTAATAATAAAAGCAACATTAGACATTGCTAAGATATTCACAAATCAAATCAGTAATCGAGTGACAGATAAAAAAAATTATGCTTGAACAATTGAAGCACAGCCGCAAATAACGTTGTAAAAGACAATTTTTAAAAATCCAGTTTTTTTACAGATTAACATTAAGATATCTCTCTTGCGTTGTTCAAACATCAAACCATCCAAAATGATGCATCTTATCGCCGTCAAAATACAATTACAATCAGTCAGTCAGTTGAAAACTTTGTAAGTAACTAATAAAATTATGTAAACGAAATTGTGGAAAATAATTGATAAATGTAGCAGAGATATAAAAAGAAAAGTTAATGCTAGTTATCATTATTTTCGATAAGCTAAAAAAATTTAAACGAAATAAACAATCTTGCTTTAAAATACGTTTTTTGGCTCTCCTAAAAATTATTATTTTGTAACTTAAAACGTTATTCGCGGCTAACCTTCAATTGATGCAATTAAAATGCAATTTTCAAGCAAAATAATCTTCCAATAAAATTAAACTGTACACCATTCAATATCCCAATGCTTAATTACCAACGAAACCAGAAATATGCTCTAAAAAAGTATTTTATGCGCATTCAATATGCACTCAAAATTTTAAAATATGCACTAAAAACTATGGCGCGTAGTCATAGTCAAAACAAAGTACACTTTAAGAAAATAAAACCAGTATTTTGTATGGTAATACTGGTTTTAACTTCTTAAAGTATACTTTGTTTTGACTATGACTACGCGCCTATATTTCTTAGCTCTAAGACATAAAATAAATTGATTTATTTGTAAATGAAAATATATTTTTGATTCAAAAATTCAACAACATTTACATATTAGAGGGTGGCGTTGGCTGAAGTAATTAGCATGCTGACTACAAAACTGAAGGTCCTGGGTTCAATCCCTGTATCCAACAGTCATTAAATAACAACACCACACATTTTTCTGATATGCATTAATGTCACTGGTCACTGAACTATACCGACTTCAGCAGATACTAGTACTAATGTAACATCAGAGCGTCCTCCTTCGTTGTGTAGCAAAATCATCGGCGAAGTAAAATAATCAATAAAATGGCTACAAGACACAGCTTCAAAAAATTAATACGACTCATTTAACATCAGAGAGGTGCTGCAACACTGCATTATTAAAAACGTGCAAAAAGCAGAGTTGTAAAAGAATGAAGCTTTCCTCTATGTCTTCCTTCACCACCTGTCTTCTCTCTCACTATCCCTTTCCTAACTAAGGTAACACCTAGTAATAGTAGTAGGCATTAATTGCCTGAGTGTTACTTCGCTTTAAAAAAAAATGGGTTTGATCATAGTTTTGTGGCAAAAATTAAACACTGAACAATTTGGGCCCAGCTCTAAACAATTAACGGAAGTCCCATGGTGAGTATAAAAATTGTTATTGTCTCAGATTAGAAAACCTGTTATATACATCACAGATATTTGGGCTAGTGTTAAGATCAGAAAAGTAAATATTGTGATATTTTAGCAGCGAATAATGTAACATTATGTGTTACTTTTGTTTGTTACCTTGTTTTATTTTAACATCAGAGAGGCGCTGCAACACTGCATTATTAAAAACGTGCAAAAAGCAGAGTTTTAAAAGAATGAAGCTTTCCTCTCTCTCTTCCTTCACCACCTGTCTTCTCTCTCACTATGCCTTTCTTAAAGAAGGTAACACCTAGTAATAGTAGTAGGCATTAATTGCCTGAGTGTTACTTCTTTTTTTCTAAAAAAAACCATTTGGATATAAAATAAGACATAAATAAAATAAACAAAAAAAGGAAGCGATAAACTTTTATACATTGCCAATGTTCCTTCAAC
The DNA here is from genome assembly GCA_944452675.1 of Tachina lurida. Classification (NCBI taxonomy): domain Eukaryota; kingdom Metazoa; phylum Arthropoda; class Insecta; order Diptera; family Tachinidae; genus Tachina; species Tachina lurida. Next base: position 3,636,129 of record OX101757.1, on the reverse strand, counting down.
GTCTATTTGTGGTAGAGTCCGTTACAAATAGCAAAACCGAATTTTTATTGAAACTAACGTACGAAATAACTGCTCAATATATACTTATATAAGAAAAATGTATACACTACATGGAACATTGAAAATGAGATTTAGATGGCGAAAAATAAAAGTGTTTACCAGCACATAATCCTGTCAGCATATTAAAATCGAAAAATTCTATAAAATATCAAAATATGCGTACAATATTGACCAAAATCGATTATTTGCGATTGTAAATTATCGATTTTCGTAAAAAAAAACGAAGTCTAAAAAATGTGTCGCTTAAGCTATTTTAGAGGTTATGGCTCGATATACCAGAGTTCAACTGAGAGAATTTTTTATTCAGGTGTTTAGTGTTTATCTTGTTTGTTGTTGTTTATTTTGATTATTAAATGAAGCATTATTGCGATTTATAAATTATATGAATATAAATAGTATATGTTGCACTTTTTTGTACCTCTGCAAGAATTGTTGAATAAATTAATTCCCATACAATGTAGTCCAAAAGAGAAGACAATGAAGCATGTCTGGAATATATGTATATGATATTCTAGACATATGATCACGAACTTTTTCTTGGTTTTTCTTTGATGTGTAAACATCTATACGCGAGGGGTTCAAAATCTTTTTCGCAATACAATAACAAATTTTGAGTAAGATCATCATACTAAGATGCACACCGCGTTATAAATCGGTGTGAACTACATATGTATGACTGCATTAGTGTTTCAAAGAAGCAACACAAACTTATTTAAAATATTGTAAATACATACATAGGAATTTGCTGGTTTTTGTTTGTTTTATTTTACTTGATAACTGCTTTATTTTAATTGCAATGCGTACACAACAACAAGAACAGCAACAACTAAACGATGAACAACAGGAATCAAAAATTAAAAAGAAAAAGTAAAGGCATTTACCATAGATGGGTACTACTAAAATTTCAGTAAAAATATTTTTTTAACCAGTAAATTTTTACTGATTACTAAAATATTTTTCTACAATTTTTATAAAGTGTTTAAATGATTTATTATATGATGAGGTGTATTGAGTTTTCAGTAATCAGTAATGCCCGTATTCATAATGACATTCTACCAAGTGGCTAAATTTTTTTCATACAAAAATGTAAAAATTTGATTATTTTCATTATGAATACGGGCATTACTGATTACTAAAAGAATAAGTACTTCCAACTTGAAAAAAAAATTTCATTACTATATGTTTACACATCTAGTAATGAACAAAAGCAATGTGATCGGCCTCACATTGCTTTTTTTATTTGCTAAGCTACATCTATATGTATTTCGGTCCTCATCAGTAGACTTCAAACCCAAAAGTTTTATATAAAACATAGAAACCATAGAAATTATTTTGCTTTAAGTAAATTATAGTCTAGTTAATGAACATTTATTGTGTTAACTAATAATATTTACTTTATTTTAAATAAAAATTAAACAAACCATATAACCTGGCGACTGTTTTTCTATTTGTGGCGAATTTTAGCCATTTGGACAAAAATTTATTTTAGGATATATAAAGATTATTTTTAATCAAATAAAAAATATATGTATGTACATATATGTTATTGGCAAAAACTAAGCAAAAATATGTTTTTTCTTTGTGGCGATTTTTGACATTGAATTTGGTGAAAAAGGTCAAAAAATCTGACAATCCTGTCCATGAGCACAAATTATTTCCAAAAAAATGTTAAACCAACCTTTGTTTGAAATAAAATTTAGTTTCAGTATATTTTTTTACTGTTCCAGTATGAAGTTAAGTTATTATTAACTTTTACGCCTATTTTAAAAGTCGGTTCAGTTTATTTAATAAAACTAAGGTCCCAGTAATTCTTGGCTTCCAAAGTACAATTAACTAGCATTTAACATGGACAGATTTCAATTCGACACAGTTGTACAAAATAATAAAAGATTGCTGTTGACAGTCATTTAAAACTTTAAAACAGTCCCTAAAAACGTCAACAAGATTGGCCATATCTGTAGTAAAAGTCATCTGCCCAAAAATTCATTAAAAGTTACCAAACAATCTAACCAAACCAATCAACCAGTCAGCCAGCCAGCCATCCAACAAGCCGACTTGTGCGACAGGCAGTCATTTCAGTCAGGCAAGCCAACATACTGTCTGGCTGGCTCGCTAGTTGGCAGTGAAGCTTATGGCTGCGTAATAATTGTTGTGTCGCTGTTATAGATTTTAACACGACCTACGCGCGATATCATTTTTTACATTCACGTAAACTCCATAGTCATATCTTTCTGGCATTAATGGATATTTTTTTATAAATGTTGTATGTTTGTTTGTGGCAATTGCAATAATGCAACGTACATGTGATCGAATAAGAATAAGTAAAACAAAACCAAAAACATACAAAACTTGGTAATAATATGATAATCAACATTATTGACTTTGAACTTAATGGGTCATTGATCTGCTTTGCATTTTGTATTATTATTATCATTATTACTATTCTTATTATTATTCTATTACTAAAATAATTATCATTGTCTTTAATCATATGCATAATAATTATAAAAAATCATAAGGAGTAATCATTAGCATTAACAATTAAAACTTAATTATTAATCATTAGATATAAACCATTCATCATTATCATCCACATAACCAATTTCAATTGCATTATCATTATCTTTAACTCTTCCTTAACATTCACATTGTCACTCACATTCATATTGTCATTATGATTCAATTTATCACTTACATACGTCATTAATCTGGTTTGGAATTAAGAAGGCGTGAGACTAAAATAATCGATTCTTGAGAAGTACTTACTTTTTTTATTTGGCAACTTGTTCATGTAATCTATTTAATCTAAGAAAATTATTCTCCTCATTTAGCAACTTGTACATTATTTTTTTTTTAATTTTGGGTAATGTGATTTGTAAGCGAGTAAAGAAATTTGGTAATCAGAAAAGTAAGTCATTATATGGCAAGTAGTTCTGATGGTAATGTGTAATTTTTTGCTGGCATGCAGCAGGCAATGCGGCGAAGACTATATCTCAACTGAGCCAATTGGAACAGCATACTTCTCTATGGCAGTGACTTCTGGGGCAAAGGGCTAAAGAAATGCAGCAAAAACGCTCTTCTTGCATTCTCGTTCTAGCGGAAACGATCCCAATAGACCTTCTCGTAGAAGAATGGAGGAAGATATTGATAGGAAATCAAGTAAATCATAAGGCAAGAAACCTACCAGAGCTGGCAGACAAGATGTAACGAAGGAACAACAGCAGCGTGGACAAAAAGATTACTCCCCAATATTATCTGACTCAGATGATGACGGGACACGGCTTCAGGAAATATCTGCACAATATAGGTAAATGCACTACAACATTATGCTTATATGAAAGAGAAAACATAATAGACGATGCAGAGCACACGTTTTTTGAATGAAGTACATGGGCCGAAAAGAGACGAGGAATTAACGGACGAACTAAATGCTGGAAACATCATACCGCATCATACACAAAAAAAATATCATTATCATTATCATTATTCACATTATGATCAACATTATCATTCTTCACATTATCATTATCAAATTATCTATCATTACCATTTACATTATTATTCGCACTGTATTGTATTCATATATATAATATTATAGTGTTTTCACACTGACTTGGTTTTAATAAAAGTTGGTTTTAATGTCAAAACCAACTGTTAAAACCTGGTTTTACCATACAAATTGTTTTTGTTAAATCCAACATAAAACCATTTCTGAATTGGTTTTATTTTGGTTTTATGAAATGAAACTCTGTTTTCGCTGTGGTAAATTCAGTGCTGCCAAGTTAAAATGACCGGTAGCAGCTGATAATGTTTATGCCAGTGAATAACAAGAGATGTCACTTGAAAGATTTTCAACTTAAAAATGGATGCAGCAGCAACAATAAGCAAAAAATTATGGAAAAATAAGAGTTCTTTGGAAGGAAAACAACAAAAAATTTTCATTGACCTCTGGAAAGTGAAAATAAATGATATGACACATCGATCCACCACTAAAAAAGTTGTATTTTGCGATTTACTTGTGAATTTTTTATATACAATAACTTTATTTCCAAGCATTTCTTCACTTTGTATTACTAGTTCTATAATTTTAAAATATTAATTTAACAAGACAAAACAATAGTCGAACAGAATTACTGCATAAATAAGTGAACTTTTGTAAAGTAACTCAATATTTATTAAATAATTTTTCATAACTATTATTTAAGCATAGAAAGTTTGGAACAAATTATAGATTGTTTTATTTTAACCAACGCGCTCAGGCGAATACCGATGTTTCTCTAAATTACGGGGCGTCAAAAAATCCGGAGGAAGATATATGGTAGCAATGATTAAAAATAATAATAGTTTGGTGAATATTGGCAATCTTATAAAACATAAATAAATGATATCAGTGATTTTTTTTCATCTTATCGAATACTTTCATTTGAAAGGTTTCAGTCCAATATTGAAGACAAGCTCGATTCTACTCTGAGGAGCCTGCTCTATCGTTGAGAACTATAAAATATTGGATGACAGAGTTTAAACGAGGCCGTGCAACCTGTAGTGACCGATAGCTTGAGGTGTCCATGCCAGAAATGATTAAGAAAATCAAGAAAATGGATCGTCATTGAAATGATATAGATCGCATATTAACCGAAAATTTTAAGATGAAAAGCTGCAGCTCTCTCATAATAGAATAAAAATTATGCCATGAAGATTTTTCAATAGTGTTTGGCGATTTTTCACAGCAATAAAGCCGAGTTTTTACGTCGGGTCGTAACGACGAGACATGGATCAAAACAGTCAAAGTAATGAACTGGAATGGAAGAATCATGTGCAAGGAAGGCAAAGGCACTTCCATCTGTAGACAAGGTCATTATGTCTGTTGTTTGGGATGCGCATGGATAATATCTTTTGACTACGAGTATCTTCGAAAGGAAAATAACAATAACATTATGCTATTAGTGTAAAGTGATAAAATTTAGGAAAAAAAAGGTCGCACTTAGAGAAAAGGAAAGTGTTGTTTCGTCAAGACAATGCACCAGTTCACGCATTTATTATTGCGATGGCCAAAATCAGTGAAAGTTAAATTGCTTAATCACGCATCTTATTCGCCAGACTTACCAAGTTCAGATTACTTTCTATTTCCAAACTTGAAAAAATAGCTCAGTGGCTAAAGATTTGCCAACAAAGAGGTAGTAATTACTATTTTAAAGAGCTCGGCATCAAAGCTTTTGAATGTCGTTAGGAAAAATTTGTCGAGCTAATTTTGGGACCACCCTCATATTACAATAATTTAAATTAAGTAAATTTGCTCTTCGTTTTTGCTGTATCTAAAACAATAAAACACCAAAGAGGTCCTTAAGAAACCGCAAGAAGGATAAGAATACTGGTCTCGCCTACGAAAAAAGACATGCTAACGAACAGCCGGAGATTTTACAACTAGGACCCAAAACCAAACCAATCATGCTATTATTTTCCCTTCCAAATACACAACAGTAGATAGGAGACACACTGAATAAACTAAAGGTTGAACTACGAGAGCACAAAATAGCACAACAAATTAAAACAAAAAAACTACGAGTACCACAACTTTACAAATTAAAAGTTAAATAAAATAGTATAAAATACTCACAGATACAAAAATATTGAGATTAAGGACCGTAAATAACAACTATTTTTATTTCTTGCTTTTTGTTTATTCCTCAAAAAAAATAATTCATTTTAATTGCATTTTTGCAAATGTTAAAAACAGATTGTTGTTATACTCGATAATACCTGCCAGAAAAATAATAATATATTCCGGGTATGCCGACTTCATTCATGTCAGTCACACAGTGCAATCTAGATATAAACGAATTATTTTTAATTAAAAATTTGTGGAAAAAGTTCTCTTTTTTGAGAACTGTTTGGTGTGATAATTCATCAAGAACGATGAAAATCGTAACGTTACAGTCAATGAAGTAAGGTACCGTACAATGATTTTGGACAATTTTTTCCAAAATGGAATAATTGGACTTGGTTGATATGTGGTTACAAAGAGACGGTGCCACATACCGGCCGAAATTTTAGAAAAAGTATCCTGAAATTGGAGCTCAAGGAGGGACCACATACGGCATAGCCGCAGGCAACGTTTACATTAAATAGTATTTAAAAACTAAATATCAGGGCCCCCTTTCTCAAAAATACAAATTACAAATCTACAAGTAAAATACACACAAAACAACAACACTTTTACAAATTTTATTGTTGTTTTGTGTGCATTTCACTTGTAGATTTGTAATTTGTAGTTTTGAGAAACGGGCCCCAGGTATTAGTTTATAGTCTAAAATAAATATTTCATTAAATTTTTGCAAATTTTCCGTTTTTTTATTTTCGAGCCCGAACTGTTAAAAAATTACCGACTGCAAATAATTATTGTTATTAATTTATACTTATCTCCATATCTCCATATCCTTCTCTCCATGCATTGCTTTTAAATCAATATATTCTTTATAAATAATAACATAATGCTTCATGAATTCAAATTCGTTTGCCCAAAAAAATCAAGAAATAATTACACTGTGATACAAAGTTGAGAAAAAAAATATTCAGGGATTCTAATGTACCAATTCTATTTTGTTAGAATCCATGGATGACGAAAATACCGTTGGTTTTTTAGGTCACTTCATAAAGTGATTTTATAACGGTAAATGTAGTGAAAAACGGGGTTTCTTAGATTTTCAGTTTTAAACAGTTGTAACTTCTTTGTTTCCCAACGAATTTCTTTTAACTTTTCGTTGGTTAAAAGGATCGAATATTATCTTTCAACCAAGATATATTTTTTGTAAATCGACTAACAAATGGCTAAGTTACAGTTGTTGAAGTGTATAAAAAGCCCATTAAAAAAGTATTCTTTTGTAACTCATAAGCAACTTATGGCCTGAGGAAAACAAAAGAATACTTTTTTAATAGGTTTTTTGTACACTTCAACGACTGTAACTTAGCCATTTGTTAGTCGATTTATAAAAAATATATCTTGGTTGAAAGATAATATTCGATCCTTTTAACCAACGAAAAGTTAAAAGAAATCCGTTTGGAAACAAAGAAGTTACAACTGTTTAAAACTGAAAATCTAAGAAACCCCGTTTTTCACTACATTTACCGTTATAAAATCACTTTATGAAGTGACCTAAAAAAACCAACGGTATTTTCGTTATCCATGGACTCGAGCCAAATAGAATTGGTATATTAGAATCCCTGAATATTTTTTGTGTATCACAGTGTTATCTGGGTGTTGTTAATAAACACTTCCTGAAAAGTAAAAAAAATACAACTATTGATATTTTGGAAGTAGAGAAGTGAGAATTAGTAGTTCTTCAATAACCATTTGAAAATTTTGTTCACTGATGTTATAATAAAAAAGCAGCCGGTAAAAAGTCAGGTGCACATAAGTTGACTAAAATTGCAACCTAGTTTAATAGCTCGATTTACTAAAAATACAACTCTGGTCTGATGAATAATTATTGAAAATGTTCATATACTTCATTACACCAGGGTTATATTTTTTAGAAATCGTGCAATTGTGTAGGATAATGTATAATAATAATAATAATAATAATAATAATTAAATCAAATCACTGATCATAAATCACCTTACATTAAGAACAATTTAACATTGTGAACGCAGTTTTCGCGTAGATGCCCTAAGTTACAGTGTAATAACCAATTATTTATAAAATATTTTTATTTTTGGAGATTTGTTTTGAAATGAGCTTCTCAACTACAACTTTAAACTGAAATTTATTTGCTGGTGGTTAAGCATTGTCTATATATTTCATTGGTGCTTAGCCAAATCATCAGTAGACTTCAACCACATATTTTGAACAGTCACAAACTTCTTATCTTATGCACAGACTTCCAAAAAATATTTGAGAATTCACACATAATAATAAACTTGACAATATGTCGAATAATAAATTTCCTAAATGTTAAATTTAAATTTATTGTTATCCAATGAATTTCTAATTGTATAAAGGTGTAGAAAAATTAAATAGATTCATATCGAATATAAATTATTTGCTGGGTTTTGTTACAGTTTCTAATCCTATGCTCATTTGACTTTTGTGATTTTCAAAAATATTATTTTTTGTGAATTCTCAAATAGTTTTTGGAAGTCTGTGCATAAGATAAGAGGTTTGTGACTGTTCAAAATGTGGTTGAAGTCAGTGATGGTATTTTGGTGCGTTTCGGGTATTTTTTTTGTGCTTTTTGCCTCTTCACAAACGCGAAATTTTGGTTGATACCCTTTTTTAAAAAGCGGGTATTTATAGTGCTTTTTAACATTTTCTCACAGTGCTTTTGGTGCTTTTTTGTAAAATAAAAATATTTTTAATTTTACAAACCTAAAATACTTTTAAGCGCTAATAGCATCATCTTTTGACTGAGCCTTCTTATATTATTTTTAATGACAACAACGGAAGCTATGCTAAAAACAATTTAGAAAACTTTTCATAATTGGGTTTAAAAAATTAAAATTTTTCTTGCAAAATAGAAAACGAAAGTAACTGGAAAGCACTACATAATTCTCTGCATAATATTTGATTGATAGTAGTACGCAATAAGCATTTGTTAAAGTTTACATAAATATTTAATAATCCTAGAACAATTGACAAGATGAGGTTGTCAATAGCAGTCAGTTGCTTTAGACAACGGGTAGCCAAGTCCCAATTTTTTGGTATCGTATTGACGTGCTGTCAATGTTGACAACTGGAATAAGGGTGAATATCGCAAAAAAACAAAAACGTTTAAGTTAGTTAAGAAAAAAGTGTTGCTTTTAATGCAATTTGTATGTGTAAATGATTTTTCAGTAACATCTTTATCCTAATCTAGGCCTAAGCTTCACTTACCAAATTACTAACACCGATCATATAACTACTAACATTTTGAAAAATAAATATAATTAATATTAAATATTTTGCGGCAAAAACTTGAAATTATATAATGACGTTTTACACCCCAAACTCTCTTTTTTGTAAATGGCTTAATGTATTAAAATTAAACAAAAAATGTTGGTGCTTTTTTACCCTCTTTTTCTTATTTTTTTTCCTCCTTTTACCCTTTTTGCAACAGCTTAATGTGCTTTTGCTCTTCTTAGCGATACCATCACTGGTTGAAGTCTACTGATGATTTGGCTAAGCGCCAATGAAATATATAGATAATGCTTAACCACCAGCAAATAAATTTCAATTTAAATAAACTTATGACAATATGTCGAATAATAAATTTCCTTAATACAGGGTGTTTTTTTTAGAGGTATAGAACTTCGAATTGAAATAAAACACAAGAAAATCGTTTTAATGTCCATCAATTTGGCTTTATTGGAAGGATAATTTTATGCCATTAATGTTTAAATATGATTTCGGGCATGTGGCCGCCGCGGCTGGCTCGAATAAAGCCAATTCTACAGGTCCAATTTTCAACCACTTTTTCGAGCATATGGGGCCGTATGTTGGCAATAACGCCACGAATGTTGGCTTCCAAGTCCCCTAACGTTTCTGGTTTGTTGGCGTAGACGAGTGACTCCACATATCCCCAAAGAAAATAATCCAATGGTGTCAAATCACACGATCTTGGTGGCCAATTGACAGGTCCATTCCGCGAAATTATGCGCTCATCGAATGTTTCCTTCAATAAATCGATTGTGACGTGCGCTGTGTGGCATGTAGCGCCGTCTTGTTGGAACCACAACTCATCTACATTCAAAATCTTCAAAATCTTCCATAAAGTTGATGGACAAAGCTCCAATTGCTGTGCACGGTGGCGAATCGATTCATTCGGGTCCTCTTCAACACTTTGCTCTACAGCGGCAATTGTTTCTTCGGTGCGCACTGTTCGACGTCTCTGCGGATGCGTATTATCACATAGAGTAAACGTAGTGCGAAAACGATCCATGGTTAACCGAATTAATTGCTCTGATGGACGATTATGTCGACCATAAAATGGACGGAGCTTGCGGTTAACTTCGCGAACTGAACCATTATTTTCGAAATAAATTTGCACGATTTGCAAGCGTTGTTCTTTTGTCAACCTGTTCATGATGAAATGGCAAACCAAACTAAATATTAATCACTTGACAGCTGACAAAATGGCCGCCAGTTAAAAAAGTGATGCCAACTTAAAGTTCTATACCTCAATAAAAAACACCCATTACAACTTTAAACGATACAACATTTCTTGTGAATTCAGCAAATGTATTATTTTATTTTATTTGCAATATAGGTGTTCAGCTTTTCCAACTGCCCTGTAGGAAAACATTGGGATTCTATAGAAGAGAAGAAAAACTAAACTAGACTTTATTAATTTTTTGCAGGGTTTACATTCTCTATGTTCAAAATACTAATATTTTTGCTGTATCGACATGTTTGCTACTTTTTTAAGATTTTTTCTGACCTTATCCCGATAGTTTCAATAAGAATTGTTACAACATATTTCGTTAATTTTAATGTACATTTCGCACACTAGTTCATAAACAGTCACAACTCAAAAAAATCCCAGATGTTGAGAGGTGGCATTAGACTTGTGTCCAACAGTTCTTTTTGAACTAGTTTGAGAGCGTTTGAATCAAAAGTTGTTTCAAACCCATTTAATTTACATTGATGTTTTTGGCCAAACTTGTGTCCAACTGAACGAACTAGTTCAAAAAGAACTGTTGGACACAAGTCTAGGTGGCATTAAACTGCTGATACAGTACAAATGACGCAAGCATGTAACATGAAAACAGAACAAGACTGTGTTGTAAAAGAAGTTTTTGCGGTCGTTAGAGATGTATTCAGTAAATTGGTTTATGCAAAAAACAAAATAATTTTATTTAATTTAATTATTATTTTTCGAACTGTATTTGTTTCTAAACGGCTGGCTGTTCCGTTCAACTATGTGTTGTTGTCAGAATATTTACAACTAACTTTGATGTTATTTGTTCATTAATAATTATCACATGTAATTTGGCTTAAAAAGAGTTACGAACTTTAGCCTGTTCAATTCATAAGAATATAAAAATAATTTTGTTAATTTTGACTTTTTGTGACTGTTCATGATTTTTACGTTGATATCACTCAACCTCCAAAAAATCATTCAAAATCCAAACAAAAAACAAACAAAAAAATTTAGAATTTTTTGTTACTTTTTTAGAATATTTTAATTGCAGAAAGTTTAACGTTTGAACGATGTGATCAAAATTATTAAAACTAAAGTGCTTGGCTAAAAAGATTGTCTGTTTTCAAAGACAAAAAAAATAATAAAATACAGCTAAACATTTTTACATGCATACATACACACATTAAACAAACTTACCTCTATTTCTGACCAAGTAATGCAAGTAAGGGTGTGAAAACTTAATAACTAAATACATTTGGGAATTTCCAGGACATAGAACGGGACACTCACTCGGCTTTGAAGTGGAAGAATATAAAGATATATTATATTTTTTTTGCTTGTTGCGGTTTTTTGAAAGCACGTTAATAACACTATATGTAGTGCAAAATTAAGGTTTTTTGATTTGGTTTTTTGATATATAACGCAAAAAATGTTTGAACTCGTTTTTACAGCTTCTACAAAATTAAAAAAAAAACTGCAAATTACAACACAATTTCTGACAGCGAATTTTCTTAAGTAATATAATTGTAAAATTTTTCGTATTGCATAATAATATCGCCATATTCGAAGGTGGCACAATATATTGGCTAATATCAACAGTCTTGATTTTTATTGTACAATCAAGACTATTGTGTAATATGGTGACAACATTATTCAATGTTGTTTACACTTTCACTGTCAGGAAAACTGGGCAATATTTTCTTTGAAAATATTGTGCCATTTAATGCATAGCATAGGTCAAAACGACAGTAATATGTGCAACAACATATGCGATAATAATGCATAATGGATGGGCTGCGTTAAAATTAAATAATTTGGCTTTAAATTTATGGTTTTCATGTTGAAATATTTGTAATATTTTTTAACAACCTTTGGTATGATTCAGAACAGGGCATATTTTGCTACTATGTTTGTAGCAGGAATTAATTCAAGTCAAAGTTGTATTAATTTTGAAAACTTTCATATTTATTATCTTATAAATATTCACAGATATATATTTACGGATATATTTTAGTTTTTAGTAATCATAGTATAGAAATCAGAAGTTAGCAAAATTATAAAATATTATTTTTCAATGAATATGCCGCATTAGTTGCCTTTAATCTTAAATGCTCATCATTGCCCATCTACATTAATACATATATACATAAGTAATTAAATATAAGGGTTTTTCTATTTTTATTTTTTTTAAGAGAAATTACACTCAGGCAATGAATGCCTACTACTATTACTAGGTGTTACCTTCATTTAGGAAAGGGATAGTGATAGAGAAGACAGATGGTGAAGGAAGAGATAGAGGAAAGCTTTCATTCTTTTACAACTCTGCTTTTTCGAACGTTTTTAATAATGCAGTGTTGCAGCGCCTCTGATGTTAAATGAGGCATATTTTTTTAAGCTGTGTTTAGTATCCATTTTATTGGTTATTTTGATTCATCGATGATTTTGCTACACAACGAAGGAGGGCGCTCTGATGTTACATTAGGAATAGTATCTGCTGAAGTCGGTATAGTTCAGTGACTAGTGACTATGCCTTCATCACTTGGAACTTTCCTACAACAACTGATACAAAGGGACACTAATGCACATCAGAAAAATGCGTGGTGTTGTTTTTTAATGACTGATGGATACCGGGGACGAACCCAGGACCAGCGGTTTTGTAGTCAACGTGCTAACACTTCAGCCAATACCACTCGCTAATATCCGGACTTATCTCATTCTCGGGAAACGGGAAATAAATAAGAATGAAACAATCTCAAGATAAAAATAAAAGGTGTTTCTTAATCAAAATAGAAAGAATAAAAGCAATTTTATTCATTCTAACGACATAAATATTATTAAATTCGTTCTCGTTTAACCTTCATAGTGAACAGACGTCTTAGCGGAGTTTTTTTTTTTTTTGTACATACTAAATAAACAAAAAATCATACAAAAAAAATATTCGTAGTAAATACTTACATACTAACCTTGATAAATAAGGTTTTTTTTTGCTTTGCTCATATTTTTTACATAGTCAAAAAAAAAAACAAAAAAACCGCAAACAAAAAAAACACAAACAAAGTGCCTTTGAGGAATACTCTATATGAGTACAATAAAAACAAAAAATCTGATGTGAGGTTTACTGTGAGTTCTGAACCTCTTAATGAAAACAATGAAACAAAAAATCTGATGGTAGACTTTTTCTAACGGCAAAGCCACTATTTCGTCAACGCTCAACCTCGCTTTGTCCAATGAAAACTAGTGATTCGTTAACATTACCGTTGTATAGTACTTCCAAATTTAACTCAGCGATATCATCCGTTTCGGGCTCGTGGTCATCACTTACACAAGTTATCAACAGTAGCCCAAGACTCAAGCTCCAAGTCGGGATCGACAGATATATAACTGTGATAAAGCGCGGGTGAAGTCCAAATTCTAATAAATTGCATATGCTCCAAAGATATACAGGGACAACAGCGCATCCTCTACTAATCGCCAGGCCGCCACCAATATATTTGAGGGGAAAAAATTCAAACGCTCTTATCAAAAAATTAATCTCGGTCATTGGTGAGAATAAATTTCACCTTGTTCCAATAAAACGTGGCAACATCGATGAAACGAAAATTAAAATTTATGACAAAAAAGATTTCCGCAAAATGGTTTCTTAATTTGAAAAAAGTAAAACAAATTTCTACACATATCAGCTTAAGAGTGCTAAAGGCCTGCAGATCGTATTGAAGGGCATATATTCTTATGTTGTTTCCGAAGAAATAAAAGATGCACTCGTCCTCCAGGGATTTAAGGCAAAAAATTTATCCAATATAATAAATAGGGAGAAGCTCCCCCAACCTCTATTTCGCGTTGAACTTGAGCCGAATGATATAAAATTAAGAAAAAATGAGACGCACCCAATTTATAATTTAAAATATATTTTACACCGAAAAAAAAACAGTTGAAGAACCACACACGCGTTCTGGGACAGTACAGTGCCATAATTGTCAAGAATATGGCCACATAAAAATGTAATGCAAATTACCTACAGTTTGTGTTATTTGCGGTGAATTGCACGGTACGGCTAGTTGTACTAAACAAAAAATTCAAGCAGAAAAAAATTCAGTAATTGTGGAGGTAATCACACCGCTAACTACAGAGGATGCCCTGTATATTATTTCGGTAAAGATGATATGGGTCAAAAACCTAAATTAGCTCCAGCTCAATCACAAACGTTAACTCCGCCACTTTTCTTCAAACTATCCAACCAGTTACTTCACGTGTATCGAACGCCGATGCTGCTAAGACAAGCTCTATTCCCACACAAAATGTTTCCCCGCCAAATATTTCAACAAATATAAACTCAGCTTTTAATTTTAATCGCTTTGATAATCTGGTGCAAACTATAAACAATTTTACAACAAATATGACCAGCATGATCCAAGAAATGTTGCGAATGCAGAATACACTGCTTCAGGCTTTAGTTAAGAAGCCATGCACACGTTAAAAATATGTTTCTGGAACGCAAACGGCATTCGCCAACATGAAAATGAACTTGAGCACTTCCTCACGGGAAAAAATATTGATATAATGTTGATCTCAGAGACTCATTTGACTTCGAGAAGGCTTTTTAAAATTTATGGCTACACCTTATATGATTCAAAGGACCCTAAAGGAAGAGCATGCGGTGGGTCAGCAATTTTAATAAAGTCAAGACTGAAGCACTATATTGTTGGCAGCATTTGTGAAGAACATCTACAAACAACAAATATTTTCAATCACTGATGATCATTACGAGAATTTCTACAAATCTCTTGTTTTGTAGCAGCTGGCGACTACAATGCAAAAGATACGTTCTGGGGTTCGCGTCTTATTACACCAAGAGGCCGCGCGTTGTTCAACACAATTTCAAAAATTGGTTTGCACGTCATTTCCAGTAAGGAGCCCACTTATTGGATATTATAGATTTTGGCGTCATGAAAAATATCTCTAGGGATTTAATTCAAGTTAAAGCTTCTCTAGAACTCTCGTCCGACCACTCTCCCACAATCGTTACAATTTGTAGTCCATTAAGAAGTGACTTACCTCATCCTTATGTGAATATGATAAGTCATGTTAATTGTGTGGGATTCAAAAATATCTTAAACCGGCTGCTGACCATGCCACTACCTCCCATCCGCTGACTGGGTTTAATAGAATTTATTCTACGGATATTGAACGTCTCATGTGTGTAAAAAGAAGAGCTAGAAGGCAATGGCAACAGCAAAGATCATTTCAATATAAAACTAAATTTAAAGAGTGCACTAAACGACTCCAAGAGTTGCTTGCATTTGAAAAAACTGCATCTTTTAAAAAATATCTAGAAGGTCTTGATGTCTCACCAGCATCCAATTACTCTTTCTGGCGCGTTGCTAGAAAGCTTAAAACACACGTTGAGCTTAGACCACCTCTGCGCATATCTACCGTAGGTTGGCCAAGAAGCGATACTGAAAGAGGTAAAATATTTGGTGGGCATTTAAAATCCGTATTTACCCCAAACCCATAAAATTTAAGACACGTGATGTACAAAACCTAATTGCAGAACTCAACACGAAAAAAGGTTCGGGTATTAATGAAATTAGTAAGCAGATGCTGATGAATTTGCCTCGTATTGCTATTAGAATCCTGTTATTAATTTTTAATGCCATTTTACGACTGGAGTATTATCCAAACAGCTGCTAGTTTGCCAAGGTTAAAATGATTCCAAAGCCGGGCAAGGATCTTACCAAGGCTGAGTCATGTAGGCCAATACGTTTACTGTCAATAATGTCAAAGCGCTTTGAAAATTTACTCATAATAAAATTGTCCCAATGCTAACTGATAATGAGTGCATATTGGACCATCAATTTGGTTTTAGAAGTCAGCATAGCACCATTGAATAAACTCATAGATTGGTTCAATTTATAAGAAAACCTTTTGAAGAAAGTATTACTCTGCTCTGTTTATTGACGTTTCTCATGCATTTGATAAAGTGTGTCATGAAGGCCTAATTTTAAAATTAAAGACTTACCTACCAATAAACATTCTAAATCTTTTGGAAAGTATCATTATTGCCCGCAAGTTCACTGTTGTGGAAGGAGATTTTATGAGTACGCGTGAAATAATCTCATCCGGTGTGCCACAGTGGAGTATACTGGGGCCAGTTTTGTATTTGATTTATACTTGTGATATGCCATTGAGCAGTAATATTCACACATCTACATTTGCCGATGATACAGCCTGCCTTAGTATGCACGAAAACCCTCAGGAGGCTTCCCGATATCTTCAGCATCATATTACTCAGCGAGAACTATGGTTAAACATGTGGAGAATAAAAATAAACGAACAGAAGTGTGCTCAGGTAACATTTGCCCTAAGAAAATACACTCGTTCCACCATTACAATCAATAATCAAATTGTTTCTCAAAATTTACATCCAGGAACACATTAGCCAGATGGAGCTTTGGTTAAACTTATGGAGAATCAAGGTAAATGAACAAAAGTGTGTTCAAGTAACATTTACTTTACGAAGAGATACTTGTTCCCCCATTCGGATTAACAATCAAGTTGTTTCTCAACAATCAAATGTGAAATATCTTGGTATACACCTTGATCGACGACTTACATGGAAATACCACATTGACTCTAAGCTAACGCAAATGAAACTTAAACTAACTCAGATATATTTGCTGATTGGTAGAAATTCAGCCCACAGTCTAGATTGTAAGCTTTTAATATACAAGTCGCTTTTAAAACCTATATGGTGATACGGAATTCAGCTATGGGGTACTGCTTCAGCTTCCAATGTCAAGAGAATCCAACGAAGGCAAAACAAAATTTTACGGTTAATAACATCGGCTCCATGGTATATTATTTATTTATTATTATTTTAGATTTAAGATTTGAATACTTATTGTTAGTTCAAGTTTGAAGATACAGTAAGTAAATATATGTATTAACAAAAAATAAAAAATTAAATTCGTATATGTCTGTACGAATGTTCCTTCTTTTAATTGTATAAACCACATCACCAAAGTGGAATTTATGGGAAAAAATAGAAAAAATGTTGTCCCTCCAATGCCCGTGAAATGTGCACCAAGTTATATATTTAATAATGAACGGACACATCACTCTTTTATTGGCAAAATGCAAATGTTAGCAGGTATATGGCCGATATTTGCTTTTTTACATTAAGATATGTTTCTGATTTTTTTTTTATATTCAAAGAAGGCATGTTAAGGAACACTGTTTCTTCAGTAACTTAAAAATTAAACTTTTTTTTAGATATCAATACGATGCTGTAAAGAATGTATAGTAAGATACCGTCTTTGTTTAAAGCTTTGTGCCGCGTAATCTTTCGTTTAACGATAATATTTTTATTCTACTGCTGCATTTGTATGTACATATGTATATAACATACGAATTTGTATTTTTATGTAACAAAATGTAATAAAAAACTAAATTTCAAAAAAGTAAAATTGAATTTCCATAAATTCCCGAGTGAAACTTCCCGGGATTTGTTTTAAAAAAATTCCCGGTATTTCTCAGGAATTTTTCCCGCTTAGAAACTCTAGTAAATATGCATCTTAAAATAATAAAAAATATTTGTTTTCGAAAAATTGCACCTGCGAAAGCGAACGGAACACACTTTGAAAACCAAACTAATACGTTTAGTGTGAGTATTAAATGTAAATATAATTATTTTTAGTTAAAGCAACTAAAGGGTCCGCCAGATAGCTTTTTTCTTTGAAAATGCTACAAAAAACATCGAGTGTAGCTTCGGCTGTGTGGCACGTAGCGCCGTCCTGTTGAAACCAAATGTTGCCAATATCCTCCTTTTAAACTTTTGTGAACAAAAATTCGTTCAACATGACCCGATAACGATCGCCATTAACTGTGACGGCTACTCCTTGCTCATTCGAAAAAAAATGGCCCAATTATGCCTCTGGACCAAAATCCCCACCAAATAGTGACTCGTTTTGGGTGCGTCGGCTTTTCAATGTATGCGTGCGGGTTTTCTGTGCCCCAAATGCGACAATTTTGCTTGTTTACATACCCGCCAAGATCAAAATGAGCTTCATCTGAAAAGATGATTTTTTTTTGGCAAAATCGGCATCTTCTGTAAGTCGATCGCAGGCCCACTTAGCGAAGCGTTGTTCAAGCGTATACACAACCATATTCGTTCAGCGGAAGGATAAAACTAATTATCTGTCAAATCAGACATGAGCTAAGTGTTACCATTCACGAAATAAGCACTAGTTGAAAAAAACGTTAGATGGCGGACCGTTTATATCTAGATTTGGAGTAAAATTGTCAGCCATCTGATTCGAATGATTTCGGAGCAATGATAACTATTGATTTTTTAAGTACTAGAACGGGACAGTAGAACACAGACGAAATAAAATGAAAACTTTACATTAATCGAGCTTCTTTTGGTCTTTCTTAATATTTGGGTATTAATATGATGTCGATAAAACGATTTCATAAGACTTTTACAGTCATAATAGAAATGTCATTAAAAGTCACTAATAGCAAGAGTTAATACATTTTCAGTTTTCAGACCAATTTTCTCGTAATAATAAACGAGACAAACTTAAAATATATTATATTATAAAAAATTTAAAATTTGTTAATACAAGGTTAAAAAAATTATTTGTTTATTAACAAAATAACTTTCGATGCCGGTTGAAATGAGCATATTATTCCAAATTTGAGCTATTCTAACAGAGAAAGCAAGCTAAACATTTCGGTATTCTCACAAAGCAACAAAGTTTTTGAAAACAAGTTTAGGTGTTTGGTCAAAATTTACCCCCTGTTTGTGTAAGACGTTTGAGTTAAAAATCTTGGCGTTTCTGTAATAGATTAAAGAAAAGTTGTACAAGTTTCCTTTAATCTATTACAAAAACGCCAAGATTTCTAACTCAAACGTCTTACACAAACAGGGGGTTATAGTGGCCTTAATTTTTTTTTTAAATACATATATGTATATATAGAGATCGACCGAAGGCGTTTTTTTTGGCCAAAGCCGAAGCCGAAGCCGAACTTCGGCTAAAATCCTAAACTTCGGCCAAAAACCGAAGCCGAATGTTTTAAATTTTTAAAATGATACTTGTTTTATATGAATTAAGAAAAAATTTTGCTTTTTTGAGATCACTGAAATAGCTGTAATATCTATTGGATACATAACAAGAAAAATAAAACTATTTTGCAATTTCTAGATTGCTTTTTCATATGATCACTCACAAGAACGTCCAAGTAAAAGAAAATAGAAAGCAACAGGGTTGTATTTCAAAGCAACCCTTTCAAAACGTTAAACACAATAGAAACTGTCGACGAGCAACGACCAAAAATAATGTTATTTTTCAAGCTTGAAATGAAAAATATTCGGCTTCGGCTAATCGGCCGATTTATGCCGTAGGCCGAATGTTGGCCGATTACCAATTTTTGGCCGAAGGCCGAAGCCGAAGCCGATTAATCGGTCGAACTCTAATACATATATACATAATTCCATTACTCAGGAACCATTAGAAATCTTCATTCCATACAGGAATAGTTGTTTTATGGAGTACACTGTTGAAGATATACATACATACATACATATGTTCCCTTAATTGTGAAAGTGGTTTAAGTCATACATTTCTTATATACATATATTGAACAAATCAAAAAATATTTTTATATAATGCAACATTTTAATTTAGAGTTGTATGTACTAGTCTCGAGTAATATAAATTTATTGAATATTTATTAAATGTTTATTTAAGTTCTTTTTAAGATTCATTTAATATTTTGAAACAAAAATGATTATGACTTATAGTATGTTTACACGGTACGTGCTTCGCTCTCTATTCATGCTTCACACCCCAATCATGACCGAATAAACTTGTTTCGCCATACAAAATTATGAGAGCGAATCAAGTAGATTCAATATGAATCTACCTGCGAAGCACGTAAAATTGGTATCTTCTCTAACTTTTATCGCAGTAATCGCCACTTTATCTGAACTAGCTATCAAAACAAAATAAGTATATGTGTATGTGTGTGTTTGTAAACAAATAAAAACAAACCAAAAAAACATAGATGTGAGTTTAATATAAATATAAATTTAATTAAGTTATGGATAATATAAGAAGGAAAAATAAAAATAAAACATGGGGATGCCCTCAAAAACAATATTTTGAATGAGTCGAATATATGTAAGTATGTATGCTTATGTGTATGTGCCAATATACATAAAACGATGCCACACGAACAGTGATGCCAACTTTTCAGAGCAAAAAGCAATGTGCGTTCATAAAAAAGGATTAAATGCAATAAGTATATTAAGTATGTACATAAATATATTTTTTATTTTTTTATATTTATTTATTTATTTTCAATACAGAGAAAGCCCACATGGCTAATTATAATGTATTGAATGAGTATAATTTAGAAATTTAAGTTAACTAAAATTTTAAATTTACTACATTTCACAGGTTTTTGTAATAATTTCAATTATATCGAGCTATATATCGATTTTGCTTATAAGTAGAATATGAGTAGGAAAATAATTGAAGTTCATTTGGCAAGACACTCCAATTATGGTGTATTATTTTAACCACACGAGAATTATAATCCTCGTTTCAGGAAATTTCGTTTCATATTTTTCCTCTGGCCATAAAAATGTTTTAATAAAACAATTAGATTCTTAGGCGTTTCATCTGAATTGATTTTTACATGAACATGGTTCAGTATGTTGCATTCTGAACAACATATGTATGTAAGTCTTTTCTTTCTAGACCTTATTTTATATGAATGACACAATTTGATGTATAAAAATCATTATTGTATTTCTAAAATTATAAACTTCAACCCAAAATTGATCAGTTTTGAGCAAAGTTTTCCAGCAATGCATTCAGTTTCCAAAAAGCCATTAGTTTTTTGCCTTACTAATTCGTTACACAGAAGTAACAATGTATAGTTTTTGTGTACTCAGATGTAACTTTACTGGTTTAAATTTTTTTCTTACTTTTCAGAAGCATTTTTCGAAGCTTTCGTTATCAAGAAAGCACTATATTGCTTCCCTCAGTGGTTATTAGATTGGATTATTGTAATTAAGTTATTTTATAACGTGTATGGTATCCTCTGTAATTTCTACAAATATGTTATTTTTTCTCACTGTGAAAAATAAAGTTTTTATTCCTTTGTATTTCAGAATTAACATTCTGCAAAGAAAACTTTGCTGTCTAAAAGGGGTGAAAAGTGAAAAATTCTTATTTGGTGTTTATTTATAACCAGCACACTTTCATAAATTACTATTTAGTAGATTTGTAAAACGCACTAAATAGACTAAAATCAAAGGTGAAAAGCACCAATTTATCGTCTTTTTTTAAAAAGCAACAAGTTGTAAAATTCCGCACTTTTATGAATTAAAAAACACTAAATCTAGTACGAAAATCACTAAATTGGCACGCTGCACGCTGCACACGAAGCACGAAAGCGTAGTCTAAACAGCATGATTCATAAACATGATTCAGAGAGCGAAGCAGGTGATTCAACTTGTCGTCTAAACATAGCATTAGATCACTTTCATAATTATGGATACATATGTATGTACATACATATATTTACAGCGGATCGACGGAAACACTGAAACACTCTTCGCATATATTTTTCGAAAGTACATACTTTTTTCGATATTCTTATTTATTTTAAATAACGACAGAAATAAAGTGGAACTAAATATGCCTGCACACAACATGGTATGACACCGAATCTGTATGACAATAACATAAAAACATATGAATCGCATTCTTACGCCGTATTTTAGTTTTATTTCTGTTTTTTTAACTGCTTCAAATGCGCAAAGACGCACAGCAATCGTTTGTTCCTTTATATGTACAGACATACATATGTACATATACATATAAGACTCATTAAAAACGTAAGCACGTAAGCATGCAGCTTGCAGGCGGTGTGATGTATTTGAGGTATGTATGACCATCACCAATAACAAACACGCGGTCCGCTTTGTGCTTTTTGTCGTTTCTCTCTTTTTTTGCCGTGGATTCGTTTAATTCTGTTTTCGGCAATATTATTTGTTTTTTCGCGCTTTGACTTGTTATAAATACATCAACGAAAAATAAATGAATAAAAAACAATAATAAGAGATAGTCCAATCAATTTTTCGGTTAATGAGTAGGTACGATTTTGTAATTAAAACAAAATTTGTTAAATAAATCATTGCATTTGAACAAAACAAAGGCTCAGTTAGTCGACTGTAATGGAATGTAAATGCAACAGTAGGAAACAGCTGACTTTTTTTTTAAACATGCTTGAGTATTTTTTAAAGTTTTCGCCAAGTTTCGTAAATATTGCTTAAGTACAAGAACGTGAAATGTTATACCAAAATTTAATAGGCGTGACCCGTCAACTTTTTTGAACGCAAGATTGTGCCTTTATTTAAGCTCAGGGTGTGTCCCAAGTTTCGTAAAAATCGGAGCAATAGAAGCTTGTGAAATGTAATATTAAATTTGAATGGGTGTGACTTCGCCCATTTTTTTAAAAGGCAGATTGTGTCTATTTTAGAGATCAAAGTGTGTGGTAAGTTTCGTAAAAATCGGTTAAGTGGAGCCGCGCGAAATATTATAATAAATTTTAATGGGCGTAATCACAAAAAAATACAAATATAAAGAATTTTAAATTTGGCAAATAATGTTTTGCCCAACAGTTGTCAGAGCAAATAAAAAAATCAATCAAGGATCTAAATAACAAACTGTTTCTAGTCAACCAATAAAAGAATCGAATGAATTGGTTATTTTACTTCACCGATGATTCTGCTACACAACGAAGGAGGGCGCTCTGATGTTACATTAGGAATAGTATCTGCTGAGAAGTCGGTATAGTTCAGTGACTAGTGACTATGCCTTTATCACTTGGAACTTTCCTACAACAACTGATACAAAGGGATACTAATGCACATCAGAAAAATTCGTGGTATTGCTATTTAATGACTGTTGGATACAGGGATTGAACCCAGGATCTTCGGTTTTGTAGCAAAGGTGCTAACGACTTCAGCCAACGCCACCCTCAGCCTGTAATATTCGTGTGTCGAGTGGGTTTGAGTCCTTAACTTCCCATATGCTACCTAGAATACCATATACTCTACCTACAACTGTGTTGATGTGTGAAGACCATGTAAGCGTTTCATGGAATACGATTTTCAAGTTAGTTGCCGTGATTGCAAAAGCAATATCTTTATCTTGGATTTTTAGTCGAAAATTATTTTTTTGGTATGTCGTAGTTTAACTTTTTTTCCTCACGCCAAAATCTATCGAAAAATCGATTTGGTAAAAAAAATTAAGTTCCAAAATTATGTCGCTTAAGCTATTTTGGCGGTTATGGCACGATATATATTGTTACCTTAATATATATATATTAGATGTTCCACTATCGAAAAATACAAAAAACTGGATTTAAAAAAAATTATTAATTAGGGCATTTCTATATTAAGGTAGCGATATATTTATGAAATAAAAGTATAGTAATAACTTTTTTTAATTAAAATGACAGATGAGAATTCATTCAGTGAAAATTAATATAAAAAAAAATTGAGAAAATTTGTAGATAGCACTGTTTGTTGATGCCACTGGCTAACTGCTATTGTGAATCAAGTAATTTTTTGTAATTATTAATTTATTTTGTCATATATTTATATAATTACATACATTTTAATTTTAGTACATACGCGAGAAATAATATTATGTTTTTAAGGCTAAAAGCCATATTATTTATTAATAATTAATAATAATTAATAAGGGCTAATTTTTCTGGCTTTTTGACAGAAAAAGCATTTTTTTGCATATTTTAGTTTTTTTTTTTGTAGAAAAATACTTATTTTGGATTACCTTGCATAAAAAAGCTTATTTTTCACTCTGGCAACGCGATTAATATATAACGACTCATATAGCTCAAACTGGTGTAAAAGAAATTCACATAAAATATATTTCTTTCCTTTTCTTGCACATGTATGTCTGCATGTTATTAATTTTTTTCTTTACTTTTCTATAACTTCTACCACAAAATCGAACTGAAACTATAATCCCGGGAGGCTTATGATTGTTTGCTTGCGGATATTCGATTCAAAAATACCTTTCGTTACCCTACGTCTCCACGAGCTATCAACTTGGACATGACATGACGCCAGCAGAGCAACTGTAAAAATTCAACAACTTCTTTGTTGTGGTGAACACGGGCGATGTCCATATTCAGGTATATCAAAGTATTTTGCGGTATTTTTTTCTCTTTATATTGTTAATGGTTGTGGACGGCGAATCTCATGGCGAGCATCGTTGCGCAGTCATATGTTGGGGCATCCATGTCAGAGCATGGACGAAACATGGACATGAGCGGTCTCCATTCGCATTTAAATACGCTCCTGTTACATCTACTGATGTTGAACGCATATTTTCCATGCATTCATCTGTTTTATGTGACAATAGAAGATCATTTCTTTTTGAAAATTTAAAAAAAAAAACACATTATTGTTCATTGTAATAAAGATCTCTTTGAATAAAAATACTTTGAAGTAACAAAATTGTTGATTTTATTCTTGCATATTTTGCATATTTGTGCATATAACAGTGCATATTTTGAATTTTTTTCGTGCTATTCCTGGCGCATATTTTTAATTTTTGTTTGCATATTTTAATTAGCCCTATTTATTATATTGAAGATTTAATTGTTAAACAAACTCTGGCTTGTGAATAAGTTGCATTTATATAAATTTGTTTTTAAGTATTTTATTTGTAGGAACTAACACGTACATACTCGTACATTGTGTAAACTAAAAACCCAATCGTGTAAAATTCACTTAAAAACATTTATAAATTGTGTTCACAATCTTATTGGAGGGTAGCTTTACCCAACAACATATGCATGTTAATTTTTTTTAAATTTGTTTTTACTTAACACAATGTCTTTTTTGTTATGTATATTTCTTCTGAAAAAAAATTAACCGATTTTAATAAGAACACAGGAATATGTAAATGTGACTTGGAACACTACTGATGCCTCATTTTGCTGTGACAAGATTAGTTTTACAACAAGTTTTTATTTTGATTAAAACTGTGATACCTATGAAACATTCAGTACTCCACAAATCATCAATATTTCAGTGCTCTATTATTTACATGTGTACGTATTCGGGATGGGCAAATGAAAAAAATGTATCGATATATGTATATCGTATCGATATTTTTGAACAGTATCGATATATATTTTTTGAAAACATCGATATTTTGATATATCGATATTTTTTGCTGCATTAATTTCGAATGCACAATCAGTCACTTTAAGAAATTTAATACAAAATAACTATTTATGTTAAGTTATACGTAACCTACTGTAGCTCCTTAAGACGTCATTAGTTTTTACTTTCTGTTGCTGCTCTGTGCTGTGCCGTTCTGTTTCTAAATTTTAATAGTTACTTTTTCTGTAATAAATTATCAGCTGTTTCGGACCAGAAAGGTCACAGTTTTCCACTAAAGTGATGAGGTTTGCATCGTCCATTGTAGTTAGAGTTTTTCTTTTCCCGGACTTTTTCATTTCCCGGGAAAGCGAAAACGACTTTTCGGTTTCCCGGGAATTCTCGCCCGGTGCAAAACAATACAACATAATTTTTTATTTAATTTTAATTTGTTTATTTCAACAAAAAACAAATTATAATTCATGATTAAATAATAATAATAATAACGTTTTATAAACACATTAGTCAAAAAAATAACACAATTTCAGTTCCCGGCCATAATTGTTGTAAAGTTTTAGCTATAGTTCTACTGTCATCACCTTACTCATCGAGGAATGTGTACAAACTAAAGTTGCCCGCACAAATTTCCCGCGATTTCTTTCCCGGAAAATGTGCGGGATCCCAGGAAATCCCATATGAAAAACACTAATTGTTATGTTTCAATATAGTTTTATGTTTTTCTGGTAAAAATTAATTTTTTTTTAATTCTTAAAGCACAATCACAGTTTATTTCGAAATGTTTTTATTTTATTTATGCTGCCACTTACAATTAGTTAACAGTTTTTTATTTTCATAACTTGAACCGAAACAGAACAGAATTAAGGAGAGAAAATCTAACGGCTTGTATATGATTTCTATAAACCAAAAAGAGTCAGCTGATTCGTAACAGAACAGAAAGTAAAAACAAATTCTGCCTTTAGGCTTATACCCACACAATCCAAAAAGTCACCTGCCTTAGTTAGGTCACCTTATAAATTCGCCTGGGATGTTATTATGAAATTTCTCTTTTTTTTCTTCGCATCACTAGTAGTAATGTCAATATCGTACAGTTAAAAAACGGCTATAGCTCTTAAAAGTATCGAAACCCGATACTCGTAAATAAGAATCGATGTATCGATATATCGGTTTTTGAAATATCGGCGATATATATCGATATTTATTTTCTCAAATATCGATAATTCGATATATCGATATTTTTTGCCCATCCCTAGTACGTATGTGTTTAAATCCAATAAAATGTGATGTTCTTAATTTATGTACATATAAAAAAATAATTTTAAGCAATTTCTTGACTAAATTAAATTCTAAGACAAAGCTGCAAATCAAATAGGAAAAACAAATAATTTCTTATGTAACAAGATTTTGAAAATAAACTGCCTTTTAGCACGTACATATGTATCTATACATATGTATGTAAATATGTATGTACATATATTACACCGACTCACGTTGTATGGAGGTGAAAGCCGCTACTTTGTTACCCCTCTCAAATCAAAGATTGGTCTTTTTAATGCGGACTCCCAAAACATTTGAGGGGTCCAGCGATGGCCGTTCGTGAGCTGGACCGTGTCTAAAAAAGGTCTATTTTTTAAGTTTTATTTTGCATATTTTCGTATTTTGTCCCAAGACAACATATTAAAATAAATTCAGTAAAGTGCGGCTTTGGCTCGCGTACGAAGGGTTCCGTACATTCGGTTTTGAGGACTTTTTAATGTGGTTTTTTTGCTTTTTTGAATTTTTTTTTCAGTTTAAACGGTTTTTTTTAGTTTTGTCGCGTTTTTCTCGTTTTGGCGATTTTTTCTGTTTTTTAATTTGGCGACTTTTTTCATTTTGGCGTTTTTTTTTTATTTTGGCGATTTTTTTCTGTTTTTTGGGTTTTTTTCATTTTGGCGATTTGTTTAATTTTGGCTATTTTTTTCGATCAAGAAATTTATTTTTATTTATTTTCGTTTTAGAATTTTTTTTTTTATTTTGACGATTTTTTTCGTTTTGGCGATTTTTTTTTTTTGTTTTTGGCGATTTTTTTTTGGTTTGGCGAATTTATAGTTTTGGGATTTTTTTGTTTTACCGTTTTTGAAAATTTCAAGAGTTTAGCTCTTACGGTTTACAAGATACAGCAAGTTGTCAAAATTACATATTAAAAATTGCTTTAACTGATGGAACACCCTTTAATTAAATTTGTTTAAATCTTAGTGTTAATTGCTGTAGTCTGTATAAAAATACACTAACCTTACAAATTTCAAGTGTATATACATACATACAATTGTATGCATATTACATCTGATTTTAAAATTTTTCGTTGCTCGTTTTGAAACACCCTTTAATTTCTAACTCTCATGTATTTGTTGTTGTAGCGGCCAAAGATCTACACACTGTGTCCGCAGCTCGGACAGACGGACAGCGTAGCGAAAACAATAGGGTTCCTTTTCACCTTTGGTTTACGGAACCCTAAAAAGTACATCATCTGATAGTTTTCTTTTCTCATTTCATGATTTGAGTATTGAGTTTAACTTATTTCTAGTTTTCGCAAAAGTTCGCGTGAGAACTAACAACAGACATAAATAAACAATGACTCAAATCCAATAATCATTAAAAAATAATAGATTTTGTTTTAATACAAGTAGCAATTGCTATGAAAATGCTTAAAAAATCGTGGTATTTATGGAATGGTAAAGTTCAATACACTATTGGTACACCATTAATACACCAAGCGGCTTAAAAATAACTTTCAGGTGATGTAATTTTTTAATATCTTATCTTGGGACAAAATACGAAAAATATGCCTTTTTTAGACACGGTTCAGCTCATGAACGGTCATCGCTGGACCCCTCAAATGTTTTGAGAGTCCTCATTAAAAAGACCGATCTTTGATTTGAGAGGGGTAGCAAGAACTTGTTTTCAGTGATTCAGTCTAATATACATATGTACATATTTATATGCATGTATGTATGTACATATGTATATACTATTACATTAAACTTGATGCGGGAAAAAATGATCAGCCTCTATAAAATAAAATAAAAAATAGCTGCTATTCAGGATTGAAACGGAAATGTATAAATATTTAAGGGTGTTATGAGCGGAAGGACAAATTTAAAATACCTGCACCCTTTCTTGGACAATAAGACGAAATTAAAAGCAAAAACAAAACAAATATACGAATCATTAAATTGTGTTCAACGCAACAGAATAAATTCTATATATGCACATCCTTAGCGATCAGCAACTACAATCTTTGTTTTTCAATAACAATAGAAAATGCCGAAAAAAGTGATAAACGCAGAAAAAACAATCTATATTAAAAAAATAAAACAATGGAAGTAAATTAAAGTAAAAAAATTACCAAAATCAAAATACTCAACAAAAGAATTCTGCGAAAAAGGTATTGAAGGTAGCAGGCAAGCAACAGCATGGAACATACTGATATTTAAATGTTACTCGTACAACATCAAGCAGCTATGTTGTATTATGTTATTGTTATGAGGCACATGCAACAACAAAGCACCCAGAGAAGAGCTTGACAACAAAACATACATACATACATACATACATACATACATATGTAGCTAAACTGAGCAAAATTGAACTGAACCTAGGGTTTGCAAATAATCGCAGAATTGCAAAAAAAAAAAAAATGCAATTAATCGCAATTATCCGATAATTGCGATTAAGCAAGAAATAAATTTTGTTAAAACAGTTAAAGTCTTGTTTTTAACCCCGGCCAAAAAAGTGGTGTTACAAGTGTGTAGTGTGTCTGTGTTTCTGTGTATCTGCGTGTCTGTACGAGTCAGACAAAAAAGCTTGGACCGATTTTTATTTAGTTTTTTCTGTTTCAAAGGTGACTATGGAATGTTTGAAGAAAATCGGTCCAGCCGAGAAAAAAAATTTCATTTCTGTTATTCTTTTCTTTTTGATTTGATTTTTTTATCGATTCAATTATAAATTTTTTTTTAATATTTTCTATAATTAAATTTTTGGAAAAGATTTTCGGGTCTGTTCTGTAAACCGAATCCGAGCAAATTTTTCGTTTTTAAAACGAGAAAAAAGTTTTGGTGTTCTCTAAACCGAATTCACATAGTTTTACTCGTTTTTAAATCGAGTAAATATACCTGGTCGAAATTAAATCGAATGTGGTATTATTCCAATAAATCACTGATGAAACATCAAAAAAATCAATTACCATTAACAATTTGAGGTCTTTAATACCATATTATAACCTAATCACATGTAGTTTGATGAATTTAATTGTACAAAATTGGTTTTTAAAACACTCCAACGTTTGTTTCCAGTTTTACTGCAAGAATGAAGAAAAATTATTTGTATGAAGAAAAACACTTTTTCTGTCAAATATTTAGAGCCTGGCATTTTAAATGCTTATTTTTTTATTTAAAATGTGATTTCTTTTATTAACAACTGACTTTAACGTTCAAATATTTTATTCAACTTAATTTCGAATGTCACCAAATCGAGTAATTTGTAGAACACCAAATAAACATTTACTCGTTTTTGAAAATTTTTCGTTTTGAAAAACGATTCGGTTTACAGAACAGACCCGTTTGTTTGGCTACCAAATGAGTGACAATTAAGAATACACAGAATTGTATTTTACAAGTTCTACGAAATATATCTATTGTACGCGGTTTGCAGACGGTAAAACTTTGTCTTAAGTGGGATCTTAGACTACAAGGAGTTTAATATCATTGCAATATCTTATACACGTATGTATATTAAGGCGGGTCGATTTAAAAGTCGCTCAAATTACAAGGAAAATCATATTCTAGGGATCAAAATAAGAAACTCTGCCGAAGGAACCATACCTCTAGAATGTATTTTGATGTCCCCACTTTTGATCCGAAGGGTAAAATTTTGAAAAATATCACTTTGACCCATTTAGAGTTCCTCAGTTGAGTCAAAATGTATGACCAACCCCCACTAATTTTGGAGTGCCGACCCACCTACGCCAGTGGCAAACCCCCTGGAACCACCCCTGGGGGTACCCCATACAAACATTTAAAAAAATCAATTTTTTGTAATAAAAATTCATTATTTTACAACTATTCAAAGCGTAAGATACATAGTTTATTATTTAAACAAGCATCATATTACAATGAATCCACCATCCTGTACACCGCAAGTTGAACTCACAACAGCTATTGAAAACCCAATGAGTCATATACCCAAGCATGATGTTACTGTTTTTGATGTGTCTACTGAGTTGAGTGATCTTAATTTACCAACCCATCTGGATATCTTGAGATATTATTTTTACTTGAGCGAACGTGCTAAGACAGACCAAAAAAAGTTTTCTTATAAATCATTCAGTATTTAAGTACAAAATAAGTTGATAATAGTTTGGCAAAAGCTTTGTATGGAAATAATGGCGAAAAATTGTGTATATGTATATTAAATTGAATAGATTGCTTGACAAATATCAATAATAAATCAAGAGCAAAATGAAAAACCCAAAATTTTCTCTGGAAATAATTTTTCACATTGGAGCATGTAAATACTATTTCTAGGCAGCTCCATGTGCATGCGGCTTGGTTCCAGATCGCCTCAAAGAGTTCATGCACGATCAACATAATCAGAGAAGACTAACATTGGCTGCATTTATGATGGAAATTGAAGAGCAGGGAGCAGCGTCTATGTCATCAATGCCAACATACCAAGATCCCGATGGTTCAACATACGCACCGCCCTCGGTTCAAGAAGATATGGATACAAGCACAAGTTCACAATACACAAAAAGATACGATTGTATTAACTTTGCCTTGATATGTGACAGATTTGGTGTGCCTGATAGAGTAGCATCAGAATTAGGAACCGCTCTTTTCCAAGATTCAGAAATGAAAGATAAACATGGCGAACCTCTCATCATGAATAAATAAAAAAAAGAGAAATGCAGACAAGAATTGCTTCGCAAACGGTTAGATGATACCAATTTGTTAGCGTTTTCATTCGATGGCAGAAAAGATGATACTTTAACGAGACATACAATTAATTGATGAGAAGTATCATACTAGGATGGTAAAAGACCCTCGTATCGTTATTTTCAGAGAACCGAATTCTGAATTGATTGGTTTCGAAAGACTGGAACATGAAACTGCTGAATACAAAATAACAAAATTAACTGATTTTTTCAACGATAAAAATATATTACTGGATGCATTAATTGGCATATGCACTGACGGTGAGCCAACAAACACTGGCCCACACCTTGGAATTATACGACGATTCGAATTGCTGTTAAAAAGAACATTCCATTGATTTTTTTGCCTTCTACACTTCAACGAACTTCCGTTTCGGCATTTGTTTGAAGCTTTTGATAAATCAACCAGCACTGGACCAAAATCGGCAAGCGGAAAACTGAGCCGTCAAATTGGAATTATACGACGATTCGAATTGCTGTTAAAAAGAACATTCCATTGATTTTTTTGCCTTCTACACTTCAACGAACTTCCGTTTCGGCATTTGTTTGAAGCTTTTGATAAATCAACCAGCACTGGACCAAAATCGGCAAGCGGAAAACTGAGCCGTCAAATCGAAACTTGTGAAACTCTTCCGGTAAGTTATTGCTATCACTCATTTATTATAATTGTCAACCGTTTTTAATTATTTTATTATTATATATTTCAGGTGGTGGACGGCTTTCAGAAAATTGAGTTGAAAAATATGCCCGCTGGCCCAAGAAAAAATTTAATTTTCTACCGATTCGAAGTGCTTAACGACATGGCTTATGCAATTTCTAGCGGCGTGGTTTCGGTGGATCTTGCTAACATAAAACCATTACGATTGTATGCGACAACGGAAAATCCATTCGAAAATTTACGGATTCTGGTTGAATTTATAATTAAATGTTATGTGCCAATGTACTTCACGGTTTCTACAACCTCATTTACGCAGTATTGTCAATAAAGTGATTAAAGATAATTCATATTATGCGCATTCGGAAAATATCTTGCTATCAATGTTGTTTGATGATAGCAAAGAAAAGCCAGAGTGTGCTTTAAAGAAAATTCTACGCTATCGAACCGATGTTGAAGACCCAACGGAAGTTAGAGTTTATAAAAAACCATATATAAACTTTAATTGCACAAGTTACACGGAAATGATCAATTTGAATGATATAAATAACGTATTTAAACCACCATTCACGCGAAGCATTCCGTACGATACATTGAAAGAATGTTTAAATCAAGATGATCCACCGTTTTTTGATCCAAAAATTCCATCACACATACAAGAAACGAAACGACACATTCAATTGCTAGCTAGTGTTTCCAAACGAGTTATTCCGGGAAATAAAGAGGCTGTTATGGATGGCGACGACATTAGAGAGCCGTGTGAAATTGCTCAGACTTGAAAGCAAAAAAGACTTAAAACAATATTTTTTTTATTTTCTTTTCTGTTACTAAGTCAACTTCATTTTTCAATTTCATTCTGACTAAATAAATTTCTAAAGAGAAAAATAAACTCCAACAATAAAAAAAACATAGCCAATTCGCTGATTTTTACTTGTAAAGTGCCAAAAATGGTGATTTTTTAAAATGTTTGTATTGGGAACCGCCCGGGGTGATTCCAGGGGGTGTGCCACTGTCATAGGCGGGTCGGCCCTCTAAAATTAGAACTCTAAATGGGTCAAAGCGAGATTTTTAAAAATTTTACCCTTTGGATCAAAAGTCTGGACATCAAAATACATTTGAGAGGTATGGTTCCTTCGGCAAAGTTTCTTATTTTGATCCCTAGAATAATTTTTCTTGTAATTTGAGCAATTTTTTTGCCTCCATACAAATCGACCCGCCCTAATGTATATTATATATTTAAACTTCAAATTTACCATTTTTATGAGTTAAATCTATCCTGTATGAACATTGACGCAGTGTTAATGAATCTTAGATTAGAAAGGAGTTCATTGGCGAGGGCTTTTGACATAAATTCTTTGCTTAAAACAGGGTTAAAGTTATTGGCTTCGATTACGATTAATCGCGATTTCGATTACGATTATAATCGCAGTGCAAACCCTAAACTGAACCCAGAACTGAATTGAATTGAATTGAACAGAACTGAAAGACAAAAACCCGCAAAACAAAACAACAAAAAAAAAAACTGAAACAATGCTTAGTTCTTAACAGATTACTTTTGTTAGTGATTGATTTACAGTGTTGGTACTTTATAAATACATACGTAAAATCACATATAGCCATACGAGGCTCGTTACGGAACTACCTGACCTTGTGTTTAACTTTCAAGTTTTCCCGAAAATGAAAAAAGCAAAAGGCTACATTGGGTTTTTAACTGCATACGACATACATACATATATGTATGTATGTAGATATAATCGATATAAGTATTTAATATACAGATAACACTGTGTGACAAATTTTGATGAAATTGAAATACCTGGGACGTGTTACTATTTTTCTAGTAGGTATTGTCGAGTATAACAAAAATCTATATTTGCAATTTTCCAAACACCTCCAAAATCTTGAGTTACGGGTAAAAAACCGGTTTTTCGTGCTCGTAGGCTCTTATCAATCTCTAAATAAGTTAAATATCAACAGATTTTAAATTTATAAACGGATATAGAAAGAAGAGACTAAGACCTTTCAAACCATATATATTTGCTTTCAGTGAATTTCAGATATATGTCTGTATTTTTGCACCAAATATAATTTGTTGGGTTTTTTTCGACACTTTTCTACTTTGGACTCGTTCTTAGGCAGTATTTTTGTACTAGAACCATACTATTTATAACTTTATTTATAAAACATAATTGCTTAGGATTAATTAGCAGATTTGTATTAAAAAATATAAATAGTAGTAGTATAAAAGTGTCGAAAAAAAACCGAAAAAATTATATTTGGTGAAAGAATACAGACGTATATCTGAAATTCACTGAAACAAAATATATATGGTTTGAAAGGCCGTACTCTCTTCTTTCTATATCCTTTTATAAATTTAAAATAGTTAGAGGTTGATAAGTGCCTACGGGTACGAAAAACCAGTTTTTTACTCGTAACTTAAGATTTTGGAGGTATTTTGAAAATGTCAAATACATACTGTTGTTATACTCGACAATACCTACCAGAGTAACGATTCGCAGGTATTTTTTTTTTGTCACACTGTGCAATCTATTATTATTAAATGCACAGATTCGTTTATGACAGCTGCGAATTAATGTCAAACTTTCACAAAACTAAAAAGCAAAATGAAGAAAATTTTAAGCCACTTGAGCTCCTTTCGAGTCTCAGTTCATTCAATGCATATATAAATGCTGCTAGTTCGTTTGTGAAATATTCAGTTTCTAAATTTTTGCTGTTACAACTATAAAATATTGAAACCTTACATTTTTTTAACTCGATAATTTTTTTGTTAACTTTGTCTAATTTATTTTTAATTTCTTTAATTATTCTGCCTTTCAGAGTACAATTTTTTTACCGCATTTTTAATTAATTTAATTGGGCTATAGTGTCAATAAGAAAGCCAAATATCAATTCAGCGCTTAAGATTTTTTTAACTTTAAAATTTCTTTAACTTTGTTAGTGGTAATATGCTATCCGACATCCTTTAGCCATATTTCCCACGTCGTATCCCTGGATATTTTTCTTTGAAGGCTGCAACACGCAGAGGAGTTTTCAAAAACACTTTCTGCCCAAATGCAATGAATACGAATCAATAGAGAGATTCAAAAAAAAAATACAAAACATTTTTGGGCTTAAAAGGGCTATTAATTATGCCATGATCTTGTTTTTTATTTTCAGCAGCATTGGTATTCTTGACCTAAGCCAAAGTATTAAATTTTTCAAATGAGTTGAAGCAGTTCTACCTACGGTGTTTGTGAATATCGAATAATACGAGTATCACAAAAATTACGATTTTCCCCTTTTTTGTTCTTAAACAGTCGTAAAAAATTCAGCTTTTAAATACTTTAAAACTAATAAAAACAAACACCAAAATTTGTTTTAAAGCGTGAAAAAACTAAACAAAATTATAAAAAACACACGTTTTATTTATTTTAAAGTATATAATAATGTGCAAAAACTAATGACAGTAAACAAAATCTGGTCACACTGATGATTTCTCAAATTTTTCTTATCGTACATTTTTATCATAGAAAAGTTTCGTAGAAATCGGTTCGGTAAAATTATGAGTTATTAACGAGCTTGACTTTGTCAACTTTTTCAAACTCTTATAGCTCACTGATAAGGTCCTACGATGTGTTCAAACATTCATAAAAATCAAGTAGGTAGATATTTACGGAATATGTGGTCGAATTTAAATAGATGTGGAATCAATCTGCGAAGTTACTTGAGCTTGTCTGCAGAAAACGCAGTCTCCCAAAGGGATCGAACGCTGTACCCTCGGACTATTGGACTAGCACAGTGCCTATTAAAACACTCAAGTGGTGCCAAAGAGTAATTAACCCCTTCAGAAAGAAATTTGAAAATACGCAGGCAAATATTTAATAAACCTCGAGTCGCATCCTAATCCCCTGGCAATACCGCAGATGAAACTTGTTGAGAATATTTTTGTACGAGTACATCATTCTTGTACGAGTATTAATAATTACTATCACTAAATTTGTGTTCGGCATTGGTCGGGCCCATTAATTATATTTAGACATAAGATTTTATTACTTATTTGTTAATTCATTTTTTTCTTTGAAGATACAATAAATAAATATATAGAGAAAAAAAACTCCAATCGGAGTTTATGTTTTGAAAGGAAACTAAAACAATAGTTTGGCATCACTGTTGGTGTTATCGATGTTTATTGAACGTATATCGGTATTAAGGCAATTTTAATTAAATTTTAATTTATGAAATGCTCATTAGCAAGTTCCACTGTCATCAAATGTGATATTCATCTCAACGAAAAATTGGATATAATTTTACATACTAACCCGCAGTTTTTAACTTAATAATTAAGTACGTAATTAGCTAATTTTTATTTAAAATTAAGTTGTAATTAAATACGATTTCATTTTTTCAGTGGTTAAATAAAGTTCTTATTAAATTACGTTGAAAGTACGGCAGCACTGCAAAACTTTTAAAGAACAGCTGCTTAGCATAAACAAAAAAGTTAGGTTATAAACATGTAGAAAATTAAAATTGCATAAAAACTCATTTTATGAAATCAAACGAACATTATAATAAATTTTTCTATTACTTTATTCCATAATATGTAACTTTGTATTGTATATGTTATATATTAATGAAATTTAAACGAAATTCTTCTTAACCCGACCACATGATGTTTTCAACCCGACCACATAATGTCATGTGCATGTTTTCAATAAACGCATACACGCATAAAAACATATGGTACGTTCATAAAACTTAAGTAGTATTTAATTACACAAGGTTGGGTATTTAATTATTATTTAATTATGCACTCAAAAACACAATTTCGTATTTAATTAGAACTTAAAAATAATTACAGTTTTATTAGCCAGTCAAAAACTGGGGGTAACTGTGGGCTGAGCACATGACAAAATAAAGCAATTCCCAGTGCTAAGTTGATATGATTCTTGCACAGAGCAGATAATCTTAAAGTAGTTGCCAACTTTATTGCTGGGGCAGCTGCAGACATTCGTCTGGCTGGATTTGTTCCGGCCATATTGGAATGCAATGTTGTTCGGTCTGCATGTGTTCAAAAGCCTTAAGAAACATATACGTATATCGCTCGTTTACTCAAACAACGTCATAACTAAAAAAAACCAGTTTGCCAGAAATCGAGTCTGACGTTTTCAATTTACACACAACTTAATGGAAAAAGAAAAATTAATTTTTCTCTCAAGAGTTGAATTAACAAGATATTTGTATGAAAATTTTGCACATTATGGAGATTAATTCTGAGGATTAATTCTGTATCACTAACTCGAAAATTCAATTTTATTGAGTAAATGAGCAATATGTTGCTCACATTGAATCTGGAATGTCAAACATATCGACGCTGTGACGTAATATTCTGCGAATATAAAAACTAAGCTTCATTAATTTTTCGTTGAAAAGAACAATACTATTGAAAAACTTGAAAACATTTCAAAAATAACAACGTAAAATATTGTAGAGTTACCCCCTTGTTCAAAAATCATTGTTAACTTTAGCAATCGTTTTTTCATAAGGGCATTAATTTTTAATACATTTTATCTTTGTGTTCGATAACTTCTCATTGGCAACACAAAGACGATAAAAACGACAACCAGATTGAAACGAGATATCGCCGACCGGAACAGGGCTGGACTGGTATATTTTAAATGTATATGTCAGTGATGGAAAGGGTAGTATACACTGACAATAATCCTTAAAACATTTTACAAAAAAAAACTACTTTCGTAGTTCCTTCCATTCTACGAATGTAGTGAGAGTCCTTCGAATGTTTAAGGCCATGCATAAAAAACTGCTACAATTTAAAAAAAAATTAATTCGAGGCGTCCAAAAGATATTATAACAAAAAGTTGAACTCAAAAGAAAATAAATAAAAAATATTCGAATATTCGAACAAAAGTTCAATATTATTCGTCTGTTCGAACAACAAAAAGATCATGAAATTTCATTCGAACAAATATAAAAGACGAATAATTAACAACACTAATAGAATCCAATATGATTCACACATGAATTTTTTGATTTAAACAGTTTTTCAATATACAGAGAAAAAACTTCCTCATAGAATCAAGAAGATTTTCTCTATGAAACGTTTTTATGCTAAGGGGTATCCCAGCAGAAAGAAGCGAATATTTTTTTATAGAGATTCCTTATTAATTTTATGTGGTAAATCTTATTAATTTTATCAAGAAGAAAACCACATAAAATCAAAAAGAAATCTTATTATTCACAACTTTTTCAACTCAGTTTCCGTTATTTTTGGCACCAAAAAAATAATCCATAGAGAAAAACTTCTTGATTCTATTAGGTTTTCTTATAAATTGTAAACTATAGGGATTTCTTATTAATTTTATTATGTTGCCTTATTGATTTTTTTAATGTTTTCTTCTTGATTTTCTTGGGCTATCTTATTGATTTTTTCAATAAGGGTTTCTTCGTGATTTTATTAGTTTCCTATATGATTATGTGTAAAGAACCTTATTGATTTTTTTTAATAAGGAAATCTTTTTGATTTTATGAAGTTTCTTGTTATTTCATATCTATAAACAGACATAGAGACAATTTTTTTTCATGATCTTTTTCATTTTTGTATAAGAATGTTTGTACAATAATTTCAATGGTTATTCAGGATGCTTGCTAGCATATTGGTTAGAGTGCTTGTCTACCAGTCAGAAGTTTGCTGGTGCAATTCTTGATGAGTAAGTTAGTTAAACATATAACATAATGTGTATGTATGTATGTATAAATAAATAACATCTACAATATGCTACATACATGCATACATATGTATATGGTATAGAATTTAAATGAAAATACATACGTACAGAGAATAAAGACGCAATTAATTTTTTATTTTTTATGAGGTCGCCTAATAAAAACAAGAAGAAACCCTTACTGAAAAAATCAATAAGATAACTTAATAAAAACTAGAAGATTTCTTCTTGATTTTTGCAAAAAGGTTTTCCCTATGAAATTAATAAGATTTCCTTATTGAAAAAAACCATAGAGATTTCTTATTAATTTTGTTCTATTTTATGAGGTATTTAGTAGGCACTGTTTTCTCTGTGTAGTAATTAATTAGTGGTTACACTTTTCTGGGCACGTGGCATACAGATGTAAACCCGGCCTAACAGACATTTCAACTAACTGCGTCATATTTATAAATATGTACATGTACATAAGTATGCATATATAGATATGTAAACATGCGTTCTTTTTAGGGTTCCGTACACCAAAGGTGAAAAAGGAACCCTATTGTTTTCGCTACGCTGTCCGTCTGTCCGTCTGTCCGTCCGTCCGTCCGTCCGTCTGTCCGTCACAGGGTATTTTCTCGATAACCGTAAGAGCTACGGACCTGAAATTTGGACAGAGTGTGTAGACCCTTGGCCGCTACAACAACAAATACATGAGAGTTGGAAATTAAAGGGTGTGCCAAGACGACGATACATACAATTGTATGTATATGCACTTGAAATTTGTAAAGTTAGTGTATTTTTATACAGACTACAACAATTAACACTAAAATTTAAAAAATTTTAATTAGAGGGTGTACCATCAGTTAATGTAATTTTGACTATGTAATTTTGATAACTTGCTGTATCTTGGAAACCGTAAGAGCAAACTTCTTGAAATTTTCAAAAACGGTAAAACAAAAAAATCTCAAAATTATAAAATCGCCAAACCGAAAAAAAAATCGCCAAAATCAAAAAAAAAAAAAAATCGCCAAAACGAAAAAAAAGCACCAAATTAAAAAAAAATTCTAAATCGAAAATAAATCGCGGAAAACCGGAAAAATCGCCAAAATGAAAAAATCGTCAAAATGAAAAAAAAAATCGCCAAAATGAAAAAATCGCCAAAATTAAAAAAATTGCCAAAATGAAAAAAAAATCGCCAAAATGAAAAAAATCGCAAAAAAAAAATAACCAAAATGAAAAAAATTGCCAAAATTAAAAAAAAATCGCCAAAATTTAAAAAATCGCCAAAACGAGAAAAAAGCGAAACACAATAAAAAAAATTATTTCAGCTGAAAAAACATAACAAACACTGTATTAAAAAAAATGCCCAAAGCCCAACGTACGGAACCCTTCGTGCGCGAGTCAAGGTCGCACTTTACTGAATTTATTTGATATTTATAACCATTGTTTATTAGATAATTCCGGTTCCAACATCGGCTGAGGCCTATCGTTTTTAAAGTCCATGCTATCCTCGTATGGATTAATGCGAGTATGTACAATAAAACTAAGAATATCCTTAATATCAAAGAC
Source organism: Tachina lurida (assembly GCA_944452675.1). Classification (NCBI taxonomy): domain Eukaryota; kingdom Metazoa; phylum Arthropoda; class Insecta; order Diptera; family Tachinidae; genus Tachina; species Tachina lurida. The sequence goes on along the minus strand of OX101757.1, from coordinate 3,595,810 downwards.
GGGGTCATATGCGTTTCCCAAGGCACAAGCAAAGCTGGTCAAATTATTTTTTTTCTCCTTATTTATATGCATATCAATAAAAAGAACAAAAGCATTTACTGAGAAAAAAAGGAACACATGCTGCCGTCATGTATGTATGTATGCAGTTGTTACTTTATTGTTTGTGTTACTTTATCTTGTTGCTGTTGCTGTTGTTGTTGTTGTTGTTTATATTTACAAATTTTATGGGAGTATTGAATTAGAGCAAATAATATTAAAGAAAAGAGTGATGGAAATGGTCAATGACAGAGAGACAAAAAGTGAGGTAAATATGTATGTATGTATGTACATATCGTCGCCTCAGAATTGTTTTGCTCCACCGACCATTCTTAAAAGAATGAGTTAGATATGTAATATATACATACATTAGGTAGTTTCACACGGCATATCAAAAAAAAACCATTTCAAAGCGCCAGAATTTATTTTTTTTGCTTTTTTGACGGACAACGTAGCAAATGCAATAGGGTTCCTTTGCACCTTTGGTGTACGGAACTCTAAAAAGAAAATAAATCAAAAGAGCTCTTAATTAATTTATTCTCAGAAATTATATAAAATTTTAGAGAATTCTTGCTTAAATTATTTTAAGAACGTATTTGAATTTTTTAATTATTCAACAGTATAAAACAAAAGACTTAAGATACAAACGTTCTCGGTAAAAGTTTTGTCAGTCTCTCTCGATTTAAAAGCACTCGATTTAGAAAAATTTAATCCACTAACAGCGAATTCTTTCAGACTTTTTTGTAGTTTTCTATTTTTTAGCTTGAAATATCATAACTGAAATTAATTTAGTATATATGATTTAAAACACATCAACAAATAATACACATATTTATTTTTGGAAAACGAGATATATACTCGGATTCGGTTTACAGAACATGGTGGTATATGATTATTCAAAAGAATTAAATCCGTCGAGTTTTTTTTTATTATCTACTAAAAAAAAACCTAAAACAAGTAAAAACATTTAAATTTTGGCGCCTCGAAAATGATTTTTTGGATATGTCGTAGTGAAAAGCTATCGTAAAATTGATGGCAGAATATCGATTGATTTTTGTCCATACAAACCGATCCGCTCCGTATGTATATTATACATAGATACGTTTTGAATATCCTCTTTCTGAATCAAAAACGCGTTTCACAAAATTAATTATGGTTTCTGAGATATTAAGCATTCATTTTGCTCCATATCAACTATTTTTAGGTTTAATAAGTCCCAGTTTACACTACACCAGTCTTATTGCTAAGCTTATTAGTTTTTCTTCTTTGAACTTTCATCGGCGTTCATACAATACCAGTCTTTTTTTTGAGCTCATGTTTTTTGTGCATAGTTTTATGTATGCATGTGTACTTTTTAAAAAATTGAATACGAAAACAAACAAAAAAACTTATTTATTTTCCCCTCATCTCTCTCCCCAAAAAACTAATCATTTTGACAATAAGACTTGTATATTGTGAATGGAGACTAAACGCTCAGTTAGCCGAATGTAATGGAATGTAATTACAACAGTAGGAAACAGCTGATCGGTATTATTATGTGAAAATTAATGTACAGATTAGTAGATTACATCTCCATAACCATTTTCATTACTTTTCATATAATAATATCGATCAGCTCTTTTTTACCATTGCAGTTGCATTACATTACAGTCGGCTTACGGAGGCTTAAGAAACTGTACATTACTTTTCACATAACATTATCAATCAGCTGTTTCCTACCATTGTAGTTACAATCCATTACAGTCGGCTAACTGAGCTTTAAGTATTGTTTTGCTGCACACTCCACTGTTTGCGTCAAATTCGTCATACAAAAACGCAAAAATAAAATTAGCTCTTGTTTTGGCATATTTTTATAAGGAAGGTGCCGCAAACAAATTCAACGGCAACGGTTAAACAAAAAGTTCATCCACCAGACGCACCCGCCGATTATATGTTTTAATATAAACTTATCAAAACACTAAAATAAAATAAAATACATCTTAATTATGCATGTTTGAGTATAAAATTTTTTATATCAAATACACTTCAATTACTTGTTTTTCTTGTGTAAGCAGATCGATAGTTAAAGAGATTGCGGGGTTAAACGATCGGCTTATCTCTCTGGACAGCAAAAAAAATTAATTTGAAGCATTCATTTTCGTCTCAACAACAAAATGCTCAATACACATACTTTTTGAAAATAAATTGTGTTTGCGGTACAAAACGTATTTTTCACTAACAATAAAGTAATATTAATTTCTAACTTCATTTATCAAAGGTCACAAAAATTTAAATTTTTCTTCAAAACATGTGTCGGAAGCAGTGATGCAAACACAAAAGAAATCCATCTGGTATATTTTGAGAAAACTTCATGTAAACCTTCGTTGTCTTTTTTCTCCACTCAAACTTTGTGGCATTTGTGCTAAACCAATTCTGAGGCGACGATATGTACTAAAAGTAAGCTATGTAGAAGATTCATTAATTCAAATTTATTATTATTCTCCTGCGATACAATTTTTAACTTTTTCTTAAGAAAAGCGAACGAGTGAGAGATTTTAAACCATTAATAAAATAAAATATACAAATACATACATATGTATGTATGTATGGATTTATCTACAATTCTACATAAATTTATTTCGCAAGCACTAAAAAGCCAATACAAATGACAAAAGATTTTTAGTTAGTTTTTAATTTCTGTTCGAATTTATTTATGATCCTTTTTTTTATTTAATTATGCCGAATACACATTGTGGCATTTTGTAACATAGCAATAGTGTGTAGTGGCAACATTTTTCGTTTCCGATATTTTTCGTTGTGTGTCATTGCTTTCCATATAAAAGATATGATGTGAACGGCGTGGCACACATCTTAAAAATGACACCTCAAAATAACAACACAAGAAATACTAGATGTTTACTCAGCATTAGGCTAAAGGAGGAAACCAAATTACATGTGAAAGATAACTTTTTAAGGAACAAATTACATGAATCTGTCTTGGCGGTCACCGAAGAGCAACGCATGGGCCACATTCTTTCTAAACTCGAGAGCCGTCAAAAATATAGCCAACTTGAATCACGTCGAGATATGATCGACTAAAATTTTTGTTATTTTACTTTGCTTTTTGTTGCTTATTCCTTGTTGTATAATTTGAGGTATGATATAAAGGTTACTTGGGGTCAAAGACTTTTGAATTAAAAAACATTGGTCTGCCTCAGACAAACTCATCGATATATTATACTTTAATATCTGAGTGTAAATACTGAAGCTATGACAAATTTAAAAAGGTGACTCCTACGGTCTGCAACAATGAATTTATAAAAGCATTTTTTAAATAGTTATGCTGTAATTATCGAAATACTTTCTAAGCAAAAGTTTTATGATTTTTTGCTAGCTATAAATTTCGAACATTAGGGGTGTCACATTAGGGTGGTAGAAAATGAGCTTTGGGTGGTAAGTACTAGAACGGCTTCCCTGAGACAAACAAATTCGCTATATCAAACTTTAAGATCGGACTGTGAATATGGAAGATATAATAAAAAAACTAAAAAAGCGACCCCTACGTTCGGCAAAAAAAATTTATTTTGAAATGTCCTTGGAACAATACTTTATATTCGCTGGTGTACGGAGAACTTTTTGTTTTGTGATACGGCCTAATGTACATATTGGATAAAAATTAATTTCAATTTTTTTTAAGTTTTTCTATTATTATTATCCCGCTTTCTAAAATGTATTTTTTTACGGTATTTTTTCTAAATCCCGCTTTTTGATCGATCATGTCCCGCTTTTTGCAAAAACCGTCTGGTCACGTTAGGTATGACACGCATTGTGCCAAAATGTTGAATCTCTCCGCCTTACAGGAACACGGGAAATGCTTTTGACCAAGTATCGAATAGTTAAGTTTTTTTAAAACTTATGTAAAACTATCGAATATGGTATATTGGATACTTTGACGCGGTAGAACAATATAATCTTGTAAAGTTCATGCAATTTCATAGTATCCAATATGTCAAATTGTTTACTAATGTACATAAATTGTCAAAATTGCAACCTTAGTATAATGAGTTGTTCAGTCGTTAAGAAGCTTTGGGCTGAAGAGCAGCCCTCGCGTCATCGTGGGTTGGCCTTCGAGACATTTTCGTCTCGCTCGCATACCGCAAAGTCTGAAGGCATAGGTCATGTGTAGTCAGTCACAAAAACATTTCTAAGAATACTGTTAATAACATTACGGGTATATGGTCTACCTACTCCGCCCATTTTTGTGCAACAATACTTTACAAATTTGATATTTAAAGTATTTATAAAATTAATAAATAAATAAATAATCAGTTGTTATTGTTTTCTGTAGAGTTAGCTAAACACCGATAGAATGAAAAGCCGAGATTTCCGTTAAAAATTTACTTAAACCACCGACTCACCCAGAAAAAGATTGGTTAGAAAATGGTTACTCCAATAAAATATCATTTGCATAAACTATATTTCAGTTCACGCAATCAATTTTCTGTTAATCCAAAAAACAATCCACGTTCATTGCCATAAGGACATAATTGTAATAAAGATATGATTCTGACAATTCTTAAATTGATTGCATCAACCGAGCGTATGCTTTTGTCATGACTAATTAACTGATTGGTTAACACAACCGAATGAAATATTATGAATTGGATTTTACTACCAACTTTTGGTATTGGCAACTAAAAATTGTGGTTATATATTAAGGTTAAAATAAACACTTTCTATCAGTTGCTGCAACTAACTAGAGGTTGAGTTTACTATCATAGCATATATCGTTGCAGCAAATTAAAAATTAACTTTTGTGACTTTCAAAGATATTATGATTTGTGAATTCTCAAATAGTTTTTGAAAGGCTGTGCATAAGATAACAGGTTTGTGGCTGTTCGAAATTTGTGGTTGAAGAAATGCATATAGACATGCTTCACCACCAGGAATTTATTTCAATTAAAATAAACTTATGACAATATGTCAAATAATAAACTTTTTAAATTGTTTATTTTTATTTCAGCAAGGAGGGCCAATTTTTCTTTCACAGGTACCAATTATGATATTGTTTTAGTTATATTAACCATATTTTCGGTAGAAAGAATAATTTTTATTTCAAATTCCATACTGTTAACCAATTTTTTCTGTTGCTGCGACTATTTGGTTAACGGTTATAAGTGAAATATAGGGACCACAAGCAAATTGCAGTTGTTATACCAGAATTCTATGATAGTTGGTGCAACCGCCAAAATTCGATTGGCAACAAATTCGGTTGTCTCAACGAATCTGTTTTCTCTGTGTATAATGTTTTTTGCTTAGTCATTGTGTATTAACTTTACTACAATTGATGATCTTATAAATAGTGCTGTAGACCAATAACTTCTATTGAATCAGTTTTTACATATGCATACACAGAGAAAACAGATTCGTTGAGACAACCGAATTTGTTGCCAATCGAATTGTGGTGGTTGCACCAACTATATAGATTTCTGGTATAACGACTGCAATTTTCTTGTGGTACCACTATATTGTAATCATAACCCTTAAACAAATAGTTGCAGCAACAGAAAAAATTGGTTAACAGTATGGAATTTGAAAAAAGTTATTCTTGCTACCGAAAATGTGGTTAGTATAACTGAAACAATATCATAATTGGTACCTGTGAAAGAAAAATTGGCCTTCCTTGCTGAAATAAAATAAGCAATAAATGCAAATAAAAATATACAATTTAAGAAATTTATAATTTAACATATTGTCATAAGTTATTTTTAATTGAAATTTATTTATTTCAACCACACATTTTGAACAGCAACAAATCTGTTATCTTATGCACAGACTTTCAAAAACCATTTGAGAATTCATAAATCATAATATCTTTGAAAGTCACAAAAGTTATTCTTTAATTTGCTGCAACGAGTATAAACTATGATAGTAAGCTCAACCTATAGTTAGTTGCAGCAACTGATAGAAAGTGTTTATTTTAACCTTAATATAGAACGACAATTTTTTAGTTGCCAATACCAAAAGTTGGTAGTAACATCCAATTAATAATATTTTATTCGGTTGTGTTAACCAATCAATGAATTAGTCATGGCAAAAGCATACGCTCGGTTGATGCAATCAATTTAAGAATTGTCAGAATCATATATTTATTACAATTATGCCCTTATGGCAATAAATATGGATTGCTTTTTGGATTAACAGAAAATTGATTGTGTGAACTGAAATATAGTTTATGCAAATGATATTTTGTTGGCCTAACCATTTTCCAAGCAATCTTTTTTCTGGGTGTACATTAAAAATGTTTCCCAGGTTGTAAAGAGCATTGAACAATTTCTTCATGAGCTTTGCCTTCTTAAGTACCTCTCTCAAATCATTACTGATTATCAGAGAAAGTTTTTTGTGACATATGCCATTTTTGTTAGTTTAACCATTTATTCAAATATTGACATAAAAAGCCAATTTTAGTCCACCCTGCCATAAAATACATTCTTTGCATCCTAGAACTAATTTTTTAACCCCCGACCAAAAAAGGGGTGTTATAAGTTTGTGGTGTGTGTCTTTGTATCTGTGTGTCTGTCCATGTCCACGTACAGCCCAAACGGCTGGACCGATTTTGATTTAGTTTTCTTTGTTTGAAAGGTGACTTGATCGAGATGGTTCTTAACCATGTTTGAAGAAAATCGGTCCAGCCGTTTAGAAGATGTCATATCTTTTCTAGATATATCGAGCGTTTTTAAAATTTTTAATTTTTGAGACATTATTAGATTTAATTGAACTATAGTGAATTTTTAATCAGAAATAATTTCTTAATCAGGCTTGAGTTCAGTAATTTCAATTGTTATGAATGAAATATTTTTATTAATTAATGTGAGTATCTAAAGAATAGAAGAAAAATTAAACTAGACACTATTAGCTGGGGGAAATACCGATATTTTTCTGTGCAGCCACGCACTTCATCAGCACCCATGTCTATCTACTGGGGTAGAGATTATTATTAACATCAGCTATTAAACTCAAGGCTGATTAAGAAATTATTTCTGATTAAAAATTTTTAATTTTTGTTATATATGTCTGGGTTTTTTGCCAGCCATTTTGAACCATTCTTCGTGCCACAAAAATTTACCCTGCTAATGATTGATAAAAATTAAAAAATAAATCTTAAAATAACACGAAGTAATAAATCAAAAATCGACGGTTGTCTTGTCGGTTTCGGTTTCGAATATTTGACCTTAAAATCCGTTTTTTCCATTTCGGTTAAAGCCGAAGAGCGATCCCTACTTTTCTGAGAGATGTAAAAAAGAGGAAGAAAAATAATAGGTCTGTAGCAGCATAGAAAGAAAAACTTCCGATTACAGACTTTAAAGAAAAGATTTCCTATCTCTGTAAGAGATTTTGTTCCAGAGATTCATGCTGCCGCAGAGGAATAAGAAGAAGAATGGGAAAATAATGTATGGAATAAAATATTAAGGGGTTCCATTAGTTATTAAGAAGATCGTGAATATTGATTATATTTTCCAAATAAATTTTTTTATTTTAATTTGTGTATACTTACGTTCTATGAATTAAGTGAAGTATTCTGAAGTATTCTGTGCATTTATTCTATTTTGTCAATGTCGAATATGAAACATTAAAAGTTATTACTAAGCAAACTATTCAAAATGCCATATTCGATCATTCGAAACAGCGAATCAAGGAAAATCATTGATAAACACTCAGATGCAAAGTGTCGAATGTGATTTCTTGGTAAGAAAAAAGCAGATATCTGAAAAAACTTATGACTTTACGAAAGGGAATTAAAAACTGCACTAAAAAGATGTAAAAACTTGCACCTTTCGTAACGCGCTGATTTAGAGTCCACAATTGAAAAGACATTTTCGCTCTCCTGAAAAGTGCCGATTTGGATATTGGATAGTTTGACATGGTAGCGGCGATATGTTAACTATAGTGCAGTTTGAAGTTGGTGCCAGTAATACTGATACTAAACACATAGGAACATACATGCCTGGTAAAAAAAATTTCACGTACTTTATATTAACATATTAGTGATGCGCGAAAGTTCGCAATCGTATTCGAATTCAAAAATATTTGGCCATCTTTAGATATATGCATTCGTATTCGTATTTGCCAAATTGAGACGAATACGAATATTTAAAAAAAAATTAAATAAATAAATGTCCTAAATGAAATCTTAATATAAGATATAAAAATATTAGTTTGTAATAAATTAAAAGAAGTTATTTCACTAAAATTCTTGTACCCAACTTAAAACAAACTTCTTGTACAATTAACATTAAAAATTCAAGTACTTTTGTAGATAATATTTGTCCGAAAATTATTTCTCCATATTAGAGTATACTAAAGTATTCTTTATATATATTGGAGGGGCTAACGTTCTGGATAACTGCTGTTTTATAAAACAATTTTCTTTAGTTCTGTTAAATAAAAAATTTAAATAATATCACTTTGAAAATACGTCTATGTATGAAAGTTTCCATTAATACATTTTTCAAAAATTATACGATTTAGGTTGGCCCAGACCTTAGTTTAAAATTTATAATTTGACATTGTCATATCCATGTATGAATATACACATTTTTTGACAAGAAACCTTTTAGTCCACGAGTAACAATCCCAAAAAAAGGTATGTAAACGTTTTATAATTTTGTAACAAAATTTTAATTTATTTTCATTAGAAAAAAGTGACCATTAACTTTTGAATACTCTTATGTAAAAAATAATCTATACAAGTTTTCATATTTGTAGCCAAAAAATAACCCATTAAACTTTGAATACTTTTAAGCAAACAGTAATCTATTAGCTTTTGGATGTTTGTAGGCAAATAGTAATGGGTACCCTATACTTTTTTAACTTTTCGAACAAAAGTAATGGGTTATTCAGTCAAATTGTAAGTAGTTACGACTGGGGAGTACGTACACTTTTTTGCATTGTAGTATACAAATTTGGGGTTGGCATATTTGCAAATTTTTTTATAATAGCGAAATAATAAACCCACTTTTTGTTGGCGAAAAATTTACTTTTTTCAAAATTTTAATTTAAATTCAGCTAGACATCGCTGACACCTCATCAAATGCTGATTGAAATTTCATAATAATCGGACGGGCCGTTTAGAAACTTTAGAATTATTTCCATTTTTTTAACAAAACCCCCAATGTGTGCTGCGAATGCATATTAGATTTCAGCACATATCCCCGACTTTAAAATTAAAGATCGTAATATTTTGTCGGGATTGCAATTGATCTTTGGACGAAATGAAAATTCGCGTCGACAAGCAAATCGTTCAATAAAACATATAAAGAATACCTTTGGCTGTAATCGAATTCAATAGAATTTCGTAAAATAAGCATTATTATTTAACTAATCAATATTTTTTAGCAACTTACCAAGGTCATTAAAAGAATGTGCTGAAGTTAATGGTGCATTTCCGTGCATGCATTATTGTATAGTAACTGCAAAAATTAAATAAAATAGAATTACAATTTTATCGGTTCAGATAATAATATATATTAGAATAGATGCTTGTTTTAAGGACGAACAAAGAGGGCAACAGAATCATAATAGAATATTACGATAAAAACTATAAATATTACTTTATTAACCACACCTAAGCTTTAAAGCAGGCGTGCTCAGAACACTGCACCTGCGAGATTGCTCTCTTACTAAATCTTATATCCTAAATAGTATCATATTTTCTTTTCTACCTAAAAATACCACTTTGTTAAAAGATGTGTGTATAAAATATATTTCATCCCTGTAAAAATTATATTTTACATATTACAAGAACAGAGAAAGTGGAACACAATGGCGGTATTCGGTGGTTGATGCAAGTTGTCTTGCGTAAGTGTAAGTGCAAAATATCGTAGCTTTTATTTAAAATTCAACAATAAAATACACATACAATCCACAGAAAAGCTACGATATTTTGCATTTGCACTTACGCAAGACAATTTGCATCAAATATCGAATACCGCCAATGTTGTTAGCAGCTGAAAGATAAGTTTATTCTCCTGCACGTATAATGGATGGGGCAATATCCATATTTACACACTTTTTTCAAAAAGCTTAAGAAAGTACTCTTATAACGTCGGCTCAGAGTGTAAACCAAATTTTACAGGAGAAACACAAAACTGTTAAGATTTTATATACATAACGTAACATATTACCCTATTACATTAAGTTTTTTCCTAAAATGTCGAACAACATTAATATGTTATATCTTCCCTGCAGAAAATTTGGTGAAAATTGATCCAAACGTACTCGTCCTATAACTGGAGAAAATGTGGGTGTTATCAAAAGTATGGAGTAGTGTATGGTGAAAAAAGTCATATCGTTTAAATGATGACATATTGAGCATTTTCGTGATGTATCGTCTTGATATTCAGCCATTTAATTCGGACTCGGTGTAGTATTGTAGTAAACCGCACTGAACATGTTAGATGTGGTCGAATACAGGACCTATCAAATAGTGCAAGTGTAATGTTAATTGCTCCCTTCAATGTGACTCTGGAACTAGTCCCGTAACTATACTGAAATATTAACCTAAGGTTAACTGGTGTTTATACTTTTGAAATATGAGTGGCCCTGTGGTCGAGTGGGTAGTGTGCCAGCCTGTCATGCACGAGGTTGTCGGTTCGAATCTCAGCAAATGTTCAGATTAAAAATAAAATGTCATTGCATTTGTAAAAATAAAAAAAATTTATAAGCGTTATAATTTATATTTATATTATTATACATCGAATAGGTACCTATGGGATAGTTCAGTGACAAGTCACAAGGTGCATACAAAGTATCAATTAACCCCATCCTAGGCCATCCCCATATAAAAGTGACTTGTCCGCTTCATAGGAAGTGTTAGAACTCGGACTGGTCCCTGTCACTAGGGGACCGGTCACGTGACTAGTCTTGTGTCAGTTACATTTCCTGCAGGGCTTACAAAGGAATACTATAAAATTCGCATTTATCAATATTTTGGGCTGAAAGTTCTCTCTTAGGTGGAAAATTATGCGATTAATAAACAAAAAGTAAGAACAAATAGAATTTGCTTTTGCGTTCCCGGCAATTCCCAAAAAGATTTCATTAAACCCCAAAAATACCATTTATGCTGTAATTTTCTTTTCTTTTCAGTGCGCAGATAATATTTTAGGAAATAATTAAAAACATATCATGGCTTAAGGTGAAAAGGCAAATTTTTTTGGTTCCAGGTTTGGAATTTGAGAAAAAAAGCCTTACATTTGATATTTATAACAAAAATAGCTATATTTCGAAACGATCTGACCTTTAATAACAAACATTTAAAAAAAATTGCTTTGTTATGTTTCTTATATATTACCTTTTGAAAAAATAAAAATATGGGGTTGGTATTCTTGCAATATTTTTTAATAATAGCGAAATAATGCACTTACTTTTTTCTGCAAAAAACGGCAGAAAATCAACTTTTTTCTTAGTTGTGATTTTGATATCAAATTTTTTTTCTAAATATTAAAAGTTTTGTTCTTAACTCAAACTAATTTTCTCTTACAATGAAAAGACTTCTCCATTACCAGAACAGTGGACCAATGTTCGTAAAAAAGCTAAAATTTAAATTTTTTCTCGAATACTCGTATTTCCTAAGCTGTAAAAGAGACTGCATAACTGTAGCAAACTTCTTTTAGCTCTTGGATTGAGAAATCCAATTGCAAAAAATCTTTTTTATCAGATCAAAAACATCAGCTTGGCATCGGTTTGAATTTTTTATTAAAACGAGGTTGCCCACTTTAGGGGCTTGTGGCTCCGCCCATTTTTGAGATATATAGCCCAAGTTCCAGACTTTAGCTCGGTGATGCACCTCTTTAAATGCTGTATGAAATTTCGTAACAATTTCTATTTTTTTAAAATACCCCACTTTGTGCTCTATTAAGAAGAAGATCTGACAAACCCATGACTGAGCATCGATTATCCACTATTATAGGAGATGGTGAATTATCCGCTTTTCTTTTTAACAACAACGTACTTGATGGCAAAGCCCTACCTTTTTCTTTAAGCACCTTCCTTAAAATATCGCATTTATTAAAAAAAAAAAAAAAGCCCAGATTAAGTATGAGTGCTAGTGCGTTGTCCATCGTGAAATGTTTACTATATAATAATTTGGTCTTGGAACGCTTTCCACCATCCATTTTAATTTTTTGTAGATGCAATTGGTGTTACATCTACAATTTTGGCAGCTTCTATTGATTGGGTCTTCGCTAAAATCAAATTGAATGAATCCTTGATTTCATTTTCAGATTACGTTTTTATAAATGCTCCTTGTTCAATCCTTTTGCTTCCGCATCGAACGTTATCGTAATCCATACATGGCCGATCAAACTTATTTTTATATACATATAACAAACATTTAGAAATTAATTTATTGCATTCACTTATCTTTTTTTCATATAATTTAAAAAATTTGAAATTTCGAGCAATTTGCGGAGCGATTTATTTTTAATTGTTATCTCCATGATATGTAGCTATAACTGAAACAATAACATCCCAGTAAAAAAAATTGGAAGTCATTCTAAAGGAACTACATTTTCATTGCTTCCAAAAAATCGATATTTTTAATTTGCCGATAGTTAGCAGAAAACCAAGTAGAAGTTTATTTTAGTTATACATAACCTTGTAATTTCTCAATAGTTTTAGAAATTACTCACCAGAATTTTAAAAAAATCGATTTTTTTGAAGAAACTTATGAACTAATTTTGGTCTAAAATTTTGAAGTTATTTGCTTAAATTTACATGAAAATACTGTTTCGCGCTTAAATTCCTATAAACAGAAACTAATTGTTTAAATAGGTAACTATTAACCATTTTTCCTAGATGAAAATATTATCAAAAGAACACAAAAAAGGACATTTTTCTTAAAATCGCTTCCAATTCGGTGACCAGGCATCGAAAAAGAGAACTTCTTGCAATGACAACCCTATGTAAAAATCATTAGATCGGATCGAAATTTGCACTACTTCCAGATCGCAAACTCTACATTTTCATGACTTTTTTGGAGTGTCTTTTTTTACTGAGATTGAATGCATCGCAACTTAAATGTATAGGCATGAATTTTAAAAGCAACGGATACAAAAGCGATACAAATATGTATCATGTAAATAGCAGGTATCATAATAGGGGTGCGTGCGCAGGCGCCTTTGTTGTTGTGGGTATTTATGTATACTGTGTGTATACTAATTTTTATATATATGTTTGAGCCAAGTAATTAATTTAAAAAAAATATTTAAATTACACCTTCAAGAGGTCATAAAAAATGAGGATTTGTTTTAATAGCAGAAAAACGCGTAAATTCTCACCTGAGGTGTTATATTTATGTATGCATTTTAAGACTTATATAATGGCAAAGGTATACATATTATATATATAATTATGTGTACTATTGTGATAACATAGAAGCGATTAAGAAACATTTGTAGTAAAGAAAATGAGATCAATAATTTAAGCAAAAATAAAAAAATTTAGGAAATTTAATTTTGTAATCAAAATTGGATTTTGAATATTGCGAAAAGTATTGAAGGTATGAGAAAAATGTTTCTTTTAGTTTGCAAAGCTAGCTGTATACTATTGAGCTAAATTAAAATAATTCCCAATATATAATTTAATAAAACTTTTTTTATTAGGAAAAATGGTATTAGAAAAATTTGCCTACATTTATGACAACATTTTTTTACAAGTTCCTTACAATAAGTTTATTTCTAATAAACTTATTGTAAACAATTTTATTTAGAATTAGATTTTTTGCAAAAAAAATACTAATTTTCGACCAATGCTGGATGAAGGGTGCACCATAAAAAATCTCTAAAATTTATTTCACAATATATCTCAATACCTCCTTCTCTCAGAAACAGTCTAAGTTTTTATCAAACACTTAATACTTTTTTAAAATATTCCAAAAAAATTAAGAATACTTTTTTCAAAAATCCAAATTGGAAAATTATTCCTTGCTATTATTTTCGAGATAGCAAAATAATTTTTTTTCACATAAATTGTAATGAAGTTTTCTTTTAAACACAACAAAGGCAAATGATTTTTGTCAAGTAATAAAGAAGTTATGTAATAACGATTAAAAAAAGTCATGGCCAAAATTAACAGCCAGTTCCAGAATGTCGAAAGAAAACTTAGGCGAAAGATAAGCAGTCACGCTCTTTCGTTCGAATCAGCGCCCCAATAACATTCGACTTGTCGTTCGCCTGGTTTTACGTTTCTAACGTAAGCCGTATACCCGTTGTCAAATATCCATATTGCCACATCAACAATTTCACACATTCATCGTCAAGTGATAATAAAAAATCGTTTAAACGTGTAAATTGTGCTTTAAAAAATGAAACTCTGTTCTAATTCTAACCTGCAACAAGTGGCACCCAAAAATAAATTAAAAAAAAAAAAAAACTTAACAAAACAATTTTTGTTAAGTATAAAAATTACACATAATTAAAAAAAAAACACAAGTCATGCAAAATTTTGTGAAGAATCACCCAAATGGAAAAATTACCAACAGCCCATTTATTTAGGTCATTATTCATTGTCATTTGGGCGATTGTCATTATCTTTAGGTCTTTCAAAAATACCAACAGACCCAAAATAGTGTTCTACCTAGCCGGCCTTTGGACGGGTGCAATAATTTTCTCTTCTGTGCATACGTACATAGAGATGTAAGTACACATGTATGCGCAACGGCGATTTCGTAGAGTAGAAGTATATTTTTTGTTAAACTGACCTTCGTCCGATCTTAAGAACTCTCTCCTCTAGGTATGGACATATGTAAATACATATACATATATTCTTATTGTATTTATGTATTCGGTATATTATTACCAAATTCCGGCTCCGCTCAGTAAGTTTTCTGTATAGCCGGATGGCTTAAGTCCTCGTCCATACAGTGAAACATTTGCTGCGAAGCATTTTTGAGTTCTCTTTTAAAACTGCATTCGTGTCCACACTGTGCAGTTTTTATTTTGCAGCTTAATACATTTTCTCATATATTTCTCATGAGAATGACACGAGAATGACGTACTCAACAAGAATTTCATGTACATGAAACAAAGTACTACACTTTTCCATTCCTCTTTCCCCGTTCATCGACAAACTCCAAAGTTTTGCAGCAAATGTTTAACTGTATGGACGAGGACTAAGGATTTTCACCTCTGTGTATGTAGAACAACTGCTTAGATGAATAAATACGGCCTTATGTATAAGAAAAAACTGGTATGAAAGCAGCATAAGTGACGACATTGAAATAGGTGCTAACGAGTTCCTCCACACAAATTGGCATTAAAAATCGGCGCATAATGTAGTTTTCACCCACTATAAAATCACAATGTGATTTATGCGAACTGCTTGGCCGTTTTTTCTTATACATAAGACCGATAGCTTCTAACCAACTTTCATTATAACTATCGGAAGTGGTGGTAGGAAAGAAAATCTTTACTCATCGAAGCTGTTGTCGAACACACATACATACCTAGAGAAGAGTATCGCTCGCAAAGACCAGCCAAAGGGCGCAAAACGGCTTACTTACAAGCCCAGACGTGGGGAGACCGCCAACGACGCGTTATTCAACAAATCCATTGCCAGCGAAGCCAGTATAATATTACTCATTGGCAAAGCAAAATATTTTATTTGTGTAAATAAAAATAATTTATTTTATTTTGTCTCAGTCGACAATTAAAATACAAGTGCCTGCTTTTGACATTAGAGTTCGTACAAATGACTGAAAAAAATTTTATTGGGGCGCAAATTTGTATTGAAATGCTTACGTTATCGTTCGCACTCATTTTCTTTCGACTTGTCGTCCTAAAGGCTTTTAGTGGAACGCAAAACAGCTGTTTGTCGTTTAAAATGCGAACGAACGAACATGAGTGACATCCTGGAATAGGCAGTAAAAAAAAAAAATTCAAGTCAAATAACTTGAAAACTGTAGAAGATAAAATGGTGTTCGAAGCATGTTTCATTTTTGCTTCGTAACGTTGATTGTTCCGCTGAAAAATTATTGAGATTGGTCGATATTTACAAAAGTTACAAGTTCCGAAAGAATTTCAACACACGCAGTTTCCCATTTTTAGGCTCTTTGCAGCTAACTTATCTTACAACATCGTGCCTCTAAATATACTTCCACAAAAGTTCAATACTTCTTCTTTAAAAAACAGTTGGTTTCATCGAAATCTGTTCAACCATTTACATAACTAAGTAATTTAAGTTGTGTGGGTGTGTATTTAAGCTCTTGATTTATTAAATATGTAAAGGTACGGTCACACTTCACAAACATTTGCCCAAAAAAGCGTAACCAGCAAATACTAATGAGAAATTGTTTGGTTCAGACGCGTGTTTATTAAGTTCAATAGTTTCCAATAATATTGCATTCTTTAACTTTGCCTATTTGTTAAATACGAAACTAATTAATTTAATAAACACGTGTTTGAAGCAAAAGATTTCTCATTAGTATTTGCTGGTTACGCTTTTTTGGGCAAATGTTTGTCAAGTGTGACCATACCTTAAGTGTAATTAGTAAATAAAGTGTTAACCCTCATTAGTACACCGGGGTCTTCATTTCCAATTCTTCGAGTTCACAGGAAAGCCTTTGTAAAGGGTAAAACCGTAAAAATATGTATGTATGTATAAATATATATATGCATATATATATATATATATATATATATATATATATATATATATATATATATATATATGCATGTGACAGCGCATAGAGAAATGGACATAAGAGTAAAAAAATCAATTTTCACTTTTTTTTATATGGACAACATCTGAGACCGATCCCATGCCCCAAAAGTGTTCCCTCCTAGAGATATGCGCGTTTTATGAAATTGAAGTCGACGATTCTAAGGTTATGTGAAAAAATTTTCTTAGTAACAGAGTGATATTCACGATTTAAAAGAACTATAAATGAGTATTTATTATAAATCACAATTAATAATTTCAGAAAATTCGATTCGATAAAACGCGAGCAAAATTGATATCAAACTCATGGAAACAGCGCGCTAGGTAGAAAACAGTAAAAACCAATTACACAAAACAAGAGGTGGGGACGACCTACGCGCGTTTTCAAGGTTGACCAACACGTTCCTGATGTCATGAGATGTGTCGCTTTCAAATGAGACCAATACCAACACGCTCAGTGATGGTACACCAAAGATACACGTATTTAAATCTTTACAATGGCTCTCCTGAACAAAACCGGTTTTTACCCTTAGTTCCCTTTCTATTTTGCGCATCACATATATAGTTGATACAAAACTGTTTTCTTTATATATAGCTATTGATAAAAATTGTAAACAATTGTATTGTATTGGTTTTTTTTCATTATTTCCTAAAATATTAATTTTAGCTAAAAACTTTCTTTCAGACTAATGTTGTAGACTAGAAGAGCTAAAATATTGCCATACATCATTTTCTTTTAAAATGTTTTTTTTTAAAAGATAGTCATATGCAAAAAATTACATTGAAAAATGGGCTTGACGGCCAACTTTGGGGGGTGGACGCACCCCCTAAAACACAACTTATCGCTATGAAATTTTTTTGTATTTTTTTTTTACATAAAACTGAACCGATTTGGGGGTGAGAATATAAGAAATCAAAAAAAAAAAATAACGGCCATATCGTCCCTGACATGTCAAACTATCCAATATGCAAAATTCGGTCTTTAGATTCGTTATCTTGTAACTCTCAATTTATTCGATATGCCTGGTTTCAAAGTGCTGAATTTCTCATAGACGATATATAACTCAGTAAGAAATAGGTTTGGCACTTTTAGAAATACGCCGATTTAAAATTCATTATTGACGGATCTTTCCACACTTTTAAAAAGTACAAATTGACATGGTAGGGATGATATGTGTAATTGCGTATGTGTGTGTATGCTTGTGACAATAAATTAACTATCTTTTACACACCTTTGCAATCACTGAACATAAACAAGGTGCTAACAGTGTTTGAAATATTATTTTAAAAAATTCACACAATCTAATTATTAATTAGCAACATGCTTTTGGTTGGTGTATGTACGTTGTGAATTTTACTTATTTTCGAGCAAAAAAAGTGCCAAACAATACCCAACAGACCAAAACGCTATTGAAATAGTTTATAACAAACTTGAGCCTCAAGCTTAGAAAAGTGTTTTGAATACTATTGTGAAAGGTTTATTAAAAATTATTTTATAAAGAAAATTGAACTATTGCGATAATATCGCTAGCCTATAGTATACACAAGCTTATAATTCTAATTATAGAATATGCTTCCAGGAAAATAGTTTTCTAATCATGCTTGTGGTAGGCATATGTTAAATACAAATTTATATATTCTAATATTATAATTACCTACTCTTTTTTAAATATAAATTTATGTAGAAACACCACTGAACTTTAAGACACTGTACTCATTAAATAAGACAAAAAATTACGACTTTAACAAATAATATAAAATTAACGCGTTCACCATAACTGGACATCATAAACAACAAACAAACAAATTTCCAAACAGTACTACCACTTACAAAAAAGTGTTTATGGCAGGCTTATTCTTCATTGCAGTTATATTTAGCTTATGGAATGGTTTGTTGGGTATACATCGATATTTGTATGTCAATGTTTGTTCACAAGTACGAACACACATCATGTATGGTATGCATATGTACATACATACATACCTTGTAGGAAGCTTGGGTTTAAGTGTTTCCAAACTCATCACTATATTGGTGACATTTTGGCGACATTGTCAAAAGAAAATATTTTCTCGGATAGACACTCTCACTGGCGGCAACTGAGTTATAGTTTGTCGGCTGCAAAGAGTATGTTTTTCAGTTGTGCTATATGGCCAAACGGAAAAAGTCGATATAACCTAATTTTGAGTTAATGACACTCTTCTCGTGTTCACATTCAAAAGTACCACTGGACAAAATCTCAATTATTTAGTAAGATTTTTCAGCAGGTTATAGCGCATATGTGTATATATCTGCTTATTTTTTTTCGACTTATAATCTTATATGGAATACATAATCGCTTTATTTAGTTTATACATTGAGTTAAGGGCTAATAAATCAGTCAATGATTATTTGTATTTTACTTTTAAATCTTATTTAAACACAAAACTTTGTTTCTCACTGCACAATTAAATCAAACTTAAACAGCCAACACTGTATATTTAAGTGTTGTTTAAATTTTACCAACTCACCATATGTTTTGTGCATGTGTGTGTTTTTTGAAGGCACGTACATGAACATCATGTGGTCGTATTAAAATGAATTTCGTTTAATTTTCGCAAATGTACAACAAATGTAACACATATTTTCATATCATGAAATATATAAATAGAAAAATGCATTCTGATGCTCTTTTTGTATCATAAAATGTGTTTTTTGCTATTTCACTTTTCTGCAAATTGATAAATCAACTTTCTTATTTATATTGAACAGCTGTTTTTTGGAAAGCTTTCCATAATATTTGGAAATTTTGTAGTGCTACCGTACTTTCAACTTAATTTGATAATAACTTTAATTAACCACTGAAAAAATAAAAGTGTATTTAAGCACATTTTAATTTTTAATGAAAATTAACTTAAACAATATTTAATTATTCATTGATTTATTAGCCATAAATGTTACAAATGTACTGTGTAGAATGATGTATAGCTAAATAAATCCAAAGTGTGAAATTTAACTACAAAAGAAATAAAATTGCTCTCCTACGAAACACTAAAACATGACTTGAGCACTTTTTACTTATTTGCACCGATATTATAATACATATCTAGGAAAATATCAATAAAATCAACGCCAGTTGGAGATTTTCAATGACAAGTATTATCTGCGGCATAATTTAACAATAGTACTGGTAACAAAGCCAATAGTGAATCTATACTGTTTCACTAGTGACACTTCCTACAAGGTACAAGTGTTTAGAGAAATAACATAAATTAGCAGCAAAATTAAATAAGAAACACACTAACATTAGTACTTTCAACTTCAATTTGTCGGTTATTTGGTTTATTGTGAAACATTACAGTGGATCAATTATTTGAATTATTAATTAAGGGAAGTGTGACGATACACACAAAATTTGGAAAAAAAAACCTAACAATAATTACAGACTTCCAAGGCGGACACTCAAAATTTAAAAATGTTGCTTTTCTGTTAAATAAAGCATTATATTATCTTATACATACTCGTACATTGTTGCTCGAATTTGGTAGCAAGAGTTGGTAATTAAACGGGTAAATATGTAAATGCATGTGCTTCTAACCTTCTTGGTACCGAGTCCAAAGAGCACTGTAGGCGACCCAAGTACATAACTACGTATTATTTAACTGAAACTAGATTATTATTAGTTTTAAGTTTCGGATTTTAAAGTCGTTAAAATCGTTTGTTCCTCTTTTTGTACTTTGATGATTATTTTTAAGTCATCTCATATACATATACATTGTATGTATAATGTTAGTTGTTAGTTAGTAATTAATTACTATTCCAAAGTTGTATCATAGTTGAGTAGAAGTACATAAAATACTATTCCTCCCACTTTTGAAGAAGTAAGATTGTGTTATTACAAAACGGAAGGGAGTGAGCAACGTTTTGTTAAAATTTATTGGAGAGAGCAGTATAAAATATTTAAAAAATTAAGCAAACTGTGTAATTACAAGCGTTCAAGGTATATGACAAGTTCCAAAAGAAACTACCCCTGAAAATGATAGCCCAATATTCCCGTCTTTGCACCATTTGAGGCGGTTTATAGAGAGTGGTATGGTGACCTTCCTCATGAATCGCACTCTAAACATTGTTATATATGAGACCTTATCAAACGATTTCAGGATTAATTCAGTGGTACCTAGTGTTTTTGATACGGGATTTCCCGGAAAAAATCTCCCGGGATCCCGCACATTTTCCGGGAAAGAAATCCCGGGAAATTTGTGCAGGAATTCCGGGATTTTTTGATTTTGTTATGGCAACTTAATTTGTATTTACACATTCCTTGATGAGTGTCGTTATTCACTTTATGTATGCGATGGTGCGATAATAAGGTGATGGCAATATCACAATAGCTAAAGCTTTACAACAACTAAGGCCGAGTTTACATCTGGCACGCATGCGTTCTGATATTTAGATGCCTTTATTTGGAAAAAGCAGAACGCGACGTTCAAAATTTATTTCTACAACAATTCATAAAAGTAAAAAACAGAAATGAGCAAGGAAATAAAAAAAAATACAAATAATTACAGATTCTATTTGGTAAGTAGTCCTATTTCCAAAGAAATATGCCCTTATGAAAAAACGATTGTTAAAGTTAAAGCATGCATTAAAATTGGTTTTGCCATACAAAATTCGTTTGTTAAACCAACTTTAAGTTTAACAATAATTTTTTGATAAGGGGGATATTTTGTAATATTTTTTTTAAATAATACTTGTATAATTTATTTTTTATGATATTGGTATCTACACTCAAAAAAGTTTTACATTTACTGAATGTATGTTATTTCAGAAGTTGTCCGTGTAGTTTAATTTTAAGGAAAATATAGTTATTTTACCAAGCCATGTCTTTTTGTGTATGTTGTTTTATAAACAAACTACAATATAATAATGATTTTCTGTGCAGTCAATATAATCAGGTATTTAGAAATATATGTAACATATTCAGTAAAACTTAAAAAATATGCTTATCTTGAACATTTTTTAATTTAAGTTTTACTGATGTTATTCTCTTTCAAACGAACTTCAAAAATATTTGAAAAATAAAATAAATAAAAAATTATTAAATAATTAAAAAAATAAACTATTTTTTTGCGAATACACAAAAATAACAGAAAATTTGAATTGGTAAGTTAAGTGCATGCAGTTAATATGTATCATTGTTTTACATAGTATGTACGCTTGTATGGGCATATGTATGTATGTATGTGCATACATTCATATGTACATACCAACACATATCGCACACTAAATCATAAACAGTCACGACTCAAAATGATCAAAGTGATTTTTTTTATAAATACCGTTATGCTTGTTTTTATGGTACGTAATTGAGTCATTTGTACAGTATCAACAGTTTTTTTCCATTGCTCAGCCTCTAAACTTTTTGAGTTGTGACTGTTTATGATTTATCGTGCGATATATATATATATAATATGTGTGTCATGATATTTTCAGGTAGAGTTTTTGAATTACTGAGTGACTGATCTAATTCATACATGCATATTCAGACATATATGTACATATAAGTAAGTATATTTTTGAATAAGAAATTGCATAATTTTTTAACTAAATTTCATTCCGGTTTATTACATATTTTTATACCCACTGTACTTTCTTCGTTTTTGATGCAATAGACTAAAAAAAGGTAAGGAGATATTATATAAGTATATGATAGACACTCTGTCAAATAGCTTTAGCTTTTTTTCCTCATACTACACCTCCATATTGTTGCATTATTTTTTTTGATCGGTTTACTTAGCCGCCTTCTTGACGTAGGCATTCAAGTAGAATATAGATGATTCTTTTTTAACCCCAGACCAAAAAAAAGGGGTGATAAGTTTGTAGTGTGTGTCTGTGTATCTGTGTATCTGTGTGTCTGTCCGTGTCCACGTACAGACCAAACGGCTGGACCGATTTTGATTTAGTTTTTTCTGTTTGATAGGTGACTTGATTGAGATGGTTCTTAGCTATGTTTGAAGAAAATCGCTTTAGCCGTTTCGGAGATATAACATCTTCTCAAGATATATCGGGGGTTTTTAAAATTTTTAGTTTTTGTTATTGAATTAAGTATAATAATTTTTCAAATAGAAAGATATAATGCAACAATGTGCTACAACCAACCCGACACTTTACTATCTTCTTATTGATAGCAAGTTTTTTGGCATTCCTTAAAGTTTTAGCTATTTTTAAGAAATTTTAGGGCTTATTTACAATTTATCGCGAATTTACCCTAATTTCGCAATGAAAGTGATGGTTCTCAATTTTTTGTTTTTTTTTTATTTTTAATAAGTATCACATTGATATATTTGTGATGTTGCCAAATTTTTGAGAATTTTCATAATTTTTGCAAAAGTTTTGGCATTCCTTACAATATTAGCAGTTTTTAAATAAATTTTAAGGTGTTTTCAATTAAAAAATTGTTCGCGAAATTTCCCAATTTTTTGCACATGAGATTGTTTTTGAATTTTAAAATCTACTGAGTTTATTCGTTTACAGTTTTAGCTGTTTTTGAAATTTTTTAAAGACATTCGCAATTTTGCAAAATTTTACGGTTTACATACTAGTATTTACTGTAAACTAATTTACGAGTTGTTGCTCCTTTTTCGGTCTTTAAAATCAGTTTTAATGTTTGTTTTTTTATCCCTTGCGAATTTGTATCATTTTTGCAATATATAAAGTTTTAGTAGAAATTTGATAAAGAAACCCGCTACGTATTTAAACATTATTGGACATTTTATCGAAAAAGAAAAAAAAGCGCTAAATATTTAGTTACGACAGTAATATAAACATAGCGTGAAGAATTGCATTGATATGAAAGAAAATAAAAATAATTTTAAGCTAGTTTAAAATTTTCGGAAATTATGACTTTATGACACTTAAGATTACCGTTTAAATACCCCAAATATTTGCCACCTTCCAATATTAATATCAATCATATGTAGTATAAAATGTTAATATTTCAATGCATTTTTCTTATTACAGAAAAATATTTCCATCGGTAACCATCTACGAGAGCTTGCAGGAAGAATTTGATCCATTTAGAAGCCTATTATGTGACGGAGTCGGAGTAATAATTTAAGATTTAATTGTTAAAATTAAAAAATTTCACATATAATTATGTATATAAGCAATACAATTTATTTGTAAAAGACACGTATTGAAAACTCTTGAATTTTGGGGGTTAAATATATTGCATTAAAATTAAATGAAATAAACAGTAGTTTGTATTGATTCGGTAGGTTATTTTTTGTCAGTCAAAATAAGTGAAAAAGCAGTTGTTTTTACGGTTTTGGGTAGTAAATTTATGTAAGCTAAAACAATTGAAAAATACATTCGTTTTTACTGTTTTTGTAAGTTGTTTTCAGGCTGTTAAAAAAAATGAAAAAACAGTAGTTTTAAATGATATGTAGGTTGTTTTTTTGTAGTTTAAAATAAAAGAAAAAACATTTGTTTTTACTGAAATTGTATGTTAAAAAATTAACATTCAAAAATAACTGAATAAATCGTTTGATTCAAATGAAATGTTAGTAATCCGGTTTTTAACTGAAAATACTATTGTTTTAAATGATTTTTCATTTGAATTTACCTACATAATATTTTGAGTGTATGTATTACTATTATATAAAGAACGGAAACGGTATTATTTTTTGACTAATGTGTGTATAAAACGTTATGAATTATAATTTGTTTTTGTTGAAATAAATTAAATTTAAAAATATTTTGTATTGTTTTGTAATGGGCGGGAATTCCCGGGATTTCCCGGGAAACCGAAAAATCTTTCCCGCTTTCCCGGGAAATGAAAAAGTCCGGGAAAAGAAAAACTCTAGTGGTACCCCATGATTAAACAAAATATTGCTTAAGAAACATATTATTCTTAATTTCTGTATGTTTTGTTTACAAACGAAGCTTATGGGAACGTGAAATTCAAAAGAAACTTTGTGCCAGTCACAAAAAAATTAAATTAATTTTTTTTTTAAATACCCCAAAAAATTACACATTACCACATAATGACTTACTTTTCTGATTACCAAATTTCATTACACGCTTATAAATCACATTACATAAATTTCAAAAAATTATCTACAAGTTGCTAAATGAGGTGAATAATTTTTTTTATATTAAATGGATTACGTGAACAAGTTGCCAAATAAAAAAAGTAAGTACTTCTCAAGAATCGATTATTTTAGTCTCACGCCTTGTTAAAATCAGTAAGTTGGTGATCCAGTAAGGAACAGCTTCCACTAAAAATGCTTAATTCCAAACCCGATTACCTTTTATGAAATTTTTTGCTGGGACCATCGGCTAATCGTCGGTTGGCTAATCACTTCCCAGAGGTCAGTGAAAATATTTTCGTTGTTTTCTGTCCAAAATATGTTTTTCTCCAAAATTATTTTATAATTATTACCGCTACATCCATTTTTAAGTTGAAAATGTTGCAATCGGTATAGACATTATCAGCTGGGATAGACATTATCAGCTGCTTTTGGTAATTTTAACTTGGCAGCACGAAATTTACCACAGAAAAACAACGTTGCATTTCATAAAACCTATTTAAAACCAATTCAAAAATGGTTTTAAGTTGGTTTTAACGTTAAAACAGTGTGAAAACACTATTAGAAGCATATTTAGTAAATGTGTCTTATCTATTGGGCTCTAAAGCGAACATATTCTTTAGGACTGAAAATATACAACGACAACAGCGAAAACAAAGAGACTAAAAATATCATAACATACGAATGAAAACTTTAAGTCCTACCAATATATGGACAATGAAAGAGTTCACTCATCATTTATTACATTTATTTCAAAAACGACAAAATCAAAGAAAAATAATTTAAATAAATGAAATGCAAATAAAAAGGTATGTTTGGGTATGCTGCTGCCACTTAACAATTGAAATTGAATCAAAAGCGGCAGCAACAAACATTGATACCGCACCCAAAAAATAAACACGAACACAGTGATGGGCAAAAAACTATTGCAACTGTAATGATTGTTTTTATGTGAGTAAAATTTAATTTTATTACCATATAAAAGCAGAACTCTTTGGTTTTCAGAAAAAATCACATAAGTCCATTTTTGGGGTATTTTTGAGATCCTGATGAGATCTTGCCATGACCCTAAACAGGCTCGCAATAGCCGCCGGCATGTACCACTGTAGAATACCCAAATAATGCTTTATTTGATGGACAATTATTTTTAATTTTTAACCTACTTCAAAAAGAGCAGGAAGTTATCAATTCGTCTGTATTTTTTTACATTGTTACTTAATAACTCGGTGGTACATTTTAGGCCGATTGTAAAAATTATTTTTTTGTCTGCGAAGGTATAGCTTCCAATTGGTCCCATTGTAAAAAAACCCACAATTTATTAATTTGATTTTATGATATTCTGCTTTGGTTCTTGAGGGTGGCGTTGGTTGAAGTAGTTAGCACGTTGACTACAAAAACATGTAGCCTGGGTTCGATCCCGGTCTCCGACAGTCATTAAAAATAACAACACCACGCATTTTTCTGATGTGCATTAGTGACCTTTGTATCAGTTGTCGTGGGAAAAGTTCTAGTGATGCAGGCATAAGGCACTGGTCACTAAAAAACCATACCGACTTCATCAGATAATAATCCTAATGTACATCAGAGCGCCCTCCTTCGTTGTGTAGCAGAATAATTGGCGAAGTAAAATAATCAATAAAAAAATGGCTACTAAGCACAGCTTTAAAATTTAATACGCCTCATTTGACACCAGATGGCGCTGCAACTCTGCATTATCAAAAAATGTGCAAGGAGCAGAGTTGTAAAAGAATGAAGCCTTTCTCTATTCTCTATATCTTCTTCACCACCTGTCTTTTCTATCACTATCGATTCCCTATCACCCTCTCTCACTAACTTCTCTTCAATTAACAGGTAACACAAAGGGATCATTGTATTGGACCCAAGTGAGCTGAACTCTAAATTTAACCCTTCCTTACCAGCAGCCTGCTAACCTAACCTAACCTACTTTGGTTCTTGTAATTACAAAATTGTAAAGTTGAAAACATTGACGGTTCTACGCCTATTAAAACGCATTAGTATATTTCACGTAGTTCTACTTCACTGATTTTAGGAAACTTAGCACACACTTTGACCTCTAAAATAGACACAATCTTCCATTTAAAAAATGGGCTGAGTCACTCCCATTAAAATTTAATATTTTATTATAAGTTATACTAAACCGATTTTTACAAAACTTAACACACACGGAGGAAAGTGTATTAAAATTTGATTTTATATTGAAAACAAATTTTTTTTGTCTAAGATAGTTTACTTCTAGTTTGATCTTTGCATTGAAGACGGTTGGTAGAATTATTTAGAATTTACTTTGAAGTCAGTTAATTTTTACCTATTTAGGCTCTAAACTTATTTTCGAAGTTGCTCTAATATATTATTCAAAAGTGTTTATTAAAATTCTATTCCAAACGGTTGCCTCGAAGTATACTAAATTCAATGTTCACTACTTTGGCTTAAATAAAAGTACATGGGATATTACTAGTACGTTTCCATTTTGATGGGCGTATTCCTGCCCTTTTTTTAAACAATAGAATAAGGATACCAGGCGTGTGAAAAGTTTCGCAGCAATCGGTTTTATAGAACTACAAGAAAAGTCATAATAAATTTCGAAGTACCTTTACCTCTCAAATTTTTCTAGTCACACCAGTTTAATTTGTAACTTCAATATTTTCCAAACGAAAAGATCAAGCACAATACGGTATTCTAAAATTTTTTTTTTTAATTTTTCACTTTAAAAACAAAGTGATAACAGTCGTCAAGCAGCTCTGGGCTCTTCTGTCATCGTAATTATTTCTTAAATGGGGTCAGGCTTATGTGCACTATTGCCAGATAGTTTTAATAAAAAATCCGCAAAATTTAGTTAAAAAATCTGCAAAGTCGCCATAACAAAATAAAGACTTAAATTTTCAAGATATGTATTTTTGGTTTTATTAAAAAGAAACAATAAAACAATATGTTGTATTTCGTTTCGAAAATATTTTGAGTAAATGGCACGGTTGCCAGAAATGCAGATTTATTTGGATGTTGCTGATTTTTACCCTCCAAAAAGACGAAATGCAGATTTGAAGATTTTTGGCCTCAAACAAAAATTTTTCAACTCCAATTATGGTGCATTTTTTTAAATTTTTCCTAATACTGCTACTACTTCTTGTTTCTTTTATGTGTGAACGACTCATAGTTTAGAGAGTTAAAATTTTTGAACTTAGAAGACATCATTAAAGAAAACGAAGAATTAACTTTGGCAAGCTTCTGGAATATAAACTTCTGATATAAAACGAGCTCATTCTGATTATGATTTTGCAGCCCTAAGTTTATTTACCATATTCATTTGCAAATGTCGAAAGAGTTTTCAGTCAAGTGAACTTGAATAAAACAAAACTTCGAAGTCCTTTGGGTATTTATGCAACAAATTAAATGACTTTTTATATATCCCATTTCTGTTCTCTTTCATATTATATATTATTTGCACATAACTATAAATAAATTTTATTTGTTTGTTGGTTATATGCATTTCGTTTCTCCTAAAGAAAAACGGGTTTTCCACACGCAAGGTTTACTTGGCAAAGTCTTGTGTTTGTAGGAGAAAAGAGATCTTATTCTATATTATTTGTTCTTCAACAAACTCAAAACTTGCAAAGTAAACTTTGCCTGTGGAAAAGCCGCCAAACTCATTAGTAGACTTCAACCAAAGTGGCAGCGAATTGTAAAAAGGTAATGAGAAAATAATAGTAGATTAAAAATCGAAGATGCTAGCTTGTAAAGATTTTTGCTTAAAGCTTTAAAGCTTATTCTGCCGTATCCATAAAAAATAGTTTTGTTTTTCAAAAGGTTTACAAAACAAACTTTGTATGGAAATTTGTTTGTTAACGTTTTGTAACCCAAAATAATTTTTATGAATATTTGTGTACTAACTAATACTCGTAACATATTGATAGTCGTTCTACAAACATATGAAGTTTCTTAAATTATTTCAAACATTTTTTGGTTGAAGTCTGCTGACGAGTTTCTTAAGCAGAAACGAAATGCACATTCTTCATAATTAAAGGCTTATATTAAGTTATTTTAAGAAAATTTTTTCTAAAAAATTTAAATAAAATACATTTTAATCCGAGTTAAAATTTTATGAATATGGGTTAATGAAAAATTTTTCACATGTACATCCGTATTTATATAACTTTTTTAAATAAAATATAAAAAGTTGTTTTAGAAATTGCTTTGAAGATTTTAAAGATAAAATGGAAAGCTGTTCACGATAGACGTGATAACAGTTTTACATATCTTATTTGTGTGATTTCGGATTTTCAACCCTAGCCAACATTAAAACTAAAAAGAGATCAATATTACTAAATGTAGAAGACGGTATGAGAGTAGCATTGTCATGTTTACGACCAAATATAAATGAAAGTATCGCAAAGCATCAAGCTCGAATTTCGCATTAAAAGTGTTCTTATTATAAACCTGTAATAATTATTCCTTTAGTCCTAATTTACACTATGTAAGTCTTATTGCTAAGCGGATTAGTTTGTGGGAGAGACAGAGGAGGGAAACAGAAACGTTTATTTCCCCTCGTCTAAAAAACTAATCAGCTTAGCAATAAGACTTGCATAGTGTAAATTAGGACTTAATAAACGTTCTGTTATTTTTCTTTGTGTGCCGCCAAATTTTGAAATTGTTAAAAAATTTGAGAATCACTGGTCTATATATCTCATTTTACAAGTTCGTTTCTAAAAATTTAACAAGTTATAATTTTCTTTAATTAATTTAAGCTCTCACAAATAAATTGAAAAAACTTCAGAAAAGAAAATAATAAATATTAATTTATAATTTAAAGTACGAT
Organism: Tachina lurida; assembly: GCA_944452675.1. NCBI lineage: Eukaryota > Metazoa > Arthropoda > Insecta > Diptera > Tachinidae > Tachina > Tachina lurida. The sequence goes on along the minus strand of OX101757.1, from coordinate 3,566,181 downwards.
TTTAAACGGACTAAATTCTTCTCACTTTTTTTATTGCTTGGTAAAAAACATTTGATGCCCAAATTTGTTTTCACAAACTGAAAAATTACCATACAAACTACTACTAATTTACTCACAAGTTACTGCAGAAAGAAAATGTTATATTAAGTTTTAATATTTTTATCACATTTTTTGCAAAATATTTAATTCGTTCAGTAAAATACTAATTGCTTCTTAAAAATACATTATCCATTATTAACTTAAAAATCTAATTTTTTTTTTGTTATGACGTTGTTCAAATAAATGAGAGATATTATAAAAAATACAACAGAACTTAGAATCTGCTCCTTATTCAACTCGGCCAAAAGTGAGGACGGACATACGATTCAACGAAAAGCAGATCTATGATATTAGTTGGATATAAATTGCCCACCACTGCATGTGTACGTATACAAAATAAAAAATGATCAACACAAAATTTCGAATAAACAAAAAGCAATTCTCATTATCATCGCAAAGTAAGAAACAAAAGCTCAGAACATAAAAAAATCATTAAAACAACCTAACATTAAAAATACAGAGCCCTCAATTCATGGTTATCAACAGAAGAAATAATACAATTAGTGATGGCAAAGTTAGTTAATACCATCGTACTTTTTTTCGATAACATGCGAATTGATGCGCTCGCATACATTTTTATATTTCTTGAATTTTTTGTTCCAAACAAAACGGTACCTAACTTTTAATTTTATTCATAATCAAAATACAGTATTAACTCGATTCTTGCACAGCTTGATTCTTGCGACACGAAATTTTTTCTCATTTCATACTCAGTACTTGCAACAATCGAAGATTTTGACCTCAATGCTTGTATAAAATTTTTTGCATGAGGGACTCCCCCCTCAGTGCTATGAAACAGTGAAGGATTGAATACTGTATCAGTCTGAATTGAATTGTGCGTGATTTGGTTGCAAAATGGCAAAGAAGCAACAGTTCCAGTGTTGTCAGATTTATTTTCGGCTTTCTCGCCAAATGACTTGTCCAATTTCGCCAAATATCGCCAATACAATAAGACATTAAATTATAGCTATAAAAAATAGATTTATTTTGTAATTACATAATTCTGCAAAAAAAAACCGAGTTCAATGCAAAAATCTGATAGAATATTTTCGAAAAATATTTATGGGACTAAACTGGAAATAAACTCTTTCAAACGAAAAAAAATTAGACATTATTAGATTTAATTGAACTATAGTGAATTTTAATCAGAAATAATTTCTTAATCAGGCTTGAGTTCAGTAATTTCAATTCTTATGAATGAAATATTTTTATTAATTAATGTGAGTATCTAAAGAAGAGAAGAAAAATTAAACTAGACACTATTAGCTGGGGGAAATACCGATATTTTTCTGTGCAGCCACGCACTTCATCAGCACCCATGTCTATCTACTGGGGTAGAGATTATTATTAACATCAGCTATTTAACCTGAATTTCTATGAAAGTGGAATATGAGAATTGATTGTGTATACAATTATTGATTTACCTTTGGTAAACACATTTGTAAGTATCACTATTCATTTTCTGTTCTTCCATTTTCTATTTAGGTTAGCACGAAGTTATATCACTCTACCAATGTATGTTTAACTATTCTTACCTATCCCTTACGATCATCACATTAATTATTTTTACTTATTCGATGCACCATCGGTACATACATATAAGTATTATTGTAGTGGCTTTATGTTACTTTGTTTTTGCTTTCTACATTTGACTTAGCTTTCCAGCATTCTGAAGCAGTTCTGGCCAAGTGAACAGTGATCGCCAAGTGAACATATTTTTCTTCTCTTCTTTAGATGCTCACATTAATTAATAAAAATATTTCATTCATAAGAATTGAAATTACTGAACTCAAGCCTGATTAAGAAATTATTTCTGATTAAAAAACGAAAAAAATTTTGGAAGATCTGTGGGTGTAGAAGTATGTGAAATACAAAATTAAATTTTAATGGGCGTCACTCAATACATTTTTCAAATGCAAGATCGTGTATTTTTCAGAGGTCAGGGTGTGGAAAGGAAGTTATTAGTTAATTTTGTAAAAATATATTGTAAGAATCGGTAAAGTACAACCACGTAAAATAACGTACTAAATTTTAATGGGCGTAACTCCGCCCATTCTTTTAAATGGAAGATTGTGTCAGACAGAAAAAAGAATTTTTACAATCGGTCTAAAATGTACCTAGTTATAAAGTAACAATGTCAAAAAAAAAAAATACAGACGAATTCATAACCTTCTCCTGAAGTCGGTTAATTTCAAATATTGTTAAATTTTAAATTCAGTAGGTAACGTGTATCGTAAAACATAAAAATTATATTTGCTTAAGAAAAGTGTTTATATTATATGCTTTACGTAGCAGTAGACTTTAACCACAATTAACAAAGTTAAAAGCTTACGGAACCCCAATTCTTATAGACAAACTCCAAAAAACTTATTATTAAGATCTAGAAAATAACAATCACAATAAGCCAAGTTGCTAAGCAATAGGATAAGTAAAAGTATATTATATATGTATATCGTCGGAATTGTGTAGCAGAATCATCGGCCAACTAAAATAACCAATAAAATGGCTACTAAGCACAGCTTTGAAAATTTAATACTCCTCATTTTGACACTAGAAGCGCTGAAACTATGCATTATTAAAAAAATTTGCAAAAAGCAGAGTTGTAAAAGAATGGAGCTTTCCTTTATCTCTTCCTTCACCACCTGTCTTCTCTTTCACTATCCTCTTCCTAAAGAAGGTAACACATAGTAATAGTAGTATTCATTACACTAGTTTACACCGAAAATGTACATTTGATCAAGAGGTGATTTTCCTTATGTATTTTCTTCCGCTGAATTCGAAAATCAAGGTTAAATTTTTTTATGGACCAGTTTTTGAGATATTGTAATTTTTTCATTATTTCGACCTTTTTCACTTGACCAATCATACATATCTCGAGCTAGAAATGTCCGATTGGGTTGCTATTCAAATGCAGAGTATTGAGATGATGAATAAATATGTATAATCGGATCTTTAATAAACAAAGCGATTCAAAATATATCGATGAAAATAGGGCACATTTTCAAAAAAATCATATTTAACAGTGGTTCAATGCCGACAGAAAAGTACAAATCGTTAAAACAACGTCTGGTTTCTGTTCATGTACGTAAAGATAATACTTTTACGTAAGACCTAACACCAACCAGAAGAAAATCGACCGAAAAATTACAAAGTTATAAGCAATGGAGTGAATAAATCCATGTCCCATATTGTCCGAATATTTTATTTTTTTTTAACAATTTATGAATTCATTTGCTCACACGCAAATATATACTACGTTTGCACTATTTGCAAATAAAATTATTTGCAAATAAATTAACTCACTGTTTATACGGCATAGCAAAAGTACACAAACTTGGTAGCACTTCTATAGAAAACTTACTTATGTTGACGAAAAAAATAGTGTAAATGTACAAAATATCAAATGATTGTTTGTTTTAATCGTCATTATTTGCTTCTATCAATGTTTTTTGTTGCAATATTTATCCATTTATTGTTTTTTGCTATCAAACATTTGTAAGCGTGGCAACTAGAGATGCTAAACGGGAAATCCCGAGCCCGAAAATCCCGGGCTTTTCGGGACTATGCGAATCCCGGAGCCCGGGATTTTTTAATTTTAAAGCCCGGGATTTTCGGGTTTATCTGAATCCCGATTTTTAGCATAAATAATGTTTTTGGCGGTCATCTTCTATATTAAAAATTATTAGAAACTCCTTGTTAAAATAAAAAATTTGCTTTGAATAAATATTTTCGTAGATAGTATTAAATGGTATATATCTGCGACAATAAATAATAATGGATTAAGTTGACATAAGTGATTTTCATTTTATTACATATTCTTATTCTCTTCTTCAAGATCTATCACTCAGCTAAATTCAGTTTTAAAATGTCATTAATATTAAAACTATACACATTTATATTTTAGCTTAAGTCTTTATGGAAAATAATACATAAGCCATAACATCTTAACTCAACTTAATATTTTTTTAAGGTAGCTTTATTAATATTAAAATGTTTGAGCATTAAAACGTGTATACATTTAAGTTCAATAACTTACAGCCCATTCAAAATATTCCTCATAAGAAAAAAACGTATATTTAACATTAATTTAATTTAAAACCTTATTTAAAAAATATATATTATCTAAGTGCTTTTTCATTTTATTACATATTCTTATTCTCTTTTTCAAGATCTATCACTCAGCTAAATTTCAATTTTAAAATGTCATTAATATTAAAACTATGTATACGCATTTATATTTTAGCTTAAGTCTTCATGGAAAATAATACATAAGCCATAACATCTTAACTCAACTTAATCTTTTTTTAAGGTAGCTTTAATATTATTAATATTAAAATGTTTGAGCATTAAAACTTGTATACATTTAAGTTCAATAACTTACAGCCCATTCAAAATATTCCTCATAAGAAAAAAACTTGTATTTAAATTTAATTTAATTTGAAAACTTATTTAAAAAATATGTATATATTATCTCAGGTTTTCCGCAATTTTAAATTTTATCTAAAGCGACTTACTATCAAAACAAATTATTTTGCATTTCAATATAATAGCTTAAGTGCACTTTAGTTTTTATTTTTCTGCCAATGGATTTTTCATAACATCTTAACTAAAAAGCAACGAATATAAATAAACTAATAAAACGTTTTCTTTTTTTTTATAAAATTAACAGTTTTGTTCCAAGTAAATGTGCATCTTTTTCGGTGGCTAAAAGTTTTATATAAAAACTAAACACAATTTAGACAATACCCTTAATATCTCGAAACAAGACATTTCGACTTAAGCCATTATTATTTATTGCCACAGATATATGGCGTTTTCTTTTCTAGGAAAAATGTTTACATACATGGCACTTTTCAATTAAAATTTGCAATTAAATGTCGTGAGTTATATAAGTAAGCTTAAAATATGCAAAAAAAAATTAATTGTTAAATTAAAATATTATAATTACTATAAAGACGCACATTTGTGCACAAATGTTTCGGGATTTTGTAAGTCCCGAAAATCCCGGGATCCCGGTTCGGGATTTCGAGACTCCATCACTAAATCCCGAAGCCCGGGATTTCAAAAAACCTGTCCCGATTAGCATCTCTAGTGGCAACCTCAAGCATTTTATTTGCAAATAGTGCGTTAATCGTGAATAGTTTTCTGAATTAGTAAGTCCCAATAAAAACAATAATATGGCAACAATTTACAGTTTTATTTGCAAATAAGCCCTGTGTATAAACGTAGTAATATTGAATTTATTATTTGCTATTTTTGTACATTTTGACTTTGTTGTTATTTGGATTTCTTTTTTGGATTCTAGCTCGAGATATGATTGGTCAAGTGAAAAAAGTTCAAAAAAACTAAAAAAATTATAATATCTCAAAAACTATTCCATAAAAAAATTTAACCTATCAACCTATATCAATCTATCAAATGTACATGAAAAAAATTTAAATTTGTAAACTAGTGTTACCTGACTGTTACTTCTTTTAAAAAAAAAGTATACTAAGTGTAAGAAAGGACAATATTTAGTGAAAGTAGTTCCACCCATTTTTGGCCAGAATTGGAAGTGACGCACATAAAAATTCGAATGTTCAGGATTGGCAAAAAACTGTTGATACTGTACAAATAATGCAAGTAATAAGTATGTAACATAAAAACACGTCTTTTCACACTTACTCACATCTTTGAGGAATGCGTGGAATGTGTTGAAAATTTAAAAAACCTGTTCACATTACAACATCTTTCATCTTTCATGTATTATAATACTATTTTTACGATTGTGAGCAACTAAAAATTAAATAATAAAATGGAATTTAAAAATTCAGCAGCAATTGATTTAATTGCTGCTCTTGAAGAGCAGAAACAATTAATGCTACAATATGCAAAATTAGTAGAAATTATGCTAGCAGACGATGATGATGAAGAAATGTTACATACTCGTACTTTCTTTATGCGCAACGATGTCGCGTCTGCGCAGCTTGTAGACATTTGCAACTTTTTTTTGTAATTATTCACATAAAACGCGAAAATCGCGATATATTTTATGTTTTTTTAATATAGGCAATATGGGTATAAAATTTTTTTATTTTTCAAATATTAATTTTTTAGTTGAATAAATTTATGAAATGAGAAAAATAGTTACTAACAGAACATATTAAATTAGTTAACTAAGCTATAAATATAAATTAACAACCCAGTAAAAAAAGACACTCCAAAAAAGTCATGAAAATGTAGAGTTTGCGATCTGGAAGTAGTGCAAATTTCGATCCGATGTAATGATTTTTACATAGGGTTGTCATTGCAAGAAGTTCTCTTTTTCGCTGCCTGGTCACCGAATTGGAAGCGATTTTAAGAAAATTTCCTTTTTTGTGTTCTATGATAATATTTTCATCTAGGAAAAATGGTTAATAGTTACTTATTTTAACAATTAGTTTCTTTTTATAGGAATTTAAACGTGAAACAATAATTTAATGTAAATTTAAGCAAATAACTTTAAAATTTTAGACCAAAAATAGTTCATAAGTTTCTTAAAAAAAAATCGATTTTTTAAAAATTCTGGTGAGTAATTTCTAAAACTAGAGAGGAATTACAAGGTTTTGTATGACTAAAATAAACTTCTACTTGGTTTTCTGCTAACTATCGGCAAATTAAAAATATCGATTTTTTGGAAGCAATGAAAATGTACTTCCTTTAGAATGACTTCCAATTTTTTTTACTGGGAATGTTTATAAATTTTTTATTACTAATCTGCATATCAGCAGATATACCCAGTAAAAAAAGACACTCCAAAAAAGTCATGAAAATGTAGAGTTTGCGATCTGGAAGTAGTGCAAATTTCGATCCGATGTAATGATTTTTACATAGGGTTGTCATTGCAAGAAGTTCTCTTTTTCGATGCCTGGTCATCGAATTGGAAGCGATTTTAAGAAAAATTTCCTTTTTTGTATTCTATGATAATATTTTCATCTAGGAAAAATTGTAAATAGCTACCTATTCTAACAATTCTTTTATTTTTATACGAATTTAAGACCAAAACAGTGTTTTCATTTAAATTTAAGCAAATAACTTTTAAATTTTAGACTAAAATTAGTTCATAAATTTCTTTAAAAAAATCGATTCTTTTTTTATTGTGGTTAGTATTTTCTAAGACTATGGAGAAATTACAAGGATTTGCATGATAAAATAAACTTCTACTTGGTTTTCCGCTAAATATCGGCAAATTAAAAATATCGATTTTTTGGAAGCAATGAAAATGTAGTTCCTTTGGAATGACTTCCAATTTTTTTTACTAGGTACGAGTACGTCTGTCATATTAATTTGAAGCCAACGAACGCACATCGCTTTATGTCGCAGCTTAAAAACTATTATAGTATACAACACTTATTTAAGTGTTGTAATTTTAGATACCTATTTTCAATTTCTTGCGATTATGGTTTATGTGTTGTTCGAACTGTGAAAAACTTACAACTGCTTATTAGCTGTCTTATTGTAGTTGGAGAAAAATTTTTAAGTATACATATGTAAAGGTTTTGCATAGTGTTTATAACTGCAATTGAAAATATTTCTTTAAAAAAATTAAAAGCTGATGAAGTAACGATACTAAGTCCTGGGGGTCTACTCTGTAATTCGATTCGAAAGAAAATGCATTCGAATTTACATGTTATAAACATACAAACTCGAAAGTTTTTTTCGATTCGAATTACACGGTAGACTCCCTATACGAGTATCATATAGAATCAGTTTAATATTAAATGTTCAAGCTACTGGTTGTGGTCCATCCACAGAATTAAGCTTAAACTGAGTAGAGAAAATCACTGTGGAACATGTCTCAATACAGTGCGATTCGGCGGAATCTACATTCCAAGCTGGAAACCATTTACAGATTGCTGAAGTAGCCGAGGAGCCCTGGCTGTTTTCCGCAGATAAGCTAATCGCTTTGCGGGTTGTGTTGTGTGTTAAAAAAAATATCTTATAGATTATTGAAAAAGAAAAAAATTGATCTCTGAACTCGATGTGAGATAAAAGAGAATTCAGGAGATGTGAATTTTTTTGTGATATTTCATCTTTTAAGTTTCCTTTTTTCTTTAATGTACTTATGTTTATTTAATATATTTGCATGAATTAAAAGCAATGAATATAATTAAAACAGTATACAATATTTATTTATTTAAAAATGCAAGCACTAAACCATTTCATCATAATCATAAAAAAAATAATGGACCTTAACATCCATTTTTTTTCTTCTAACAACATACATTGTATGTATGTATATTTGAGGGTTTTTTTTTTGTTTTTCTTTAGAATTGTTTTTCTTCTTAACTTCATCATTTTTGACCGGCATCTTTGCATTTATATGTAAATATCTACTACAAGTAAAGTACAACTGTGTAACATACACGGCACCTAGATGTTTTAAACCATAATCGCTAAAAGGATAAGTGTTGTGTTGTTAACCGTAATCGGGGACATACCAATTTACTTCAAACAATATTATCGGGAAACCACAACCATATACGACATTTATGTACGTATAAATAAAATGTTTGTATATCGAATTACTATACATCGTCACCTAAAATACAAAAGGCCGTCAGTACACTTTTTAGTTCTTTACCGGAGATGCAAAAAAGCTTATAAATTTAAGACTATTTGTTTGTTAGGGTCTTTTGGATTTAATGAATAAAATCGGTTTTTTTGAACATATGTGAGTAAAATTTTAAGGGTTAATCACATCATAATCAATCAAAAAGTCTATTTTGATTTTTTTTTGTTATTGTGGTCTTTTGGTTTTTTTGTGACGACATACTGTTATCCTCAAAAAACGCCATAGAGGTGGACATCGAAAGTTGAAGGTCAGAATTCATTGTAACCCACGGAAAAGATCAGTTCAATTAGCTGTTGGTTTAGGTAGTATGTGTTAGAGATGGACGAGTGTCGTGTTTTTTCGTGACACAAACGCGCCGGACCCAACACGAAGTGTTCGTTCCAAAAGATATATTTCATGCGTGTTCGGGTCGTTTCATGTTGAGCAAATTTGACAGGAAAAACACCACACGATTTTAGATGTAAAATATATATGAATGAATTTCCAGTCTAGAAAAAATTTAATATTTTGTATCATAAAACACACAACACCAGCATATTTTTTGATATCGAATGGCCTTCTGCATTTTAATGTTCTGTAAGCTTGCAACGCCAACGTGGTGCCATATTTTGAAAAGAGACTCTTGAAAAAAATCAATTAAATTTTCTGATTGTAAAATATCATACCAACAATATTTCGTGCGTGTTGTGCAGTAGAGTGTTGACAAAATTTTTCGTGTTCGTGTTGGAAAAATTCGACACGCACCCATCCCTAGTATGTACACATAAAAAAAATAAACATCGGTTGCGGTTGGCTTTGCATACCATCCCATGCCTATCTTATTCCGAGCTCAGAGCGCTGTAATATAAATTCATACATTTTTAGAATATGTAATGAAAAAAATCCAAACTTTCGACAACGATACATTTAACCGATTTCGATAAAATTAGTGGCAGTGTCATTCGGTATTGTCAGGAGCAGCAGACGTGAGGTGTGCGTATGTGAGTATGTATGTGTGTGTGTTGATATGTGCAAGTGTGTGTACGTGAAAAAAATACAAATTATTTTTTCTCAGCATGCGTGTATGTGTGTGTGTTTTTTTTTCGCGGTAGAGTCTTGTGTCTTTTTAATTGTATCTTGATTTCTATGCTGATTTATGATGTTCTTTTCTCCCTGTTTAAACTCATTCTTTGTATTTCTTTTTCTTTTTTCGCTGTTCTAGTGAAGTTTCAATAACTCAAACGGAGGGGCCGCTACAATAAAATCAAATCAATTTTTCTCCATGAATGTTGACAGTAAATTTTAATGATTGTTGTTTTTTATAAAAACCTTTTTTAATATAAATTTTCATATTTTTTTTGGTACGGCTAGTTACAATTAAAGCAAATGTATAATTGAATTTAATTGACGAAACGACGAAAACAAGCCTGAAGTTTAAAATAAAATCGGTTTTTTATATTTTTAACATTCCGCTTAATGTTTACCGAAATTACATATGTACATACACATACAGACATGTATGTATGTGCAGCCCCAGTGAGTATGTGGAAAACTGTTTCGCCAAAATGTGCCCATTTCGACTAGAGATGAGCAAAAAATATCGATACATCGAATATCGATATTTGAGAAAATAAATATCGATATATATTGCCGGTATTTCAAAAACTGATACATATATCGATAATTTTTGTTTTTGTTTTTTAAGAACAAAGAACAAACACAACCCGCAAAGCGATTAGCTTGTTTGCGGAAAACACACAGGGTCTATGGTGGGAATCGAACCCACGACCTCTGGACTGAGAGGCTAGGATCGCTGCCACTCAGTCACAGGGGCACCCTCGATTATTATTTATGATATTTTTAAGAGCTCTATAAATTTTAGCCGCTATTTAACTGTACGATATAGGCATCACTGCTAGTGATGTGAAAAATAAAAAGATAAATTTCATAATAACAGTCAAGGCGAATCTATAAGGTGCGCCAACTAAGAAAGGTGACTTTTGTTTGTTAACTAAGCTAAGTGTCAAATTTGATTTGTGTGTTTATAAACCGAAAGGTAGAATTAGTTTTTACTTTCGGATCTGTGACGAGTACGAATTAGCTGAATATTTTTTATAGAAATCGTATACAATCCGTTAGTTTTTCTCTTTCTGTTCTGTTCTGTTTCGGTTCAACCTGTGAAAATAAGAAAACTTAAGTAATTGTAAGTGACAGTATATATAAAATAGAAACATTTCGAAGTAAACTGTGAATTTAATAAATTAATTTTTTACCAGAAAAGCATAAAACTATATTGAAACATAACAACGCACGATGCAAAACTCATCAATTTAGTGAAAAACTGTGACCGTTCGGGTCAGAAACAGCTGATAATTGATTACAGAGAAAGTAACTATTGAAATTTAGAAAAGGAAATAAAATACAAAAAATGCGTCTTTATTCTCTGTACTTATGTATTTTCATTTAAATTCTATACCATATATGTACATATCTATGTATGTATGTAGTATATTGTAGATGTTATTTATTTATACATACATACATACACATTATGTTATATTCTTAACTAACTTACTCATCAAGTATTGCACCAGTAAACTTCTGACTGATAGACAAGCACTCTAACCAATATGCTAACAAGCAGACTGAATAACCATTGAAATTATTGTGCAAACATTCTTATACAAAAATGAAATAGATCATTAAAAATTTTCTCTATGTGTATTTATAGAAACGAAATAACAAGACACCTCATAAAATCAAGAAGATTTCCTTATTAAAAAAATCAATAAGATGATTTACATATAATATAGGAACCTACTAAAATCAAGAAGAAACCCTTATTGGAAAACTCAAGAAGGCAACCTAATAAAATCAATACGAAATCCATATAGTTTACAATTTATAAGAAAACCTAATATAATCAAGAAGTTTTTCTCTATGGATTGCTTTTTTGGTGCCAAAAATAACGGAAATTGAGTAAAAACAGTTGTGAGTAATAAGATTTCTTCTTGATAAAATTAATAATATTTACCACATAAAAACAATAAGGATTCTCTATGAAAATATCTTCGCTTCTTTCTGCTGGGATACCCCTTAGCCTAAAAACGTTTCATAGAGAAACTCTTCTTGATTCTATGAGGCAGTTTTTTCTCTGCGTAAGTTGTGAGTAAATTAAAAATAAAAATTTAAAACAAAAAAGGTAATGTCAAAAAAAAACAAAAAAAGCCAAAAAACTATTAGTTTAAAAATGAAAAGATGGGATTACCAAGAAAATTTTCTAAATGCATCTGTCACTATGTCGTGAAAAAACCCCTACGAAAGAAAACAGGTTGGTCGAACTTTAATGAATTATCATTCCACTATGTCGTCAGATTTCATTCGCTTATGATTACGTACATATGCCACTTTTCAGTTTTACGTGTTTGTAAATCAAAGTAATGTCAATTTGTATAGTTCATGTACTTCTAGTTAGCGATTTTCGTAAATTTACTAACATTTAAAATAAATGCAACCATATTGAACAATGAAAAGTAATTCAACAAAATAGGCGCACAGCAACAGCATGTCATTGATATTTTTCTTTCCGACATTTGTTATGTTAGAAATGTGCTCTTACTTTGTATAATGAATATAAAACAATAACCAAAACCAAAAATGTTAAACAATATTTTGCTGAATATTTTATGACTTTTCTCTACAAATAAAAAATAAATTCAAGTAATTTTAATAAAAAAATAATAATTAAGTGATAAATAATAATTTCATAAATTTTATCGGATTGTTTGCAAAATAAATTTTACTAGTCGAAAGTAAAATAGCAATTGCTTCATTTTGACATTGCGTTCGTTTTGTTAATAATTCATTCGAATTAGTGGTATAAAAATTTTTATGAAAACTCTTACGTCTTCTTGCGACCTGGCGTTTGAGTCAAAGTTCGTACAGAGATAAGATAAAGAAATGAAAATCAATCCTCTTTCGCTTAGAATTCGCATGAAGACATTCTTTCTACAAAGTGTAAGAGCCAGTAAATGTAAAGCAAACAATAACAAATTATAAAAAAAAACTTTTTGGAAAAAATAAATGTAATAGACCGCAGTTTTAATATATTTTATTTAAAAAAAACAACGTGCATTTAGCAAATCCCGAATCCCGGGATTTCATTTTCGGGATTTCTTAGCAATTTTTATAAAAAACTTTATAAACTCAAATTTTCGTTGATTTTGTGGTATTTTTTATAATATTTAAAAGTCCCATAGAATTTTACACGTACAGTTTTAACAATTTAATGACTATTCGTGACATATTTCTTATAAATTAACAATAAGAGTAAAATAAATAAACTACTTTCTTACGGTTATTTTCATCAAAGGTGCTACAATACATGTACATTTTAGAATTATTTTGAAAACAAAAGAAACATATTAGCTTTGGAATCATAAATCATTATTTATATTCTTCACAATTTATATTCTTTGATATAAGGCAAGTGAAAACTTTTTTTTGTCGGTTTCACGTAAAAGCGAGAAATATTTACAGAATAATGCGGAGTATTTTGTCTTTAAAACTGCTCGAGTGTGTGTGTATGTTTTTTACATTGCAGTTCAGAATTATTTTCCTTTTTACTTAGACCGTTTAGGTCGTTTTTGACACAAACCTATGATCAAAGACATTTATATTACATGGGTTTGATAAATAGTTTTAGTTAAAAACGATCGACTGAATGAGTTCGACTCAATTATAGTTTTATTTGAGTTGCAGAGTAGAAGGCCAGGACACTGATAAACCATACTCGTCTTAGTGAACGTATGAATACATTTGTATGTATCTGTTGAACTTGTAGAAAACAACCTACATATGTATGAATTTAAAATTTTTCAGTAGAGCAAAAAAAATTAATCGAATTTGATTAGAATAGTGTATACATTTCTTTTAATTTTTCGACATCTTCAGCTTTATTACCGTTGTCATAGTCGTAACGAAATCGATAAAAAATTGGTATACATACATACATATGTATGTAACAACCGTTATATTTCCCTGAAGGAAACGTGGGGTAAAATGTCCCCAAGTCACCACTTTTGTCGACTTTTTTGGTGACATTGTCAACGGAGCGTCAACATATTAATATTGTTTTTGATGCGTAGAAAACATTTTTCAGATACACACAGCTATGCTTCTTCTTAATGTTTTATTGGTTTGTTAAAAATAAAAGTGGCGTCAAACAAAATTTAAGTGTTTATAAAAATTAGCCTAAGAAATCAAATTAAAAGGTTAATAAAGGTGTATTGAACAATAATTAAAAAAACATTTATATAAAAGAAATTACAAAAAAGAACAAATAAAATAACAATCCATATTGTATAAAAATAGAAAATTAAAAAATTTCAAGTGAATGTGCTAATTATGGAATCTTTTTTGACCCTGTGGAAGATTTTGTGCCGTCAGTTAAGGATTTGTCACACTTTCAGATCCATACTTAAGTAATCAGTATAATTTTACTATTGACATTTCCTGCAGGTGGTGACAGCGTCCATAGTAAATCAGTACAGTTTTACTACGGACATATCCCACAGTGTGGTGATATCGTCAATATTAAGTCAGTACAATGTTACTACTGACATTTTCGCCATATTGTCCCACAAGAACTACCTAGTCAGTATTGACGAAGTCTACTGGTAGATTTCGTAGGACAAGCCTGTGTTAAATGTCAAAAGTATATATCATTAGTTGGGGTATAATTTGTCAGTAGTACTGGTGACATCGTCAATAGACAATAAGTATAATTTTACTATTGACATTTCTTGCAGGGTTGTTGTTGATCAATCGCAATTAAAAAAAACGTTGGTAGATATATACTTAACAAAACAATATTGGTTTTGCATGAAACTGAATCTAAAAATTTTTGTAAGTCAACTTAAGCGGTGTGCTAAAAGTCCACAGATACATTCGTTTTGGTTTAGATTATAGTAAAACATTTATATTGAATACAAAACCAAGTTTTCATATTAAGTTATTGTTTTCACTATAAATTCTCTAACATCAAATGTGATTAATCAACTTAAAAAGAGATGAGAAAAATTCTTTTGATTTTTATTTCATACTCGTATTAGAAAATTGTTAACTTTAAAGACAATTGTGGAATGATAAATTATGAACATAAAACTTTTTAAAATGCATTAAATTGTTATTAAAGTAATATTTATTTAAAAAAATAATTTATTTTACGAAAAAAATTCGATCCCGAAATCTCGAAAATCCCGTGATCCCAAAAAATCCCGGGATCCCGAAAATCCCGAGATCCCGAAAATCCCGAGATCCCGAAAATCCCGGGATTACAAAATCCCGAATCCCGGGATTTCCAAAAATCGATCCCGATTGGCATCCCTATCAACTATATATCGTTTTCATGTGTAGTAGGTATTACCCAGTTGACCACGGCTTTCTTTAATGATATCGATTTCGAATATATCTCGAACATTTATCGTGTAAAACTATCGAGAGTGACACTCAAAAATGAATCGAAAAATGTTCACCTGTCGCTCAGTTCTGTCCCAAAAAACATTCGTTCTCGGATTTTGTTATCAATACCAAAAGTGATAGATTATCGAATTAATTTCGATATCGCAAAAATGCAGCAGAAAAAGTAAAAAGTAATTTTTTTTTATTAATTTATTTTAACTTACTTACTTACTTATTTGTTTAATTCCGTAACTTACGCTGCAGGCTTTGAAAATGGTACCTCCATTCTAACAGGCTAACACACATCCACTAGGCTATCGTTGCAAATTTGTTTCTGTTCAATTATTGCACATATGGAGGTATGTGTTCTTAATTTATTTTTTAACTTACAGTGCTGTCATGCTTCGAACTTGGTACTTTTAGACTAACAGGCTGACACACTTCCACGCAGCTACCGTCACACATTCGAAAAACTTTCGAGAGAAGTTCGCAGTTCGGAGCTTTAGCGGGCATTCGAATTTTTGTTTCGAAATTTCTTCGCTTTTACTGAGCATTCGTTTTTATCGAATCTCAGGTCAAGTGGGTATGCAAAAATTGCATACAAATTTCGTTTCTCATCTCTAGAGAGGAAAATTATATGTAATGCATCTAAAATATGTCGTTAGTAAATTCAAAAACTTAACCTTGCTTTCTGTAAAATAAGGACAAGGACAATGACTTTATTTATTTAAAAAAAGTATTTTAGCATCCTAAAATATGACACTAAAAGCGCGAAATAAGCAGCAAAAATAATAAAATATGCACGTATAACATCTGCCAGGAGAATTTAATTGCGTATGTGTAGGTTATCAGGGAGGTAATTACGATTTGCTTCGGGATCCAAATTTCTTTTAATACCACCTTAATATTTCTTTCCTTTTGGAATCTACTTGGGTGGCATGATTTCTTTTACTTTGTTGTAGTTGCTAGACATCCAGATGGGTTGGAAAGAGCCACCCCAAGACGGCGAGTCCTAGCCGGGAATACACCAGCATGCCAGCACGGCCAATAATCTGGCAACCATCGTGTCCATATGTTATATTATCGTAACAGAACTCAACTACATACACTACGACAAATAAAAATTGCATAGCGTTTTCTAAGGTGGTTCAAATGTTGGCAAGTAGTAAGATATTCAACTTTTGCCAGCACGCAAATGATAAAATGCATTGTCGGTCCATACTTCTTTTAAGAAAACAGTGTAACAGTGACTGTCAATGGATACCGTTATTTAAGAGTCGAAAAGGGTTTTTTTACCCAGCACTTCGCCGTAGACGTACTTAGCAACGAATTAATATCGAGAAACTCTACTTCCCGCTGGCTCCCAAGGTCACCTGACCTACTGCACCAGACTTTATGGGGATATGTCAAGCAAGAGGTTTACAAGACGAAACCATCGAATTGGACTGACAGTCCATTAAAGCATTGTTTGAGGCGATCGCGACTTCAACCCGTCAGGCTGCTATGAGTAATTTTCTTGTTACGCTAGGAACACAACTCGGACGAACGACGAATTTTTCGGTGCGAACTTTCGTCATAAAAAATAAAATACATTTGTGCATATGAAAATGCACACAACACCGCGTACAACGAAATTCGTCGTGTGTGACGGATTCTGAGATAGATTTATTTCTAATTTGTACGCCGACTAACTACGAAAAACAATTCTCTCTCTCTCTCTCTCTCTCTCTCTCTGTACACACAACAAGCAGCATTGCCACAACCAAAATATTTTTGTAACCAAAATATTAAAAAAAAGTAACCAAAGGAGAAAAAAAGTAACCAAAATTTAACAGTATGGAATAATCGCTTAAGTCCTCTTAATCAAAGGATTGTTTTTCGAACGTTTTCACCTACTATTTATATGAGATAATTAAACGTCTTCGCTTTAATACATTTCCCGTATAATTACCCCAAGAGTCATAACATATTTGATGAGGTAATTAGCCGGGGTTTACTGTATAATCATTACAAGTCATATTATATTAGCTATTACATTTAAATTTGTAATTCAAGGTCAGATTTTGTAAATTCAAACTATTTTTTCGTTTTGACATTTGTATGGAAAAAATATTTTTTGAAACGAATTTTTGTTATTTTTCATACAAATTTGAAACGTTTAAAAACGCAATTTTTTACAAAATCTGCCTATCAGTTTCATATATGTATTGAGCCATATTTTCGATATTTATCCTAAGTGACATGTAATCGAAAATAGACTTTTTTATTTAAATTAAAATTTTATGGGCCTATCCATAGTTTAGAATTATCAATGTGCCAAAAATTTTATAACTTTTAAGATACGGGCTGTAAAGTTTTAGCATAAGCGACAATTTACGCATGTAAGACAAATTTGAATATTATAAAAATAATCTTCTCCTGAAAACTAAGATTTTTGTCGCTTACGATTAAATAAAAAGTGATGCTCGATATGTCTTACAATTATCTATCAAATAATACACTATAACTAAAGAAATAAGTTCTTTGTAATAAAAATAAAATGTAATTTGATTACATTCGTTATCCAAACACATGAATATATAGATAAAGTATTAAAATATACATATGCAATATCGAGTTAGTACTAAAATGCAGCTTCCTACATTTAGTTTTGATTAAACTTAGCTACGAAAATATCCTTTCAGAAGCCGATGAGCAATCAATTCACGTGTATTTTTGGAAACTTTGTCTCAAAATATTTCAATATCCATACTTCTTATTTACAATTGGGAAAATCTGAGCAATTACTAGTGGCATACAGTTTCTTCTTCTTTATCATGTACTAAATTTGGAAACCACATCCACATTTGTTTTTTAGCTACAAAATTCATTTCAAAATTTAGTATTGATTACATCGCGATATGCAAACTTAAATACCTTATAAAAATGGTTAATTTTGTGTTAAAAAAAGTAACCAAAATGGAAAAAAAGTACACAAGTACACATTGGAAAAAAAGTAACCAATTTTGATTACAAGTAACCAAAACGGCAACGCTGACAACAAGCAATTTTATCAAATATAAGAGAGGAATTCGCTGAGTAAATTCGTCGTTGTTGTGCTTCACACCAGGGCTGTCAGATATGGCGATTTCTCGCCAAACGTGGGGATTTTTCTACTTGTTTGGCGTCTAAATTTTTGGTTTGGCGACGTGGAGAATTTTCTGGCGATAAATAAATTTGTTAGCGATTTTTGTGGCTATTTTTTTAGCAAAATTGAAACTCAAAATTTTTGTAATTCAGCAAAATTACTTTGTTGAAGGAGTAGTTTAAAAAAATAAATCGCACAAAAACTTGTTTGCAAGAAATAAAATCGGCTGGATTTTGATGATTTTTCTTATATTATTAATTCAATTTGAATTTGGATGAGAAAAACTTGTAAAAAATAATTTTTGACGACTTTATTTCTACTTTTTTTTTTTTTTTAAAGAGAAGTAACACTCAGGCAATTAATGCCTACTACTATTTCTAGGTGTTACCTTCTTTAGGAAAGGGATAGTGGTAGAGAAGACAGGTGGTGAAGGGAGAGATAGAGGAAAGCTTCATTCTTTTTACAACTCTGCTTCTTGCACGTTTTTAATAATGCAGTGTTGCAGCGCCTCTCTGATGTTAAATGGGGCGTATTAATTTTTTTTTTTTTGAAGCTGTATTTTGTAGCCATTTCATTGATTATTTTACTTCGCCGATGATTCTGCTACACAGCGAAGGAGGGCGCTCTGATGTTACATTAGGATTAGTATCTCCTGAAGTCGGTATAGTTCAGTGACCAGTGACTATGCCTTCATCACTTGAACTTTCCTACAACAACTGATACAAAGGAACACTAATGCACATCAGAAAAATGCGTGGTGTTGTTATTTAATGACTGTTTGATACAGGGATTGAACCCAGGACCTTCGGTTTTGTAGTCAACGTGCTAACTACTTCAGCCAACGCCACCCTCTACTTTTGGCGATTTTCTGCTAATATTTTATACGATTATTTTGTAAAAATTTATATTAAAAAAATTTTATATAAAATCAAATTTATTATCAAATATTTATTAAGAAAAACTACATAAAATTGATTTTGGCGACTTTTGGCGATTTTTAAAATCAATTTGGCGAAATAGGCCAGAAAAAATCTGACAACCCTGCTTCACACGACGAATTTACGCAGCGAACTCTTATTGACGAATTCGTCGTTCGTCCCAATTCTGTTCCTAGCATTAGGTGCCCCATATTCGTGGATGAGTGCATATGCGACAAAAACAATTAGTTATATATAATTAAATTAAAGTTTCTATAGAATAGAAAATAATATATTAATACATAGACAAAATAAAAGTTATTTAAGTTAATTTTAATTATTATTGTTCGAACTTCATTGATTTCTATATTTATAACTTGATCAGGCTAAAGTTCGTATCGCTTTGTAAGCCAAATTACATGTGATAATTATTAATGAACCAATAACACCAAAGTCAATTGTAAATATTCTGACAAACACTTAGTAGATCGGAACAGCTTGTTGTTTTCGAAGGCCACTACACCTTCATCATCAGCGTTCTTTTGTGTTTGGTGGAAACTGTTCCTTACTGGATTACCAACTGAATGATTTTAACAAGGCGTGAGACCTAAATAATCGATTCTTGATAAGTACTTACTTTTTTTATTTGGCAACTTGTTCACGTAATCTATTTAATATAAAAAAATTATTCTCCTCATTTAGCAACTTGTACATAATTTTTTTAAATTTTAGGTAATGTGATTTGTAAGCGAGTAATGAAATTTGGTAATCAGAAAAGTAAGTCATTATATGGCAAGTAGTTCTGATGGTAATGTGTAATTTTTTGGTGGGGATTTCTACTTTATATACTCAGCCATTATTGCAAATGGAATATGTGAATTGTTTTGATTCATCGTATTTAATTTTCTGAAAGCTTTTTTGTAATGAAAGCTCAATTTTACCATCTCTAGATTTACAACAGTCTTGCCATTGTCGTTGGTCTTTACTGATTATGCACATGTTAGTTAATTTGCTAATTTGTATTCTACTTAAGACAAACTTTTTTGATTTGTTACTATTTTCATTTACAAAAAATTAATTTTGGTGTTATTTGTTCATTATTAATTATCGCATGTAATTTGGCATACAAATTACAAAAAATTTGACCTGATCAAATTATATACATATATAAAAAGTTATATAACAATTGGTGCGCCACCCTGCCTTTCATTGGTTCTGAAAATTACATTTATTGTTTAAAAATAACACTGTGCTAGTTTAAGTATGTAACATGCGGGTAACCTGGTCGGTAAATTCGAATACGCTGAATTCAGTGGTGCTAACCATTCGTTCTAGTTTGAAGATTAATTAAGATTGAAAACTTAAAATCGCAATTTTTCCCAGTTTACTACCATTTATTCATTTTTATATCGATTAAAAGAACATATTATGCAAAAAAAAACTTCCTTATGACGCATGTACATCAATACATGTTTTTCCAATCGATATATATCAATATTAAGGTTAATAAACGGTAGCAAAATGGGAACAAATTTTAATTTTAATCTTAATTGTTTTTTAAACAAGAGCTAACCTAAAAAAATGGTTAGCGCCATTGGATTCAGCGTATTCAGCGTTTAACCACCTGGTTTCGGGCTTGTTACAAAAAAAGTTTCGGATTACATTGTAATTATTTAACTGTAGTTAACTATAGCTAAATAATTACATAGTTAAATTAATTATAATAAATTTTTAAGAAAAACAAATGTAAATTTTTTCACCATGTTTGTTGATTTTTTTATTACAAAGTAGCTGGAGTACAGCCACAAATAAAAGTTGCAATAATGTAAAAAAAAAATTCATTTGCAAATTTAGTATTTCCACATTGGTAGAATAAAGTTATTAAAGGGCTTGCAAATCAAGAAAATATATATAACTATATAAGTGCTTTTGTGAAATTTTATTAAACATAAGGAAGTAATTTATCTTGATTCAGGCACATTATTAATTGTTTAGCTAATTGGAATTATTGAAAAGAATTTTGGACTTGTTAGTTTTACTTGAGAGCCATCTATTTATATTTTAGTCTCCCAAATTACAAACAATATAAATTAAAGTAACGATTTCCTTAATTATAAGAACAATTTAATTAAAACAATGTTTTTTCGTTGCAAATGATTTTTTTAATTTGTTCTTGTATTTTTTTTACCTTTTTTCAGTGTGTGTCAATTTATGGTACTGTAGTGCTTGATTTCCAGCCATCTATCCAGGCGGTCAAAGAACCAGTCAGTCAGTCGTATGTACGTCATTCATTCATTAACCCATGTTGTGTAAAAGGTAGAAACTTAACAAATTATCAAAATCACAATTACTTTATAATTACACATGATTTTGGTTAATTGTGTTATTCCACATATTTCGTCGTGGAAAAAAATGTTGGAGTTTTGTTCAAGTTTTAATTCGCTTTTTTCTGATTCTGCTGGTTGGTGCTGTTAATTGGATGATGAAATGAGCAATTAAACATGATTATTTATTTTTTCTGTTATTATTCTTTAATGTTTATGCCTTTGAAAATAAGAAGAAGAAAAAAAACAATAGTCGTTCAAAAATTATAATTCGAAAAGAAATGACATACATAAAAACCAAATACATACATACATACATACACGAAACGAACGAAAATTCAAAATATTTGTATTTAACTACTATCGAAGTTTCATTTTCTATACCGATTTTTTTACACACATATTAGTTTCAAATACTCGAACATTCGGAGTTTTTGTCTCGAATTATTACATACTATAAAATACTTTTTTTTTAAATTTTTTTCAATTGCCTTTTTAGACAATTAAAACACACACTATTTTTTGAACTAACTTAAAACAAGTACACAGAGAAAGCAGATTTGTTGTGATAACCGAATTTGTAGCCAATCGAATTTTATCGGTTCCAACAACTAACACACAATTCTGTTGTAATTAACGAATATAGCTTTTGTAAGCACCATTTGTCATTAGCGATATGTGAATTTTTAGAATGAATTGGTTATTGCAACAGAAAATTTTAATATAATTAGTATTTCTAAAGGAATCATTGGTAGAGATGGCTCATATACATTAGAGATCGACCGAAGGCGTTTTTTTTTTTGGCCGAAGCCGAAGCCGAAGCCGAACTTCGGCTAAAATCCTAAACTTCGGCCAAAAGCGAAGCCGAAGCCGAATGTTTTAAATTTTAAAAATTATACTTGTTTTATATGAATTAAGAAAAAAGTTTGCTTTTTTGAGATCACTGAAATAGCTGTAATATCTATTGGATACATAACAAGAAAAATAAAACTATTTTGCAATTTCTAGATTGCTTTTTCATATGATCACTCACAAGAACGTCCAAGTAAAAGAAAATAGAAAGCAACAGGGTTGTATTTCAAAGCAACCCTTTCAAAACGTTAAACACAATAGCAACTGTCGGCGAGCAACGACCAAAAATAATGTTATTTTTCAAGCTTGGAATGAAAAATATTCGGCTTCGGCTAATCGGCCGATTTTTGCCGTAGGCCGAATGTTGGCCGATTACCAATTTTTGGCCGAAGGCCGAAGCCTAAGCCGATTAATCGGTCGAACTCTAATATACATACATGCATATGTCCATTCTAGGCTTGCCAGATCTAATTTGCCAAAAAGCTTGACATTGACCAAAAAAAAACTTGATTTTGAAAAAAAACTTGACAACTAAAAACACCCATACTATTGTTTTTTATTTAATTTTGTATTATTTTTTTTTTCATAAAAATTATTAGAATAAGAACAAAAGTATCATAAAAAGTAAAAATAACAGAAACAATATAAAAGAAACAAAAATCAATATAACAATAAAAATTCAGTCTTTATATATTTTAAAGAAAACTCGTTACTCGTTAAAACAAATTAACAAACAAAAATATAAACTCACTTTTTTTCCAAAAACTTCAATGTACGTATTGCAACTCAACTGTTCAATGTTGTCAATTTACTAGTGTTGAGTAATGGGATAAATATCAGTGTTGGCACTTTTATTATAATTGTACAGAAAGAGAACTATATTCTTTAAACTATAATTGCACAGAAAAAAATATGTCTCATATTAGTCCTTAGTTATATTGATCGTAAAAATATGGGCTTTAGATTTGTTTTCTAGAAATATAAACCTACTTTTTTTTGGTACATAGATAGAATAAATTTGAGAAAAAAAATTAATTTTCAAAAAAGCTTGACAAATCACTTTTTTACTTGACACTTGACGCGCATTAAAAAACTTGACAATCAGGCCAAATCAGGCCCATCTGGCAAGACTAGTGCATTCATACATAAATATGTACATAAAAACAATTACTGCAGAATAAAAAGGTAAGTACATTATTATATTTATAGCAAATTATTCTTAATTTTTCTTATAATCTGAAGTGATATGTGGAAATATCTGATCCACATGGTGCAATGTATTCGGCTTTATTACATAGAGACATTTTCCTATCAAGGAACTACAAATTATTTGCACATATAATTCCACTTCAGAATAATATTAATAACACTTCGTTATTTTGCGATATACATATATATTAATGTCCTTACCTTTTTTGTTAAATCAGGATTTTGTGTAATTATTCTGCAAAAGATATTTTTTATATGATATTTCTATTTAATTTTTATTTTTCTTTATTATGTATCTACATTCAAATTGAGGGAACAAGATATGAGAGAACAAAATATGTTTTTTTTTTTTGTATTCAGAATAAAAAATTTTTTGGGTTAAAATTTTATTCGGTTAGGAATATCAATAAAGTATTTTATTTTCTTTTCTTTTTATTACGATAGAATTTCAGTACGGTGACAAATGATTTGTTAGTTACAATGACCGAACTTTTTTTCATCAAATTAAATATTGTTTACAAAAATATTTTTTTTAATTCCAAAATCCAATATTCAGTAACGTTACTGTCTAACTTATATTTAATTCACCAATATATATTACTTTAAAATGGTTATTAGAAATTACCGGAATCAATTGTTATTACTAATAAAACTATTGTAGAACTCTATTTGTATTGTAATTATGATTGTTTGTTTATA
Source organism: Tachina lurida (assembly GCA_944452675.1). NCBI lineage: Eukaryota > Metazoa > Arthropoda > Insecta > Diptera > Tachinidae > Tachina > Tachina lurida. The sequence continues at coordinate 3,541,920 of OX101757.1, read as the reverse complement.
AAGATGAAAAAATCGTACATTTGATTGATAACACTATGCAACGTGTTTTTTTTTTGCAGTTTACAAAGATATTTCCAAAAATCTCGAGGACTGTTTATTTAAATTGAGCAAGTCTTACACCGTCGAATATATATGTTTTTCCTTTATCACCGTATATTTATGGTGTGTTGATCAGATTTTTGTCACTATAGAAAGAACGCATATCTGCTTTTTAATTCTGCTATTAAAAAGAAGAACTGATTTTTGCGAAACTTTGTTAACATATTAAGCTCTTTAGTTAATGCAAGAAGTCTTCTTCATCTATGCTAAATCATATCGCAGTACCCGGCTTCGTCGATATCTGCAGCAATGAATATTCGGAAAGTAAAATATCTAACAAAATAGTTGCATAATTAAAAACAAAAACAAGAATGCACGGTGTCATGGGACATCGGGTAGAAACGGAGTTCCTTATATTTTACTTACCTTACTATTTGCCTCTTACCGCCTATAGGGTTTACTTTTGATCTATTTATGTCTTGCATTTCATCATAATCGGTTAAATATTTTCAGAGGCAAAAATCGCCCCTACCCCTCCTAGTGCTCCTATTTTTGCGAAAGCGTATAGCCATGTGCTTTTTTAGATTCAGATGGCAGATCTGAATTCCATAAAAATCGTATAGATAGTTTCAAAGAGGAAGAAATTTCCACTTAAAATCCCTCGTGACCCTACTTTTTTTAAAATTAATCAAAATCGCATAGATAATTTCAAAGAGAAAGACATTTCCCTTTACCACCCTTCGTGGTCCTATTTTTGAAAAAATCTACAGCCTATGTCTTCTTTTAGACTCAGATCTATGTATATTTGTTTTGAATTTCATAAAAATCGCATAGATTGCGATTGCAGAAAGTGTAAGAAACGAAAATAAATATTAACTATGACTGTCTTCTCTCTATCTAACTAACTATCACCATCTGTACTTGGTCTATATCCTTACTACTCTCGGATAACACAAATGTGAGTATTATTTGGGTACACGTGAACTGAAAACTTACTGTCTCCTCTCAGCAGCCAAAAAAAAATTTTAAAAAGCTAAAAAAAAACTTTATGGCCCGGTCAAATTAGCCCAAAAAATAGGGGTACCCTTGCATTAATTCACAAGAAGCTGAAACTTTGCGCGTAGGGCGGCACTCTTATGATATCCTGAAAAGTATTTTCAAAAAATTTGATTCAAGGTCAAAGGTCACAAAAACGTGTTTTTTGATTTTTTTTTCTTTTTGGCAAAACGGTTAGTTTTACGATAAAAATATCTGATAACGATAACCAGATAACTTTCGAATGGTTTTTTCTCAAAAATGGTAAAAGTGTTGGAACAATTTTAGTAGATAATTACCTGATCTACAATTTCGTCTCAGATATTTTTGTCGTAAGACTAGCCGTTCAACCAAAAAAATCCAAAAAACCATTTTTTCTGACCTTTGACCTTGAGTAAAATTTTTTGAGATCAATGGGGACTTTCAGGCTTTCATTAGAAAAAAAATTTCAGCTTATTGTGAATTAATGCAGGGGTGAATATGCTATTAATGATTAAACAAAAACTATCAAAAAAAATATTATTCAGAAATGCTAAACGGATAAACATGGTAAACTAAAAAAACATTAAATTCTAAAATTGTAATTTTTCGATCCCTTTTTTATAAATTCTTTTTTATGTTTCATAGCACTTATCAATTGAAATTAATTTCTATTTAAAGAACACATCGTGCTTGTTCCTCTAAAGGGGATCAAATCGAAATTTTTAAATTTTTACTTTTTGCAAGAAAGCGATAAACAGTCATATCTATCCAATTTTACATAATTTTCTTTACTCTTTCGCCAAAAAAAGCTTATTTCGTAACCAAAATCAACGATCAAAAATTCCTAAACTATTTTTCTTTTGTGCGTAATTTTGTTAATGTAGTGACGTTGTCTTTTTTAGAAATGTAACGACATTTGTATCGACTGTCAAATACTTTTGTGTAGACAACGTCACACCTCAAATAAAATTAGAAACACAAGCAGAAAGCAAAGAGCTAATCAGAATTAACATGCCTACAATAATCCTTGTCTTACGGCGACAGAGCAGTATCACGCGATCTGAGGACGTGTGGGCCTTTAAAAATATTCGGTGGTTAAAGTAATCAATTTATATAAGGGAAAGGAAAGAGAAAAAAGATTTTAACGTTTACTTAGCATTTAAACATGTAAGTGCAAGTTCGAAAAAATCAATACACTCACACTTTTTTACTACGAGTACTGCACTTACTGCTCAGCTTAAAACACAAGTAAATTTTTGTAAGTAAAATGACAAATGAGAAAAAAAGTGTTACCAAGAATGAGTTTTGTATATTTGTATTACTATTTCGTATAATAAAAGTAATATTTATTGAAGATTTCCTACGTATTTATAAAAAAAATAATATTTGAAATATCACAGCTATCATATTTTTATATATGAATTTCATGCCTTTTGATAAAAATATTTTTTCTTTTTTATTAATACATGATTTTTATTTATTGTATCTTCATTGAGGGTGGCGTTGGCTGAAGTAGTTAGCACGTTGACTACAAAACCGAAGGTCCTGGGTTCAATCCCTGTATCCGACAGTCATTAAATAACAACACCACGCATTTTTCTGATGTGCATTAGTGTCCCTTTGTGTCAGTTGTTGTAGGAAAGTTCAAGTGATGAAGGCATAGTCACTGGTCACTGAACTATACCGACTTCAGCAGATACTAATCCTAATGTAACATCAGAGCGCCCTCCTTCGTTGTGTAGCAAAATCATTGGCGAAGTAAAATAATCAATAAAATGGCTACAAGACACAGCTTCAAAAAATTAATACGCCTCATTTAACATCAGAGAGGCGCTGCAACACTGCATTATTCAAAAACGTGCGAAAAAGCAGAGTTGTAAAAGAATGAAGCTTTCCTCTATCTCTTCCTTCACCACCTGTCTTCTCTCTCACTATCCCTTTCCTAAAGAAGGTAACACCTAGTAATAGTAGTAGGCATTAATTGCCTGAGTGTTACTTCTCTTTTTAAAAAAAAAAAAAAAAAAAAAAAATATATGAACTAACAATAAGTATTCAAATCTTAAATCTAAAATATAATTAGGCCCGACCAGTGTCGGACATAAACTTAGCAATAGTTATATATAATATATAAGTAGTGATAATCAAAAGGAAAAAAAGTATCTTCAAGACGTCCCATCTGGAGTGTTGTGAATAAGAGCCCTTGTGTCCATCTTTTTAAGGCGGATGTGTCCAGTAAACTTCAAAATATTACGAGCAAGCGGATTAGGATGTGCCTCGAGTTTTGTAAGATATTTGCCTGCCTATTTTGCAATTTCTTCAGTCACTAGTGGCATATTTAAATCACGATGTATATTTGATTTTTTTTATATACCATGGAGCCGATGTTATTAACCGTAAAATTTTGTTTTGCCTTCGTTGGATTCTCTCGAGATTGGAAGCTCAAGCAGTACCCCATAGCTGAATTCCGTAGCACCATATAGGTTTTAAGAGCGACTTGTATATTAAAAGTTTACAATATAGGCTGAGGGTTGAATTTGTACCAACCCGCCAATGTATCTGAGTTATTTTAAGTTTCATTTGAGTTAGCTTATGGTCAATGTGGTGTTTCTATGTGAGCCTTCGATCAAGATGTATACCAAGCTATTTTACATGTACATTTTAAGGAACAATGTGATTATTAATTGTAATGGGGGAATCAGTGTATTTTCTCAGGGTAAATGTTACTTGAGGACACTTCTGTTCATTTACCTTTATTTTCCACATGCTTAACCACAGTTCTCGCTGAGTAATATGTTGCTCAAGATATCGGGAAGCCTCGTGAGGATTTTCGTGCATACTAAGGCAGGCTGTATCACCGGCAAATGCAGATGTGTGAATATTACTGCTCAATGGCATATCACAAGTATAAATCAAATACAAAACTGGCCCCAGTATACTCCCCTGTGGCACACCGAATGAGATTATTTCACGCGTACTCATAAAGTCTCCTTCCACAACAGTGAACTTCCGGGCAATAATGCAACTTTGCAACAAATTTAGAATGTTTATTGGTAGGTAAGTCTTTAATTTTAAAATTAGGCCTTCATGACACACTTTATCAAATGCCTGAGAAACGTCAATAAACAGCGCAGAGCAATACTTCTTTTCTTCAAAAGTTTTTCTTATAAATTGAAACAATCTATGAGTTTGTTCAATGGTGTTATGCTGACTTCTAAATCCAAATTGATGATCCGGTATGCATTCATTATCAGTTAGAATTGGGGACAATTTTATCATGAGTAACTTTTCAAAGAGCATTGACAATGTTGACAGTAAACTTATTGGCCTATATGACTCAGCCTTGGTAAGATCTTTGCCCTGCTTTGGAATCATTTTAATCTTGGCAAGCTTCCAGCTGTTTGGATAATAACAGGATTCTAATAGCAATACGAGGAAACTTCATCAGCATCTGGTTACTAATTTCATCAATACCTGGATCTTTTTTCGGGTTGAGATCTGCAATTAGATTTTGTACATCACGTGTCTTAAATTTTATTGGTCGAGGGGGTACCGCAACTACATTTGGCAAATCAACAGCACCAGAACATGTGTTTGGGGTAAATACGGATTTTAAATGCTCACCAAATATTTTATTTTTTTCAGTATCGCTTTAAGCTTAACGGGCGTTTTAAGATTTTTAGCAGCTCGCCACAAAGAGTAATTAGATGCTGGTGTGACATCAAGACCTTCCAAATAATTTTTAAGAGATGCAGTTTTTTCAAATGCAAGCAACTCTTGGAGTCGTTTAGTACACTTTTTAAATCTGATTTTAAGTTTGGGAGACCTGTGCTGTTGCCATTCTCTTCTAGCTCGTCTTTTTTCACACACGAGACGTTCAGTATCCGTAGAATAAATTCTATTAACCCTTGTCTGCGGATGGGAGGTAGTATCATGTTTAGCAGCCTGTTTAATATTTTCCTTAAGGTTGGCAATATTAGATTCAATATCATCGGGTGTTCTTAGTGTAATATTTTCCGTGCAATGACTAATAAGATATTTTTTGAATCCCAGCCAATTACAACGATTTATCAAATCCGCATATGGGTGACGTAAGTCACTTCTTAATGGACTACAAATTGTAACGATCGTGGGAGAATGATCGGACGAGAGATCTAGAGAAGCTACAATTTGAATTAAGCCCTTGAGATATTTTTCATGTCACCAAAATCTATAACATCCAGAATTTTTTTTATGTCAGTAGGCCAATAAGTGGGCTCCCCACTCGAAATGACATCCAAGCCCAACTATGAAATTGTGTTGAACAACGCTCGACCTCTTGGTGTAATAAGACGAGAACCCCAAAACGTATGTTTTGCATTGTAGTCACCAGCTGCTCCAAAACAAGGTTAAAGAGATTTGTAGAAATTTTCGTATTCATCCTCAGTGATTGAAAATCTGGGAGGGGAGTAAATTGATGATATCACGAAATTCGAAAATTTTCAATGCCAATATTTGTTGCTTGTAGTATTCTTCACAAATGTTGTCAATAGTGTACATGCTCTTCATCTCGGGTCCTTTGAATCATATAAGGTGTAGCCATAAATTTTAAAAATGCTTCTCGAAGTCAAATGAGTCACTGAGGGTGGGAGTACTCAAGTTCATTTTTATGTCGGCGAATGCCGTTTGCGTTCCAGAAACATATTTTTAACGTGTTCATGGTATTTTAACTAAAGCCTGAAACAATGTATTCTGCATTTGCAGAATTTCTTGGATCATGCTAGTCATATTTGTTGTAAAATTATTTATAGTTTGCACCAAATATAGTAGCTTCAAGGTGATTCAAATTATAGTTCAAATTTGTATTTGTTGAATTATTTGGTGGTGAAACATTTTGTGTAGGAATAGAATTTGTCTTAGCAGCATCGGCTCACGATACGCGGGAAGTAAGTGGTTGGCTCACTTGCGCAATAGTGGCTGATAAAGCGTTTGCTGATTGGGCTGGGGCTAAGTTAGATTTTTGCCTGATAGTCTGTTTGACGAAAGAGTACACAGGACAACTTCTGTAGTTAGCGGTGTGATTACATTCACAATTACTGCATTTTTTGTCACTTTGACCTTTTGGCTTATTGCAACTAGCAGTGCTGTGTAATTCGCCGCACACAACAAAAACAGTAGGTAAATTGCAGTAAGTTTTAGTATGGCCATATTCTTGACTATTATGGCACTGTACGGGTCCTGAACGCTTGTGTGGTTCTTAAACTGTTATTTTTCGATATAAGAGATATTTTAAATTATATATTGGGTGGGTGTCATTTTTTTCAATTTTATATCATTTGGCTCAAGTTCAACGCGAAATAGAGGTTGGGGGATCTTTTCCCTATTTATTATGTTCGATACATTATTTACCTTAAATCCGTGGAGTACGAGAGGATCTTTTATTTCTTCGGGAGCAACATAGGGATCTATGCCCTTTAATACAATCTGCAGACTTTTAGCACTCTTGATCTGATATGTGTAGAAATTTGTTTTACTTTTTCAAATTCAGAAACCATTTTGCGAAAATCTTTTTCTTCATAAATTTGAATCTTCGTTTCATCAATGTTAACACGTTTTATAGGAACAATGTGAATGAAATTTATTCTCACCAATGGCCGAAATTAATTTTTTAATAAGAGCGTTTGAGTTTTTTTCTCTTAAATAGATTGGTGGCGGCTTGGAGGTTTTGTTCGCAGATTCAGCGGGTTTGTCATTGTTATCTTGCAATATTTTAAAACGATTTTGTCGATTAGTAGAGGATGCGCTGTTATCCCTAGACATCTTTGGAGCAGATGCAATTTTAGTAGAATTTGGGCTTCACCCGCGCTTTACAATAGTGATGTATGTGTGCATTCCGACTTGGACCTTGGGTTTTGGGCTACTCTTATCTTCAGTGACAACTTGGTTAAGTGATGACTACGAACCCGAAGCGGATGATATCGCTGAGTTAAATGTAGAAGTACTAGGCAAGGATAATGTCAACGATTCACTACTTGGCATTACACAAAGCGAAGTTGATCGCTGACAAAAAAGTGGCTTTGCCGTTAGAAAAAGTCTATTCAGGTCAACTCATTTTATTTTTCTACATCTTTATACAATTAGAAATCCATCGGATAACAATAAAAGTATTAACAAAGCTATAGAAAAATAAAATGAGTTCACCTGAATATAAATTATTTGCTGGGTTTTGTATCAGTTTCAAAGCATACTAAGCTTATTTTTTCTTTTGTGATTTTCAAAATATTATTATTTCATGAATTCTCATATAGTTTTTGAAAGTATGTGCATAAAGTAAGAGGTTTGTGACTGTTGAAAATTGTGGTTGAAGTCTACTGATGATTTGGTTCAAGCGCCAATGAAATACGTATATAGACATGCTAAACTACCAGCAAATAAATTTCAATTATTGTATGTATACTTCTGACAATATGTCAAATAATAAATTTCTTTATAATAATTAAAAATAAATTTACAAAATATTAGGCAATCAACCCATTCGTACTTTGGCCCTAAAACCTTGTACTAAGTTCAACATTTCATGTGAAATGCTGCCAAAATACATATTTAGAAAAATTGGACTGCATTGTTCATGAAAAAATGTTGCGGAAGTAGTACTCTGTTCATCTTGGGAAAAACATATGAAATATATCTTCAACATTTTAAGTTTTCATGCGAAACTAGTCTTAAGTAGAAAATATTTTCGTGCAAATCAAACACTGCTTTTTCTTTTTCAAAAACTGAAAAATATTTCCAAACACCGCTGGATTTTGGTTTTTTTTCATACTTATCAGAACTTATTTATGGAAAAGCTTTCCGCTAAAATGTTAAAGCTTTGATTAGAATGCTTTACTTGTAAGTATGTGTATCTTTTTCACGCTGGGTTAAAATAATTTTGGTGTTATTGACGTTTATTAATCGTAAACTATTTTCGTAAAAGAAGTAGAAAAATTTTTTTTTGTCTTAAGTATTCGCTTGAAATATTCGCATACATTTTAGCGAATTCAAATAGCAAAAGTAAGTGAATAATTTGCGGATGCAAAAGTGAAAGCGAATGCGAACATTCGTTACATCCCTAATGTGTATGTATAAATGCCCTGTAGCTAGCTCAAAGTATAGGGGACCTTTTGTTAACTCATTTACCTAGCTTCTGAACTAACTCATGTACATCTAACTTCTTCTCGATAAGTTTTGAACTAACTTTTAGTTAACTCAAGGCAGATGTAGAGATGAGTAAAAGTTTACCTCTGTGCTATCCAAATAACAAAGTGTTAAGTTGGCTGACACACAAAGTGTTCACGGTTCGATACCCGTTCTCGTCTCAAAAAACAAAAACATAAATTTTGTTCAAATTCAAGTTGACTGAAAATGTCAATCATTAGTAAGTTAAATCATGGCTAGCTCAAAGCTCAACCATTAGTTAGTCAGTTCGCAGCAAACTTATAGTCCCCCTGAATTTTAGCAGCCAAACAACTAACTCGAAATGAGCTAACTTGTGGCTATGATGCCCCTTTTAGAAACGGAAAGTTTACTTTGAAATGTCTTAATTCAGCTGTTAGAAAGATAAAAAGAGATAGTATTCCTCCCTCTGTCTTTCACGCAGCTGAATTAAGACTTTGCAAAGTAAACTTTGAGTGTCTGAAAAAGGTGAATGTTGTACTGGAGTACACACAGGCTGTTGCTGATCACCTTTGTACGACTGGTGTATACGTCAAGTGGTTCCGTTTTATTGTGCGTGCACAGGATGCGGTAGCTTCTTGCTTTAGGTGCCTTGGTTTTGACCACCGAGTCAAGGATTGCCGCATGGCGGATAGTGTATGCAGGTGATGTGGAATGACTGGCCATATTATTTCCAGATGTCCCAATGAGTTGAGGTGCCGCAATTGCGCATTTAAGGGCTTACCTGCTGAGCATCTTATGATGTCTGTGTACGCGGCAATGATGGCTAGGGCGAACGCAGGACATTAATCATGGATCGGATCACTATACTGCAACAAAATCTGCAGAGGTCTTATGCAGCGACGTGTGAGTTTGGGCAGGCGATGAGATGGCGGGTGCTTCTTTTGCATTTTTGCAGGAGCCATACGTTATGGGCATGTCAGGGGATTGCCGGGGAGGTGCAGGGTGTTTACGAACTTGCCGGGAAACTCTGCTATAGTTGTGGACGAAGATGACGTGGACTGTACTGTAGTTAGTCGTGCTAGGTGGGGGTGTGCATTGCTGTGGAGGGCCGGTTTGGGCGTTTGCTCTAATGCTGAAGATTTGACTCAGTGTAGGGCTGACTATCTTGCTGGCCTTAGAACATATAAAGCACTGATTGTTGATGTAAAGGAGATAGAATGGAGGAGCTTTGTGCGGGAAAACAGGGATGACCCTTGGGGTAAGGTGTATCGTATTTGCAGGGGTAAGTTTGGCCAGCCGGACATTGAATGCCTTGAAGTTGATAGCGTTATGCTGTCTTCTTGGAGAGATTGCACTGGCGCTTTGCTGAATGCATTTTTTCCGGATGCGGAGGTCGGTAGCCTTCCTCTCATTAGGGAAGGAGCTGGTCCCCCAAATTTGGAAAGGTCTGAAGTAGATGGCAGTGTCTGTCAGGTCCGTAGTAGGAAATCTCCAGGTATGGATGGTATGACTGGAGAGATGTGTAAAAGCATCTGGAAGGCCATTACCGAGTATCTGGAGTAAATTTTTGGGAGGTGTCTGAGTGAGGGCTATTTCCCTAGGTCTTGGAAGACCGCTCGTGTTGTCGTCCTCTTAAAGTCACCTGATAGAGTTAGGAGCAATCCACGTTCTTATCGGGGCATCAGTCACCTGCCAGTACTTGGAAAAGTGCTGGAGAGGATAATGGTGACAAGACTGAAAGAGGCCAATGGCACGAGCCTCTCTGAGTACTAGTTTGAATTTAGGGAGGGGAGATCTGTTGAAGATGCGTGGATCCACGTAAAGCGCTGTGTTAGTGATTCCTCTGCCAAGTACGTCCTTGGCATATTTGTTGATTTTAAGGGAGCGTTTGACTACCTCTTGTGGGGTGTAGTTCTTGACAGACTACGTGAGATAGGCTGTCAAGAGCTTGACTTGTAGAGTAGTTACTTCAGCGGCAGGAAAGCTTGTGTTTGAAACTTATACAGCGTGAGTACTGACTCAGAACACTTCGTTGAAAAACTTAATAGCGTTTAACACAGAGTCATTATGCTCTTATTTACACGTATTTAGACACGCGTATGGAAGAAAACCACACAAGCTCTCACAAGCATTCTACACGGCATGCATTTTACTTTCTTTAATATTATCACTACAATGTGACTACATACATAAATAATATAAAGATGTATGTGTGTGCCTGACTTTGGCTTAACATGAATTAAATGAGTTAGCTTTTGAGTCAGTTGTTACTCGTCTCTGTTTAACCATTAAGGCGGTGTCAGATGCAACGTCAACGCTTTGCGTGACGTTTCTAACTTTGCGAAAAAAAGCATGAAGCAAAATGTGTATGACACAATAAAAACTTTGACAACACTCACTGTTTGCTTCACTGCTTTGTTTTATGCATAAAACACAGCACAATTTGATTACTCTGATGCTACTAAACCGTTTTTATGTAAATTTACCGAAATTTTAATTAAAATTTCATATTTACATGTGAGTTTGGTCAAACAAATTAAGAAAAGTATACCAACTGATTGTCAGGGCACACAAAAAGTTGAGAGTTGCCTAACTTTTTGCTTTGCTTTGTGTTATAATTACTTTATGTGACATATTTCAGATAAGCATGTACATTTCATCTTAGATGTCAAACCGAATCTTCAACACAACGCGAAGCAAAAGTTTTATATTGCATGGCCAAGGTTGAATCATGACTTATAGTTTCTTGTACTTATGAGCGCTCATACTTATTGCAATGTTGTCTATGAATCATATTCACTCGAATGCTTGAAGTGCGCATCGAATTCATACTTAGCAACACTTATGACATTGTTGATTTCGACTCTCCTTAACTCAATGCCTATGGACGATGTAAAATCAGTATGATTCAAAATGCTAACTGTGCATACGATCATTAAAGTTCTCTCTGTTGCTTTTTTGGTGAATTGAAAAACGACGCTATTAACTACTATCTAGGCGCACGGTAGTGAGCCAGGCCAAGTTCCGACCGCACGCAGTGTGTATATTTACAGCAAGCAATTCTTCGTGTTTTTACCCCTCTTATAACTTTGTTCCCCGCGGTCGTAATATTCTAAAATATAATTCATAATTAGAATTAATTTATGTCACCACATATGCTAAGTTTGAAAGCTTTACAACAAAAGCTTCCTGAGATATGGAGGTGCAAAAAGTGCATATTTTAAGACATACTCACTGATTCACTGACTCACTGATCGCTCATCAAATTGATGAAACACTTCCGCTACAGCTAGATCTAGGTGAGCAATGAACTAGAAAAATCTGAAAACATAAAAATTTTAACCAGGGGCCGGGGCTACGCCCATAAAAATTAAAATTTGTGCTAGTAAGCTGAAATTCGATACACAGCAAGGTTTTGATTAGCACTCAACTAAAAAAACTGAAAACATGGAAATTTTAGCCAGGAGGGCGGGACATATTGGTCAAAATTAAAAAAGAAATTTTTTGGCGCTTAAAGGAAGCTATTTTATTGAATTTATTTTATTTTATATACTGCGGTAATGCAAGGCTATAAATTTACACTAAAGAATTGGGCGTTAACACGCCCATAATATTTAAGCCTCCTATTTTATGTAGTTCGGGTCAGCACATTTAAATGTACTATTTATTTGTTTAGAATTATTCGTTTCTAACGAAACTAAATAGGAAAGATAAGCACTGGGTAAAGAAAATCTTGAATTAAAAAAGTGGGCGGCATCATGCCCATAAATGCAAAAAGTTAAAATTAGCGCTAAGGAGCTGAAATTTGAAAAAAAAATTGGGCTAGGTTAGAAACTAACTTAAAAAAACTGAAAACCCAGATATTATAGCCAGGTAGCGGGGCTACGCTCATAAAGCTCAGAATTAAAAAAAAACAAATCTAAGGCGTTTACCTCAAGCGATTTTATTGAAATTCGGCAGACATGTTGCAATAATGCAAGGCTATGAATTTTCGTTGAAAGAAGTGGGCGTTAACAAACTTACGATTACAAATTTATATAATGCATAGCATATTTCACTGATAGGTATTGTGTCACAATTTTTATCTCACTACTTTTGATGGCCCAAATTTTGGAAAGGAACTTGGACTTTTTTCATATTTATGTTTTTATGAGGATTGTATACTACTTGCTGTTGAATGACTGTTTAATGACTCTTTAATGACTGTTTAATGACTGTTTAATGACTAAACTTTTAAATAAACATACATGCATGAGTTGAATGAGCTGAATCAATGTGAGTAGTATAAGTATTTTCCTGAAATTAGAAATCAAACTGAGGTGATTTATGAGTGTGAGTGTGGTATGACTGTGATGTTGATCGCATTCATATTTTTATTTATTTATTATTTCAGAAATACTTTACAAAGTAAATTTGTAAAATATTGCTGCACAAATATGGGCGGGTAACTAGACCATATGCGCAAGATGTTATTAACAGTATTTTAAAAAAGTTTTTGTGGCTGACTATACACGACCTATGCCTTCACATAGGAAGTAGCAACGTGGTTGTCAACGACATTCCACAAAATAACCGCAAGATTATACGGTTATCCGTGGCAGATCAGTCAACCAATGCTAGCGGGACGAAAAACTCTCGAAGGCCAAAAACCTCACACAATCCTGACCGCACTCAAGAAATAATTACGCTGACGCGAGAGCTGTTCTTTAGCCCAGATCTGCTTAACGACTCCATTCATATTTATTTCAACCTATAATTATAAATCAATATCATCGTGAGTATGCGTAAATCAGAGTAGTTGAGTTGAAATGTTGTATGTAAGAGACGGACAGCCAGGAATGCAACGAAATAATTATTAGTTTTATTTTAGGTTTTCAAACTGTTTTGTAATTGCATTAAATATTTGAATTTTCGTGATTGTGATCAATTTTTCCCAATCACGTGAACAATATAGGTCGTGCATGAACGTGATCCATCTTACAATAAATTCTCGACTTTCGCCAAAATGTATCTATTCGAAAGAAAGTTTCATTATCAACTCAATTTGGCACAAAGCAATATATTTTTCAATTTAAAAGCATCTTTCATTCATTCAGACACACAAACTACTACATGTTTCATGAGGTTTTATTTCTGATAAATTATTTAAATGTGTTACAAACGTGTAGGGCCTAACAAAGAGTAATTGAAAAAAGGCATTAACAAAGAAAGATAGAAAGCATCATTTAAAATTGGAAAAATATAAATAATTAAAATTATGCTCACATTTACGCAATTAAATTTCATACCAAACATTCATTATTGGTAAAGAAGAAACAAAGAATACAAATGAACACGAAAACACTGAATGGAATCAACAACTAGCTTACACATGTACATTAACAAATATGTATGTATTAGTGATGTAACGAATGTCAATTTTTGATATTCGCGAATACGAATACGAATATTTGAAACGATATTCGCGAATACGAATATTGTATGTCAAATTTAATTGGGTTGCTATTTACGCCTGTAATATGGAATATTAAAAATTTTTATGAAAAAGGACTTCATACTCCTTTTGGCGTACTTAAAAGTTAATACAAACTACCCAACATTTTAATGATCGTCATTAAGTAATATTTTAAAATTATAAAAAACACAAATTTCTATAAAAAGTTTAATGGATTTGTACAAACAGATATTTTTAGCTATTTATTTAAATTTCGTTTAGGATTTATGCATTTATTTATTTAATATGTTTTCAAAAATATTCGTATTTGTATTCGCCTGAGTTTGGCGAATACGAATACAGATACGAATACAGATACGAATATCTAAAAATGGCCGAATATTCGACAATTCGAATACGAATACTTATATTCGTGCATCACTAGTATGTATGCATGTAATTGAACTTAATTCGAATCGTGTGAATACGTGACAGGGATGGCAAAATCGGTACAATTATACTCTCGTTGGTACTATTCAAACTCGAAAAGTACATTTAAGTAATCTCCCCAGTTTTAGTAATTTCAATCCGCATTATTTTCTTATTGTTCAAAATTTAAAATTGTGTATATGTCATGATATGATACTAGGGTTTGGGAAACGGGAATTCCCGGGCGGCAAATGTCTGCCTAATATTCGCGGGAAATTTTTGATATTTTCCCGGGAAAACGGGAAATTTAAAATACACGTTATGTCATAAATATATCGCACATTCAGTTCGATAATGTCATAAGTCAAAAAAAATCGATTTTTTTTTTTGGGTTAATAATGCAGAATAATAATGAATTTCGTATTTTATCTTGCGTAAAAATTTCATATAAATAGCTTGTACTATCACCTCCTTAGAGAAGAATATTTGTTCATGCCTTCATTGAGTTGTGTGAAAATTTAAAACTTTAAACGTGTTTTCTGTAAAACTTTTTTTCTTTTTGAGTTATGACATTATTGAACTGAATGTGCGATATAGACTTTTGTGACACACTTTTTTATAAAATGGCTTAAGTTATAGTCAAATTTATTTTCATTCATTAAGATTCATTCATTGTATTATAATCCTGTCTTACATTAATATCATTGTTTTTTTTTATATATTACAAAAGTTCTTTTGAATGAGTCTATTTCAAAAATGAAACGTTTTTCATCGTCTGTTTAAACACTAATACCCTGTTTATCGACGTCGAAGGAAATTTTTCATTCTAACCATTGCATTTAAAACAAAATTAAATTTTAAAATTTTGTTTTTGTTTCAAATGTAAGTGTAAGAAAGAAAGAATTCCTTCGATACCGATAAACAAGCAGTAAAATTACCATAAAAATTTTTATATAAAATAAAAAACTGAGCTGTTCAAATTTATACGGAAATCTCATAAAAATTCCATATAATTGAAGTCATACCATTTCTCCTAATTCTTCGACGAGAAAAAGCATTGCTCTATTTGAAAACTGCATGCAAAATGCATTTAGTAAGGGCCATTTCAGACTGTAATACAAATATGTATTAATGCTTTTGTAGAAAATGAAACTCTGTCATGCTGAGTTGTTATTGTTTTTTTGAAATTCTTGAAACTAAAATTAAATCAGCGAGGCATTTTATTCAAAAGCATTAATAGCCTTTATGACTGTCTTTTAATCACTATAACATAAGAAAGTGGAATACTTTCTATAAAGTAAATAATTCGATCTTAAACACACTTGAAGTGGTTTTTGCGAATTAGTGAAAATTTTAAGCTCATAAAAGCAATAAAAAATTTGAGTTGACAATACTTAAATTTATTATTAGTCGCCGCTATTATTGAAACCCTGAAGAAAATATAGAAGAAATACATTGAAAAGCGAAAGAAATTTAGACAGACTGTGAATAAGGGTATTTAAAATTCGGCGCAGCTGAGTATGCACTGTAAGTTCCTTGAACTTAGCGATAAGAATCCTCCTGGAAATTTTTCAAGAATAATGAAAAACTAGCAAGGTAAATTCTTAATAAAATTATTTGGAGGCATTATTGTAAAATTTTTTATTAATTGCGGTACAGTCGTAAATTAGTTTGTATATGATATCGTACTTTGTAATAACAATATTCTGTTTGCTTTAAATCACTTAAAAATTATAAAACATTTATCTTAGAACTGATTTTGAATTAGCTTTTATTTAAAAAGAATGCTTATATTAATACAACAATCGAAATTGCTCCCACTTCCATTTTATAAGTGCACTTAATGTAGAAAAATAGATTTTCCCGGGAATGCCGGGACTTCCCGGGATCGCGATTACTTCATTCCCATTTCCCGGGAAGCGCAAAAGTCCGGGAAATCCAAAACCCTATAAGATATTCATGTTCTTCTCACTTGAAAATATAGTTGTGAAAGTAAAACGCAACGAGAAAATAAAAAAATGTGAACTCGTGCTTTTCCAAATTATTTTTCTTCTAAATTTAGATGTTATTCTAAATTTCAAGTTAAACAGCTGTAGCATAAATCTTAACATCCGAACACATAAGCAAATTTTTGACGATTATTGTAATAAAAATAAGTAAAAATAATTGGAACTAAAAATATTTTAGTACAATTAAGGTCAAAAAGTAAAATTTTTTAAAGTTATTGGTACAATTTTAAAATTCTCAGTCCCATCCCTGATACGTGGTAACATAATAAGAATAGAGAACTAATGAAAAAGATGCAAAAGAAATTAAAGCAAATCAGAAAGGAAAAAGGCTTAGAGCACCATTATTGACTTTATTGAACAACAGATGGCTGTGGGACCACAATAATTACACTCGCTGGTATTTAAATTGGCCAAACCAGTAGAAAAGGTATAAAACTTTATCTTTCAATAATGTGAAAAAATACACTCAAAAAAAAGACATGTACTATTATTAAGAAAAATTTTTTTCTAAATTTAAGTTAAAAAGTTTCTAAGTTTAAGTAATTTTTTCTAAGTTCAAGTAAATTTTTACAAAAATCTAGTAGAAATTACTTAATATGAGTAAAAAAAATAAATAGTTCATATCTTTCAAAATAGTTCATAAAAATACACAAAAAATTTCTTATATTTAGGAAAGGTTTACGTAAAGGAAATATTTACTAAAAGTAGGAAAATGGTTATAAGAAATTTCACTAACCTAAAAGATGTAAAAATGTATTCTAAATTTTAGAAAAATAGTTTTAAGTATTTTTTCTTTGAATAATAGCAGTTAGCAAAAAATTTAAGTACATTTTTCATATTTTCGAGGAATATTTGAACTTATATTTTTTTGTAAATAAAATAAAATTTTAAAATTCAATAATTTCAATGCTGCTCTGTTAGGCAATTAGTTGGAGTACTTGCCCATCAATCAGAAGGTTGTTGGTTCAATACTTGTCTCCTCTCAAGTAAGTAATATGTATGTATGGTGAATTAATTAAGAATATAATATGAAAATATAATAAATAGCATAATCATTATATGGGAACATTTTACTTAATTTTAGAAATATTTTACTTAAGTATAAAAATATAATTACATGCTATAAACTAGTTCAGTAATGAACTAGAAATTTAGTAAATATTTTACAGGTTTCAAGTAAAAAACAGCTTTGGCGCCATACGACAACTTTTTTTACTCAAACTTAGAAAGTTTTCCAAAGTTTTAGTTGGTCGCAGTAAAAAAATTGGAAGTCATTCTAAAGGAACTACATTTTCATTGCTTCCAAAAAATCGATATTTTTAATTTGCCGATAGTTAGCAGAAAACCAAGTAGAAGTTTATTTTAGTCATACAAAACCTTGTAGTTCATCTATAGTTTTAGAAATTACTCACCAGAATTTTTAAAAATCGATTTTTTGAAGAAACTTATGAACTATTTTTGGTCTAAAATTTTGAAGTTATTTGCTTAAATTTACATGAAAATGCCGTTTCGCGTTTAAATTCCTATAAAAAGAAACTAATTGTTAAAATAGGTAACTATTAATCATTTTTCCTAGATGAAAATATCATCATAGAACACAAAAAAGTTAATTTTTCTTAAAATCGCTTCCAATTCGGTGAACAGGCATCGAAAAAGAGAACTTCTTGCAATGACAACCCTATGTAAAAATCATTAGATCGGATCAAAATTTGCACTACTTCCAGAGTGAGTGTATGTATGTATGTATCTTCATATAAATATTCGATTAAATTAATGTAGATTTTAAGTAAAAAGTTCCAAAGATATCTTTTTCCCATATCGTCCCAGTAAACGTTGCACAGTGGTGTCGCACAAACAATAAAATACTCATCTTTGCTGAGTTACAAATTTCGATTTTAATTTTTTGAATTATCGGCAGTCACAAAAAATTAGGCACTTGTAATTTATTTTTTTTTTTATATTTCTAATTCACTGCTCATGCAAAAAAATCAAATTAACGAAATCATTTTATTTGCTATAGAAACTTATCCAAATCGAATCTCGGTTCTAATCATCTGATAGAGAGCGTATGTCGCACTGTCCTGGTGGAAAATAACATTTTTTTTTGCCAACTGCGACAGCTTTTTTTTTAAATCTTCGTTAAATCGACCTAATATATTGCCATTATAATATTCGTCTTTGATTATTTTATTCTTTTGAAATCGGTGAATGTGGATTATATGTGTATGTGCGCATCCCAAAAAAACGGTTGCATAGATAGCTTTATTAACTGACAAATCCACCTTGGCCTTCTTCGGAGCTGATTCACCAATAGAAACCCAATTTTTTTACTGCGGTTACAAAACGGCACAAAAACTCGTCTATATTGCGGTTGAACAGCGCAAAACACTCCTGCTAAGTTGTCATACGATTGTGTTTGTGGTCGACTGTGTGCAAGAGCTACACCCATATTGGAGAAAGCTTTGTCATACCCATGTGATCATGTGAAACCATATGAGATGCTAACACTATACGTCAACTGGGTGTCCACAACATTTGGCATCTTCCGTGCTTGTACAGCTACAACGAACTTCATTAAACCATTCTTTTTACCATTGAAATAGATAGTGAAGAATGCCTATGGATTGAAGGATGGTGTTCCTTCTTCACTTTTTTCACTTTTTCATTTTCTTCTCAAATCTCGCGGTAGTCTGCTGCCAATGGCTGCACAATACAAAATAAATTACGCAGTCTGTTCAATTTTTGACAGGTGTCAGCTGAGAGTTGCCTGTTAACAGGAGCAGTATTGCTCTTTCAGTTAAGTTAAGAGGCGGGAAATTCAATAATTCACTCACTTATTGCCTCACCCTTTCATGTATGTACACATATGAACCTTAAAAACTTTCATTTTAATTTAAACTTTACACCCGGTTCTTCGAAAACAAAGCCTGTTGATTTTTATGTTTCGTTTATCCTTACTAATACTATAAATGAGAAAGTGAGTTTGTTTGTTTGTTTGCTACGCTTTCACACCCAAACCATAAAACGGATTTTGAAAGTTATTTCACCAAAAGAAAACTACAGTACAAGCGTCGAATAGAGGCTATTTTTCTCCAGTTCAGGACCGGTTTTTTTTTATATTTGACACGATTATACAAACCGCTAAGCCAATTTTTAAAAATTCCTTCACCAATAGAAAGCTACATTATTAGCATTATATACTCAATTTTTTATCTGGTTCGGAACCGTTTTTTTATATTTAGTTCGGACGTTTTCCGAAAAACACATTTTTGGGCTGGTTAGGACAACTTTCGTATCGGGTTTGATTGTTTAAATAGTTTTAGAACCGGTTTCTATTCTGTTTTTATCGCCTTTTTGTCGTTTTTTATATTTTTTTTTAATATTTACAGTGAGTAACAAATAATAAAACATTTATAAATTTTAAGTATAGTTTCCAAAATATCAGATCAACACGAACGGAGCCGCGGGTAAAAACTAGTAAACAATAAAATTCAAAATTTGATTTTTATAAAACATATTATAAAGCGTTCATTTATTCTATTTTTACTCAAAAAATTATTACAGTGACGAATTAAAAAATAAAATCTATTTAAAATCTATTTGAAAAAATGTAAGCTAAAGTAAAAAATAAGAGAAAAAATAGTTCGTTACGGCTTTAATTCAGTTAATATTTTAACATAAAAAATTAAATGACTTTTTTTGTTAAACTCAAATGAAAAATAAGTAAAACGATTTTTAAGGGAATTTAGATTTTTTCGAAATTAATTTTACGTAAAGAATTTTACGGGTGTAGCAAAACTGAAAGCTCATATGAAAATCATTCAATGTTACAATGGGTCTAATGCATAAAAACTGAGCTTTAACTCAAGTTAAGTCTGCTGAGTATACCATCTAGAGCTACAGTAAATATTTTTATGCATACAAAATTTACCTTTTGCTCAAAATGTTTGAGTCGACGCAAATGCTAAGGTTTTATGCATTAGACCCAATATTTCGCTCGTTATTTTTAAGAGCGTATACACTTATTCATTTTCGAAAAAAGTTCAAATTGGTCATGTTTCAACTTATAGTTGAGAACTCAAATACGGGAAATTCTTAACTACTGTAAAATATATAAATAGAGGATCACAATGATGTAACTGCAAAAGCTTCTATGCCAATATCATCAGCAGTCTACATTTAAATGGTTATTCATTTTACCCCCCTCCGAGGGGACCGACCCACAGTAATTTTTCATCTCCAACATTTCCTCCCAACTCCTTAAGGGGCTCCCATATAAATACGAATATCGTTCGCTAATTTCCTTTTGATGTCACAGGAAACATTCTGGCCAAATAATGCTAGAGCAACAGTGTCATCACTAAGGTACCAGAGACGCACACAAAATGTATTCACCAAATATTGCGAAATTGTGATGAAATCATAATAAGCAATATCTTTAAAAAAAAAACTCAAATCGTTATTCGCTTCGATTCCTTTAGTTGCATAAAACCAAGCTTTTACATAAAGTAACAATGTCTATACTGACATCGCGGATTCCAACAAATTCTTTTTTGGTTAAATCAAGATATTCTCGAAATAAAAAAAATTTAAGGCCGTATATACCTTTTGCCATCCAACGAGCATGACAGTATCAAACGAAGATACGAAAATAGATGATAATTAGTCAGAAGACGACAAAATAAATAGCGGAGCCAGTGGAGAGGAAGGTCGTTCTCGCCCAGTCATTGGCTTCACAGGTGTGAAGGATTTCAGCCATTACGTAACACCTGAAAAAGCAAACTTTTTTCCACTCTTTGGATTGACAATAAGTTTATTAAATAGCGATCCAGAAACCTGGGATATCGTGAAGACTATAACCAAGCGCTAGAGATATTGCAAAAACTGCAAGTTCTCAACAACGCTGCAGAGGGAGGCGTAAAATTCTAAGAAGATTACAGCAGTGCGTTGTGACGCGACAAAGAAGCAAAATATTTTTACTTCAAGTCGTTGACAGTTCTCGTTGTACCTTCATAGTGAACAGACGTATTAGCGGAATTTTTTTTTTTTACATACAAACAAAACAAAACTCTACAAAAAATATTTGTAGTACATAGTATTTGTTGTACATTAACTTTGATAAACAAGCTTTTTTGCTTTGCTAATATTTTTTACATAGACAGTAATAACTAAAACAAAAAAACAAAAACTTACTGTGAGCTCTGATGATCTCAATGATAACAATAAAAATAAAAAATCTGATAATAGACTTACTGTGAGTTCTGATGATCTTAATTTAAATAAAATAAATAAAAACCCTAATGATAGACTTTTTTTAACGGCTAAGCCAATTTTTCGTCAGCGATCAACTTCGCTTTGTCCAATGCCAGCTAGTGATTCGTTAACATTACAGTTGCCTACTACTTCGTCATTTAAATCAGCGATATCATCCGATTCATCACTTACCCAATTAGTCACTGTAAATAAGAGTAGCCCAAAACCAAAGGTCCAAGTCGGAATGGACCGTTATATTATTGTGGGAAAGCGCGGGCGAAGCCCAAATTCTACTAAAATTGCATCTGCTTCCAAGGTATCTAGGGATAACAGCGCATCCTCCACTAATCGTTTTCAAATATTGCAAGATGACAACGACACAACTGATATATCCGCGAACAAAACCTCCAAGCCGCCACCAATATATTTGAGAGAAAAAAATTCAAACGCTCTTATTAAGAAATTAATTTCGGTCATTGGTGAGAATAAATTTCACATTGTTCCAATTAAACGTGGCAATATCGATGAAACGAAAATTCAAATTTATGACGAAACAGATTTCCGCAAAATGGTTTCTGAATTTGAAAAAAATAAAACAAGTTTCTACACATACCAGCTCAAGAGTGCTAAAGGCCTGCAGATCGTATTGAAGGGCATAGATTCTTATGTTGTTCCCGAAGAAATAACAGACGCACTCGTCCTCCAGGGATTCAAGGTAAAAAATGTTTCAAATATAATAAATAGGGAGAAGAACTTGAGCCGAATGATATAAAATTGAGAAAAAATGAGACGCACCCAATTTATAATTTAAAATATCTTTTATACCGAAAAATAACAGTTAAAGAACCACACAAGCGTTCTGGACCCGTACAGTGTCATAATTGTCAAGAATATGGCCACACAAAAACTTACTGCAAATTACCTACAGTTTGTGTTATTTGCGGTGAATTGCACGGTACTGCCAGTTGTACTAAACCAAAAGATCAAGCAGAAAAAAAATGCAGTAATTGTGGAGGTAATCACACCGCTAACTACAGAGGATGTCCTGTATATTCCTTCGTTAAAAAGACTATGGGGCAAAAACCTAAAGTAGCTCCAGCACAAACAGCAAACACTTACTCCGCCACTCTTGCCCAAGTGAGCCAACCAGTTAATTCACGTGTATCGTATGCCGATGCTGCAAAGACAAAATGTTTCACGGCCAAATACTTCAACAAATACAAACTCAGGCTTTAATTTTAATCGCCTTGAAGCTACTATTGAAAATCTGGTGCAAACTATAAACAATTTTACAACAAATATGACTAGCATGATGCAAGAAATGCTGCGAATGCAGAATACATTGCTTCAAGCTTTAGTTAACAAACCATGAACACGTTAAAAATATGTTTCTGGAACGCAAACGGCATTCGTCAACATAAAAATGAACTTGAGCACTTCCTCACGGAAAAAAATATTGATATAATGTTGGTCTCTGAGACTCATTTGACTTCGAGAAGCCTTTTTAAAATTTATGGCTACACCTTATATGATTCAAAGGACCCGAGAGGAAGAGCATGTGGTGGATCAGCAATTTTAATAAAGTCAAGACTCAAGCATTATATTATTGACAACATTTGCGAAGAACATTTACAAGCAACGAATATTTGTGTCGAAAATTTTTGCACTAATTTTGTCATATCATCAATTTACTTCCCTCTTAGATTCGCAACTACTGAGGACCAATACGAGGATTTCTAAAAATCCCTTGGCCCTTGCTTCGTAGCAGCTGGCAACTACAATGCAAAACATACGTTCGGGGGTTCGCGTCTTATAACACCCAGAGGGCGAACGTTGTTCAACACAATTTCAAAAATGGGCTTGGACGTCATTTCGAGTGGGGAGCCCACTTACTGGCCTACGGACATACAAAAAATTCTGGATGTTATAGATTTTGGAGTCATGAAAAATATTTCTAGGGAATTAGTTCATGTTGAAGCGTCTCAGGATCTTTCCTCGGATCACTCTCCCACGATCGTTACAATTTGTAGCCCACTAAGTAGTGACTTACCTCACCCGTATGTGAAGACGATCAACCGTGTTAATTGGCTGGGGTTCAGAAAATATCTCAGTACTCATTGTACGGAAAACATTACTCTAAGTACATCCGAAGATATTGAATTTAACATTGGCAATCTTATCAAAAATATAAAACAAGCTGCTGAACATGCGACTACCTCCTACCCGCAGACTGTATTTAATAGAATTTATTCTACGGATATTGAACGTCTCGTAAGTGAAAAAAGAAGAGCTAGAAGGGAATGGCAACAGCACAGATCGCCCCAACATAAAATCAGATTTAAAGAGTTCACTAAACGACTCCAAGAGTTGCTTGCATTTGAAAAAACTGCATCTTTTAAAAACTATCTGGAAGGTCTTGATGCCACACCAGCATCTAATTACTCTTTGTGGCGCGCTGCTAGAAAGCTTAAAACACCTGTTGCGTTTAAACCACCTCTGCGTACATCTACAGGGGGTTGGGCAAGAAGCGATACTGAAAAAGGTAAAATATTTGCTGAGCATTTAAAATCAGTATTTACCCCTAACTCATGTACTGGTGTTATTGATTTGCCGAATGTAGTGGCGCTACCCCCTCGACCCATAAAATTTAGAACGTGTGATGTACAAAAACTAATTGCTGAACTTAACCCGAAGAAGGCTCCGGGTATTGATGGAATTAGTAACCAGATGCTAATAAAGTTGCCTCGTATTGCAATTAGAATCCTGTTATTTATTTTTAACGCCATTTTACGACTGGAGTATTATCCAAATAGCTGGAAGCTTGCCAAAGTTAAAATGATTCCAAAGCCGGGTAAAGACCTTTACCAAGGCAGAATCATACAGGCCAATAAGTCTGCTATCAACAATGTCAAAACTTTTCGAAAAACTGCTCATGACAAAATTGTCCCCAATTCTAGTTAGTAGTGGGTGCATACCGGACCATCAATTTGGTTTTAGAAGTCAGCATAGCACTATCGAACAAACTCATAGATTGGTTCAATTTATAAGAAGAACATTTGAAGAAAAGAATTATTGTTCTGCGCTGTTTATCGACGTTTCTCAGGCATTTGATAAAGTGTGGCATGAAGGTCTTATTTTAAAATTGAAATCATATTTACCAATAAATTTTCTGAAACTATTAGAAAGCTATATTACTACCCAAAAGTTTACGGTTGTGGAAGGAGACTTCATGAGTGTGTCCGAATCTATATCATCCGGTGTGCCACAGGGGAGCATACTGGGGCCGGTTTGTATTTGATTTACACTTGTGATATGCCTTTGAGCAGCAATATCCATACATCTACGTTTGCCGATGATACAGCCTGCCTTAGTATGGACGAAAACCCTCACGAGGCTTCTCGATATCTACAAGAACATATTACACAACTGGAACTATGGTTAAATTTATGGAGAATCAAAGTAAACGAGCAAAAGTGTGTCCAGGTAACATTTACCCTGCGAAGAGATACTTGTTCGCCAATTCGAATCAACAATCAAGTTGTTCTTCAACATTCACACGTAAAATACCTTGGTATACACCTTGATCGACGGGTTACATGGAAGCCCCATATTGACTCAAAGCTAACACAAATGAAACTGAAATTAACTCAGATACATTGGCTGATTGGTAGAAATTCAACACTTTGTAAACTTTTAATATACAAGTCGATTTTGAAACCAATATGGTGCTACGGAATACAGTTATGGGGCACTGCTTCAGCTTCTAATGTCGAGAGAATCCAACGAAGGCAAAACAAAATTTTACGGTTAATAACATTGGCTCCATGGTATATAAAAAATTCAAATATACATCGTGATTTAAATATGCCACTAGTGACTGAAGAAATTGCAAAATACGCTGGCAAATATTTAACAAAACTCGAGTCACATCCTAATCCGCTTGCCCGTAATATTTTGAACTTTACTGGACACATCCGCCTAAAAAAGAGGGACACAAGGGCTCTTATTCACAGCACTCCAGATGGGACTTCTTGAAAATACTTTTATTTTTTTCCTTTTGACTATCACTACTTATGTATTATATATAACTATTACTAAGCTTATGTCCGACACTGGTCGGGCCTAATTATATTTTTAGATTTAAGATTTGAATACTTATTGTTAGTTCATATATGAAGATACAATAAATAAAAATCATGCATTAAAAAAAAAAAAAAAAAGTCGTTGCCCAAAATAAAAAGATACATATTTCCAACACATGCCAAAAATAAATTAATGATTTAACAAAGAATTTTTTTTGTATGGGGACAACCTTAATGGTTGAAGATAGATGAAAAGTATGCTTAGAGTAAATCTTCGTATTGAAAAAATATTTAGGGTCGATCATACATTTGACTTCGATACACCCTAGGGGCAGTTAGAGCCCTGCGAGTAAATTTTATACTAATATCCCCTTTATTTGGGAGCCCCTTAAGGAGTCGAGATAGGCCATATGTATGTTCGGAGGAAATATTGGAGATGAAAAATAACTGTGGGCCGGTCCTACATTTTATCCCCCTGGGAGGCACCATAAAAGCGGAAAAGCGGATTTCTTATAAAAAAAGTGTTCAAAAAATTCTTTTTTTATATGGGGACCGCCTTCCTTAATGGTTGAAGATAGACGATAAGTATGTTTAGAGAAAATCTTTATATTGAAAATATATTGGAGGTTGGTCATACACCTCACTTCGATAGGTACCCTCTAGAGGAAGTTAGAGCCCTGCGAGTAAGTTTTATAAAAATTTCTCCTTTGTAAGGAAGAGGAGTTAGGCGGTCGGTTTGTTAAAAAAACACATTGGGCGGAGAAAATTAATGGATGCTGGTCATACATTTGACCCTTGTAGCTGTGACCCCGGGAAAGTTATATGATTTTTTTAAATTTTTTTTTTTTTTTGCTTTTACCATCAACTTTGAGCACGAAGAGGCGACTTTTAACCCCATCTGACCGCTACTATTTTTTAGCTCAAACATTTTTTTCCGAACCTCACAAAATTAGGGGTTCCTGCAAGTCAAAATCTCGTTACTAAGAATTCTCCTATAATACTATGGCATAGCTAGTGTACATACATAGGCTGATAAACACAATACCCTTCTTTGCGTCGCGCAGAACCACCATTAAAATCAGTTTCCTGCGGAATACGTTTTTTAAGCGGCTTCGTCAAATTAAAAATTAAATAATTCAATAGTACAATAATTAAAAACCAGGACTTAGTAAGAAACACTGCATGAGATTTTCACTCATGCACGCTCGCTAGCGATTAGTTTTCTTTATAACCTTCACGCATGATTGAGATAAGAAAAAAGAGCGGTATGTGAACTAAAACATATGATAAGTGTAACCGGATTTTATTTTCCGCTATTTTAAAAAATTAATCAAAAATTTAAATTCTCTAAATATAAACGAGGCGACAAAAAAGGCTTGTTCAAATATAATCATCTAGAAGGTCTTGGTTATTTCAATATAACAACACTTTGCATAGCATTCTTCAAGTTTTCATATCATTCACCACTTCGACATTCTTCAACTTGTAGACTTTCCATTTGGAACCGTTAGACAAATCAAATTAGTTGGGAAATTTTATGATGAATCTCTGACTGTAAGTCCAAAATTTGGTTCAACTTAAAACGTATTCGTTTTTAAATATGTATTGAATCGAAGAATAAAACTTAATAACTATTTGGTTTTTTAAGTTTAAACTTTAAACACAGTTTTTAATGTTGATCTTTTTTCCTTGTGGTTCGCTTGCCTTATAAATATAATGAACTTAATTAAATTTGATGAAGTTCATTCGTCTTCTTTGGGTAATTAAGAGTATGTAAGAAGTGTATAATCAAATAAGGGGAAAAAATTAAATGTTGTTGTGTGTGAATTAAATAAATGAAAAAAGTGATTTTAATTACGAATGAATAGCGTCTCTACAACTTCCGCTATTGACACACAGACTGGCTTAGTCAGACCCAAAATACTGAAAAAAAAGTTGTCCGTCCGTCGAGATCAAACAAGATCATTGGCTCAAGAAATTATAAACGTAAACCCAACTACCAGTAACTACAAAAAAGAACAACAAACAAAACAGTGTACATAAACTGGGTAGTTTCAATAATTAGTGGCCACTTGTTTTCAGACGGAAATCTTTGGACTGCAATTCGAGATTCGCCTACACAATCACACCTCATCGAGGATATTTTGTCCATGAAATAGTTGCAAGTGTGTGTCGCTCAATTACGAGAAGGCATGAACTCGTGTAAGTGTGCGTGTGCATTTAATTGTGCATTGGTCCTATATGTACATGTGTATGGATGTGTATGTTTGCATGTTTATTTGTTATTACCCCTGTACACCAACCAGCAATTTTTAAGCAGTTATTATTTTCAGTAACGTTTTTTTTATAGACCAGGACAAAACAAAATGATGATATCGGTGATGACGATGATGATGATGGTGGTGGTGGTGGTGGTGGTGGTGGCGGCGTTGCTAAAACAATTATTTAAAAATACACAGTAAGTAAGCAACAGCAAAAAAAGAAACAAAATACAGAACGATAATTACTATCGAAAGGTATAAAAAATACAACCGCAAAATTATTAAGCCTTATGTTATTCTCTGTAATCACTCTTAGCCTTCACTAAACAGAGACTATAAGGACTTATAATAGGCTCGAAAAAACTAAGAAACATTTTAACCCTTTCAGAAGAGGAGATACGTATATTGTCAAGGAAAACGCAAAAAATTTTAAATCAGTTGCAGGTGCCAAATTCCATATCTATTTTTTTCATGTACTGAAGATCGCACGTTTTGCTTAACACAAATGTGTATATATGTATAAAGTCTGGTAGTACATGTTCTTCGTATGAGAATAAATACAGCTGTGCACTAACAACTCAGAAAAAATAAATTTGGTACAAGTAAGCACTGAAACAAAAAGAAGCGCTTCGGAAGCGCGGAAAAGTAGACAGTGCATCGGTACTTCAGTGGGTAATGTTCTAGCTTTACATACGGAGATGCTGGAATCAACTCCTGATTCAACGCTCGAACAAAAAATATTTATTATTTAATCCTAGGAGGAACACTATTTTTTACATCATGCCTATACTCGTCATCGTAGAGTTCTGTTGGATATTATTTCTTTCGGTTTCATTAATCATTGAGTATAATTCGGAAGTATGGGTGATTAGCCCATAGCATCCTAGACTGGTACTGGGGCTGCCAGTTGTAGCCACCAGTCTGGTCTGCCCTTCACCTCCCGGCTAACACAATTCATTTATTTTTAATGTTAACATCGTTGGATAGGCCGGAAATAGCGCCACTAACTGAAAATATGTAATTTGGGTGCACTTTGTTTCTTAAAAATGCCTAGAGGATTCCCTTATTTTCTATAAAATTAATTGTTCAATTATTCTTTTTATTACTTGATTTAGTGGTATGATGTGACTGACTATGGCCTAAAGTCAAGGTATACATAATAGAATTAATAAATGAAAAATGAAATAGGACCACAATGTATCGTACAAGAAGAATGTTTATTTTATTAGAACAGTTTTTCCTTTTTAACATTGAGGCTATACGAATATAAACTTTGCGTACTGTATAACTATGTATATTTTCTCATACATTCCCAGTTCACCAGTGATAGTGAAAGAATTAATAAAATGCAAGGAATTTTTGCTTGCAAATCGATTTTATATGAGGTATCATATACGCATACATTTTCATATATACCGTCATATATGACATTTCTATAGCTCCATAGTTAAATTTCCATACATGAGCTCATATATTATAATATATGTATTTCATATCAATCCATTTATAATATTTTTCCTATGTAGATCCATATATAATCGTGGCTATTCTGGAAAAAGAGTCGAGGAAGTGAAACTTTATATGAAAACGAAAACAAATTTTCAAAAATTGCTTTTGTTTGCCATACATTTCTAAAATGAAACAAACGTGAGAGTTTCAACGCATTTCTTTCTCTTTTAAAAACGGTTAATTTTGTATGAAAAACAAAAACAAATTTTTAAATTTTTAAATTTTGTTTTTGTTTTCCATGTCAGTCGTAAAGCAGCTCTGAGCTGGGGAACAGCTCTCGCGTCATCGTAATTATCTCTTAAGTGCGATCAGGCGTGTGTGTTATTTGGCCTTCGAGAGTTTTGCGTCTTACTCGCACTTGTTAATGGTTAGCGCAACTAACTGTATCGCTTACACTTATTTAGTGCAACGATTTTAATAAGACGATTACTGGTGGGGACCATTAAAACTCTGGGTGTGGATCTTGGAATCTCTTACTTCCTATGCGAAGGTACAGGTGGTCTGCTGCTCCCGAAGGAAACACCTAATGTGGAATGCCCTGGCAATTTGCGTACTTGCTTCTGCCATTTTTTTATTTATACGTTTAGGCGATTTCTTTTGTCATCACGATTTTTTCCGTACTGCCATAGCGAAAAAATTAATAAAAATAATTAAATTCAAATATGTACACGATTTATCTGCTTCGACGTTCTTTTTTTTTTTTTTTTTGAAAAAAAGCAAATTTCGCTGATTTTTGGTTTGGTTTTGATAAGAAAAAAATGTTAATGAGTACATACTTCAATTGAGAATTGAAAGATAATTATGAAGTTCATTTAATAACTTATTGAAATGGGAATTGCATAGCAAAAGTTCATTCGTAAGTATTTCTAAAAAGTATACACCAAAATGTATTCGAGACTACATTGAATTTTTATTATACGAGTGTCATCAATACTTTAGATGATAATATTCAGTTTTTGCCTCTTTTAGCACAAATTTTAAGAAGGTACTCAAACACTTTCCTGATTAGTATTTAAGGTTACCTTAGTTTTTAGTAAATATAACACATACGAAACGAGTGAAGAGTTACTAATTATGACTAGCTGAACTAAACCGGTGAAAAACGTACTAAAAACACTAAATGCAATAAGTATGTTTGCATGTACAGAGATATATTTTCAGGATATAAGGTTCAGTTAAAATTTTATTACTACACGAAACGAAATATCAAAGCACTTGCATAAAATTTAAGCAGAAATGTTTTGGAATTCAGTGCCTTAATTTGTTACGTCCAATTGAAAAATTCCATATCCAAAAAGCAAAAACAGCTGATAGTCAGTCACATTGTTAGATCTGCTTTGAGTACGCATGTATGTATGTGTTTAAATATTAAGTTGCAAAAAAGAAGAAAATTCGTTTACAATTACAAATTAATATTTAGTTAACACATTTAGTTAATTTAGTAATATTTAGTGTACAAAACGCACTAAAACCACTCAAATTAAAATTAAAAAAGCACCAATTTAGTCGAAAGACACTTTGAGGCAGTTAAAATAATTTTAAACAAAATAGAATATATTTAAGAATTTTATTAATCGACATATTGTCAAAAGTATTTTAATTTGAAATTTATTTGCTGGTGGTTCAGCGATAGTTTTTGAAAGTCTGTACATAAGATAAGAGGTTTGTGACTGTTCAAGATTTGTGGTTGAAGTCTACTGACGATTTGTTACAGCAACAATGAAATGCATATAGACATCGCTGAACCACCAGCAAATAAATTTCAAAATAGAATATATTTACAAACACATCGATAGTCTCAAGTAGAAAGGCTCTGCCTCATATTTTTACGTAATTGTGTTTTTCAGTGATTCCAATTGTGATGATAAAGTCGCTGTGGGGCTCGTTTTTGTCGTCAACAAAAATTTATATTTGTATTATTATATATTATATTATTGTTATATAAATTATTATTGAACATATTTCTCTTTTGAAATTAATTAATTATGAATTTAACGGTTCTTAGTTAAAAACCCCTAGTGAGCACTAGCAACATTAATTCATAGCACATCCACTCAGTGAT
Organism: Tachina lurida; assembly: GCA_944452675.1. Taxonomy (NCBI): domain Eukaryota; kingdom Metazoa; phylum Arthropoda; class Insecta; order Diptera; family Tachinidae; genus Tachina; species Tachina lurida. Next base: position 3,510,691 of record OX101757.1, on the reverse strand, counting down.
GCCAACCCAAAATCTTTCTTAGATGTAGATTCGATGTGAAAAACAGGTAGTTTCCAACAAGTCTTACTTTGAAAAGATGTAGATCTACCACTTTTATTTTTAGGGTTTTTTTTACTGTTAATTAAATCTTTCGTTCCGATAGAAAAAATATTTTATACGGAAGCTTATGAGAAGTCTCAGTTGCGGATCGTTAATACTAAAAATTTTAATACAAAAAACAACTAAAAAATTTAAGAATTAATCATCGGAAATTTAGCCAAACACCACCACTGTTTTTGGATTGGCAAAATATTCCTGAGTTTATGTATATTTATCCGATTAAGGATAAACTTTATCTCTTAACATTTTTGCAATTTTCTTTTCGTAATTAAGCAACTGCACCGTATTTGCTTTATCAGAAAATTAATATAAATACGAGTACATACATACATTAATACATATGTATATTTGTGTACATTTACCCAGCGGGAAAACTCGGAAGACCTTTTTACTTCAGAACTTATTAAAGCACTGCTTGGTTTTTTTTTCATTCAGTTACTATTCGTATGTAACTGCTGAAAAATGCCATATAACAAGAAGGCCTGAAGTAGTTAGCACGTTGACTACAAAACCGAAGGTCCTTGGTTCAATCCCTGTATCCGACAGTCATTAAATAACAACACCACGCATTTTTCTGATGTGCATTAGTGTCCCTTTGTGTCAGTTGTTGTAGGGAAGTTCAAGTGATGAAGGCATAGTCACTGGTCACTGAACTATACCGACTTCAGCAGATACTAATTCCAATGTAACATCAGAGCGCCCTCCTTCGTTGTGTAGCAAAATCATCGGCGAAGTAAAATAATCAATAAAATGGCTACAAGACACAGCTTCAAAAAATTAATACGCCCCATTTAACATCAGAGAGGCGCTGCAACACTGCATTATTAAAAACGTGCGAAAAGCAGAGTTGTAAAAGAAAGAAACATTCCTCTATCTCTTCCTTCACCACCTGTCTTCTCTCTCACTATCCCTTTCCTAAGGAAGGTAACACCTAGTATTAGCAGTAGGCATTAATTGCCTGAGTGTTACTACTCTTTAAAAAAAAAAAAAAAAAAAGATACACATTTTACATTCCTTTCTATGAGAAGGGAGAAAAAAATAAGTTAAAAAAAAATAAACGCCGATGATGGAGGTGTAGTGACCTTCGAAAACAGCTAGTTGCTCCGTTCTACCAAGTGTTTATCAGAATATTTACAATTAACTTAGGGGTTATTTTTTCATTAATAATTATCACATGTAATCTGGCTTATAAAGCGGTACGAACTTTAGCTTAATGAAATCATAAAAACACTTTAAAATCAATAATATTGAATTAATAAGAAACTGTAACGAAAGTCTAGTCATGTTAAAATTTTTTATTTTAATGTGGAAAAATATTAATTTACAGTATTAATTTGTTAATTTTATTTATTTTTGAGTATCTCACCATACACTTGCTATTATATTGAAAATTATTGAATTAATGTTACGCATTCTTATTTTTAAGTTGCAGCTTTTCCCTGAGTGTAGAAACTAGTTTAAGTTAGATTTTTAAATAATTTAAAGGAATACAAATTTTCATGAAATAATTTGTAATGCTCCTCTGCAGGTGTAAGTTTACTAGCGCTAGCGCTAATACATCATTCAGAGTATCAGTTAACACTTTCCAACAAATTAAATTTCAACATCCGAACTTATGGCGTTTTCTTTTCTAAAAGAAAAGTGTAACATATATGTTACATGTAATTTGCCAACATTTTTAAATGCTCAGCTGATTTTTAAGAAAAGTTGCGTATTTTGCGTTTACAAAAGAACAATTTTCCAACAAGTTTCGGCATAAAACAATGACGAACTATAAAATGATTTATTTTTTTTCATAGACAATAACAAAAACAGCTGTTAATATAATGCTGCACTCATGCCCCTTTAATGAAAATTAGTGTGGAACATGTAGCATTTTTCCTCTTTTTAAGGGTAACATCATGAGAAAAGAACGCGTTGATTTTTAAAATAATACATACTTTTCAGAAAAGAACACAAAGAAATGTAAAAGGTAGCATAAATGCAGCATATTGCTCAGAAAAGAAAACGCCATTATGCTATAAACACAATCATGTCCACCGACCATCGACTACAAGATGTCAAAAATAGAATACATGCGTGCTTATGAGAATAATTCTTTTAGCCGCTACACGACTACCGACTACATGACTACTTTCGTAGCCCGTAGCCAACTTAGGCTAATTTCTATTTTTCTTGGCTACGAGAAACAGATTAGTGCTGCCAATACAATAAATGCATGAAATGGTAGTTTAAAAACTCAATACATTAAATATCGCTATTAAAAACGCGAAAAACTATTATAGTGGCACCATTGAAAAATAATAATCATTTTCATTCATTTGTTTCATTTATATTTATTTTTTGGTTTTTTTATTGAAATTGGTAAGTATATAATAGTCATTTTTACTGTTTATATGTATTTATTATATTGTTTAATGTAATGATGTTTAATGTAATGATGTTTATTTTTTGTAGTTAGTGGTCGGTAGTCGTTAAAAGAATTAAGTAGCTGGCGACTTGGCTATTTTGGTAGCCAGCTACTTTTGTAGTCGGTAGTCGATGGTCGGTAGCCTTTGATTGTGTTTATAGCATTAGTATGTACGTAGAATAGGGATGTGACGAATGTTCGCATTCGCTTTCGCATTCGCAAATTATTCGCTTACTTTTGCTACTTGCATTCGCTAAAATGTATGCGAATATTTCAAGCGAATACTAGAGACAAAAAAATTTTGTACTTCTTTTACGAACATAGTTTAGGATCAATAAACGTCAAAAACACCAAAATTATTTTAAGCCAGCATGAAAAAGATACATACTTATATTTACAAGTTAAGCATTCTAATCAAACCTTTAAAATTTTAGCGGAAATTTTTTCTATAAATACATAAGTTCTCATAAGTGTATTTCCAAACAATGTTTCACTTTTTGAAAAAGAAAATAGCGTGGTAATGCCACACAACGAAAAATATCGGAAATGGCAAACGTTGCCACTAGTACACACTTTTATTTTTGCTTGCGATGTCACAAAATGCCATAGTGTGTACCCGGCAGAATTATTTCAGGCTCAACAAATTCGTTGCAGTGGTAGCAAAAAAGCTTAAAAAAAATTTTCCATACCGAAAAATTTTGCTCAGTCTTTTTTTACCCGACTGCCCGGAAAGGTATTCGGGCATGTTCTGATACTGCAAACCGCATAAGATTTGCGATTGTGAATTGAACGCGCAAGAGAAATGTTCTGCAAATCGCAATCGCAAGAGTATACTGAAGTGAACTGATGAATTTAGCCTAAATAAAACTTTAATGGAACAGTAGAATGGTTAATAAATCTGTGGCAGTAAGGAAAAAGTGCTTAAGTCATATTTTACTGTTTTGCAGGAGAGCACTTTTAAGCGTTCAAGTCGATTTTCATAAATTTATTTCTTTTACAGTTAAATTGGGAAATTCTCTGTTAACCTTTATTTTTTTAAGCAAACATCGTTCTACACACTGTAAATAATACATTTAAGTTGAAATATACCAAAGTATAACCTTAGTTAAGCTATTATTCCAAATGAGATTAGAAGTCTAAGAAAGATAAGTCGCAAGTAATTTTGCTATAACTTCCTGAAAAATCAGACAAATTAATTAAGATTTTGACCAGGGGTACTTTCGAATATGCAGATTACAGAGATGTCATTAACTCAAAATCAGCTTATCTCGACTTAAGCACGTTTTCCTTTTTGCCACAGAAATAAAAGTAAATATGTTTTGTTTTGATTTTAATCAAAAATAGTAATATTTTCGTAAAATTTTTATTATAAAATTTAAATTTATAAAATGTTCTTTTGTTTTGTTATTGTTTACTTATTTATACACTGACGATTTCAACAAACAGCTGACCTAAATCCATATGGCAATTCGCAAGCAAAACGCATGAGTCACAGAACATGCTTAACGATTGTTATTCGCGAGTTTCTTGTATATATGTTTGTATATTTCTTTATTTTATTTTTTTTGCGGGATATTTTCGTGACCGGTGGCACTAAGGGCAAAATTCCAATCTATTTTATTTCCAGTATGCTTTCTGAAATTTTAAAGTTGAGAACGCTGGATCTAAATCACTTTAAATAGAATTTTAAAGAACAAAGATTGTAGAGGAAAGGAATTTACTGGATGGAAACTCAGAATAGTCAAACTTATGTGGACTTTAAATAAATGAATTACAAAGTCTGCATAAAATATGGTTGATTGCTTCGAAAATATTTGGTTTTTTAAAAGCTTATTAAGCGACATTTAGGTTTCAAAAAATCATTTCAAAATTTAAATATGTGCACTTTTCTTTCAAAATATATGAATTTAATGGGTTAAAAGTGACTTCAGTCAAAATTTTACCTAACTCGAATACACATAGTATACACAATATTGACCTAATTCGAAACCAAATCTTAGGTCGGTCTCTACATTTTTATTATTGCAAAATGTTAATTCCTTTAATACTCGTATTTTAATAAAGTATTATGCAAAGTTTCAACGTTTGCTTTGTTTGACGGGTTTTCTGTTTAAAACAGAAAACTATCTACTAGCTGCTTCAATTTAAAGTAAAAAAAGAGAAAATTAGTTTTTCTATAAAATAAAACCCCAATCGAGCTTTTATTGCTATTCTACAGATTTTAATAATTCATATTAATGTAAAATATTTGTATGCCCGATATATTGACAGTCATTTGATGGAAACTGTCTAATCCAGCGAACAATAACGCTTATTTATAACACACAAGGCGGATGGACGTAGAAAGCAAGAAATGCGTTCGAGTGTGTATCAGCACGTGCTGACCTTAAAGGGTTAACAAATTAAAATTGGACTTTGTTAACTGAGAAAAAAATCAAGATTCATTTTAAAATTACCTTAAATTACTACAAAAAAAAATACCAATTATGTGTGTTTTGTTTTTGTGGTAAGATATGGAGAGTTCAATAAACACGTCTGCTTTACTGCACATACATACCATTCATTATTCTTTTTTTTTTAAATTATACATAAAAAAGTTTTAAAAAAGTCTGTCTTGAAATTTTAATTTGATATTGCTTTTACAAAAAAAAATCCAACCAACGAATGAAATCAATTATTGTTGATTTATATTAAACTTTATACACACACAAAATAAAAGAACAAAAAATTGCATATTGAAATTAAAATGGATGATTCCCACAAATAATGCATGTGCAGTACTTTTTTCGTGTTGTCGGTCGTTCTGATGGTTAGTATAGAAATTAAACTTATAATGCCTTCGGTTTTGCTTAAGATACATTTTTAATACGTCTTAAGCAAAATCCATTTTGAGCCAAAATGTGTATGCGTGTCATGTCAGTCTGTCTCTGTAGTATTTAACTATAAGAATTATCTGTATTTATACTTGCGACGTTTGTGATGACTTTAATTGTTATATAATAGATCAATTAAACTTTCAAGAGGCCTGCAAAACTTTTACAACAGTGTTAAAATATTAATGAATCAATAAATTTATTTGTACAAACGCATTCTTATAACAAGCAGTATTAATTTAGATAATCAAATACTTGCATGGTCCTTCGAGCCCAAATATGCACAAAGCACTTAACATTGCTAGGCATTATTCCAGCAGTGACCAAAACCTGTTAATTATTTGTTTAAAATATCTTTGAAAAAAAAACTTTTTTTAACATTTGTTAACGCACTGTATAATTCCAAATTATTATTTTACTTATTCAGGTGTAAAGGCACAGAGAATACAGAGGTGACACGAGAAGGAAGATAGTTTGTGTATTCGGATGCTCTCGCTCACTCAGTGACTGCGTTTTCCTTAAAAGTTCTTTTGTTGCCGCATATTTTAGGGTATTTTCATTTTATACTTTATAACCTCATTCGATGTGCGATTTTTATAAATAAAAGGCAAAAACTAATATTTTTAATAGTAAAAGCTTTTTGCATTCGTTTTTTATTTAAAAATAATAAATTCTTTCATTTAATTTTATAAATACATCCACTTTTTTTCAAGAGAAGTAACTCTTCTGCAAACTCTGCTTTGTACACGTTATTTTTTGAAAGCAGTGTTGCAGTGCCTCTGGTGTCAATGAGTCGTGTTAAATTTTGGAAGCTGTGCTTACGCTACAGCCACACGTTCAATAAATAGTTTTCAATTTCATCACATATACTGTTTGTCAAAATTCCTTGAAATTGATAGCTGTTGCACAAATTGATAGCCAATTTCATTTTTTAAATTCCACCGACGAAGAAACAACTCAAATTTGTAGCCTCAATCAATGTGTGCTGTGACCAGCCGTTCAAATTGAAAATTAAATTGCCATTTAAATGGATAGGTGAAATTGATAGCAATCTAGTTTTCAATTTAAAAAGTTTGAGTGTGTAAGTAAAAAAAGTGTGAGTGTATTGAATGGAATTGAAAGGCAAAAATTGAACGTGTGGCCCCCAAGTTAGTAGCCGATGATTCTGCTACCCAACAGTGATGGGAAATATTGCACAATTGTGTCATTTTTGGCACTATTAGATGTTAGCTGGCACTGTGGCACTCTCGCTCGTTTTCTGGTACTTTTATCCATTCGGGCCATAACCGCCAAAAAAGTTTAAGCTGCATATCGAAATCGATTTTCGATTTCGATAATCGATTTTCGTCAAAAAATTAAGCTGGAAAATTATGTTGCTTAAGCTTTTTTACCGGTTATGGCTCGCATTAAGGTGGAAACTTTTCTTATTCCAAAAATAAGTATTATTGTACTATGTTAAGTATTGAAGACTTAGTATTATTTGGGGCTGACAACTGTTCGGTTATGATAGGGGAAATTAACGGTGTCCAATGAATGATTGTGGCGATTTATTAAAAGAAATCAATAAAGAACAGCTGATGTCGTAAATATTTTATAAATTTCCCCAAAACGTTTGTTGTCTTATTATATTTCTTCACATTATCAAATGTATAGTAAAAATGCAATGATAAAACTTATGTTCTTAAAGTAATAAATGATATTAATGACGAAATGCAATCTGAAGATATAAGAGTACATTTAATTTTTAGGCCATTTTTTTGAACAAAATATATATATATATATATATATGTACATTAGAGTGACCGTTATTTATTTATTTATTATTTCTTATATTCTCACCCTCAAATCGGTTCAGTTTTATGTAAAAAAAAAACACAAAAAATTTCATAGCGATAAGTTGTGCTTTAGGGGTGCGTCCGCCCCTCAAAGTTGGCCTTCAAGCCCATTTTTCAATGTAATTTGTTTGCATATGACTATCTTTTTAAAAAAACATTTTACAAGAAAATTATGTATGACAATATTTTAGCTCTTCTAGTCTACAACATTAGTTTCAAAGAAAGTTTTTAGCTAAAATTAATATTTTAGGAAATAATGAAAAAATAACCAACACAATACCAAAAGTTATAAAGGGTGTTTTTTATTGAGGTATAGAACTTTAAGTTGGCATCACTTTTTTAACTGGCGGCCATTTTGTCAGCTGTCAAGTGATTAATATTTAGTTTGGTTTGGCATTTCATCATGAACAGGTTGACAAAAGAACAACGCTTGCAAATCGTGCAAATTTATTTCGAAAATAATGGTTCAGTTCGCGAAGTTTACCGCAAGCTCCGTCCATTTTATGGTCGACATAATCGTCCATCAGAGCAATTAATTCGGTTAACCATGGATCGTTTTCGCACTACGTTTACTCTATGTGATAATACGCATCCGCAGAGACGTCGAACAGTGCGCACCGAAGAAACAATTGCCGCTGTAGAGCAAAGTGTTGAAGAGGACCCGAATGAATCGATTCGCCACCGTGCACAGCAATTGGAGCTTTGTCCATCAACTTTATGGAAGATTTTGAAGATTTTGAATGTGGATGAGTTGTGGTTCCAACAAGACGGCGCTACATGCCACACAGCGCACGTCACAATCGATTTATTGAAGGAAACATTCGATGAGCGCATAATTTCGCAGAATGGACCTGTCAATTGGCCACCAAGATCGTGTGATTTGACACCATTGGATTATTTTCTTTGGGGATATGTGAAGTCGCTCGTCTACGCCAACAAACCAGAAACGTTAGGGGACTTGGAAGCCAACATTCGTGGCGTTATTGCCAACATACGGCCCCATATGCTCGAAAAAGTGGTTGAAAATTGGACCTGTAGAATTGGCTTTATTCGAGCCAGCCGCGGCGGCCACATGCCCGAAATCATATTTAAACATTAATGGCATAAAATTATCCTTCCAATAAAGCCAAATTGATGGACATTAAAACGATTTTCTTGTGTTTTATTTCAATTCGAAGTTCTATACCTCTAAAAAAACACCCTTTACATACCGAAATTGCAGTTATATGGAAATTATTTTACTAAGCGTTTACAATAAGAGTTTATATCTATTAAATTATTTCACACATATATTAAGTATAGTCATAAAAAACTAAACCAAAAAAAAAAATTACGTTGAATGTATGGGCTTGCGGGCTAACTTTGAGGGCCGGACGCACAACACAACTTATCGCTATGAAATTTTTTTGTATTTTTTTACATAAAACTGAACAGATTTGGGGGGTGAGAGTAAAAGAAATTAACAAAAAAAATACAACTAGCCACTCTAATGTACATAGATATCGCACACTAAATCATGAAGAGTCACAACTCAAAAAATTTCAGATGCTGAGTAGTGGCAAACTGTTGATACTGCACAAATGACGCAAGTATGTAACATAAAAACAAGCATAACGGTATTTTATATTTTTCAAGACGGCTGTATTGCAAAAGAAATTGTTGCGGTCGTTAGAGATTTTTTAAATTAACTCATTTATAAAAACAACAAAATTACTTTGATCATTTTGAGTTTTGACTGTTTATGATTTAGTGTGCGATATTTAGTTTCAAATTCCCTCCATCTTTCAACCTAAATTTCCCAGCATAAGAATTCAAAAATAAAATAGTATTTTTTATTTCTTTTTTGTCATATTGGAAAACTACATACATATAAATTGAAGGACTATTATTTAACTTGGTTTCCAACGTTTGCATCAGAACAAAAAAATATTGATATTTTAGAAATAGAGAAAAAGTAGTTCATGCTTAATTACTTCCAATTTTTTTTTCACTAGTAATATGAGGATTCATTCTGCATAATTAACTCAACAATCCCATCTTTTGAGTCATGACGTTGTTTTAGTAACTGAGCGATGTATTATTCAGAATCATGTTATGTTCAATTATGTAAAAGATTATCTGAGTCCGCTTAACGTTTCCTTATCCTCAATTATTGTATTTTCGTCATATATGTATATAAAACAAACTTATAGATACATAAAAACCCTATATTTCCATTTTCATAAAAATCAGCAGTCGCTTTCATATTCGGTAAGGTGGCGGTCAAGCGGACAGACTCAAGGCGGAATGTGTGGTGAGTGTACAGCGTGTTCACGTTAAAATAGCTTAATTTTTCTTTTGCGTAAACTATTGCTTTAAAACATTATCTTTTCTAAAATTATAATTAATATTTTCTGAGGAGCTTTATCGCCCGAGGACCCTATCTTATTTAAAAAATTTTTTAAAATCTGACCTAATTTTGGAAGTTTTTTTTTGTGATATTCATGGAATTTTCTTAGCTATACACAATAATGTATCATTCAAAGACTATAGTATACTAAACGAACATCAAGTGCCAACATTTAAATTATATAAGAAGTGGTTTCGCACAATTCAAGTGATTTTGGCACTATTTAGAAACAGATTCGGCAGGAAATCACGATTTCCAATTCCCATCACTGATAAGAATATAACATTTATTAAAGTTTTCACATGCAAGCCGAAAGGAGTTATTATTAGCATAGAAATCTTTAGTATTTTCATTCATTTTAAACAAGGCCACTTTAGAAGTTCTTAGAGAAGGACTTAGGCTTTATAAAACATATCTGGACAGCCTTCTGGCTTTAGCACGAGAGGAGTTACAATGGGCCAAGTTTGACCACCTGGGACCCAAAACAATTTCTGAGCTAACCTAAATGTTAGAAATAATTGCACTACACATGTATCACTCCTATTTCGACAAAATTTCAACTGAAGTTGGAAAAAAATTTCTTACCTGCGTTCGTTAAATCGGAAAAAGAAATCAAAATTTAAAAATTTCTTTGAAAATATAATTTTTTTTAATATCTACATTTAAGATATAACGTTAAAGTATGTGAATAATTGTTATCATTTGGACTAAAACTTAAGAGATCCTTTTCAAAAATACGAATATTTCTGAAAAAATCAAAATGTTGGGAAAACACTATATTTTTGTACTATAAAATATACATATCGTTGCTTGGTTATTGGTTTGCCGCAGTAATAATGTACGGCGAACCAGTAACTACCCGACGATATAGTATGTATATTAAAATAATTTTGTTTTCTTAAATTCGATTTTTTGACTTCCATATGAGTCTTCTTACTACATCTGAAAAAATTATTCCAATATGTTTAACTGATCTCGAGATATTCCGATTATAGGGCGCACTTCAAAAACTATATAGAATTGGCTTATTTCTTGCATCTGATTCAAACATTTTCTGTTTACAACTGTTGTGATTTCTAAAATTCTACCTAAATAGGAAAACAAAACTAAATTTGAAATGCAAGAAGACCTTATAGGAAAATACTATTTTAGACTTATAAAAGATACCTTTAAAAGTGCCTTAACCAAAAACAAACCGATTTAAGTTGGACAAATTGTAGATGCTCTTCCAAAAGCATCTCCAGATAGAATACAACGTATGGTTGAAAGCATACTAGCCCCTAAATAGAAACAGATTTTTACTAATGAAGATGCATTAGCCCTTATTCTAAACCTGGGTTTAATAAATATGAAAAAAATGTTTTTTATTGTTAAAACAATATTGATCGTAAGATAGACCCTTGGGAGAATGAGATCCATGAGGCACTTTGGGTAAGAACATGGTGTCCTTTCAATTGCGGTAAGGTTGTGGATACTCCATCTCAAGATCCAGATCTATACCCTATTCAAAATTTATGGGTTTATTTGAAAAATTATATTTCCAAAGGGTATTTCAAGAAGTAAATGGAGTTTAAAACAGTAATACGAGGGGAATATGAGAAATTTCGGCGGAATATTTGGAAAAGAAAATTTTTTTTCCATGAGAAGTCGTCTTACAAGCCGATTTAATACCAATGGGGCCAAAAAAAAAAAATTTATTTTTGTACACCTTAAAATCTTTCCTATTTTCTTACTATATAATACAAGGATGTAAAAACATTTTCTTGACAGAGACATTTTTGAGTTTTTTTAGCTTTCATGTAATTTTTATGCTCACACTTTTTAATTTTGCTTATAACTTACTACTACTTGTCCACTTAAATGTAAATAAAATTAAATCCATAACCAAAAATTTCATAATGCAAAGAAAAATAAAAATATTTATGATCAAAATCTAAATTTATAACGATTTTAACTATGTCAAAACATTTTCTTGACAAACTGTAAGTAAGACATATCAAATTTTATAAAAAAAAATCTTCAAAAACTAAAATTTACCCCCTGTTTCTCTAACCCAGACGGACGACTAGAGTATAAAATTTATATGGAAAGCACTCATATTTTTGAGTGCAATACAAATTTTCTAGACGACTGGTCTGCCTGACTTGTAGAAACTGCAGATTAGGATATCGACCATGTCGCATCGTTATCGAAAAAAAAAACTACTTTGTTTTAGTTGGATAGTGTAATTAGTATTTTTTAAGTACCGTTAAATATAAGTGTGCAGTATTGGATGTACATACATATGTATGTATTTGTGTGAATAATATTGTAGCATGTTATGTGTGTGTGACTTTGAAGCGAAGGGTTCGTAGACCGGAAGGAAGGATATACCTACATACATACATATATACTTTTTTCAAGCAAACTATAGCATATATTTTTGTACGACTGACTCGTATGCACATACATACATACTAAGTATGTATGCATGTGTGTATGTTTGTGTTTTATTACTTTTTTATTTCTTATATTTCCAAAATGTTTTTGTTTTGTTTGTTGTTGTCGTGATACCTTTTTTCGAGTTGTTTGTTTACTTGGCACCTCGCACCAACAAACACGAAACCGAGCCAACCAGAGCCACAATAAAATATAACAGGAATAAAAACAACGGCACCAGCAGCAACTACCAACTACAACATAAACATAGATATGTATTAGTGATGTGCGAATTTGTATTCATTCGTTGTATTGTTTCGAATTTCCGAATATTCGGTCGTTTTTAGATATTCGTATTGGTCAAAATAAGACTAATACGAATATTTTTATCGTGTAAATAATTTGGCTTAAAAAGCGTTACGAACATTAGCCTGTTCAATTCATAAGAATATAGAAACAAATACAGTCCGAAAAATAATAATTAAATTAGCATACAAATATTATTTGGCAATAATTAATCAATTTGTTTTTAATAAAAAATATTTTACTGTATAAGTAAAATAATAATTTGGGATTATTGGTGCGTTAAAAATTGTTAAACTTAAAAAAAGTTTATTTCAATAATAAACAATATTCTTTTAGACAACTGGATAACAAACTTCTTGTTAAAGTTCTTCACCCTTTTTTTTAAAGAGAAGTAACACTGAATGCCTACTACTATTACAGTCAGATTCACTGAGATACCCTACATATGTAAGGTTGATGTCGCCGGTGTATAGGTTGGCTTCTTTGAGAGTATGTAGCGCATTTCGAACTATGTCGGACGAAGCCGCTTTTACCATTGCAGGTATAGTGCCCATCGATTTAGAAGTCTTAGATAGGGAAGGTGATATATATTTATGTTTACGCAAATGGCGAGAACGTTGGTCAACAACTGAAAAGGGAAGATGGACTTACACATTCATACCCGACATCAGGACATGATTGACTAGAAAACATTGTGACTTAGATTACTAGTTCACACATTTCTTGACTGGTCATAGTTGTTTTAAGTCATATTTATACCGCTTGGGATACGACAGTGTTACGTTTTGCCCAAATTGTAGTGGAAACGTTGTAGAGGATGCCGAGCATGTAATTTTTGTCTGTTCACGATTTTATAATTTGAGGTCGTGTTAAAAAAGTAGTGTAGGGCGTACCATTAGATATACGGGTATTTTCTGTATTCCACACCTTTTAATTTCATGTGGAATACAGAACATACCCGATAATCTATTGCAAGCAGCATTCGCTGAATCACCACCCCCCGAAGTAATACTTAGCAGTGGTCCCGGGTGAGAAATGGTTGAAGGAGGGGCGAATGAGGATGGGTTTTAGTAGGTAGGCGCATTGGCAAGCCAACGAGTAAGTCTTGCTGCGAATCGTGAAAATTAAAGATTTCCTAGCCTTAGCTCGTATAGCTAAAAAAAAAAACTTCTTTTGGACAGGAGTACATAGAGACAGGTGGTGAGGGAAGAGATACAGGAAAGCTTCATTCTTTTAGAACTTTGCTTTTTGTACGTGTTTTTTTAATAATGTGTTGCAACGCCTCTTGCGTTTAAATGAGGCGTATTAAATTTTTTTGAGGCTGTGTTTAGTAGCCATTTTATTTGTTATTTTACTTCGCTGATGATTCTACTACCCAACGAAGGTGGGCGCTCTGATGTTACATTACGATTAGTAGCTGCTGAAGTCAGTATAGTTCAGTGACCAGTACCTATACCTTCATCACGTGAACTTTTTTCCTACCACAACTATACAAAGGGACACCAATGCACATAAAAAAGTGGTGTTGTTATATAATGACTTTTGGATACCGGCCTCGAACTCAGGATCTTCGGTTTTGTAGTCAACGTGCTAACTACTTCAGCCAACGACGCTAGATTAATGATCTAAGATTTTCTACTACATTGAAGTTTAAAATATGATTCGTATAGTAACCCTTGTTTTTATATGACCACATTTTTGATAGGCCAATATTGTTCCGAAAATAACTTGTTCATATTAAATTATAAATAAATATTCTTTTAAAACCCACACGATCTTATTCTAGTGGCGCTGGCTGAAGTAGCTAGCACGTTGACTAGAATACCGAAGGTCCTGGGTTCGAGCAAGTCTCCGACAGGCATTCAGTAACAACACAACGCATCTTCTGCAACACTGCATTATTAAAAACGTGCAAAAAGCAGAGTTGTAAAAGAATGAAGCTTTTTTATATCTTCCTTCACCACCTGTCTTCTCTATCATTTTCCTATCACCCTTTCTCACTATCTTCTCTTCAACTCACAGGCAGCATAAAGGGAGCATTTTATCGGACCCAAGTGAGCTGGACTCTAAATTTCATCCTTCCTTACCAGCAGTCTGCTAACCTAATTTATTTTAATTCCGATACGCATTTCAATGTTATTTTATTATAAGTTCAGCTATACAAAATTAAAATAACATCCTTTTGAAAATATGTGTATGTATGAACGTTTCCATTAATACGTCTATCAAAGCTTATACATACGTAGTAATTTCAAGTGGGCCAACATAAATTTTAAAACTTAATACATAATTTCATATTGTCATAAAGATAGAAGAATAAATTTTGGAAATTTTCGCTTATTTTCCATTAGAATTGAGAAAAATATTTTCATAAACTCATTTACTTTAATAGTGTCATAACTAAAAAAAATCGTGTTTTGAGCTAATGATGCAAAATAATTCGGCATTTGGTATTTTATCTTGTTTAAAAATAGCATGTAAAAAGCTTGTACCACCACCTCGTGAGAAAATCATATTTTGTCATGTCTTCATTGCGTTGTATATAAAATTAAAACTTTAAATGCGTTTTCTGCAAAACTAGTTTTTTTGAGTTGTGACACTATTGAAGTAAGTGAGCGATATGTATTTGATAACTTTATTAGTAATAGGTGTTGTACTTTGATATAGAAATAATTATGTTATGTTTATTAAGAATATTTGAAAGTTTAAAAGGAGAAGAGATGAGGAAAGGGAAACACTCATAAAACGATTTTTTTTTTATTAAAAAATTAAAATTTTTTATACGTTGTAGGAATCAATTTAATTATAGAAATTTTTGTTTTGTATTATTTTTAAAAATTGCGTAAAGTTTTTATTACCTTTAATGTACGCTAACAGAAGTATGAAGGAAGTTCTTCTTTATTAGTGAAATCCCGGGAAATTCCCGGGATTTTTTTGATTTTATTATGGCAACTGAATTTGTACGTACACATTCCTTGATAAAAGTGTTATTCACTTTATGAATGCGATGGTCCAATACTAAAGTGATGGCACTAGTAAAATACATAAAGCAACTCAGGCCGAGTTCACACCTGGCAGATATCCGCTCTGAGACTTAGATGCCTTTATTAGGAAAAAGCGGAACGCGACGTTCAAAATTTAATCTACAACAATTCATAAAAGTAAAAACAGAAATGAGATAGGAAATAAAAGAAAAATTACAAATAATTACAGATTGTCTTTGGTAAAATGTACGATTAACAGCATTAACAGTTTATTCTATACTAAACTCCTATTTCCAGAAATATTTTGTAATATTTTTTTAATAATACTCGTATAATTTGTTTTTTATAATATTGGTATCTATGTATTACTATTATATAAGGAACGGTATTATTTTTTGACTAATGTGTTTATAAAACGTTATTATTTAATAGATCTCATAAATTATAATTTGTTTTAAGTTTAACATTTATTAACGGACTAATAAATTTGAAATAAATTAAATTTAAATTTTTTTTTATTGTTTTGTACTGGGCGGGAATTCCCGGGAAACCGAAAAGTCGTTACCGCTTTCCCGGGAAATGAATAAGTCTGGGAAAAGAAAATATTCAGTCTTTATACAAAATTTTTCTAATTTTATTTCGAAGACGTAAATAACTGCAACCCCAATTAAATATTTATAAATTTCACAAATAATATTCGTATTAGCGAATATTGTTACAAATATGTAAATATTCGTATTCGCTTATATCAAAAATGGACATTCGGCACATCACTAATATGTACATACACACATATGTACATATATACATATATACATACATACACACATATGTACATACATACATAATATATAAACAGCTACCAACAGTAATAACACAACTCTAATACACCTAAGTTTAACAAGCTGAAACATTTAAACAGGAAAAAATTATCACAGAGCAAAAAAAATCAACAAAATAAACAAATGACCACAACTGTTTTTCTTTTCGTTTACGGTCAATAAATATGCAATATGTAATAATGGTCGCTATTTTGGAATAGGCCATAAGCGAGTGACTGACTGACTACTCGCTCAAATTTTCAGTGAAGGATTGATTTAACAAATGTCTCCTTTTTCTTTGCAAAGCCAGCACATGAAAATACCACAGTCTAATGAAAGAGATTAAGGAATTATAAACCAAAACAATAGTAATAATACATAATAATAATTACAATAATAAGTACAATAACAAGTACAATAATAATAATAATAATAATGATAATAATAACAATAATAAAGTAAAAATAAAATACACCTATTTCGTGTTGCAAAATACTCTCAGTAAAAAAATTATCTCCGGAAATCATTTCACTTGGTTTCCAAAGTTTTATCCAGATCATGTTCGTAGTGGAGACACAAATAATATTGTTTCTTTTGTTACACAAATGTTTCAATACTAATCAAAACAAATCTTGTAAATCTTTTTGTAAGGATAAAATATTATTATACTTTAATTATAATATCTTGTTGCATAGGAAATAAATAATTTAATTAAATTATAAAAAAAATTAGTAAAGAACAAACGACAATGGCAATACTGTTGTAAATTTAGAGATAGTAAAATTGAGCTTTCATTGCAAAAAAGCTTTCAGCAAATTGTTATACGATGAATCAAAACAATTCACGTATTCCCTTTGCAATAAAAAGCTAAGTATTGTAACGATAAAAGTCGGAACGTAGTACCTCGTTTTTATCGCACAATATTATAAAAATTATATATACATATGTATGTATATTAATATTAGAATTCTTTAGATTTCATCTTTAATATCAATTTATTTGTTTGACTAGTGAAACTCCTAAATAATGTCTGCTTGTGATTTATTTTAGTTATTAACTATTAACTATTGACAATAATCTATATTCAAATATTTAAATTATATCATACATATAATTATATACAACCATGATGACTATGTACGCCGCATGTGTTTCAATTGTGAGATCAGCCATATGAAATTGGTATAAAAGGAGCTGATGTGCTCATGAAAAGGGAAGCTAGTGTCGAGGGATTGAGTAGGTAAGATAAATTAGCTTGGTGGTTAGCCGCTGAATTTAATTTATCTTTGTAGGAATTTGTAGTAGTGAATTATTATTGGTGGTTAGCCGTTGATTATAATTGAATTTTAGTTTTTTTTAAACAATTATTATTGGTGGTTAGCCGTTGATAGAAAGTTAGTCGGCCGCTGGGAGCCATTCAGGCTCTAGGAAAGTTAGTGCGTTGTTAATAGACATTCAGGCTAAGTCCAAGTTTTGGAAGCGTTAGTGTTGAGGGCTCGTATAGCCTGTTTTTTGGCACTGGTGGTCGTCCGCTGTTAGTAATTAGTAATAGTAGGTATGTTTTATTCGAAACGTATGCCTACTTAATTTTTAAGCAGCTATAGCTATAGCTACTTACTAAGTTTATACACACTTAAATTTGTTCTGAATATTTATATAAAGGTAAAACATACCTAGTATTGAGTAATGTTGTAAAGAAATAAATAGTAAAATAAAAATACTGAATTGTAATAAATAAAGTACTGGAAAATACATCATACAGAGTGTTTCACTTTCATCTCACGACAGTCCAAACAAATAAATTTTTTGTGACGAAACCTGGACACCGGCGAGTGATACCACAGCCTTAAGAAAGCATCGTTACAGTATATAAAGCCGTAATCTAAATCAACTGACACCACACACAGTGATCCAAACATAAAAGAACCCTGATGGTAAAGGTATACAGGGCAATTATGAATAAAATTTCTAGGGAATTAGAATATTTTGTTTTCCCTATTACTTGCTAGTTGGAATTGTTTCCCGGGAAAAATTTCTCGCGTAATTTTATTCATAATTGCCCTCATAGTGGCCTTCGAAAACAGCTACATAGTTTTTCCGTTCTATTTACTAAGTCAGAATATTTACAATTAACTTTGGTGTTATTTGTTCATTAATAATTATCGCATGAAATATGACTTACAAAGCGTTACGAACTTTAGCCTAATCAAATCATACCCCCTGTTTGTGTAAGACGTTTGAGTTAAAAATCTTAGCGTTTCTGTAATAGATTAAAGAAAAGTTGTACAAGTTTCCTTTAATCTATTACAAAAACGCCAATATTTCTAACTCAAACGTCTTACACAAACAGGGGGATAATATATATTGAAACAAATGAAGTTCGACCAATAATGAAGGCAATCATGAATAAAATTCCGCAAGAAATTTTTCCCGGGGAGTAATCTCAAACAATAGCAAAGTAATATGGAAAACTAAAAAATTCCAATTGGAAAAGGGAGAAATTCCTCGCAGAATTTTATTCATGATTTCCCTGAATAATAAAACTAACTAAAAAAATTGTTTATAAGTATAATATTTTTGCATAGGTATACAGTCGAAATTAATTATGCATCATAAACTCAAAAATTCCATTTCCATTTCCAATAAGGAAAACCTTAACAAAATACAGTGTTCTCAAAAATAGTTTGTAATGTAGAAAAACTCGAAATAGTGAAGTTCGTTTTAGGGAGGCTCGGCTGTATGCATAATTTTATATATTTTGTTTACATACAAACACATAATTTTTTATTCAGAGCAATTTCTTTATATTACTCAAATCAAAATGTTTCAAATGGTGTCAACTTATAATTATTTAAAAATCGTCAAGCTTATGGCGAACGTCGTATAACTGCTATTTTTGGCATTGAAAATCGTCTAGTCTGGCAACCGTGATTATCATAATGAGTAACAAACTACCCACTTTAATTTGTTGTGAGCGCATTTAAATATTTGCTTAACACTCATTCACTTACACAAAGCCTGCGTCAAGACGTGAGAACAGCAGCAGAATTCAGCCAGCTGCAAACACTTTCCACATTCTCTCATTTTTTTAAAATGACTTTGGGAACTTGTGTGGTATTTGTTGTACAATGTCTGCAAAATTTTTCTATACATACATACATACATACATATGTACATAGTTCAACAAACAAAGACATTTATTGGGAATGCTAATGCATACCAGTGATAGGAAAAATTTTAATTGTAAGAAAAGTCTTGTAAGAAAAATAAATCATATTCTGGATAAGTAGACATACATACATACATACATACTTCTGTAAGGGCTTTCCATTCTTGTTTTTCAAGAGTTTATTAACAATGTACATACATACATAGGTACATACTTACATACAGAAGCTGCATTTTTTATTCAACTGTATATATGTATGTACCTATACATCGAAAAGTAGAACTTATGTACATACATATGTATGTATGTATATGAAAAAAGGAGTGCGAATTTAAACGCCCGAAATCAATAAGTTTTTCCCGTCGATGCATTGTTGCCGTTTTGGAATTTTCACTGCCAGATCTGGCATTTATGTACATATGTACATTCGTTGAAAAGCATTCAACTTTTCAAAAGTTCTACCAATTGCTTTTTGGCAGAATTTGCTTTAAATAAAAAATTTGATTTTGTTAAATTTGTTTTCATTGTAGAGAATAATTCTTTTCATAAGTCCTAATTTACACTATGCAAGTCTCATTCAGGGTGACCGATGACGTTTTTCAGAAAGTGGCTCCAAATAGGGGATTTATAAAAAAGGGGCAAAATCAAAAAAAAAAACGAGAAAACTACATTAAACTTTTTATTTTTTATGTATTTTTATACAAAGCACTCTAAAAAAGGGGGAAAAAAGTGGAAAGTCAGTTAAAAAGTGGCAAGGCAGTCGAAAAAGTGGCAATTTGCCACTTTAGTCGGTCAAACAGTCACGCTGGTCTCATTGCTAAGCTGATTAGTTTGAGGGTGAGAGACGAGGGCAACAGAGACGTTTCCTTTCCCCTCGTCACTCTCTCCTAAAAAAAAATCAGCTTAGCAATAAGACTTGCATAGTGTAAACTAGGACTAAATCTAAATTTTTTTACAATTATGTTTCCTATGTAATGTAGATACAATGAATATCTATGTATTACATATGCATACATATGTATATATGGAATTAATGTTTGAAAATACATAAACATTCATATCTACATATCGCACACTAAATCATAAAGAGTCACAACTCAAAAAATTTCATATGCTGAGTAGTGACAAAGAACGGTTGATACCGTACAAATGGAGCAAGTATGTAACATAAAAACAAGCATAACGGCATTTTATATTCTTCAAGAAGACTGTTATGTAAAAGAAATTGTTGTGTTCATTAGAGATTTCTTCAATTAACTTGTTTATAAAAAAACAAAACCAGTTTGATCATTTTGAGTTGTGACTGTTTATGATTTAGTGTGCGATATGTATTTATGGATGTACAGTTGTGTTCAAAAAAATAGAAGTGGTAATCTATAGAAAAAAGTTTCAATTTGTAAAAAATCGTAGTTTTGTTTTCCATTTTTACATCAGATTTAGTAACTTATTTATAAGTTCATGTTAAGAAAATTCAGAAGGTAATTTATGATCAAGAAATAGAAAAAAAATAATTAACAAAATTGGTCAAAAATTCACTGTTCAAAATAATAGGAGTATTAGTGAACGGCGAAAAAGTTTGTATAAAAAGTGAAGTAAAGTTTGCAGTTATATAAAAACAAGCTCATTTTGTGTTGAATAACCTCCATTTTTAATAATTTTTGCACATCTTTGAGGCATGAAGTCAATAAGGTCCCGACATTGCGATGCGTCGCTTTTACGGGAGTATCTTCCACGCGTCTTCGACTATGTTCCATAAATCGTTGGCGTTTTTTTTCTTCAACATATTTTTTGACATCTTTCGAGACATGTTCAATAGAGTTGAGGTCTAGAGACTGAGCAGGCCACGATATAACCGCCACCATATTGTCTGAAAACCACTCCTTTGCTAGTTTACTGCTGTGTTTGGATCATTATCTTGTTTGAATACCCATTTTAGTATCATATTCTATTCTGAATATGGAAGCATCACTTCTTTCATTATTTTCACATAAACATTTTTATCCATTATTCCTTTTATCTGATGTATTGGACCAACTCCACTGTATGCAAAACGTCCTCATATTCGGCACCATGCTTAATGCTGGTTCCACCAAATAGAACAACTTTGCTTTCGTCTGTCCATAATATATTTCTCCATTGCTCTTATTGCCATTTGACATATTCTTTAGCGAGCTTTAAGCTTGCGGCTGCTTGATTTTTTGTTAAAAGAGGAAGCTTCATTGGACTTCTTGCAATTAGTTGGTTATATAATAAGTGTCTGCGGATAATTATGATACTAAAATCAATATTAATATACCGTAGTATCTTTTTTGGGGACGCCAAAAGAATGTTTTTCCACACTAGACGTTTTGCGTTTGCGGTCTCGAGTTTCTGCTTTATTTTCATAAGATAAGGTATTTTCTACCATTTGTCAGAGGACTCAAGGATTTCTTGCATTTCTCTGCATTTTTTTTTCGAAGAATATTAATCAACGCTCTTAATCCTTAGGATAATGTTTTTGTCATCCCTAATAGATGTAAAATTATAGTTTTAAATTACAAAATACGATATTCCGTAGCATTTCCAAACTTACTTTTGACGTTTTGTTATATTAAAATTTAATATGAAATTTTATTAGAAAGAATTCCACACACTCCTATTTTTTTTTTATCAACTCAACTAAGTAGAAAATATGTATAAAAATTAATTATGTAATTATATTATACACGAAAGACTTTTCGTAGAATTCTTTTAGAGTTTTGCTTCTTAGATTCCATTAAAAATTCGTTATAATTTTTCGCAGTTTGGAAGTTTCCAGACAGACGACTTTTACGTGAAAAAATATTGGGCTGCAGCACTCCTATTATATTGAACACAGCTTTCCTTTTTCGAATGCCTTGCCACTTTTTATGCCCCTTAGTTTTAAAACCCCTTTTTGGTATCATTTGCATTATTTTGTGCCCCTTTTTGTACAAAGTCAACTTTAATTTTTATTTTTACAATAAATCTACGCAAATTTGTACAGATTCTACTACATTCGACAACAAGATTTTATTTCCTATGTGTATATGTATATGAAAAAATATTTTTTTTGGGAAATTGACAGTATGGCGCAATATTATTTTCTGTGGAAGTATATGGTGTTAAAAAGCCTTGGTATGATTTTTTTCATTTGTTTAAGATTTTTAAATATGATATTATATACAGTCATTCATATATAATTCTAACTGTATTTTCCGCAGCCAAATTTGATTTGAAAGCAAAATTTTATAAAAGTACATAATTTTAAAAGGTGAAAAACTTTATGCTAAGGGAAATAATATTGCATGAAAATACCACACTGAATTGCTATCATCAAGTAATGCTTTTGATTTAAGTTCCCATGAAATTAGTTCATTATGTGAGACTATTATATTGGATAAACCAGTAAGACATAAAAAAGCAACACGAAAGTATTCCAATGATTAAGAGAGACGGCATAAGTGGGTTCAGATGGATGCAGATACCAAAAACCCATTTGTGTTTTCTGCAATCAGTTGCTCATCTGCCGAATAAATCATTGAATGTCATGTTAAAACAGCCACACACGTGGCCAATTCCAAAAAACCAATGATGTAAAAATATCCGAACTCTTACCACAAAAATAATACCGATTTTCGGAGAAAAGTTGATATTGCTGAAATGAAGCTTGTTTTAAGGATGATAAGATGAACCCGTTTAAGCAAATGGACAAATTGGCCAAATTAAATGCAAAAATATATCCAGATTCACCAGTTGCAAAGTCTGCGAGTTACATCTTATTTTTTTATCTATATAAAGTAAAATAAAAAAAAAAAAACATAAAGCATAAACATAAATTAGTACACGTATTACGAAAAATGATCAAATTTTAAATTTAGTTTAAAATTAGACACTTGTCAGTCCATGCTGTCTGCTTTAAATTTATTTCAAAACGATCTGGAAGAATGGATTCCAAGTAAAAAACTTATTAATATATACAAATATACAATTTCAAAAGAAAGGGTATTTATGCATAATGCCTAAAAAGAATAATATTATACTCTGCAGAATCGAATTTTCAAATTTTTATCAAAACTTTATATGGTTAAATAAATTTTTTGAATTATGCTGGTTTTTAAGTAAATAAGTGATAGGAACCATGTCCCAAAAATTATTAAAAATGTATTTATGTAGGTATTATTTAATTTTTTATATATCTTAAGAACTGGGGCCAATTACTGCATTCGATATCGATCGAAATATCCATTTATTTTCTGTTGGAATTTCGATTGATATCAAATGCAGCAATTTGACTACTGTTTTATTATTAACATAGATTTTGTGATTTTTTTTTGTATATAATACTATCTATACTACGTTTATACTGGTCTTATTTGCAAATAGAAGTATATATGAAGACTGTGAGTCAAATAAGCAATTATAAAACTAAAAATTCCTTTTTCTGTATGCATACATCTCAACCCCAGCAATAAGTAATTGTTCTCGTGAATTAGTAAGTTACAATTTTTACTTTCAAATAGCACGTGCGTATAAACGTAGTTCTCATAAAATGAATGTTTTTGCACTTCTTATACATAAGAAATTGTTGTTGTTTGTTGTTTGTTTTAAATAAAAATAACTTAATAAATATGCTTGTTTCTTTAATTTTTTTTTACTTTGAAGTTGCCTCTTTTTTCTTTGAAATCCCCTCTTTGTGCTACTTTTTTTTTAAATCCGCTTTTTGTGCCCCTTTTTGAAAATTTTCAACGGCAACGCTGCCTGCATGTATGTACATAAGTATGTATGTACATAAGTATGTATGTATGTGCTATAAAAATACGTGTAAATGCATACTAATAAGTTTGTATAAACATGAAATTCAAAGCTATTTCAATAATTTTTTTTTAATTTATACTTTTCTTCTGTAGAACATTTTAGCAGAATTATTTTTAGAGATTTAGCATTCTCTCATCATCATTTTCTGGTAGCACTGAGTCTATGTGTACTTACAATTGTATGTAATTATGTAATTAAATACCCTACAGTCAGACTGGGGCCAAATGTCTCTATGTCAACACTAAAATACTAGTAGTAGGTACATTGTCTACAATTTCTCTTCTATTCGTCAGTATAAAAGAAAGAGAGAAAACAGATGTGGTGTATTTCTGGTGGGTTTTGCAACAACTTGTCAATATTCATATAATTGTATGTACGTAAGGTATAGAAATGTACCACTAAATGTCTGGTTGGTATCTCTCCATGTTCCCATAAGAACTATGTAGTCACTACCTAGTCAATTGTTTTAGTGTTACTAGTAGATTTTCAATGACAAGCACATGCTAAATGTCTATAGCACAAAGTATTGTATGGGGATTAATTAGAGAGAAGTACTGGTGACAAAGTCAAAAGCGACTCAGCACATTTTCACCATCGACATTTCCTTCAGGGTACGTACACATGTATGTATGTATGTATGTAATACATACATATGTAAGTATGTATAGGTATCAAAAGCGAGGTCCTACCTCGTATTTTCACGAAATTGAGTTCTTAGTGATATGTACATTTATGCCCATTTTTCAATGTATTTTTTTGCATATGACTATTTTTTAAAAAATCATTTTACAAGAATATGACATATGGCAATATAAAAACACAAAAAAAAATACATTGAATATATGAGCTTGAGGGCCAACTTTAAGGGCCGGACGAACCCCCTAAAACACAACTTATCGGTATGAAGTTTTTTTGTATTTTTTTACATAAAACTGATCCGATTTGGGGGGTGAGAGTAGAAGAAATAAAAAAAAAATAATAATAACGGCCACCCTAATGTACATACATACGTATGAAAACAAAAATAATTGTTTTTATAATTAATTATTTGAAGATACAATAAATAAATATATGTGTGTAAAAAAAAAAAAAAAAAAAAAATAATTAATTATTAACCCTTAATAGCCTGATTTTTTTATTTTTGCTGAAAAAAAAAATTATGTTATAAAATATGCAATTCCAAACAACTTTGTTCTACAACTTTCTTCCTAAGTGGTATTTAATTGAAGTATCTGGTTGGTTTCTTCAGGAACCAGTATGCACCCAGAGTTCAAAATTTTAACACGAACATACATACATATGTATATGTACCTATGTATGTATTATATCATAACACAAAATGTTTTTTAAATAAAAATAAACAAGTTTTATTCAATAAAATAGACAAAATATAAAAAAATCACCAATAATAAGAATAAACGGTCATACTCGTAAGAAATAAATAATAAACTTTAAATATATAATGTAAATAAGACAGTTGCGGCGGTAACTTTAAATATATGTATACTGCAAATAATACAGTGGCGGTGGTAACATTCGTCCTCCCCCTTTTAAGCGAACTACGGACTCGCGAGTTTACCGCCCTTAATATTACCTACGTCTAAGACTGTAACCTTAGCAACGGGCCTCTTGTATATACCAGATTTTTTTTTACTTTAACTCGGCGGACTTGATCATCTTTCGCAGCTACTACTTCCATTATAACGCCTTTGGGCCAACTATTGTGGGGAAATTTGTCATTACTACGTCTGCGACTGAAGGTGGTTGTACCTTTTCAAACCATTTGGTACAATGTACTAAATTTGGGCCGTATTGTCATGATCGTGTTCTACTAGAGGTTTATAACCATCAGAAGAGCCAAGAGATTTGGTGTAAACGCCTAATCATAGGCTGAATCTAGGGCCACAAAGGTCAAAGCACGAGAATTGATTATGAATTCGATTTCTCATAAAGTAGATCTTAAAGTTTCGTCGTTGAACTTAAACGCGGGACACATTGCTAGAGAATAGATTTTACTGATTGCATTAGACATTCCCACACGCCACCCATATCGTCGCTGTTTTAACAAACTGACATCATTTTTCAAAATGAGTTAAGTCTGCTATTAGACTTTATGAGTCATAATAGACCTTGTCCACAATTTTTATGACTGTAAACATTACTGTCGAGCCTATAACAGTAAAAATATTTCAGACGTTTCCATAAGAATACATGTAGAAAACAATCATAAAAGCTCCTCTCCTGTAAAATTTACAAAATGTCAGTTAGGTCAGTTAGTTAAAACAGCGACGATATGTGGGGCCGCTGGAGGGTTAAATCGCCATTTTATTTCGTCATGTTTAGAAAAGACGCTTCGTAAGTCAAGGTTTTGTTTTTCGTTAGGGAGAATTTTTTCCACGGATTTGAAATTAGGCCGTTGTCGGTATAACCCACGGCGACTGATAAAATTTTGTGGGACAATTCCGATTTGTCCCACACGATATATGAAGTCGGGGACACTAATCAAAAAATCATTCAGGCACTATTCTTTAGATTTGACCGATGCGTCCTATACAAGACGAGCTTTTCTTGGTTTATTTGGATTATGAGCCACAAATATAGGAAGGTACCATTTACGACCTGGATACGAAAACATTTCTGATTCCAACACCCTTCTAGCGTGGGCTTTGTTTATAAGTTTGTGGACTTCCTGTTACATAGTCTGCTATAGTTTTGGATCCTTTTGAAACTTTTTTTGAAGACACTTAAGGCGATAAATAAATATATATGTATATTAAAAAAAAAAAAAAAACTTAAGGCGATGACACGCAGCGTTGTAGCTTTTGGGCAGCTGTATGGTTTTTATCCTTCCAAAGCAAATTCACCTCATATCGTTGACTTTTCATTTCCAACCTGCCTTCTAGGACTTCCATCGGCTGATCGCGTTTATCTTCTAATATTTTTAAAGGCACTACCACGTTCCAGTTACTAAGCCTGATTAAAATCATAGGTCTAACGTTGCTACACGTTTGTATGGGCAACCCTTTAAGGTATAGGTGGTTTTCACAAATTTGCTCGAACTTCATGGACTGCGCTGGCAAGTCAAGGTTATCAAGTGTATGCACATTATGAAGGGCAAATCGAGTGTCACTTTGGAGTCTGGATACTTCTACGTTTCACTTGACCGATTTGTCATCTGATCGAGTAGTGCCCCCTGTCCAACACATTTCAAGCGGTTCGATTTTACCCTCAAAAACAATTGCGCCGGGCCGCACTTCTGCATACAAAACAAGTTGGTTTGTGTGTAGCAATTTGTTGATGAATATTTACCTATGCGACCTTTTTAATGGCTACAAGAGACACGATTTGGCTAGCAGCGGCTGGTATGATATAGATCCAATAGGTAAATTCTTTTACCACAGGAATCTTGTAATTTTTTTGTACATAGCCCAATTGAGCTTATGATTACATATTACATGCCTCCATTGTTGAGCAAATATTTCGTATAGTGAGAGCATATTCGATAATGCTTTCAAGCTTATATTTGAAGGGAGGAATTTTCGTTGCTTTCTCTATCATGTTCCTATGTTTGGCAATTGATGATCCTATAGTCGGCATGCAATTTTCTGCTAAGGAACAGGTGACATTTTATAGGAATTCAAGCTCCTTTTTATATAGAATAAAAATTATTTACATTTTTATTTTTCTGACTGGCACCTAATATTTCTTAGAGTATTTTTCAGGATTTGGCGTAATATTGGTGCATAGTTCTTTTTCCTAGGGTGGCCATATTTTAATGAATTATTAATTATGCTCGAGGTACAGGGTCTTGCGGGCGAAAATATCTATTGTATCGTTTACTAGATACTAGAGCACCTCGTCTATAACTGCTCTATTGAGGAATCGTAGGGGGCATAAAATTTCACTGTGCTTCACATTACTAGTGCTCTAAGATCCTGCCTGTTTAGGCGTTTTCTCAGTCTGTGAAGAAGCCTGTGAGCATTCCTAGATTTTACAGTGTAGTAATTTATTCGACCTTTTTTTTATTAATTTGTGTAGCTTCGTCGAAGTTGAAGCGAAATATCGATAAAAAAAAATTGTAAATTTATTACAAAAGACCTAAAAATGATTATTAGATTATTTCTATTTAAGGACATGAGAGCATTGAAGCAATTCTTGTTATACGTTATAATTAATAGCAGGGCTAATGCAAATGCATATTTGTAGTCATCAAATCAAAATTAATCTGGATAATTAATAAAAAAATAGCATCGATTTGTTAGGGTATACTTTTGCATATTTTTTAATGACTATCTATTTTTTTTGCATATTTTATAATAAATACATATTTGAGATGCATATTTTTTATAAAATTTTTTTTTGTATTTTTCAATATAAATTAAATCTATTATATTTTGTATTTCACTTATTTTAGCAGTGTATTTAAGTAAAACCACATTGCGACATATAGTTGGCAAAGCCTCTAATCAATTAAACCAAAAATAAATCCCTTAAGGCTCAGTTACCCGACTGTAACGTAAGGCAACTGCAACTAAATTAAAGTTTATTAAGAATGATGAAGCTAACATAAATTACAATACGCTCGCACTCGTTTTTCATACGCAAAACATTAAAATACTAAAAGTCGGTTTCACAGACGTAGGAAACAGCTGATCGATTTTGTTATGTGAAAAGTAATGAAAATGATTATAGAGATGTAATGTAACGTAACCTACTTTGCATATAAAAGTATCGATCAGCTCTTTCCTACGTTACAGTTACTTTACATTACAGTCGGGTAACTGAGCCTTTAACCTTCCTATATTCACGTACACGGTCTTTGAGACCGCCTTTTATTATTTTAATGTTTTGCGTATGAAAAACGAGTTCGAGCGTATTGTAATTTATGTTAGCTTCATCATTCTTAATAAACTTTAATTTAGTGCAGTCTTAAAGTTTGTGGAAGCAAGACTATTGTGAGCATAGAGCAAAAATTTGTCCGTGAGACCGACGTGAATATTGGTGTAACAGTTTTACGTAAGTAATATTTAAATATATTTTATTAATTTTTATAAAGTTATATATTTTTAAGCTACTTATAGGTTTTAATTTAATATCAAAATGGACGAAGAATAAATAAGACTAATGTCTAGAGATGATGAGCCAATTTCTGATTACGACGAAAGCATCGACCGTACATGACAAGTATCAAGACTGATGAGACAAACGTTTTCCGAAATCTTTCATTGGATAGATCTGAACTCGCAACGAACACTCAAAACATAACTGCAGGTCGCTGCTTTTATTGCAGCTCCAAGAAAACTCGCAAACCCCGATACAACTGCAAAAAAAAATTTTTTTGTTTGGAACATACCACAATGATGTGTTCAGATTGCTACTGTACTAATTCTGATTAGTTTTACATTATATTTTTTTATTCATTAATATTTTTTTCTATGAACTATTAGAAATAATTTTTTTGTTATGTTTTTTAGCTCTTAAGAATTTAACTATGTTTTACAAGGACTAAAATGAAAAATTAATAGTCTTATTAAAAAAAAATTCATCTCTACAAATTTATTTTAATATTACTAAAAACATGCATTTCCACAATTAAGTGGTATCACATTAAAATTTTCCTTAACTAATTTAAGTTTTGTATTCTTTCCAATCATCGGTCTGACAGACCGGGAGCGAGTATACGTGTTTCATATTTCGACGTGAGTATAGGAAGGAACGATAATAATGTTTAAACTAAAAACAAAAAGCATAGAAAGCACGAAGCAGATCTTGCTAATGCAAGTGGTTGTACTACCGTCTGTGTAGTTCAGCTAATTTTAGCCCAACTGCCAAACACTATATGAAAACACTGAAAATAATTACAACACAAATTTCTCTCCTTTTTATATATGTATGAAGTTTGAGAATTGAACAGAATAATATCTTGCAGTTGTATTAGATATGAATTCACTTATCTAATGCATTTGAAACAAGTATTAGCAGTTAGGTTTTTTATTTACTTTTAATTTTAGTGCATATTTTTAATGCATATTTTAGGGTTTATTGCGCATTTTTTATGCCCATAACTTAGATTTTATAGTGCATGAAAAAACAGGCCTTATCATTAGCTTTCCATTCCCTGGTCTTTCTGATCTGCATCTATATATATCCTCGTGTTTTACCCGATCCAATGCCAGAAAACTGTTCTGGCCCGCCATGGGTGTGCTGTCCAGTTTGTCTGCATTTTCCTTTCCATCAACTCCAACATGTCTTGGAACCCAATAGAGTACGCCTTATTCATGCTGCGTAACTGATTAAGCTTGATGTGGCATTACCAAGTTAACTTCGGGGTATACTCATATAAACTAAGCCCTTTAAAGTTCCGCACTCTAGTGCTACTTTGAGCGACTATGCTTTAATGACAGCAGGTTGCTATTTCTCCTCTTCAGTAGCACCTGTCAGGATAAAATTGTGCGCATATCTCAATGGCATAGGCTTCTGATAAAAAAGATAGCAGCAGATCTAAAACGATCAGTCTTTCCAGGGATGATTGCTCCCATCAGTTATTTGGGCAATCCATGTCTGTGATTCTTCCCGGGCTGTTGACGACTTTTTGTTTGGCAGCAGCTTCTATAACCATCGCCAGAAGTGTGAGCTCAATGAGGACTTCTATAGCCTCAGTAATTCTCCAACTGATCTCTGGTCGTAGCTAGCCTAACCCTTTCAGACCAAGCAAAAGCATCATAAGTTATGATAAGTTGCACTTTCATGGTGTATATTCATCTCAAGGTTTTGCGTGCGCAAATCTAGGTTTTTCCTGCATAGATATACTCACTTTTAGTGCTTTTATTTCCTTGTCGATAATCGCTTCTAAATGATCTCTCTATAAAACCTTTGAGTCTAATATCACTCCCAGATAATTGACCTCAGATGAGATTTCCACTAGCACGCTATCTACTCGGATGGTTTGCTAGAGTAGAAGTGTCCTCCTACTGGTGAAGGGAATAATGAAAGCCTTTGCAGGGTTGATGTTCATCCCTACGATTAAGCACATTTCCTTCGCTATCCTTAGTCTGTTCTGTACAATGCTACAGAAAGTCTGTTCAAAGTGATCATATTTACAATTATACTATTTTCTGTTATTGCATGAAGTAATTATATCTTCTGAATTTTTTATTAAAGAGAAGAAACACTCAGGCAATGAATGCCTACTACTATTACTAGGTGTTACCTTCTTTAGGAAAGGGATAGTGATAGAGAAGACAAATGGTGAAGGAAGAGATAGAGGAATACTTCATTCCTTTACAACTCTGCTTTTTTGCACGTTTTTTTAATAATGCAGTGTTGCAGCGCCTCTGCTGTTAAATGAATCACATTAATTTTTTAAGCTGTGTTTTAGTAGCCATTTTATTGGTTATTTTACTTCGCCGATGTTTCTGCTACACAACGAAGGAGGGCGCTCTGATGTCACATTAGGATTAGTATCTGCGGAAGTCGGTACAGTTCAGTGACTATGCCTATGGATACCGTGGTAGAACCCAGGACCTGCGGTTTGTAGTCAACGTGCTAAGTACTTCAACGCCACCCTCACCCTTACAAAATTTCAACCTTTCTAGGGTCTCCAGTTCAATAAACTTATGATAAAAGTTCACACCGATTTAGGAAACTTTATGCCTGGTATGTCGTATGTATTTTCCATACATAGTACTATGCCGACTACTGAATAAACTCATTTTAAACTATTCTTTTTAATAGCAGTGATAATAGAGATGATTACTATGCTATCTTGCAATTTTTCAGCTTAATATGAGAAAATACTAATTTTCCTATAGTTCCTGCCGACAATTAAAAATCATGAAAAACCCACTAAAATTTCTTAAAAAACAAGCACAACCGCCCTCTTTAAATACGGTTACGGTAAGAGGCCAAAAATATAGCAATTTACTCATCTCAGCCAAATTTACTCTTATACTCGTATATTGAAGGACCGTTATTCTTATTGTAATAAATTTTTAATTAAAAGTGCCGACTACTGGTACATGCCGACTTTATGGACGCTTATTTATTATAATGGCAACCGGACTTCAATTGCCGTGTTAACTAGCAACGCAACTGAAATTAAATTTGGTATTACTTATGGCAACTGCATACAGTTGCTAAAAAGTTATCGAAAATACGATTATGATAGATTGGCAACTGAAAATAAACAAAAATTCAAAATGAATGGTGATTAAATTTTAAGGGCCGATGTTGAATGTGAACCACACCTAAACGTCAAGTTTTTTTCTGCATTTCATTTGACATTTCTCAATTTCAGACTAACTCAATTCAGGCTTATTATGAAAATGGGCGTTCAAATAAAAATGCATATCGTGCACGATAATCTTCAGTGTTGAGGCACATTTTCACCTCAGTGGAATCGTCAATAAGCAAAATTGCCGCATTTGAGAGAATGATAATCCAAGAGTGATTGTCGAAAAACAAATGCACCCACAAAAACTGACTGTTTGGTGCGGTTTATGGGCTGGCGGCATTATCGGGCCGTATTGTTTTTTCCAAAATGAGGCCGGTCAGGCAGTTACTGTGAATGGTTTTCGCTAGCGTGAGATTATAACGAACTTTTTATGGCCCGAATTGGAAGATATTGATGTGGACGATATGTGGTTTCAACAGGACAAAATTCAATAGCAATGTTATCTCACGTGGTGGCGATGTCAATTGTCCGCCAAGATCATGTGATTTGATACCGTTGGACTTCTTTCTTTGTAGTTATTTGAAAGAAAATGTAAACGTCGATGTGAAGTGATTATAAGAAAATTATTAAGTAAAAGTGCTTAAAACATTACTTATAAAAATGATTAGTTAAGTAAAATAAAAAAAGTTGACAAAATTCATGGTTTTCCTTTAAAAAGTATATATTTTTTTTTAAATATAAGTCGTATGTAGAGTTTTGCGTTCTCTCATCATCATTTTCTGGCAACACTGTGTAGCAGCATCATCATCGTTATAACTCGCATTTTACTATAGGTGTTTTTGTAGTTGTAATTTTTCTTTTGTTATAAGAGTGTGTCTTTTAATTAACATTGTAAAGGAGAGCAACAGCTACAGCTGAAGCAGTCGCAGCCAACAGCGAAGGCTGCAGCAATCGCAACAATTCGTTTGTTTGTTGTTCCTGTTTTCGTGAGCTTTGCATGCTATTGTACTTTTTGGCCGCAGCGCCAATTGTACTTGTCTCAGTCCAGCATAAATCAGCTTCATTCGGTTGTTAATATTTAGCTTAATGCATTTATTCTCTTAGTTTTATTATTTTATATGTATATTTTTTTCTTTTACTTTATATTTATTTACTTTTTCATTTCGATGTTTTGTATATATTGAATGAGTGCTTAAAGCATTAGCTCCACCCTTTGGATGTATTAACATCACAAAATGATGTTGATGATGATAAATAAGAAAAAAAAAAGTAAACAAAACAGATAAGAATTAAAACAACCGCATTGTGTAGCTGCAGTAGCAGTTAAAATGTCACCATCTCTCTTAAGCTTTCTGCAAATAATAGACATGAATTTGGGGGCGTATGAATGAATGTGTGCGAGTGTTTGTTTTTGTTGCTGGCTGGGCTGCTTGTTTGTTTTTCAATTTCTCCTCTTAATGGGGTGTGTTTGTTAAGCACACTTTTTGGTTGTTGTAATTTTCAAATGGTTTTAATTAGTGAAAAAGTTTTTCTTCTTCTTTCTCGCACGTTACTGTTGTAGATTAGTTAATGATTTTATATTTTCCATCCAATCAGAGTACACAGGCATATGTACATATGTTTGTATGTATGCATACATACATATGTATGTATGTATATGTATGTATGTATGAATGTATGTACATACATATATACAGTACGAGCTCGATTTGCGAAACCAAAAAGAAATCGAGGTTGTTGCTTTTACCGAAAATTTGTAATAATCGACCAGTAAAAACTTCATATACCTAGGTACACCAAACTATAATTGTGATGTTCCATAGGAAAAGGGCCCTTATCTTCCCAAAATCAAAATCCATTTTTTTGCGTGAAAACCGATAAAATTTACCCTAAACGTCTTTTTTAGTTCTCCTGTAAAATTTGTTTTGGGAAGATAAGGGCCCTTTTCCTATGGAACATCACAATTGAACATAAATTAGGTTATTTTTAATAGGTACCTAGTTAAACATAAGAAATTCATACATGTGATTAATAAAGTTATAAAATAATATTTTATAGGTACCTACATGAATTGAAACTTAAAACCAGTCTTCATATTTTGTACTTGCATATAGGTACATATGTACCTACTACATACATATGTATTTCAGTTCTATCCATCACAATTTTTTTATAAACATAATCTAGTTTTTATTTCATTGGCCTACCTATTTATTATTTTTTTTTAATTTCGTGAAGGGCAACTAATTTTTATAAGGAATATTATTCTGAGTAGCCCACTCCTTTTGTTTGTTTTTAATTGGTATATGCATTTTCTGAAGCTTCTTCGTCTGAAAGATCTATAGTTTCGCTAGCGCTAGCGTGCAAAATACTTTTGGTAATGGGTTTTTTGTGAAACAAAACGAACTTCAGTAAATTTAGAGCAAAAAGCCTTTTAAATTTACTAAAAGAGAAAAAGTTGCGCTTATAAAGACTGTAATGTAAAAATATTACATGCTGCGTTAATCGGGGTGTTGAAATAATCGGTGGTTGCGCAAATCGACCTCTCACTGTATATGGATACGAACACGGAACAAATACATATATTAATTCATTGTTGCAAATGAACAAACCCGATAACTTACATATGAATGGATATATATGTACGTTGGTATATAGTATGGGAAAGGAAATGAAGACGAATTTATTAATTTGTTGTGAGGGATGCTGAATTCCGTTTATACGAGTAGTAGAGCTTTAAAATTTTTAATTTCGAAGGGAAAGTTTACGTGCATACACATGTACTTACATCGTATGCTTGTATGAATGGTATATGTGCACTTAAATTCGTACAATTTCAAACCTAGTGTGGCTATAACTTTAGGATGTTGATTTTGAGATACCTCTTAGTTGATGAAATTCTTAACTGGAAACTGCATACAAACATATGCATATAGGTAGGTATAAGGATTCTAAAAAGCTGTGAAAACCTATTTTTTATACATAGTACATGTACCAATGCTGAGTCATAATAAAAAATTTACCAAAACAATATGAAGTTGCAATTAAATCTGTGATCACAAGCGACAACAGCGTAATGATGAGTACATCGTCACCTTAAATAATAATAAAGTATTCTTGAAAATTTTCTTCGAAATTTATTTGTAGTATGGATACTTACATGTTTTTAACCATTTATTTCCATTTTACATATACATATGTATGTATTTAAGTTTTGATGTTAGTTACGTTCCTTGCAATAAAAAAATAGATGCATTCGTAATTACGTCGGTTTGAATTTCTTTAATAAAGTCGTCATTTTTGATCACAGAGGTCTAAATATTTGCGTGAACATGTAGTTTGATAAAATTAACCATAATCAATTAAAAACTTGATTTCGAATTTTTGTGTAGCTACGTCCGTTTGCATTTAAGGTGACAATATGTACACCTGGTTTTTCATACGTTGTAATTTTTAAAATGTGTGCAGTGCCATTCACATTATGTTTTTTATATGGCAAGCAATGATGCACAACCAAAAATATCGGAAATGAAAAATGTTGCCACTGGTACACACTATTGCGATGTCAAAAAAATTGCCATAATTTGTACTCGGCATAAGTCGAAAAACATAGTTTCGAGAAAAAGCACTTTTAACGTACGAACGTTTTTTGAAAAAAATCAAAACGGGCAAATTAAAATAATTTTGTCGTAAAGATTACCGTATTAACGAATGCACCCAAAATTTAATGAAAATTTGATTTTTAGTAAGTATTAGAGATCGACCGAAGGCGTTTTTTTTGGCCGAAGCCGAAGCCGAACTTCGGCTAAAATCCTAAACTTCGGCCAAAACCGAAGCCGAAGCCGAATGCTTTAAATTTTAAAAATTATACTTGTTTTATATGAATTAAGAAAAAAGTTTGCTTTTTTGAGATCACTGAAATAGCTGTAATATATGTTGGATACATAACAAGAAAAATACAACTATTTTGCAATTTCTAGATTGCTTTTTCATATGACCACTCACAAGAACGTCCAAGTAAAAGAAAATAGAAAGCAACAGAGTTGTATTTCAAAGCAACCCTTTCAAAACGTTAAACACAATAGAAACTGTCGGCGAGCAACGACCAAAAATAATGTTATTTTTCAAGCTTGGAATGAAAAATATTCGGCTTCGGCTAATCGGCCAATTTTTGCCATAGGCCGAATGTTGGCCGATTACCAATTTTTGGCCGAAGGCCGAAGCCGAAGCCGATTAATCGGTCGAACTCTAGTAAGTATGTATGTAGGTACATCAGTGTTGCCAGAATTTCTCAGGATAAAATCTGCAAAATTTAAAAATTTTTCACGAAAAAATCTGCAAAATCAGCATTTTATTTTTAAAATCTTCAAAGCAATCTTTTTTATATTTTCTTAAAAAAATTTACATAAATATAGATGTACATGTGTAACAGAAATATTTTTTCTTAACTCATATTCATAAAATTTAAAATCGGTTTAAAATGTATTTTATTTAAATTTTTTTAAAAAAATTTTCTTAAAATAACTTTCAAGTACATTTTATTTTTTTATGAATATAAGACTTTAATGTGTGAAGAATGTGCATCAGTAAAAAATTTCACATATGTTTATAGAACGACTATCAATATGTTATTAAGAATTACGTACGCAATCATAATAGGTAATATTCATAAAAATTATTCTGAGTTACAAAACGTTTAAGAAACAAATTTCCATTTCCAATTTGTAAACCTTTTGTAAACTAAAAATATTTTTATGAAGACTTTGCAAAGTGAACTTTGTGTGTGGAAAACCCGTCTTTTGTAAGGAGAAACGTAATGCATATAACCAACAAACAAATTACAATTCTTCATAGTTATGTGCAAATAAATCGGATATTTAAAAAATTATAAAAAAAGACTTTTAATTTGTTGCATAAATATCCAAGGGACTTCGAAGTTTTGTTTTATTCAAGTTCACTTGACTGAAAATTCTTTCGACATTTACAAATTAATGTAGTACACATTGCATTTTGAATAGACTTAGGGCTGCAAAATCGCAATCAGAATAAGCTCGTTTTATATCAGATATTCGTTTCCAGAAGCTTGCCAAAGTTAAGATGCCTTCAAAAATCATAAATTAAATAAATATTAGGAAAAATTAAAAAAAAAAAATTCACTATAATTCGAGTTAAAAAATCTAACTTTTTAGGCTAAAAATCTTCAAATCTTCATATCGTCTCTTTGGCAACCGTGAGGTACATACATACATACATACATATGTATGTCTGAATGTGTAATTTATTACAAATTTTTGTTTTTGTTTTATTATTACGTATCTTTATAATAAATTTTGTGAGAGACATAATGGTATTATGTATGCATGTATGTACTTAAATTTGAAGCTTCGTTATGTAAAATTTTGTAGCATATATGTAGGCAAAACTCGCTTTTGTCTTAGCCCTTTCACTGCCACTGGGATCATGCGTACCAGGAGAAATTCAAAAAATCGTAAGAAATATAATACCTCTCGATTTAAATGAGAAAAAGTCCCATTGGTAGTTTTTAATGTTTACTGCATACAATCAGCGTTACCGTTGTGCGACTAAAGTCGCATTTTGCCCCTTTTTCGAATGCCTTGCCACTTTTTATGTCCCTTAGTTTTAAATCCCCTTTTAGAATCATTTGCTTTATTTTGTGCCTCATTTTGCCCCTTTTTGTACAAAGTCAACTTTAATTTTTATTTTTACAATAAATGTACGCAAATTTGTACAGATTCTACTACATTCGACAACAAGATTTTATTTCCTATGTGTATATGTATGTATATGAAAAAATAATTTTTTTTGGGAAATTGACAGTATGGCGCAATATTATTTTCTGTGGGAGTATATGGTCTTAAAAAGCCTTGGTATGAATCTTTTCATTTGTTTAAGATTTTTAAATATGATATTACATACAGTCATTCATATATAATTCTAACTGTACTTTCCGCAGCCAAATTTTATTTGAAAGCAAAATTTTATAAAAGTACATAATTTTAAAAGGTGAAAAACTTTATGCTAAGGCAAATAATATTGCATGAAAATACCACACTGAATTGCTATCATCAAATAATGCTTTTGATTTAAGTTCCCATGAAAATAGTTCATTATGTGAGACTATTATATTGGAAAAACTAGTAAGAAATAAAAAAGCAACACGAAAGTATTGCAATGATTAAGAGATAAGGCATAAGTAGGTTCAGATGCAGATAGCAAAAAACCCATTTGTATTTTCTGCAATCAGTTGCTCATCTCCCGAATGAATCATTGAATGTCATGTTAAAACAGCCACACACGTGGCCAATTCCAAAAAATCAATGATGTAAAAATATCCGAGCTTTTACCACAAAAATAATACCGATTTTCGGAGAAAAGTTGATATTGCTGAAATGAAGCTTGTTTTAAGGATGATAAGATGAACCCGTTTAAGCAAATGGACAAATTGGCAAAAATATATCCAGATTTGCCAGTTGCAAGGTCTGCGAGTTACACCTTATTTCTTTATCTATATAAAGTAAAATTAAAAAAAACACAAACATTAACATAAACTAGTACTCGTATTACGAAAAAATTATCAAATAGACTAAAAGTAGACACTTGTCAGTCCATGCTGTCTGCTTTAAATTTATTTCAAAACGATTTGGAAGAATGGATTCCAAGTAAAAAACTTATGTACAATTTCAAAATAAAGGGTATTTAAGGTATTTAATAACTATGCATAATTCCTAAAAAGAATAATATTATCCTCTGCAGAATCGAATTTTCAAATTTTTATCAAAACTTTTTTTGGTTAAATAAATTTTTTGAATTATGCTGGTTTTTAAGTAAATAAGTGATAGGAACCATGTCCCAAAAATGATAAAAAATGTATTTATGTATTCTTTAATTTTTTATAGAAGAAATAGAAGTATATATGAAGACTGTGAGTCAAATAAGCAATTATAAAAATAAACATTTCTTTTTCTGTATGCATACATCTCAAGCCCAGCAATAAGTATCTAATTGTTCTCGTGAATTAGTAAGTTACAATTTTTTCATAAAATTAATGTTTTTGTATTTCTTATACATAATAAATTGTTGTTGTTTGTTTTAAATAAAAATAACTTAATAATTATGATTTTTTTTTTTAATTTTTCTTTACTTTAAAGTTGCCTCTTTTTTTCTTTGAAATCCCCTCTTTGTGCCAATTTTTTTTTTGAAAATCCCCTTTTTGTGCCTCTTTTTGAAAATTTTCAACGGTAACGCTGCATACAATCAGCTCATTTTGGTGTGTTTAATGAGTATAAATTTTTTCCTTTTTATGTTATTTTGCGGAAATAAGATAAGTACAGTGATGCCAACTTTTGAGATTCGAAAAGAGTAAACATTTTTGAAAAAGGGGTTAAATCGAAAATATATTAAAGCAACATTTTTGGAAAAAGCGCAAAAAGGGGCTATTTTTTGTTTGTTTGTTTTCTCAGGGTTCCGTACCCCAAAGGTGAAAAGGAACTATTGTTTTCGCTTCGCTGTCCGTCTGTCCGTCACAGGCTATTTTCTCGAGAACCGTAAGAGCTACGGACCTGAAATTTGCACAGAGTATGCAGAACTTTGGCCGCTACAACAAAAAATACATGGGAGTTAAAAATTAAAGGGTGTTCCAAAACAAGTAACGGAAAACGTTGCAATCCCAAAATTTTATGTACAGATGTACACTCTAAAGCATTAACTCAAATTTAGGATTATATATTGTCTAAATTGTTGTATTCGTAATGTCTAAATTTATATCGTTTTTGTTGTTATTTGCATCAAAAAAACAATATTTGTCTTCTTTTACACAAAAGTTCATAAAATTAAGCATGTATGTATGCGTAAACAACAGAAATATGCTTAACAAAAAAGTAGAAGTACAAAAGTGAACAAGTTGCAATAGAAACACGCCATATTGTTTTTTTAATTAACTTTCTAGTGTTTAAAGCAGTTTATATATAAGCGCGTGTTAACACTCCTAGTATATTTTTAAATAAGAAGTGATAAGTGAGTATTGTGGAACTGTAGAAATGTCTATCTGCAATATAAAAAGAATCTATCATTTACATTTATACGTACTATTCAAAATGCGGGAAAGTATTTCAGAATTATAATAATTATTTAGTGATTTCACGGAGGCACTTTAATAGTGAATATTTGGAATTTTATTTTTGCGTAAATGAAATTTACTCTCACCCATGATAAACCATATTTTATTCAAAATTAAACAGAAGGTTTAAAAATAAAGTTGTGTAATTTTAGGTCGAAAGTAGTCTGTAAAGTGTTGTCTACTACACCTATCCCTCGATTTACACGATAGATACGTTCCTGAGAAAGTCGTGTAAATCGAAATTTAAAATTTTTGTATGAAAAATTGTGTAAATCGAAAATAAAGGCAGAATCGCGTAAAAAATTTATTTTATTAAGAAATTATATATGTATTTCAACGTAGTTTTTAAAATATCAGAAGCGTTTACTCAAAACACATAAAAATAAACCTTTATTCATTAAACAAAATAAATCCTATTCATAAAAACAAAAACAAAACTAATGTAATTCATAAAATATTCAAAATTATTCAAAAAAAAAAAAACCCATAGAAAATCGTGTAAATCGAGGTATTTCATAAATCTCTCAATTTACACGAAAACCAAAATAATCGTGTAAAAGTGAAACCGTGTAAAAAAAGTATCGTGTAAGCCGAGGGCTAAGTGTATTATCGACCTAATTTTCAACAAAGGTGTTTTAGGTTGTACATATATACACTTGAAAAAAGTTAATGTATTTTTATACAGACTACAGTTAACACTAAAATTAAAAAAAAATAAATTAAAGGGTTTTCTATGAGTTAATTTAATTTACTATGTAATTTTGACAACTTGCAAACCGTAAGAGGCAAACTCTGGAAATTTTCAAAAACGGTAAAACTAAAAATCCCAAAATTATAAAATCGCCAAACCGAAAAAAACGCCAAAATCTGGAAAAAAAATCGCCAGAATGAAAAAAAAATCGCCATATGAAAAAAAATTTCTGAAAGTAAAATAAATCGCCGAAATCCGGAAAAATCGTGAAAATGAAAGCAAAATCGCCAAAATGATAAAAATCGCAAAAAAAAAACGCCAAAAACCCAAACAAATTTTCAAAACGGAGAAAAAGCGCCAAACCTGAAACAAATCGCCAAACCAAAATAAACCCCCGAGAAAGCAAAAAGCGCCAAAACTAAAAAACGATATATTAACAAAATGCACAAAACCGAAAAAATCCCAAAAACGAAAAAAATTTCAAAGCTAATATGTATTAACTATATAGCCTAAAGTTCGTCTAGTATTACATATCTAGTGTCATAGCCGCACTTTACTGAATTTATTTTAATTTTTTTTTACTACATATGCGTGTTATATGTATAAAATAATTTAATAGATATCATGATTAAACAGAATACCGGCATAAACACATTTTCCATACAAATTTTCACAAAAAAAAACAGCCCCAGAAAGCAATCGTGAGACAAAATCTATTTTATTTTGGAAACGTTTTTTCTTATGCTCTCACATATAAGTACTCATTCTCTCAAAAATGTTACCATAATAAATTTCAATAAATTTCATATATTTTGTAAACAAAACTACAAAGAAAAATAAGCACAAAAGAAAATAAAACAAAAATTAGAGAGCATTTGAAGTTACTGCCGTCGATGTTATTATGGGCTTTATTAATTTGAGAGCGATTTTCCTGAAGTTGCAGACTTTATTCTGTTTCATTATTTAAGCTCTTTTTGTACATGCTTAGTATAAATAATTTCCATATAGGTAAATATAATTTTTTTATATAAAATTTTCGGTTTTTTGTTGGTTATTTTCTTCATTATTTTCTAAAAAATTAAGGGTTTTCATGAGAATGTTCAAAAGTCTCGCAAACTGTTCAATTGTGCATTTTTACACTCTCGTAAATAAAATGTCAAAAACTGTATGAGAATTTATTTACACAAATCTTTTAAATTTGCCAAAAAACAAATTTTAATTTTTCGATTTCCCATACGATTTACATGATATTAATTGATTTTATTCATTCTGATTGTCATAAGTAAAGAACCGAATGTTCCGCAGTAAACTTCTTGGCACGCTTTTGTAGAGAATTGAACGCTCTACATAAAAATATAAAATTTTTTTTAACACTTAGCTGGGTCAAAAGTTGTTTACGGTTAAAGTTAAATTTACCCTAAATTTATACGATTTTTCAAGAAAACAGCAGAA
The DNA here is from genome assembly GCA_944452675.1 of Tachina lurida. NCBI lineage: Eukaryota > Metazoa > Arthropoda > Insecta > Diptera > Tachinidae > Tachina > Tachina lurida. Next base: position 3,468,119 of record OX101757.1, on the reverse strand, counting down.
ATATTATCTTATTCCAGAAAATTTTACCAAACTTTCATACCAAATACAATCAGGCCTTTTTAAGAGTGAAAAAGAATAGTTTTTTCGCTATAATAAAGAAAAATAATAGTTTTATAAATTTTTCAATTTAATCTAATCATAGCTGCAATAAGTGAATGGTGGTTTTGCATGTCAATATACGCATTTCATTGGGGCTTCAACCAAATCATCAGTAGACTTCAACCACAAATTTTGAACAGTCACAAAATAAATGGTAATGCATTTGAACGTCTGAACTACAGTTTGCACGAAGTGCAGTCCATTATATTTTTTGCATGAAATAATTTTTTGTATGAAAAATTAAGGATGTATAGTCCACTTAATTTTTTCTGAAACTTCGACATCTTTAGAGGAGTACTTAGGCCATATACCACATATATGTCTCAACAGCCTTCTGGCTTAAGCCAAAAGTTTCAGATTTATTACTATTTATTTTGTAAAAGTCCCCGCTGTGCATTGTAGACAAGAAACTACATATATTTTAAGAATATATTCATATGTATGAAAAGAATGGCAATGGAATCGAACAAATTCGTGAGCAGGCCTTTAGCAAAATGGTCTTCTGAGTTTTACCGTTGGTTTTTTAGAAATTTACTGCAGAGCAGCCTCTATGATCGTTCTATGCATGTATCTTTCATCAAAATTTAAAATACATAAGATGCTGTTTATAATTTTTTTTTCACAAATTGAAATGAAAAAAAGCTACGAGAGTTGAAAGAAATATGTATGCATGTATCCTAAAAAAACCAAGTTACAGACACATTTTCACACTTTTTACAAAATAAAAGCACTTATGTGCAAACAAAAATCGTTTTCTTTTACATATGTACATATATACATATATATACATATTCCGAAAATCACAATTCAACGAGGCGTACCATATATAATTACAGACATACATACATACTGCGTCATATTTTATGAATATTTTTTTTACTATCGCACAGTACAATGACATCAATTATTCCAATTAGTTTTTTATGCAACTTTTGTATAGGCTAAAATTTGTAAAAAATAAATAAAAAAAAAATGTAACTCAAAGTAAAATCATACTAAGATTACACACGAAACTACCCTCTAGTCAGCCTACAACCATACGTCTCTATGTCAACACTATTTTCTCTAGCGACAGTTGCACTAGTAAAAATTTCCACAACTTTCGTTCTATGCGCGAGAGTAGAGATAAGTTAGAGACAAGAGTTCTAGTGTATTTCCGGTGACATTGTCAACGAACGCGTCAATAGTTTGTTTTCTTCTTTTATTACAGTAAAATCAATACCACAGTTCCTTCTGATTGACTGCTTCAATTTTAAACGAATGTTTTTTAGTTTGGAATGAATACTTTCACTTTCAATTAATATGTTTTAAGCTACAATCGAAAAAGGTATATATTTAAAAAATATTTCGGTTTAAATAATTTAAAACTAATTTATTTAATTTTTCATAAAAAAATAATATTAAACAAATATATAGTATGTGTGTTTAAGTTTGATGCCCCAACACTTATAAAACTGTATACGAGGGTCACTAAAATGTACTAGTGAACCTTTGGTTCATGTGTCTCTATATGGTCCTAAAAGAAATACTTCATCAATAGTGCTAAAGTCTACTGGTAGATTTTCAATTACAACCCTATGTTATATGGATATAGGTGATAATATTCTTTAGGGTACACCTAAATGAAGACAACTTTCCTTTTATGCGCGAGTGGAGATACGTTAGAGACAACAGTTCTAGTGTATTTCTGGTGACATTGTCAATGAACGAGTCAATAATTTGTTTTTCTTTTTTATTATGCTATGCAATAATGTTAAAAACTTACGTACATATGTATGTATGTATGTATTTAAGTTTGTTGCCCAGCCGTTATAAAATTGTAGACGAGGGTCACTAAAATGTACCAGTGAATCTTTAGTTCAAATGTCTCCATATGGTCGTATGTTATATGCCAATAGGCGATTACATTGGCTGCAGTACACCTACTCAGTTATACTATTGACAATGTCACTAGTAAATCACTACAATTTTACTATTTTCATCGAGCGAGGAAATATCGGCATTGTAGACTAGAGCCCATAAAATTTACTAGTGAATCTTTGGTGCCAATGTCTCCACGTGGTCCCAAAAAAACTACTTAGTCAGTATTGCTACAGTCTAGTGATGGATTTTCAATGACAAGCTAATGTTAAATGTCAATAGATAATTACATTGGCTGGGGTACACCTGGTCAGCAGTACTACTGACAATGTCACTAGTAAATCACTACAACTTCACTATTCGCATTTTCTGCAGGGGTAGAATAGAGCCCGTAAAATGTACTAGTGAATCTTTGGTGCCAATGTCGCCATGTGGTCCCAAAAAACTACTTAGTCACTATTGCTACAGTCTAGTAGTGGATTTTCAATGACAAGCTAATGTTAAATGTCAATAGATAATTACATTGGCTGGGGTACACTTGGTCAGTAGTACTACTGACAATGTCACTAGTAAATCACTACAAGTTCATTATTTGCATTTCCTGCAGGGTAGTTACACAGGACCTACACATTCAAATAGAAATTACACACAATATGTGCAATTACACACAGATTGGCAACACTGACATAACCACTAATTCGCATGTATTCAGTTTAATTTGCTGACTCCTCATACTACGTTTCTAGAGTGCACATACATTCATATATATCTATGGATATGTACATATGTATGTATGTATGTATACAGAAAACACACTCATATCAATCTACATACTTACATGTACATATATTTACTGTAATACATACTTATTACATATGTATATTTAATTGTGCGTTTTCTGGCTCTCATAAATAATATTTTTCTAAAATAAAATTGACAAGCGCCGCAGCACCTTCACACAACCCAACTCTCCAACACCCACAAATTCATCCACCCAAATGTACACAAAAAAATCATTACTCTCCTATGTATCACCCCCTAATGGTCTGTTTAAGGAGTTCTTACCATTGTTGCCACTTAAGCAGTTGCACTGCTTAAGCAGTTGCACTGCTAGATTTGGCGCTTTCATTAGTTAAAAAGGATTCAACTTTCCAAACATTCTGCTAAATGCTTTCTGGCAGAATTTGTTGAAAATAAAAAATTTTAATTTGTTTAAAAAATTTTTCTGTATAGAGGATTTTTCTCATAAATGTACATGTATTGCAAGGTAAATGTTCTCTGTTGATCGGCACTAGCAACAGTGAAATGCTCATAGAATCCAGCTAACCCCTAAATAATCAATTTCAATTTATTTTTAATAAAAAAAAATATTTTACTGAATAAGCAAAATAATAATTTGGGATTATTAGTGCGTTGTTATTAACTATTTTATGTTTGTATGTGCTATAAAATCACCTGTAAATACTAATAAGTTTATATAAACATGGAAATCAAAGCTATTTCAATAAGTTTTTCTATATCTAAATCTGTAATTATACGTTTCTTCTGTAGAACACTTTAGCAGAATTTTTTGACCGATTTAGTATTCTCTCATCATCATTTTCTGGCAACACTGGTTCTTATACTTCTATGCAGTGATTCCAATATAGGCCCTTTGGAACTAGATTTAGTGCTTTTTAAGCCATAACATAGCGAAATTTTTATGAAAATCACTAAATTGCTGCTTTTTCAGTTTTAATTTTACTGCGTTTTGCAACTCCACTAAATATCAACTGTTGATAGCTTCACAAAAAATCCAAATACGAATTTTCCAATTTTTGCAACTCTGAATTTAAACACATTTATTTGCAAAGCAAATCACAAGGTGACTCTTCTTGCGCCACTGACTCAGCTGTTTCCTCTGCAATTTTCAAATTTCATATGAAAAAACACAATAACTATATTCCGTTTGCTTTTTAAATATAAATTTCAATAATTGGTTGTAACGTCTTGATTGTATATAGGAAAGTGTTTCTCAAATTCATGCAAATTTACATAGGTTAGGATAGGTTAGGTTGCGGTGGCAGTCAGAAGCCCGAACTCACAAAGACCGTTTTGGTACATTGTGATATCACAGAGAATCTGCTTATGCCAGAGCTCAATATACAGCTACTAATAAGTTACCTAAAATTAAGAGCGCCGATTCGTTTTCTTGCAAGTTCAGGACAGTGACATAGAAAATGTTTCACACTTTCCTTCATAAAGTACACAGAGGTGAAGAAAATGAGTGAAAATGAAACAGGTTCGGCGAGAAAGGGACAACTGCAGTATGTTTGTTATTGAGTATTTTTAGTACAATAATCAAAATAAACAACAGGAAATGCATACTTAGTGAAATGAACAAGAGAAAATTTTACAAAATTAAATGAAAAATTAGATAAAAAAACAGTATTTAGAGGATTATTAGTATAAAAAAGTGATTAAAATTTGTTTCCAAATGGTTACAGAGTTCATTTTTAACATTTTCATTAAAAAATATCAATTTTTACCATTTCTTTCCAAAACGCATACAGCGAATGAGACCAATAATTTTAGATTTAAGATTTGAATACTTATTGTTAGTTCATATATGAAGAGATAAGGTTTGTTCATTTACTAAAAACAATTATAAATTTGTAACGATTGTTACTGGAAAGTGTTCATTAACTCAAAAAGCTTGCAAAGAGCGTCAAAGAGAGAAAAAATTGAGAGACAAAAAAAATTCCTACAAAATATTACAAGTAAAATTTTTTGTATGTTTTGTTGTCAAATAAATTATTTAAAAAATATTTGAAAAAGGAAAACTGAAAAATGTGCATTTCTTTGAAAAAAAAAACATGTATACGTATGTAAAAAGAAAGCATATTTGCTTAATTTATTGTTTTTCTTTCATTAAGCCACATAAATTCAAATTTAATGGCAAATAGTTTTGTTTGTTTCTCATATATGATCAGAGATGGAAAGTGGCATTTTTGTATTTGTTAGTGAATAAAATTAAAAAACTATGAAAAATACATAGAAGTAGTTAAAATACATGAAACTGTGCAAATAATTTCATATTAAATGTCAATTTCTAAAAAAAAATTGCAATTTAAAATATTGTCAAACAAAATACATCAGAAAAAGTACAATTATATCATGATTTCCATCCATGGTTCTGATATGAATAAAAGTTTCTTGCAAGTTTTTATACAAGTAAAGCGTTCATTTACTTTTTCATATTTAGAAGAATAATTTTGTAAATTTCTGCCTTACTCTCTCGTTGCTAGTTTCTGCTGTGAAAGTAAATGAACAGACCTACAACAAATAAATATGTTTACGGCAAACAAAAAAAAAAAATAAAATAAAAACGAAACTATAATTTTTTAACTATCAAATAAATTTAATTATATTTTTGGAAATTTTTTAATTCCTGGCGCTGAAAAACGCTTTGGAACTGTTTTGTCGCATTCAATCAGCTTTGCGCTCTGACCAGCTCGGCGCCCACTATTACCGGTTCGCGCTTATTTGTACTAATTTGTATAGTACCAGTTTTCTCACATTGGTTCTCGCAACAAGCGCCAACCAGCTCGGCTCGGCAACAAGCGGCTACTATGTACGCACCCTTAATGGTTGAAGATAGTCGATAAGTATGTTTATAGAAAATCTTTGTACTGAAAAAATATTGGAGGGGCATACATTTAACTTCGATCGGTACGTCCTAGCGGAAGATAGAGAGCTGCGATTAAATTTTATGAAAGTTTCCGCTTTGTAAGGGAGTCCCTTTAAGGAGGGGAGCTAGGCCGTCGGTTTGTTAAAAAAAGATGTTGGGTGGAGAAAATTAATGGGTGCTGGTCATACATTTAGTCCATGTAGCGGTGGCCCCAGGAAAATTATATGATTTTTGTAATTTTTTTTTGCTTTTACCCTCAACTTTGAGCACGAAAGGGCTAACTTTGCCCCCATCTGACCACCACCATTTTTGCTTCAAATATTTTTTTTCGGAACCTCACCAAATGGTTCTTACAAGTCGAAATCTCGTTACTAAGAATTCTCATATAACACTATGCCATAGTTAATGTACTAGGGTGGGTTTAAAATATCGATGTCGGATTTTTTTGGGACACCTCCTAAAATGTTTCATTTTGTTAGATTTTAAGATTGCCAAAGTTTGAGCACATTTGGAAGATGTTAACCCGTGCAACTGGGGCCTCAAAGTTTTGAAAATCTGGATTTTTTTGGCAGTTTGGCGACTTTGCCGACCCATATCCCTAGAACGGTTTAATATATTTGACCGCGTCATACATCAAATTGAAGACGATACTGTTTATAATGTTTTATATGCAATAAAAAAACACGTAAGTTGTACTGAGCTCAAGATAATGAAGCCAATGTCCCTAAAGTGACTAGGTACTCCTTAGAGCGAAGATGGAACCTATTTTGAAAAAAACCCATTTTCCTTCCTATATTATAAATTTTTGAAATGAAAACAATTATGTATTTAAAAAATCAAGTATAATAAATGTCTTTTTCATTTTATTCTTATTTAAATTTATTCAAGGGACTGACATAATGTGGTTTTGGAGCTATTTGGATAAAGCTGACGGCATCTGCTGACTACTTGGAGAACGTATTGTTTTTGTTGCTCGTCCTTTGTAAGTAATTGGTTGTAATCTGTGATGAGCTTGGCTCCTCGCTCTGCTATGTTGTTCAAAACTTTCAAGTTGCTTATCATCCTTTGCCCCTCCTGGTAGTTGATGTTCTGCGGCCAAGTTGCAGGATCTTTTTGCAGAAATTCGGTGTTAATGTTTAATCTATTGAATAACAGGTAAGTCTCACTAGTAATTAGGGCTGGGAGATCTTTTTCTAGGAATTTCGGCAGTTGTTTTTTTTAGTTTGGGTCGCATATTTTGGGCATGGTGTACTGGACCTGGACACCTGAAGCGCACATGATAATATAGGAAGGAAAATGGATTTTTTCACAATAGGTTCCGTCTTCGCTCTAAGGGGTACCTAGTCACGTTTTTAGGGACATTGGCTTTATTATCTCGAGTTCAGTACTACTTACGTATTTTTTCCCCATCGGGATAACTACCTTGTCGTGGTGTGGTGGCTTAACTACAGACTGTGGTCTATGTCTTCAACCCAATACCATAGCTGACCTTTAATGGTCCCCTATGGTACTGGGTGGAGACAACTGACTCTAAAGGTCTGTGAACCAAAGGTTATCCAACCCTGAACCGGGGTGTGATGCGACCCGTGCCCATCGCATTTTTGCAGTCAGGGTCAAAAGACTGTATTAGAACGGAGCCTTGCTGATACCTGGGCACCTCACCAAGTAGACGACGCCCTCACCACGTTATCGGTGGCTATGACGTGGTGGCTTTCAAATCCCCCATACTCGTGGGACCAAAATGAATAAACTTATCTTAAACAAAAACAAAAACAAAACAAAAAACAAGACCGGGACCGGTGAACTGACGGTGCTTTCTAGAGCGGAAGGACAGGGGACCGGTTTCACGCAACCATCTGGTACGAGAAAACTCGTTCAGACGAAGGCTGCCGAAGGCTGCCGAGAACACTGGGCAGATAGTCGGTGCATGCAGCAGTGCGAGCTCAGCTACGCCGGCTTCGACCAAGCATGTCCGACCATCAAAAATGAGGCATAACCAAAAAAGGTTATACCTACGTACTATAGACCTGCGTAAATTGTCTTGAAATTTAAATACGTCTTGTTTTTTAAATGTATTCTCATTGCTGCATTATACTTAACCAATAATAAATGCTGTCGCATTATAAGCAAAGCACGATAGGTGCATTGGTATATGTGTATATGAGTGCTAACAAGCAATGTCGTCAAGACTTCTTGTTACGAACAAACAGTCAACAAAGTAGTGTTGATACGTGTATGCTTGTTATTTTCCATATTGTACGTTTGAGTGTGTGTGTGTAAGATGTAGATGGTAAGCTATTATGTGTTTAAGGGAGGTTTTTTTAAGCAAGCGCACACAACTAATGTAAATGCATGTGAACGTTTGTTTGTGTGCAGAAAAATAGAAGAGCATACACACAACGTGTGTGTGTATGTACATGCATGACGCTTGTATACGCGCCCATGCGTAGAAAGGAACAAGCATCACATATTTTTCAGTCACGAAGTATTTTCTTCTTTACTCCTATATTTGCAATAACTGAAACAAATTCTTGCAAACAGTGTTGCTTAGCGTTTGTTTTAGAAGACTTAGCTGTAGTAAAGCATTTGAAAAATGCCTCATGTCTTGAAAGTTCTTATAAATAGTCTTGTGCAGGACTTTACTACGTACTGTAAAGACGTTGGGCATTCAAGACCCATCCAAACTGTCCGAGGAACAGAAATCATCGCTTGGATGGGAAAAAGGTGTCCTTGAAAACATGGACACTCCCGCCTCTAGTAGAAGCGGTGCTAGCACGTCGTCAAAACCGTCTGATAAAAGACTGCGATCGCCGGACGACAAACCATTGCCCAAGCGGCCTAAGGCTAATAGCAATATTGGCGTTAGGTCGTTTAGTGAGGTTGCGAAAGACAACCTCATAATGGCCGTTGTCGGCAGGGGAGATATGGATGGAACCATCCCCAGGGGCAAATGGAGTACTGTGGAAGCTAAGCTTGGAACCACGTGCTACCAGGTCCTTGCGGAAAATCCAGGCAAACCTCCCGTCTGTCGCGATGCAGGCTGGTATCAAGGCAGGGTCAAGCTGATGGCCTTTAGAGACCAGAGGACCTGTACAAGGCAGCTATTAGCAGGATGGGAGAGCCGTGGCCGGGTGCGAAAATCGATCTTGTCGACAAGAGCGACATTCCATCCCGACTACGTGCGCATGCGTGGATTCCGGCATTCCCAGACACGGCTGAAGCAGCGATAAAGTTGTTGAAGGCCTGTAATCCCTCACTTCCAACCGGCAATTGGAAGATGGGGAGGTTCAGTGAGGCTGAGGGGGACAGACGTGGTGTAATTATTATACTAAACGCTGAAACCCTCCCTCACTTGGCCAAATCCAATAATATATTATCGTACGCCTTTGGACAGGTTACGCTGCAGGTGTAGAAAGGATATCAGCCTCCAGTGATGGATAATTCCGAGACAGTGTGTGGAAACGCTGTGGAGGAAGAATCTAATGAGGAGGAGAAGAAGGCCAGCTTGCGAGAATCTTCGGAAAAGGATAGCTACATTACATCCGACTCTGAAATTCTCGTAGGCGCCTCAGGCCTGTTCGACGCTGATTATGGCGAAGATAGTGACCTTCTTTTCGAGACTCACGACGAGTCCGATAGAACAGTCGTGGAGATGGATGTCGTAGCGGATGTTGAACCTGCTGCAGATAAATCTTCACCACTCTAAAGCAGCTTCAGCTGCTCTTCAGCTTCGAATGATGAAATGCGAAGTTGACATAATCCTAATCCAAGAACCCTGGATTAGTGGTGGCAGTGTTTGCGGACTAAGATGCTAGGCGTCAGGAATGAAGGTAACAAGAGAACCTGCATCTTGGCAAGGAACCACCTTAATACATTTTTATTATCTAACTTCAGCGGCAGAGACATAACGGCGGTTAGCGTGGAAGGTGTACTGCGCTCACGACGATCAAGGCCCTCTACCGTCGGTAGTGGTGAGAAACTTTGTGGATGCGGTGGTAAGCGCTGGACACCACATCACCCTGTGCTGTGATGCCAACGCACATCATACTATCTGTGGAAGTACTGACACTAATGAAAGAGGTGGGGAACTTTTAGAATTTTTAGTTAGTACTAACATTAACATTTGTAATAGAGGTCAAGAACCTACTTTTATAACAAGGAACAGACAGGAAGTCCTGGATGTTACCTTTTCTTCTGATTCGGTAGCCGATAGGATTATGAATTGGCGTGTACTTTAGAAACATTTCTTTTCTGATCATAGGTTTATTGAGTTTAGTATTAGGGAGCGGGCACCAGAGGCAGAAATCTCCCGAAATATTAGGCAGTCAAACTGGCGTCTGTATAGGTCTATTTTTCTAGACAATTAGGAGCGATTGGAAACTCGTAACTTCTACAAACTTCTGATTTAGATTGTGAGGTTGATAACATTACTACAATCTTTAAAAATGCCAGGGAGTCGTCTTGCCCTTTGAATAAGTAAAGGGGGAAAAAGAAACCACCCTGGTGGAATAAAGGGTTACAATTGTGTAGGTATACATGTAGAAAACTCTTCAATAGGGCTAAGTCATCCAGAAATGAACTGGACTGGATAGCTTACAAGGGTAAATTAAAAGAATATAAAAAGCAGATAAGAATTGCTAAAAATACAACATGGAAGAAGTTTTGTGAAAATATTGAAAATATTTCAGAAAAATTTTGTCCGCTACTCCTTGCACACCCTGGGGTATTGGAAGAATCCCAATGGGACGTGGACTACATCCAGCGAGGAGTCGTTAAGAACCCTGCTGGACACTCACTTTCTGGGTAACTCAGTGTCTGAGATTCAGACATCTGATCCTTACCCCATACCTGCGGAAAATATATCTGACATCGTCAATATGCAGACATTAAATTGGGCTCTGAGAAGTTTCAAGCCTTACAAGTCACCAGGACCCGACGGTATCATACCGGCCGAGACATGGAAAGTACCAAATCTCATAGCCCCAAGGCTACTGAGAATTTACACCAGTTGTCTAAGACTGGGTTATGTTCCTGACAATTGGAGGGAAGCGAGAGTGGTCTTTATACCGAAGGCTGGTAAAAGCTCTCATACCACACCGAAGGACTTCAGACATAAGTCTATCATACTTTCTTCTGAAAGCATTAGAAAGGATGGTTGATCATTATATCTGCAAAACCATCAATGGTAAACTACTTTCCCCGCATCAACATGCATATCAAACGGGAAAGTCAACGGAATCGGCTCTACATGAGCTGGTTGGCACGATAGAGAAATCTCTTTCTGTAGGTGAATACACCTTTGTGGCCTTCGTGGATATTGAGGGGGCTTTTAATAATATATTTCCAGATGCGATAATTAATGCATTGTCGAATTTGGGGGTTGGTGCGGGATTGTGTAAGTGGGTTCAAAATCTACTAGCTCACCGCAGGATAAATGCGGCTCTATGAGCTTCTAGGCAGACCCACTTTGTAAATAGGGGTACACCACAGGGAGGAGTTCTTTCGCCACTATTGTGGAATTAAGCTCTAAGTCCTGTGCTGCTATCTCTAGAATCTCGGGGGTGCAGGATCGTTGCTTATGCTGATGATGTGGCAATAGCTGTAAGAGGAAAATTCCTCGCAACTCTAAGGGACATCCTACAGGATGGTCTTTCACATTTAACAAGATGGGCGGAGAAACGAGGGCTCGCCGTTAATCCTAATAAAACGGAACTTGTCCTTTTCTCTAGGAAGTATAAGATACCTGACTTCCGACCTATCACACTTAATAATATGGAGATAAAAGTGTCCGACACTGCAAAGTATCTTGGTGTTATTCTTGATTCAAAGCTGAGTTTCAAGGCGAATATTCTAGAGAGAGTGAAGAAAGCAACAATTTCACTATATCTATGCAAAAAATCCATTGGGAAGAATTGGGGTCTTACCCCAAAAATTGTTCATTGGACTGCAATAGTACGTCCAATTCTCATGTATGGCATCATCGTGTGGTGGCCATCCCTGGAGAAAAAGACGTATCTATACATCTTACACAAGGTGCAAAGACTTGCATTCTTGTATGTAACCAGTGCTATTCGCACCACTCCTACGGATGCACTGGGGATGCTTCTTCATCTACTACCATTAGATCTAGTAGGGAAGGAGATGGCAACGTCCTCGGCAATCCGTCTTCGATGTACCTCTCTGTGGAACGGAAATGGAACCGGCCACTGCAGAATACTTGATGATGAAGTTAGGGGATGGAGGATTGACCAAACCTCCCCTGCTTTACTACACGAACGTCTTTATAAGACCTGGATACCATCCACAGAAATGTGGATGAATGCAACTCCAGGTAGAAGAAAAAGTGTTGACTATGGGGTGTGGGCTATGGGGTCTTTTCGAGGGCTTTAGGTCTTCGTATTGCAAGGCGACTTCCGGATCACTGCAGTATCTTTCAGGCAGAGATCCTTGCTATAAGAGAAGTTGCGAATTGGTTGAGAGTAAATGTCACTTCAACGACTTTGGTTAACATTTACACCGATAGTCGAGCAGCTATTATGGCCCTCGAATCCCCGTTTCTAAGAACAACAACAGCCCTCGACTGCCAATAATCTCTAAATGAGATGGCAGAGCAGTTTGATATTAGGATCATCTGGATCCCGGGGCATAGAGGCTTTCAGGGGAACTCTAGGGGTGATGAGCTTGCTAGAATTGGGACAAACTTACATGTTCCACCGGATTTGGAATGTGTAGCTCTACCCCTACTCTCTTGCAAACTCAGACTTAGGCGCAAGACAGAGGAAGAAACAAATACAAGATGGGTCACAAGAAATTATTGCGTGATCACAAGGCAGTTATGGACTCATCTAAATATTAAAGGTACGGATTACCTAATTTCGAATAATAGGAAACAAATCTCGATTCTAGTATCCGTGTTAAGCGGACACTGTCTCATGAGGGTTGAACAGAACGACTTTTGCCGTAGCTGCCAAGATATCGATGAAGAGGAAAGCATAGAACATTTTCTTTGTCACTGTCCTGGACTTGCAGGAAAGAGAATGGCCACAATGGGCGCTCTTGAATTCAGGGTACTTTCTGACTTTGCTAGTGTTGAACTTCAACGTATCAGTAGCTTTATACTGAGCTTTGGATGGTTCGACGGTGGGGACTCCGCATAAGCAGAGTCTCCGTGGTATCACAATGGACCAAAACGGTCTAAGTGAGTCCGGCTTTCTGACTGCCACCCCTACCTAACCTAACCTAGCTTTACGTATTTTATTATTGCATATAAAATATTATAAACAGTGTCGTCTTCAATTTGATGTATGACACGGTCAAATATATTAAACCGTTCTAGAGATATGGGTCGGCAAAATCGCCAAACTGCCACAAAATCCAGATTTTCAAAACTTTGAAGCCCCAGTTGCACAGGCCTCAAACTTTGGCAATCTTAAAATCTAACAAAATGAAACATTTTAGGCAAAAAAACAAAAAATTCTGACGTTTTTTTTACCTAAAAAGTACTTGCAATTTTTATAGCGGGCATGTTCCTATGTGTTTAGTACCAGTATTACTGGCACCAACTTCTTACAGTACTATAGGTTACATATATAAAACTATTTTATTGAACTAGATCTATATTATTTTTAGATTTTTAGTGCTTATTTTTGAAGTCGGTTTAATTTTTTTTAAGTTTTATTTTTATGTTTTTAGTGCATACTTTTGATAAGCAGAAGTGCATTTAATTTAATAAACTTACACGCACGTAGCCTCACCTACTTTTTTTAACACGTGTTTTAGTATTTTTTAAAGCTTAGGGTGAGTGCCAATTTTCGTAAAGATCGTTTAAGTAAAAGCACGTATAATATAGTATTAAATTTCATGGCGCATGGCAGCGGCCACTTTATTTAAAACAGGATTGTGTATTTTTAAGAGTTCAAGGTGTGTGCCAAGTTTCGCAAATATTGGTTAGGTACATTTTTCAACTTTAAAATTTTGTATTTACAAGAACCGAAGGTGTTTTATAGGTTTCGCACCGATCAAATAAGTAGAATATCATGAAATTATCTTAAAAAAATTGTGGGCGTGTACCCGCCCACTTTTTTGTAATGGGACCAATGGGAAGCTATACCCTCTCAGACAACAAACAAGTTTTTACAATCGGTCTAAATGTTATGAAGATACACACCTAAAAAAATAGAGACGAATTGTTAACCTCTTCCTTTTTTTGAAGTCGGTTAACTAGACACAAAACAACAACACTTTTAGAAATTTTATTGTTGTTTTGTGTATATTTTATTTTTATATTTGTAACTTGTAGATTTGAGAAATGGGACCAGAATGGAAGAGAAAAACTAACGGCTTGTATAAGATTTCTATAAACCAAACAGAGCCAGCTGATTCGTAACAGAACAGAAAGTAAAAACTAATTCTGTATTCAGGCTTATACCCACAAAATCAAAATTTGGCATTTAGCATTTAACAAATAAAAACCACCTACCTGTCCCTTATAAATGCGCCTTGGCTGTTATTATGATATATCTCTTTTTTTTCTTTGCATCACTAGCAGTGATGCGAATATCGTACAGTTAAAAAACTGCTAAAATTTATAGAGCTCTTAAAAGTATTGAAACACGATATTCGTAAATAAGAATCGATGTATCGCTGCATCGGCTTTTGAAATATCGGTGATATATATCGATGTTTATTTTCGCAAATATTGATATTTCGATATATCGGTATTTCTTGCCCATCCTTGTCTTGGAGAACGAACATACCTGGGCGGCTAAATTTTTTTTGGAATTTATGTCTTTCTTGCCCTTTTATGATACCCAGATGTCAAAACCATTAACATTTGCGTTTTTCATAAAAAATTTTAATTTTTTCTAAATTTTTAAATTTCGATTTTCACTAAAAGAAAAATTTCAGGTGAACGAACATACCTGGGTGGCTATTTTTTTTGGAATTTATGTCTTTTGTGCCCTTTTGTGGTGCCCAGATCATGGAATGGTTTCTGGTTTGCTGCATTAATGTATTTTGAATATACTGTGCAGCAAACCAGAAACCAACCGGCGAGATGTCAAAACCCTTAACAATTGAGTTTTTCATAAAAATTTTGGATTTTTTCTATATTTTCAAATTTTGATTTGACAATGCAAAGATCTGATAGAAGAAGATAAGAAGAAGTACGTAAAATATAAAATTAAATTTTAATTGCCTATTTTAGAGCTCAATTTGTGTCGTAAGTTTCGTAAAAATCGGTTAAGTAGAACCGCGTGAAAAATTATAATAAATGTAAATGGGCGTAGCTCCACCCATTTTTTGAGTGCGATATGTATACATATTTATGTATATCCTTGCACAAACTTGTTAGTTTCTTTTTAACCTTGTTGTATTGGTCGTATGGTTACTGCAAAATTAAAAGTCAAAAACTACTTATTTGTTAGTGTTTTTTATGTGTATGTTTTCTAACACAATGGTTATTTCTTTTACGGAATGAAAAAAACACGAAATATTGATGTTACACAGGCATTTGAGAAAATCTGCAATTTGGCAGTAAAAATCTGCAAATCTCACTTTTTAATTTTTGCAATTAAAAATCAGCAAAATGCAGAGAAATTTGCAAATCTGGCAGCTACACCCTCTCAGACGAAAAAAGAATTTTTACAATCGGTCTAAAATTAACCGAGCTATGAAGTAACACCCAGAGAATAGAGACGAATTGTTAACCTCCTCCTTTTTTGAAGTCGGTAAAAAAAGAAATACATGGTTAAAAACATACACAGGGAAAACAGTGCCTAATAAATACCTCATAAAATAGAACAAAATTAATAAAATATCTGTCTGGTTTTTTTCAATAAGGAAATCTTAGTAATTAATTTAATTTAATGAAAAATCAAGAAGGAATCTTGTAGGCTTTATTAGGTTATCTTATTGATTTTTTCAAAAACATTTTCTTATTGTTTTTATTATTATGCGACCGAATAAAAAATAAAGAAAATATTTTATGTCTTTATTCTTTGTAATTATTAATAAAAATGTTATAATTTGTTTTATAATAATTAATTATTTATTTGAATTTTAAATATTTATTAAAGTATTTATTTTAATTTAAAACATAAAAATTAATGATATAATTAGTATAAATTATTATATAAATAAGTTTTTTGTATTTTCATTTAAATTCTATACCATAATTGTATGTATGTAGTATATGTAGATGTTATTTATTTATATATTACATACATGCATATTATATTATATTCTTAATTGATTAACTCACCATACATACATATTATTACTTGAGAGGAGACAAGTATTGAACCAGCAACCTTTTTATGGATAAGCATCCACTCTAACCAATATGCTAACAAGCAGCCTGAATAACCATTGAAATTATTGTGCAAAAATGATTATACAAAAACGAAAAAGATCAGGAAAAATATTGTCTCTATGTTTATTTATAGATATGAAATAACAAGACACCTAATCAAATGTAGAAGATTTCCTTATTAAAAAAATTAAGAAGATGATTTACACATAATCATATCAGGAACCCAATAAAAACAATAAGGAATACCTTTTAAAAAAATCAATAAGGCAACCTAAGGAAATCAATAAGGAAAACGTTTTTGAAAAAATCAATAAGGCAACCTAATGCAATCAATCAAAAATCCCTATATTTTACAATTTATAAGAAACCCTAATAAAAAGGTTTTCTCTATGGATTTTTTTGTGCCAAAAATAACAGAAATTGAATAAAAAAAATTGTGAGTAACAAGATATCTTTTTCATTTTATGTGGTTTTCTTCTTGATAAAATAAATAAGAATTACCACATAAAAAGAATAAGGAATCTCTATGAAAAAATCTTCGCTTATTTCTGCTGGGATACCCCTTAGCCTAAAAACGTTTCATAGAGAAAATCTTCTTGATTCTATTAGGCAGTTTTTTCTCTGTGTACTACAAGTAAATTTCGAAAAGAATTTCAAGAATACTTTATTATTATTGATTTTGTAACGTTTTTTGTTTCTCATGTAAAAAATATAAAAGTGTAGTTACGTCCGTTTGTGTTTAAGGTGACGATATGTAGATGTATATTTATATGTTTTATAAATAAGTATTAGCAAAAATAAATAACCTTCTAATTCCAATCAAATACAAAAAGTACAGTAAAAATCTGCTTAAAGCTTAAATAATACATCGTCTACTTTAATGAACAATTCAATCAGCACATGTTTGCGAATTGTACTTTTCAAAACGTTTCCATTTATTTCCCACTCTTTTCTTTTCTAGCTGCGTACGATTAAATTAATGTATAGTGTGCGATCAGGTGCAAAAACAATACAAAACTAAATAGAACGAAAGAAGAACGAAACAAAACAAAATCAAACATTTCGTTTCGTTTGTTTTCGTACTTTGTTTTGAACACTGGTAATTTATTACGCTGCAATTAAATATCACTCATACGTAGCTATTTAAACGAAAAATATTGCATACTTCGTTGGATACTGATACACAGAGGGAACTGCAACCAGTGTTGCCGTAAGAGGTAAGAGTAAAAGTGCTAGAGTGCAGAAATAAAAGTGCTAAAATATTCTACAGCACACACAACAAAGTGCTAAAATCAGTTAAAATTTTTAGTTTCTCTTATTTCTTAAGTCGCCCATACACTTGCAATGAAATTGTCAGTATTTTGTATTATATATCATCGCTAACGTGTATATAATGTTCATAGGTGGCACAATTTTTTTTCATAACAAAGAAAATAGAATTATATAGTGTCATGTTTTTGGCAAAACTATATAGTATTATGTTAAAATTTTTTACTGTGAGAAAAATTTCGCCATATTTTTTGAAAGATTTGTATCAATCATTCCATAGTATAGGTCAAACCGACAATAATATTGATGGTGTTGCGTAAATTGTGCGAGGTTTGAAATGTTTACGCAACGCCAACGATGTGAACAATAACAAATTCAATAATATTGTATGTATATGATTATGTTTAGTTTTACTGAAACATAATCGTATAACCGACAACGAAAGTCTTGGGCTCACTTTAGCTTTGACTGTTTGCTTTGTTAAGCTTAACATTATTATTAAAACAGGCTTTGTTAATTTAGCATTTCAAACGGTTTACTTTAATGTATTTGTACCCATATGTATATCCCAGAGCGGTTCGGTTATATGACTCGTGTCATACTAAACACTTAATGTAAATTAAGGTAAATACATTTAATAAACATATAATATTAATTGGCTCGCAATTTGTCTTAAGCAATCATATTTATCTATGGAAAATTTATAAATTTAATAAAATAAAAAAGTCCAAATAGTTTTGAGAAAGTGCTAAGCTACCACTTAGAATTATTTTCAAAATGCTAAACTAAAGTTTTTACAAGATACAGCAAGTTGTCAAAATTACATTAACTGATAGAGCACCCTTTAATTTACATTTTTTTAATGTTAAGGTACGGTCACACTTGACAAATATTTGCCCAAAAAAGCGTAACCAATAAATACTAATGCAACATTATTTGCTTCAGATATGTGTTTATTAAGTTAATTAGTTTCGTATTTAACAAATAGGCAAAGTTATACAATACAATATTATTGGAATCTATTGAACTCAATAAACACGTGTCTGAATCAGAAGATTTCTTATTAGTATATACTGGTTACGCTTTTTTGGGCAAATGTTTGTCAAGTGTTAATTGTTGTAGTCTCTATAAAAATACACTAACTTTACACAGTTCAAGTGTATATACATTAGAGTGGACGTTAGTTGTATGGAGGATTTTTTTTTTGTTGATTTATTTTACTCTCACCCCCGAATCGGTTCAGTTTTATGTAAAAAAATATACAAAAAAAATTTCATAGCGATAAGTTGTGGTTTAGGGGGTGCGTCGGGCCATCAAAGTTAGTCCGCAAGCCCATACAATCAATGTATTTTTGTTTTTTTTGTGGTTTAGTTTTTTATGACTATACTTAATATATGTATATGTATTTAATTGATATAAACTCTTATTGTAAACGCTTAGTAAAACAATTTCCATATAAATGCAACTTCGGTATATATAATTTTTGGTATTGTGTTGGTTATTTTTCTCATTATTTCCTAAAATATTAATTTTAGCAAAAACTTTCTTTGAGACTAATGTTGTAGACTAGAAGAGCTAAGATATTGCCATACATCATTTTCTTGTAAAATGTTTTTTTAAAAAGATACACAGAAAAAAATGATTTTCATATTTGAATACGAAAATCTTTGATTCAATAAAAAAAATCTTTTAAATTTTCTGTGATGACGATTTTTACAATATTGATAAATAAAATTGTAAGCATGTTTATTGGATATAAAGTCAATAAAGCGATTTAATGAATCAAAGAAAAAAATTGTTGGCTGAAATTCTATTTTCAGTGAATTTGTTTTAGTGTAGTCATATGCAAAAAAATTACATTGAAAAATGGGCCGGAAGGCCAACTTTGAGGGGCGGACGCACCCCCTAAAACACAACTTATCGCTATGAATTTTTTTTTACATAAAACTGAACCGATTTGGGGGGGTGAGAATATAAGAAATAAAAAAAAATAAATAACGGCCACTCTAATATACATACACGCGGACACGCTTTGTTTTCATATTCTTTGCTACATATACACACATATAAATGAATGTATGGTTGGTATTATACAATAATATTGGAATGTCGCCGGCAACATTTTCGTCCGTGTGAACACGAAGGAAACAACAAAGGAGAATTCCAGATGTTTTCCTTCCAAATGTTCGCCCGCCTAAACTGGGACATGCTGACAATGACAGTACATACGTACATATGTATGTACGTATTTATTTTATTTGTATTCAGCGTTGTCAATTTTATTTTTATGTATTTATTTGTTTAGGTAAAATATTGTTTATTATACATGCTGCTTTCTTTTTTTATATGTAGATGGTTTAGAAACCTTACATCTATATTTAATAAGTTTACAATGCAGTAGTCAAATATAGTATATAAATACAAAAATAGTGGATAAATACTTAACCCAAACTAAATGCATCATAATATTTAACGAAATGAGATGAGATGATACATTAAAAACTATTATATAAATTTGCTATATTATTATTATCTCTAAAGGAGCATCTATTGAAATTTTTCTGAAATTTGTTTGATTCTATCTGAAATTAATTTAATTTGAGCTGTTTTTCCTATATATAATTTGCCATATATCATGATGAAAATATATCAGGTATAGGTTTAGGGTAACGTAAAGTTAACAGACTAACTATAATTTAAAATAAAACGCTAAGGACCGCATGTCAGGTTGTTCGTTTTACCATCTGGAAAGCCTCATCGGCATCGATTACGAAAATATGGCTCTTCAAATTTATAAGGTTCTTGAAAAGGAAGTGTTTGAGTTGCTTCTGTTTTAAGATGTTGTTTTATTTGAAGTCCACAATCATTTATTTATTTAATACAATTTCTTAGCCCACCTGCTGTTTGGAAAAGTACTAGTAAACCTTGTCAGTGTTACATTAAGCAAAATGGGTAAAAATATGGCTTCAGAAATCGGAATTAAAATAATAAAATTGAGATTATAAAATAAAAACGGAAAAACTGCACAATTTAAAAACTGCAAGACTTGTCCATGCTTGGAAAAACTGCTAATTGCAGGGAAAACTGCACATTTGGCAACGCTGTATGTATGTATGGAATATTTTTGCTACAATAGAAAGCGTCATAAGAGAAATAATAAATGAAATGTTCTCTGATTTTGCTATTCTCTATTAATACTAATTTCCAATGCAACTCTTTGTTGAACCACCACTCAAAAACGTTGCCCCTGCTGAAGAAATTACTCCAAAAGTGTTAAATGAAAATAACAATTATTGGCTAAAGGTTTTTAGCTAGTGGCTGGTAAGCTTGAATGTCATTGGTTAATTATTATTTTTGTTGTGCTGGGGATATAAATAAAACAAGCCAACAAAACGAAAAAAACGAGCAAACGAAGATGTGTAATTAACCCAGCACTGCGAAAATAAACAAAAGCACAACAAAAACAGAGCTTACGAGTACGGGATGAATAAAAGGACATACATAAATACATACACAAGTACATATCGCACACTAAATCATAGAGTCACAACTCAAAAAATTTCAAATGCTGAGTAGTTGCAAAGAACTGTTGATACTGTACAAATGACGCAAGTATGTGACAGAAAAACAAGCATAACGGTATTTTATATTCTTCAAGAATACTGTATTGCAAAAGAAATTGTTGAGTTCGTTATAGATTTCTTCAATTAACTGGTTTATAAAAAAGAAAAAGCACTTTTATAATTTTGAGTTGTGACTCTTTATGATTTAGTGTGCGATATGTATATGTACATCTACAGTCGGATTTCCCTATGAGAAACTTTAAAACATGAAATTTTCCTCTATAACGAACTATATTTGAGAACACTGTATTTTTGTTAAGGTTCTCCTCACATTTTTATCGACCTATAACGAATTTCTCTATAGCGTATTTTCCTCTGTTAAAGCTGAACGCCCATGCCATCCGTTCAATACGTTGCTGTGTTTTATGCATATTTCAAAAAAGTGGAATCATGGAAATTTATTGTGGCAAGTTACAGGAATTGTATCATGAAAAAATATTAGTTGATTTTGATAGCGAAAGATGACAAATTATATTATATTTTAAATCTCCTCTTTTTTACATTAAAAAGTTTTTAGTCAAAGATCCAGCTTTTGTAATAAAGTTTAAACCCATACTCACGACTAAAATCAATTTTTAACATACATAGTTCTTTTATGAACAAACATTGCGTTTATTTATTGATTAATTTTATGTACTGAGTGCCACCTCAGTTGTGTTTATTATTTTTTAAGAAAGTGCAATGGAAAATAATCTTATTTAAGATGTGAAAAATATTGAGCCAATTCACAAAGTGTTTTATTTGGTCATATTTGTTGTAAGCAATAAAACTTTGTTACCTATGTTTTTTCAGTCTGCTATTTATTTTACATAAATATTATTTTCTTTACCTTCAAGAGTTATGCTAAAAACACAATTCGCCTTAAAGAATTCGTTGCTAAATTTGTCTTTTGCAACACCATTAAATTTGACGACTTAACAGCTCTAGTCTAAATCTCTGCCTTGCTATGGATATGTTTTTATCCCATGGATACTAAATTATGAAAGTATTCATTGCGGAAAAAATTACTTGCAAAAATAACAGAAATTCGAGAAAAAAATGCAAAATTTTAAACAAACCATTATTATTATTAAAAATCTCTAAAACTCTAAGGAATGCAAATAATTCGGTAAAAATTACGAACATTTTTAAAATATGCAAAACCGTGCTAACAGCAGCATAATCCATAAGTTTGAAATTTTGCAAAAAAAAACTGTTAAGAATCAAGAATACTTGGCAAAACTCGCATTCATCGCGAATATTGCAAAAATTCGGGACAATTCGCAAATTCGGAAACAACCCTTAAAATTCAGTAGAAATCGCCAAAACTGTTAAAAATAAAAAAACTCGCTTTCATCGCGAATATTGCAAAAATTCGCGAGAATTCGGATAATCAGAAAACCACATCACCACAGTGGACCTTTTTTAATATTTTCGAATTAAAAAGAAAAAATTCAAACAGTTAGTCGTCTTTCACCGACGTAAGAAATAGAAATAAACCAATCTGTTTATTTTCTGTCATTTGAATTTAACGTTTATGACAATTTTTATATGGCAATACAACAGGCCGTTTACAACGGTGCTATTTGGTCATAAATACTAATTTATGACTTATAACTTTAGAAGACTTTGTGAATTGGCTAACTGTGTTTTATTTTTATTACAAAATATTATGAACTCGTACATTAACTTCATTAATTCCACAAATTCGTTTAAACTCATATTTTCTCTTCCCATTTTTTGCTAAAATTGTGATTATTTGATAAAAAAAAAGCAATGCGATCATAGGGGAGATGTGTTAACATCTAGTAATGAAAAATGTTTTTTAAGTTGAAAGTACTTATGCTTTTAGTAATCCATAATGCCCGTATTCATATGAAATTCTACCAAATGGCTAAATTTTTTTCATACAAAATTTTCAAAATTTTAATGAAAAAAACTTTGCAACTTGCTACAATCTTATTATGAAGACGGCCCTACGATTTTACTGGTAATGCAAATTAAATTTCATTATCAGTAAGAACTTACTGACTTTTTTCAGTAATCAGTAAATTTACTGCTTACTGCTATTTTTAATGCAGTACATATATACTGCAATGTGCCCATTTACTAACCAAATAAGTTAAATAAAACTAACAAAAACCAGCAAATTCCTATGTATTTACAATATTGAAAGCTTTGATACTTTTAATTGACTAATTTAAAAAATATATACTAAAAGCATATGTACTTCCAACTTTAAAAAAATTTCATTACTAGATGTTTACACATCTCACCTGTGATCGGACTCACATTGCTTTTTTAATGTGCCTTTTTTGAGTTTTTTTTTCAGTTTAAACGATTTTTTTCAGTTTTGTCGCTTTTTTCTCGTTTTGGAGTTTTTTTCTGTTTTTGAGTTTTTTTTCATTTTCACGATTTTTGAAATTTTGGCGCTTTTTATTAATTTTGGCGATTTTTTTCATTATGGCGTTTTTTTATTTTTGCGATTTTTCCGGTTTTTTGCAATTTATTTTAGTCCTAGAATTTTTTTTTTAATTTGGTGCTTTTTGTCGTTTTGGCGATTTTTTTTGTTTTTGGCGATTTTTTTTCGGTTTGGCGATTTTATAGCAAGTTGTCAAAATTACATACTCAAAATTGCATTAACTGATGGAGCACCCTTTAATTTAATTTTTTTTTAATGTTAGTGTTAATTGTTGTAGTCTGTATAAAAATACACTAACTTTACAAATTTCAAGTGTATATACATTAGGTATGGCGTAGTTAACGATTTTTCGATTTCGACTTGCAAGAACCCCTCATTTTGTGAGGTTCGGAAAAAAATATTCGAGCCAAAAAATGGTGGCGGTCAGATGGGGGAAAAGGTCTCCGCTTCGTGCTCAAAATTGAGGGTACAAAAAAAATACAAAAAATCATATAACATGTTTTTTAAACACACCGACCGCTTAACTCCTCTCCTTAAGGGAACTCCCATACAAAGGGGAAATTTTTATAAAATTTACTCGGAAGGCTCTAGCTGCCCCTAGGGCGTACCTATCGAAGTCAAATGTATGACTGACCTCCAATATTTTTTCATTACGAAGATTTTCTCTGAACATACTTATCGTGTATCTTCAACCATTAAGGTGGTCCCCATACAAAAAAAATAGTTTTTTGAATAATTTTTTTAAGAAATCCGCTTTTTCCGCTTTTATGTTGCCTCCTAGGGGGGTAAAATGTAAGACCGACCCACAATAATTTTTTATTTTCAACATTTCTTCCCAACATACCTATGTCCTATCTCGACTCATTAAGGGGCTCCCATACAAAGGCGAAATTTGTACAAAATTTACTTGCAAGGGCTCTAATTGCCCCTGGCGCGTTCCTATCGAAGTCAAATGTATGACCGACCTCCAATATTTTGTCATGCCATTCAGTGCCCCAAAATGGGGATTTTGCCTCTCATTTGGGGACAGAATTTCGTGGGGAGGTATTTGGGGACTTTTCATTTTGAGCTCTAACAATTTGCATGTATCAGGAAAATAGTTAATCGTGGAAGTTGACATAATATCTTAGGGTGCGTACAGAGTAGCCGCTTGTTGCCGAGCCGAGCTGGTTGACGCTTGTTGCGAGAACCAATGCGAGAAAACTGGTACTATACAAATTAGTACAAATAAGCGCGAACCGGTCATAGTGGGCGCCGAGCTGGTCAGAGCGCAAAGCTGATTGAATGCGAGAAAACAGTTCCAAAGCGTTTTTCAGCACCGGAAACATTGTTTATGTTATGTTGTTATGATTTTAACTTGATTGAAAAATTTCAAAAAAATTAAAAACAAATATTTAAGAAAAAGTAAATAAAACATGCAATCAAAAAATTAAAAAAATATAATAAAAATTTCAGTTTGTTTTTTCAACAAAATAAAACTCAAATCATAATTACTATTTGCTAAGAAACGTTATAAACACAATCATGAATGAACAACAAACCCAAATGCATACGAACATACATAAAACACAAATAATTGATAAAATATCAGCGCTGATTCTAGTATCTACTATGTACACTCAAACTTGTTTCTCGCATGAAAAATTCTCGCAATAAGCGTCAACCAGCTCGGCTCGGCAACAAGCGGCTACTCTGTACGCACCCTTAAGCTTGAATTAGACGTGACATAGCCATAACGCCATAGCCATAACCAAACCAAAATTCAATTGATTTCTATGGTGAGAGTGAGAGTGAGAGAGACTCGCCATAACTCTCACCATAGAAACCAATTGAATTTTGGTTTGGTTATGGCTATGGCGTTATGGCTATGTCACGTCTAATTCAAGCTTTAAGCTTAAATTATGCATGACATAGCCATAACGCCATAGCCATAACCAAACCAAAATTCAATTGGTTTCTATGGTGAGAGTTATGGCGTTATGGCGAGTCTCTCTCACTCTCACCATAGAAATCAATTGAATTTTGGTTTGATTATAGCTATGGCGTTATGGCTATGTCACGTATAATTTGAGCTTTAGTACTGGTAACATTTCTGTTTTTAAATATCTCTTACAATACCTAATTGTAATAGCAAAATAAATGCAAAAACGATTCCCAAAAAATATGAATAACTTTGAACTTTTTAAAAATTTGCAATTTAAGCACATTACAAAATATAGATGTGATTCGGTGTATGGAATTTTGAAAAATGTTATAGATCCAAAAGTGGTATTGAGCATATATGAAAACCAATGGAATAAAATTGCTCACATATATCGACTGGCAGAAACAAACAAAACAAAGTTTTCCTAAAGACATATTTGGCTGTTGGGCAATAGTATATCAGTACGAAGATAATGCCTTATATTCCTTCTTTCGTAAAATTGCAGCTGCTATGTTCAACCTATTGATAGTGCCAATAAGTAATGCGTTTGTGTAGAGAATATTTTCATGCATGAACACTACAAAAACCAAATTAAGGAATAATCTGCAATATGAAATGTTAGAATCGTTAATAAGAATAAAATCACATTTAAATATTTATAAGATCTACTGCCATAAATTTGAGGTTCCTCAAGAAATGATAAAAAAGTTCAAATCGGAAAATATGTACAAGCGAGTTGTAGAGAACGATGACGAACTTGATGTCTATGAAGTTTTGTATTGCGAAATTATTTAGAATATTTCGATTGCAAAAATTTATGTATGTATGTAATATCTTCATAAATTCGTATTATATTTTTGCTATTATTTTCTATTTCAGAAAAATCAATTAATTAGTTTTAAAGTTTCGAGCGCTGGTTGATGTATTGTATAGAAAATTTGTATAAAAAAACAGACATTAAGTTAGCATAAGAGACAAAATTCAACTAGGTGTCAACGAGTTCCTCCATACAATTTGACATTAAAGCTTTGCGTATAATGTAGTAGTAACCCACTATTAAGTCCCAGCGTGATTTTAATGTGAAATTTTATAGCAAAATTTGTTAAGATGATGTTAAATTTTGCCACTTATGCCAACTTCATGCCAGTTTTTCAGTATAAGCACATATGGCTGTAAGTCATTAAGAAACGCAACATATGTGTGTGCCTTTTGCTTGAAGGCATTAGAAATCGACAGACTGTTTACTTTGACTGACTCCAATCGAATCAAAACAAAGGATGGCAAAGTAAATCCTAAATTTTACTTTTATATTCTGATCTCAAAAAAAAAGAATAATATTTTATGTACCTACCTTCTAAAATTAAACATTAATATTAATTGATAGTATTACATAATAATATTATAATAAATAAACTTCTAAGTGCCTTTTTGTTAATTGTTAAGTTTTTACACGCATACATATGTAAATATATGCATATACAATTGGATTTTATGTACGTTTTAAGTTAATAAAAAATTTAAAAAAGAAATAAAAAATAAAGAATTTGGTCAATTGTACTAAAAAAATTTAAATTTTTCTTGTAACTTTGAGCATTTTGTAAATCTTATTTCGCATCTCTGCGCATATGACTTAAAAATCGTTTTTTATGAATGATATATTTTTGGGGACGAAAGATAGGATTTTTCTTTTGAAATGGGGATTTTTTGGGGACATGACGTTTTAAATTGGGGACAAGAGTCAAAATTTTTCTGCCAGCACTGCTACCATTGCACATGCATTCACACTCCTGCAAAATGTATGTACATATGTATGTATGCTGGCAAAGAGAAGTTGCTTTTCGTTTTTATTATTTTATGTATGCAATGGTCTTGCTTTTGCTGTTTGATCCGCAAAAAAAAAACAAAAACAAAATACATATGTACCAGTATGTGTGCATACTTACACACATGCACTCACTCATTCAATGTTTGTCTCTAATTGGTGAGTAAAAACTTTCTATTAATGCTGTTGTTTTGCTGTAATTGTTTTCTTTAAAAATGTTCACTAATGAGAGAAGAGTGATTTGATGGCGTAAAATTAATTATGGAAAGCTCCATTAACACCAACATACCGACATCAGATATCTAAACGTTTCGCATTGGCCACACAATGTGGGGAGGTTTACGAAATTATTTGACTTTGTATTTTGTATTAGCAGTCCCCCATAACAGCTCCGACCGATGCATAACAGCACTGTGTGTGTTAGCGATAGGGGTGAGTTATTTGTTTATTTGTACATGTTTGACATCATTTTGAAATCATTCAATCTCAGTGGAACTACCAAGCTTTTTTTCTTCCTTTAAGCGGATTCATGATTTCTGCTTTACCAGTACTTTCATCCTGTAACTTTTATTACGATAATCGTACCGCTATAATAACTATGTAGGTATAGTGAAAACTTACCGACTTTGGTATCCAGTAACATAACTTAACGATCGGTTGAAGCGAAAAATATTAAAATCGTTAGCTCAAATTAATTTAGTTTCGCTAATTTCGCTAATTTTGACATTTTACACGCAGGAATATCGCATAATTAAGATTAAACTGTGAGTAAAAAAACACAGACATACACTATCGTAAAAGAGAAATTACAGGATGACAGTAAGTGCGTTTGAGAGCTCAAAACTTTTTAATATTTTTTATTAATCATCGCTTTCGATAATGAGCTAATTCGATCACGTTCTTTCAGTTTGAGATTATAGCATTATTACATTGCTCGATAGCAAATACCATAATCTCAAACTGAAAAACGAGATCGAATCAGCTCTTATCTAAAGCGACGATTAAGGCCGGGGTACAATGAATCCGTCATGCGTTAAACTTCGTCTTTTTCAACTGACAGCTAAGTTGAAATATATGGTTTCGGTTACATTCAGTACGTGTCCGTCAACGCAAAGAACAAACTTTGGTCAACTTTTAACTTTTTGCGTACTTTGAGTAGTTTGACATATATTGGTTGGTTTTTTGGTATGTTCTGATTTAAATTTTTGCGTTTCGTGGCAGCAAAAATAAAATTAAGCAAAATAAATAAACGAAATAAATACAAAAAGTTGAATTTAATAAATAAAATTGAGAAT